>JARGCV010000212.1:0-602500 GCA_034064705.1 Bothrops alternatus
GTGGTTGGGGGAAGAGTGGCTTCTTCGGAAGGGTGGCGAAGCCCCTCCGGCTTTATTCCCCCCCCCCATTCTGGGGAAGCGCGATAAACTTGGTTACTTTTCCTCCCTTTGGGCTGAGGGACTACCGCTCCCATCATCCTCACTCTCGCCGGGAAGGTTTAGTCCGGTGCCTCTCAAGTAGGCCAGCCCCGAGGAGGCTTCGACGTCTGTCCGAGTGATCAGGAAAAACAACAACTGTTTTGCGGAGAGGGCAGCCAAGGAAAACAAATATGGTGTGGCTAAAAATGTGGGTTTTTCTGCATCGCAATTAGAACAACGAGCCGGTCTTAATATAACATAATGAGGGAAGACAGTAACAATAAAACTGATGATTGCACAGCGGGGTCCCCGTGGGGGGGGGGGCTCTGAGCTACAAATATTCTTTTGATAATGCCACAATATAATAGAACGTCATCTAATAGAGTATTAAAAGATAATAATAGTTACAATAACGACATAGAGACCAAGAGTCAAATATTCACTTTTAAAGACTTTTTCTGAGTGACTCCCGCTCCCCTTCTCGCTTTTAAAAGCGCTTACTCGCTCCTCGGACAATCCTCCAGGTTTATTTGGGTGGGTGGGGGCTTTCTTCTGAGTACAGCTATGTCCTATATTCGCCAGCTCCCACGCTCGTCCCGTTCCCACGTTCTCCTCTGAACACGCGTTCATCTTTTACTCACTTTTACTCTCCTTCGGACCAGGCCTTCAATGGAGTGCGCGGCTTTCCGAAGACCAATTTAAAAAAAAAAATCGCCAATGCTTTTCTCTCTCTCGTTCTTTTTTTAGGACTGGCAAGCTGTGATAATGTTGTGGGTCCTCGGCCACGGCTGATGTGCCAGGAAACTGCACTTTACGAGCTAAGATCGGGGAACCCCGGTCTTAGAGAGGGCTGATTTGGGGGGGGGGCTAGTTAAGCAGATTCCTTTTTTAGGGAATTCGTCTTTGGTGGAAATGCTTCCCACCGGGTGTCTTGGGAATTATTGCAGTTGATGGGACTCCGAGAGAGGGTGGGTAGAGAGCAGAGAGAAGGGGTCCGCTCTAGACGGGTCCTTTGGCTCACATTTCCGCCGTTCACACGTACACGTGTGGAGCATAGGGCAAATTCAACCAGGCTCGAATCTGGCTGGGATTCCTTGAAATAATGATACTAATGTTTGATAAGGGGGGGCGTGCGAATCAATATCTCTGTTTCTTCTCCTTGCGTGCCTCCCCCCCCGCACCAATTTAGATAGGTGGAAGAAGACTTGAGCTGACTCCCATCCCATCATAAGCGAAAGGCAATTTTTACAAATCCGGGTAGGAAAAAATCGAACCATCCCATGGAGACAAGTCCACCCAAACACCTGGTTGTCCAGATTTCTGCATCCCGGATCCGTCGCCCTAATAAAGGGAGGGGGTGTTGATTTTCTCCCCATCCCGACTGGGCTTCTGTATATTCTCCAGGGCTAATTCAATTATGCAGGAGTTGCATTTTATGGACCGTCTGTGTATACCGTAGGTCAAGAAACCCGAAATACATCAGAGAGCGCACAGAATTCAGGGCGGATGGTTTTGTTAAAGGAGGCTCCCCAGTTTGACTTCAGAATGAACCCGGTCTTCTAGATTTTTGACCTGGAAGTACGCGTCTTTTATGCATGTAAAGAGAGAGTTTGGGACACACTGGGACGCGATAGGGAAGGAAGGAAGAGATGGAAGAGATGGAGGGATGAAGGAAGGAGAGGAAAAAAGAAAGAAAGAGAAAGAAAGAAAGAAAGTACATAAGGAAAGAAGGAAGGAAGGAAGAAAAAAGAGATAAAGAAGGGAAAGAAAAAGGGAAAGGGAAAGAAGGGAAGGAAGGAAGGAAGGAAGGAAAGAATGAAGGAAGGAAGGAGGGAGGAAGAAAGGGAAAAAATAAGTAGCTAAGGAAGGAAGGAAGAAAAAAGAGAAAGGAAGGAAAGAAGAAAGGGAAAGGGAAAGAAGGGAAGGAAGGAAAGAAGGAAAAGAGAGAAAGAAGAAGAATGAAGGAAAAGAAAGAAAAAAGAAAGAAAGGGAAAAATAAATAAGTACGTAAGGAAAGAAGGAAGGAAGGAAGGAAAAAAGAGATAAAGAAGGGAAAGAAAAAGGGAAAGGGAAAGAAGGGAAGGAAGGAAGGAAAGAATGAAGGAAGGAAGGAGAAAAAGAAAGAAAGAAAGAAAGAAAGAAAGGGAAAAATAAGTAGCTAAGGAAGGAATGAAAAAAGAGAAAGAAAGGAAAGAAGAAAGGGAAAGGGAAAGAAGGGAAGAAAGGAAAGAAGGAAGGAAAAGAGAGAAAGAAGAAAGAATAGAAAGAATGAAGGAAAAGAAAGAAAGAAAGAAAGAAAGAAAGAAAGAAAGAAAGAAAGAAAGAAAGAAAGAAAGAAAGAAAGAAAGAAAGAAAGAAAGAAAGAAAGAAAGAAAGAAAGAAAGAAAGAAAGAAAGAAAGAACTAACCCGATAGAGACGGGGTTTCTGTGACGATCTGAATCACGATTCAGCCAACTGAGTAGCACTTTGTGCACATTCGGCCTGCGTGCTTTGCTCACGGTTCGTCCATCGTGGGAATGTGGGAATAATAAGACTGAATAAATTCTGGCTCGTTCAACTTAGTTGAGCAAAACGGGGGCCAGAACTGTGTCATAACTTGAATTGAAGTCCAAAGAAAGGGAAACGCCGCTTTCTCTCTCGCACCCTGGACCGCATTTCCCTTTCAGACGAGCCTGGTTTAATTTTTCTTCAGCCCCCCCCCAGTAGTATTATTTCCACCCGGGTCGCGTGGGAGTAAGGTTTCCGGGAACAGATCCAAAGAGTTTACTTGGAAGGTGGGATTTTGCTACGAGCAGGGATGCCTCTGAGCATATACAGAGTGATTTCCCGTGCTGACGGGGGGAGGGCGGGGAACCACTACAGCCCTGCGTCCCCAGCGAGGCACTTATGAATGGTAATTGAAAGTGGTTCATTTATTTAAAGGCAGTTGAATTGAGACTCCATATGGGTTAAAGAAACACACACACGCGCGCGCGCGCGCGCGCCGATACATAATTGGAATAAAGGCAGTTAACGTCCCTGTGTTCACACAGGGGCTTAACCTAACAGGTGCGTTCACATCGACACGCAATTCTCGGTTTCTTCTAATAATGGTTAAGGGGTGTGCATGTACCGTAGCATAGCGTTGTCTGAACCCCACTGATTGGGGAGGAGGCGGTGGTGAATGGATGGATCGACCGTGTGAACCCTTAGCCAATGACCAAGTGAAAGGCTGTTCCGTAATATCAGAGATCTATTTCTCATGTAAATATCATAAGTGTAAACTATTTACAAGCGGCCAGGCTGTTCACGAAAGCACCAGAGGGCAGGACGAGAAACCACGGGTGGAAGCTGATCCAAGAGAGAGAAGCCCCCTGGAATGAAGGAGAAACTTCCTGACAGTGAGGACAGTTAACCCGCGGAACAGCTTGCCACCAGAAATCGTGGGCGCTCCACCACTGGAGGTTTTTAAGAAGAGGCTAGTACTCCAAGTGTGACCTTACTCAGGCGTTATACAGTGGTATGAACACTTCACGTGATCTCGATTCTGTCCCTCTGAGTTAAAATGAGCCATTCCCATGACCGCATAAACCTCCATCTCGTATACTGTGCAAAGCAAAGAGAGAGAGAAAATAATTTTCTCTGCAAGATAAAAAAAATAAGAAAAGGGGAGGAGGGGATTCCTGAGGAATCCAAGTCCCGAGTAAAGAGCCCCTGCCCGGATTAGGGCACTCTCGCCCCTTCCTCTTCCGAAGGCGGATTCGGGATCCGCTCCGCTTTGGAAGTGGCTTCGTGTGGACAGACCGGGGAGGGGAGGGGGGGGAATGGAGAAAATGCGAAATCTCTCCCGCGAATCAGAAGCTTTCCGCTTCGGTTGGGAGAAGCGGGGGGGGGAGGGAAATTAGTGGGGACGGTATATTTTATTTTCCCAGGGTGGGGGGAGAAATATTAACTTCGCTTGGGAATCAAACCATACAGAAGTCAAAGGGAAAGAATCTTTTTACAATAGCAGCTGAACAATAATAACGATCATAATGGCTTTTCATATTATTAAAGAACAACCTCTGCCTCTCCCAGGTCCTTGGGAAGGACTCGGGGAGGGGGACAGAAATGCCAGATCTCGCCCAAACATCTGGCGGACTGGGCGACAAACCATATTAATAATAACCATTCGGCATTGACAAAACCAGGCGTAGGTCAATTGCAGAAAGGCAGCTTCACTTGGGACAGCTGACATCCCGCCAGATGGCTTTGGCACCATCAAGCAGCCACATCTGCCTCTCCCAGGGCTTTGGGAAAGACTCAACAGGTGGAGGAAAATGCCAGATCCAGTCTGAACATCTGGCTGACTTGGCCACTAACCATACTATACCATACTCTTTATGATACCTGTGAAGTTAAAGATCTTTATCTTGACTCTGCCTTCAGATGAGCAGCTGTTGATATACCTGGCAGCAATGTGCATCTATTCATTGGTGGGTGGTGAGACCAGAATTGGATGGGTGGATGGATGGATGGATGGATGGATGGATGGATGGATGGATGGATGGATAGGTAGGTAGGTAGGTAGGTAGATAGGAAAATGACTGATACAGATATTTGACATACTGTAGCTAAATAAGACAGATTATGGATGATGGATGGATAGATAGATAAACAGACAGACAGGTAAATTTGGCTGGATTAATAGAGATAGATAAATTGATAGCTAAATAACGTGCTAGATAGCTATAGAAAGAGATAAACAGAGATAGATATGGATGATTGATACAGATATTTAACACAGCTAAATAAGAAATGATGGATAATAGATAGATATGGATGGATTAATACAGATAGATAAATAACTATTGAAAGATATAGATAAATATGGATGGTTGAAACAGATAAATAACAGCTAAAACAGATGATAGACAGATAAATAGATATGGATGAATTGATTCAGATAAATAAACAGATAGCTAGATAACAGATGATAGATGATAGCTAGATTGATATAGATAGATGAATAGATCGATATTTAGAGTTAAGGAGTTTAAAATCTATCTATATCTATCTATCTATCTATCTAATCAATCTAGTTATCTGTCATCTGTTATCTATCTATCTGCATCCATCCATATCTATTTATCTGTTTGTCTATTATCTATCATCTGTTATTTATCTATCTATCTATCTATCTATCTATCTATCTATCTATCTATCTATCTATCTGTATCAATCATCTCTCTCTCTCTCTCTCTTCTCTTCTCTTCTCTTCTCTTCTCTTCTATCTATCTATCTATCTATCTATCTATCTATCTATCTATCTATCTATCTATCTATCTATCTATCCATCCATCCATCCATCCATCCATCCATCATCTCTCTATCATCTCTCTATCTGCTGACAAACTACTAAATACTCACCAGGAATTCAGCTTAATCAGAGGGAAGCTTTACTTTTACTTTACATCAAGAACAAATTGGGTGAGTAAATGAGGCAACAGAAGTTCTAGGCACCTTTTCAGACTGCAGTTTAACCTGATCTAATACCCACCATCCACCCAATCTGGCTTCATCCTTGGCCAGCAGAAGGAGTCAGTACCTGGTTCTGCTATTTTCCCTCCTCCTCCCTTTTTTCCCCTTTTGTACAGTTTCTCTTATATTGCAATCCTCCCTATGGGTGGCCTTGTCTTTTATTATGTGAAAAGAGGGACTTTATAAGGGCACATTTATTGCAAGGAAGGTTACCTTGTAGATGGAAGTGTATGATAGTCTTGAATAAGCTTGAATAATAAACTGGAGGGCGGCTCCAGTTAATATTTTTAAAAAGTCCTGCTTTCTCCTTCAGCTTTCTCCGATCAGGCTTCCTTCTCCCTCTCTCCTGCTGCCTTTCTAAACTGTTTAGATTTCTTTTCATCTTAAAAAAAAATATTTCCAGTAATCCAGCTTTCTGGAAAATAACAACAGGCCAGAAAAGGGGGGGGGGGGCGCAGCAGTGACAGACGGCTGGTCTCTCCTTTACCAAACTTCCCCTGAAGTTTATCTAGAGTTTAACAACTTTATAAACACATTTTTTTTCCCAGACTTGTTTGTCAAAGGAAAATTGTACATAAACCTCTTTGAAAAAGCTGAGGATAATTTCCCATTTTTTCTCTAACCAGCAGTTGCTAAGCTGGCATCCCTTGGCAAAGGATGAGTTGATTCCCCCCCCCACACCCACACATAAATACACACATACACAACCGCCCGAACTGCAGAAGAAGCAGGCAAGGGGAACTGCTGAGTCGGGATGAGGGTGAGGAAATATTACTCACAAAATTAGTCCATGAAAAAGCACAATAAGCATTATGGTACATACAGCCATCTGTTTAGTGATGATTCCAAGTGATAACAGCACGGAAGAAAGGGAAATAATAATAATAATAATAATAATAATAATAATAATAATAATAATAATAATAATAATAATAATAAAGTTGGAAGGGACCTTGGAGGTCATCGAGTTCAACCCCCTGCTGACCTTGTTTTGCACTTATGACCGTTGCAGCCTCCCCATGGTCACGCAATTAAAATTTGAGCAGTTGGAAACGGTGGTTTCCCGACTTACGGCCACAAAACTGAGCCCAAGGTTTATGTTGCTAAGCAAGACATTTGTTCAGCGAGGTTTGCCCCCCCCTTTTTTACGACTTTCCTTGCCACAGTTGTTAAATGAATCACTGTAGTTATTAAATTAATGACACGGTTGTTCAGTGAATCTGGCTTCCCCCGTTGACCTTGCTGGTTGGAAGGTCCCAATATGGGTGATCACATGACCCCAGGAGACTGCAGCCGTCATAGATACAAGTCAGTTGCCAAGCATTTTTATTTTGATCACGTGACCACGGAGAGACTGCAATGGTCGCAAGCGTGAAAGACGGTCGTAAGTCACTTTTTTTTCCAATACGGCTGTAACTTTGAATGGTCACTAAATGAACTGTTATGAATCGAGGACGACCTGTATTTACGACTGTTCCGTTATCCCAGGGTCACGTGATCATCATTTGTAACTTTCACAGCTGGCTTCTAACCAGCAAAGTGAATGGGGGTGGGGGGTGGGGGGAAAAGCCGGCTTTGTTTAACAACCACATAGGATTCACTTAACCACTATGACAAAAATGTTGTAAAATGGGGCAAGAAACATACCTGTCATGCTTAGCAACAGAAAAGGTGGGGCTCAGCTGTGGACATAAGTCCCAGACTTCCTGTAAATGTTAATGTGTGATTTTTGAAGAGAGCCAATGTGGTGTAGCAGTTAAGGCATCAGGCTAAAAACCAGAAGACATGAGTTCTAGTCCTGCCTTCGGTAAAAGGCCAGGTGAGTGACCTTGAGCCAGTCACTCTCTCTCAGCCCTAGGAAGGAAGCAATGGCTAACCACTTCTGCAAATATTGCTAAGAAAATGCAGAGACTACTCCAGGCAGGTACTGTCAAGACTGACTTGAAGGTGCACGCACGCGCGCACACACACACACATACACACACACACTATATGTGTACACACACACATGCACACACATACACACATGCACACACACATACACACATGCACACACACGCACACATACACACATGCATACAAACACACATATGCACACACAAATGCACATTGCACACACACATCACACATGCACACATACATATGCACACACACACACACATGAACACACATGCACACAGACACACATTCACACAGACACAGACACAGACACACACACACACACACACACACAGACAAATTACAGATAGCTCTTGACTTATGGCCAAAACTGGGACCAGAATTTACATGGCTAAGCAAGGCAATTGAGTCACACCCATCCAGTTTTATGACCTTTTTGCCATGGTCATAAAGCGAATCACTGCAGTTGTTAAGGGAATCCAACTTCCCCCATTGGCTTTGCTTGTTGGAAGCCGGCTGGGAAGGTCGCAAAAGGTGATCACATGTGCCTTAGATGCTGCAGCCGTCATACGTACATGCCAATTGCCAAGCGGTTGAATTCTGATCACATGACTGTGGGATGCTGTGACAGTCATAAGTGTGAGGACCGTTCCCAAGTCTCTTTTTTCAGTGCTGTTGTAACTTCAAACAACTACGTACTAAACAAATGGCTGTTAGCCAGGGACCTCCTGTAATTAAGTTCTTACTAAAGCTAATGAATAATCAAAAGAGTAATGAACAATGAATATAGCACTAGCAAGAGCACTTAGACTTATATATCGCTTCACAGTGCTTTACAGCCCTCTCTAAGCGACTTACAGAGTCAGCCTATTTGCCCCCAACAATCTGGGTTCTCATTTTACCGACCTCAGAAGGACAGAAGGCTGAGTCCACCTTGAGCTGGTCAGGATTGAACTCCTGGCGGTGGGCAGAGTCAGCCTGCAATACTGCATTCTAACCATTGCGCCACCATGAGAAGGAAGGAAGGAGAAAAGGGAGGGAGAGAAAGAAGGAAAGGATGGAAGCAAGCAATGGTAATAGCACTTGGAGTTAGACTTATAGACCGCTTCACAGTGCTTTACAGCCCTCTTTAAGCGATTTACAGAATCAGCTTTTTGCCCCCAACAATCTGGGTCCTCATTTTACCAACCTCAGAAGGATGGAAGGCTGAGTCGACCTTGAGCCGGTCAGGATCGAACTCCTGGCGGTGGGCAGAGTCAGCCTGCAATACCGCATTTTAACCACTGCGCCACCCTGGCAAGGGAAGACAGAAGGAAGAAAGGAAGAATAACAATAACACTTAGATTTATATACTGCTTCACAGTGCTTTACAGCCTTCTCTAAGCAGTTTACAGAGTCAGTGTGTTTTCCCCAACAAACTGGGTCCTCATTTTACCAACCTCGGAAGGATGGAAGGCTGAGTTGACCTTGGGCTGGTGAGGAACGAACTGCCGGCAGTCGGCAGTCAGCAGAATTAGCCTGCAATACTGTATTCTAACCACTGCACCACCAAAGGCTCCGTAATTAATAACAGTAACTGGTATCAATAATGTTATATCAACACTGTCCCTTCTTCTTGCTTCTTTCCACAGGGGGAAGTACAGAGATCTGCAGATTTCCGTTTTCGTGAACAGGGACAGACTGTTGCCGGATTTAAGCCGGTGCGCAAACAAACGGCAGCACCGCTTGAGAACAATCCAGAGGATTTGTCAGTTTCCAGGGTGACTTTTTCCAGTTGTCTCACAACTCCAGATGTCTCTGTTCAAGTTGTTGTAATGCAGGTGAAGGAAAAGATGCAGATCCTGTCAGCCGACACGTGTCAGCTGACGGAGACTAGGACAGGGGTCCCCAACCTTGGCCCCTTTAAAACGGGTGGACTTCAACTGCCAGAATTCCCCAGCCAGCCATGCTGGCTGGGGAATTCTGGGAGTTGAAGTCCACTGGTCTTAAAGTTGCCAAGGTTGGCGACCCCTGGACTAGAAGACAGGGCCTTTTCTGCAGTGGCCCCTGCTCAAAAGGAACTCTATCCTCCCTGAGGTGATGATTAGAATGGGCCCCACCGTGTTATCCTTTTGCAAGCCCCCCCCAAAACCTGGTGATGCTGCTGTGCTGGGGATGCTGAAGATGTTGGGGACCGACCCCCGTTCCCTGGCTGTATTGCTAAGTGGCCAGATATCTTGGCTGCTGTGTGTATTTATTTATTTGGGATGTTTCTATTTTTAAAAAAATTGTTTTAAAATGTTTTTAGTATTTTGATTGTGTGTGTGTGTATATATTATTTGTGTGTGTTTATGGACTGGAATACCACATGAATATCTTTCCTTTCCCCTTTTCCCATCCTCCTTTCCTTTCCTTTCCTTTCCTTTCCTTTCCTTTCCTTTCCTTTCCTTTCCTTTCCTTTCCTTTCCTTTCCTCTTCTCCTCTCTTCTCCCATCCTCCCTTCTCCTCTTTCCTTTCTATTCCTTCTTTTCCTCCCCCTCCGCTCTCCCCTCCCCATTGTTTTCCCAATGATCACTCCAAAACTATCTCTCTATAGTTATAAGAATTGTATTTGTGCTGACCTTCTTACTGCTTCTTCCCGTGTATAAACCTTCTCCCTTTTTTCTTTCCATATTGTGATTGTTTGAAATAAAGATCTCTATGTTATTCCTGGTGGTTCTAACTTGATTTGAATTGCTAGGAATAAAACCAACCAACGTGGGCCCATTTGCCTCCCATTCTCTTCCTTGGCCTTTTTTTTTTTGGGGAAAAACTCAAGTCCCCTTCCTATGCCTTATAAATCCACACCACTCGGGAAATCCTGTCCCAAAGGCTGATATTCCCACACATTCCTCTGGAGGATTTCCACCCTCGAATCCAATCGCTGCAGAAGCTTAAAGCATCCAGAAAAAAAAATCACACACACCCTTTTCTTGCTTGCTTGCTGGGGCTGATCAATGTAGAATGGAATGGAATGGAATAGAATATAGAATACAGAATATAGAATAGAATATAGAGTAGAATAGAATAGAATAAGAATAGAATGAAATAATATTAAAATAGAACTGAGTAGAATGAAATATTAGAATATAAATAGAATAGGATAAGATAGGATAGGATAGGATAGTAGAATAGAATAGAATAGAATAGAATGAAATAATATTAAAATAGAACTGAGTAGAATGAAATATTAGAATATAAATAGAATAGGATAGGATAGTAGAATAGAATAGAATAGAATATAGAATATAGAGTAGAACAAGAATAGAATGAAATAATATTAAAATAGAATAGAATGAAATATTAGAATATAAATAGAATAGAATAGAAACAACTTTATTGTCACTTTGAATATACGCTAATCAGCATACATTAAAATGAAATTTCATTGCATACAGCTCTAAAAGGGTCACCACCTCCAATATTATACACTACATAAATATGACAAAAATAAATGTGTGCCTTTGCTGGGGAAGTCCAAAACGAGCGCTCGGCTGAACTGAACGACTCCTCTGGATAAAGGTCTCCCTCGCCACTCCAAGTCTATCTGCAAAGCTGAAGTGGCCAGCAAGGAGTAGAGAGGGAGGGAGGGGTTGCAGGCCACGGCCCCTGACTGGGGGTGACTGTCACACTCCAGGCTGATGACCCGGCTGCCGATGCGCTTTGCCCTCTTCTCCAGCTGGCCAGCTATCAAAGGAGCCCTTGATAAGAGCTGGGGGTAGGTGGGCGACAGGGGTGGAGGGTGGGCAGAACGATAAGGCTTCTCTTGACAAGGTGAAGGCATATCTGAAGTGCCCCCCAAGAAAGCAGAGATTCATTTGAGATAGGCGGCTTCAAACTAATAATAATAATAATAATAATAATAATAATAATAATAAAGTTGGATGGTCTTCTAGTCCAACCCCCTGCTCAGGTAGGAAACCCTATACCATTTCAGAAAAGTGACTGTCTAACCTCTTCTTAAAAACCTCCAGTGATATACCCATCCCTTCAACAAGTACATTCTTAGTCTATTTAATATATATCTTCCATTAATCGATAGATATATATTGACTTGTTTGTTTGATGTCCAATGGATTGATCTGAAAAGAAGTGAAATTTAAAATTTTTAAAATATAGTTGGCTTATAGTTAAACTTGGATATACGGAGTGAAGAAGGTTTACAAATTTAAAATGATTGTATTAAGTTGAATGGCTTTAACTTGAATTTTTTCTATGTTTACATGTACAAACAGATATCTAATAATAAAAATTTTAAAAAAAACCTCCAGTGATGGATCGCTCACAGTTTCTGGTGGCAAGCGGTTCCACTGATTGATTGTTCTCACTGTCAGGAAGTTTCTCCTTAATTCCAGGTTGCTTCTCTCCTTGATCAGTTTCCAACCATTGTTTCCCATCCTTCCCTCTGGTGCTTTGGAGAATAACGTGACCCCCTCTTCTTTGTGGCAGCCCCTCAGATACTGGAACACTGCTATCATGTCTCCCCTGTTTCTTCTTTTCCTTAGACTAGCCAAACCCAAGTCCCGCAGCCGTTCTTCCTATGTTTTAGTCTCCAGGCCTTGGATCATCTTAGTTGCTCTTCTCTGGACTTTTTCCAAACTCTCAACATCTTTTTTGTCATATGGTGACCAAAACTGGCTGCAGTATTCCAGGTGTGGTCTCAACTGGGGCTTTATAAAGCAGTACTAACACAAACTTAACAACTGAAGTGATTCACTTAATTGTGGCAAGCAAGGTCATAAAATGGAGCAACTTTCCTGTCTAGCTTAGCAACAGAAACTTTGGGCTCGGTTGTGCCTGTATGTAGAGGACTATCTGTAATAAGAAAGACGGGATTTTTAACCCTGTGATTGAAAACCCATTCTCTGTCTCATGTTATTTGTCTTATTACTCTTTTATCTCTCTGTCTCAAGTTATCGCAAACTCATTTCCTTGGCCCCCCTACTTTGCCCCAGAATGCAAAAAGCGATTGTTTTGTCATAGCAGTTTATTCAACATCACAAGCATTTTAACACAGACAGGAGGAGTTCCAAGAAACAACATAATACCCAAATGAAAGAAATTTACAGTTTGAATTATCATTCAATAAAGTCTATTTCTAAAACAAAAGGCGGGGGGGGGGGGGGAATCAAAGGTTATTCTTCCTGGGAAAGAAAGAGGGAAAAAATGAAATAAAATTAAAATAATTGTAAAGAACTCCTTTGCATATAATATACCTGGCTTTGGATGCCAGGAAACAAAGCACACAGATGTCAAATGCAAGGCCGATTTGAAGATTTCTTGTAATTATTGGAATCTAATCTGAATTTGAGAATTATTTGTAGCACAGGGTGGAACTGAGGGGGTCCTGAGGGCTCTCTGACCTTGGTGGTTTTCTTGCAGACGTTTCACTACCAAAGTAGGTAACATCATCAGTGCTCGTTGCCTAGTTTGGTAAATGGAAGGTCTGAAAGAAAACCACCAAGCTCAGAGACCGTCAAGGACCCCCAACGGTTGACGCTTCAGAGATTTGCAAAGATACCAACAACTCTGAGGCAAGGGACCTTTTTTTTCTAAACACACCAGAGATAGACAACGAGTTTAAGTCTTACAAAAACAGCGATGAACTGACTTTCAGAGTTCAAATCTCAATTTGGCGCAGAGGCAGAGGAACGGCTGGGGAAGAGGAACAGCCCCTCTTGGCCAGAAGCTTTAAAATGCATCTTGAAAACAGCCACCCCTGATTTGAAGATCAGGAGAAGAAACCTTAGCAAAGAATCTCCCCAGTCCTATTGCACAATACAGCAAAGGCAGCATTTTGTTCGTAGAGTCTCGGAAGGGCGAAAAGCAGACCCAGCATCCGTGGGGTTTTTTTAGGGAACCGCTGAGTTGGATGGACATCAAGAACTTCTGTAGAAGGTTGACTGGTTGGTCGGTCAATCTAAGCTGAAGTTGTCTTTCCCCCCTCCCCCAGGAACATGGTTTATGGGAAACCTGTTGGAAAGAGGCTCAAGGGCTGGCTTTCGGTGGGAAGAGGGGACCGGTAGCCATCCAAGGTTCGTGGGATGCTCTCGTTGGTAGACCCTGAGCTGTTACTCAAGGTTTCAATGCTTCCTTCGCGCTGGAACTCTGCAAGGGAAGAAGAACACACCGTTTTGGTTAGTGCTGAAGACTGAAAAGAAGAACAGTGTTGGAAGGCTGGGGGCGTCCCTTCATTTGGGATGATTTGTGATGATTTGTGATGGAGCAATGTATTCCTCTAAGCTGAATACCTTCATGTAACTTCACGTACCTTCACGTAACTCTGATCTAACTATCTCAATGATCCGAGTGATGAAATGCCCCAGTTCTCATAGCTGTTCTGATTGGGTGATGAAATGCAGGTAAGTCCTCGACTTACAACTTAACAACTACTCACTTAACAACTGTGACATGTAAAACGGGGCAAAATCCACTTCACAAAGGCTTCATTTAGCAACGGAAATTTTGTGCTCATCAAAGCGTGCTCGTACGTCGGGGATTACCTGTACATTTTCTTCATGGTTGGGGCAGACTATTTTGGGGTGTTGCCTGGCTGATGAGTAGCCAATGAAAGGCATTTCTTGCTGCCCCTCTTAATCTTGGCATCTCTGCCGAAGTATCTAACAATCCTTATGGCCCTAAGAGTGAGAAACTGCTGCACTTGGATTAAATTTAAAAAAAAAAGTCCATTTGGTGGCTGTCACCCTTAGCTGAAGTCCTGCCCCTTTGGAGGCCATTCACGGAAGCCCTTCCACAAATGAGGACATATTCTGCACATTTTATGTTTATGTTTTCACTTATATTGTTGTTGTGAGCCGCCCTGAGTCTTGGGAGAAGGGCGGCATATAAGTTTAAACAAATAAATAAATAAATCAATCTCTTCATCCAGCCTTTGCAATCACCATTTCAATTTCTTGAGACTTGTAACAATACAAAATCTTGGCTACAAATCCAGGTTTCTGGAGCCCCCGAATGGTGGCTTGCTTCAGGTTAACAGAACAGAATAATAGAGCTGGAAGGGACGTGAGAGGTCCTCTAGTCCAACCCCCTGCACAGGCAGGAAACCCTATACTATTTCAGAAAAAAAATGTTCTCCAATCTCTTCTTAAAAACCTCCAGTGTTGGAGTACTCATAATTTCTGGAGGCAAGTAGTTCCACTGATTAATTGCTCTTACTATGAGGTTGTTTCTCTCCTTGATTAGCTTCCATCCACTGTTTCTTGTCCTGCCTTCAGGTGCTTTGGAGAATGGGTTGACCCCCTCTTCTTCCTTGTGGCAACCCCTTAGATATTAGAATGCTGCTATCATGTCACCCCTTGTCCTTCTCTTCATTAAACTAGACAGACCCAATTCCTACAACTGTTCTTCACATGTTTTAGCCTCTGGTCCCCTGATCATCTTTGTTGCTTTTCTCTGCACTCTTTCTAGAGTCTCAATATCTTTTTTATGTCGTGGTGACCAAAACTGGATGCCATATTCCAAATGTGGCCTTACCAAGTGATTGTAAAGTGGTATTAACATTTCTCAGGTTTCCAACTGTGACAACTTTAAGCCTTGGGGACTTCAGCTCCCAGAATGGATAGCTGCAGTGGTAAGATTCAGCTGGTTCGCACCACTTTGGCAGAACCGGTAGCTAATTTTTTCTTGCCCAGGCCCAGAATGGACTTCCAGAAGCGGCATCCACACAGAGAACCGGTTGTTCACACATTTGAATCCCACTACTGGGTAGCTGGCTGAGGAATTCTGGGAGTTGAAGTCCACAAGTCATAAAAGGGCCAAGTTTGAAGACCCCTTGCCTGGATCCAACCCCGCAATTTCATCAAAATGGCTGACTGAGGAATTCTGGGAGTTGAAGTCCACAAGTCATAAAAGGGCCAAGTTTGAAGACCCCTGGTCTGGATCCAAGCCCGCAATTTCATCAAAATGGCCGACTGAGGAATTCTGGGAGTTGAAGTCCACAAGTCATAAAAGGGCCAAGTTTGAAGACCCTTGGTCTGGATCCAAGCCCGCAATTTCATCAAAATGGCCGACTGAGAAATTCTGGGAGTTGAAGTCCACAAGTCATAAAAGGGCCAAGTTTGAAGACCCCTGCCTTAGTTACGTCACCTCTGCTTTCCCCGGTCAACAGCAGGTTTGCGTGTGTATCTCTCACCTTTGTCTGACCTGTTTTTCTTCTTCAGACATCAAGATTTCCCCCCTCTATGAGTATCTTTAGAAGTACATCAATACCACAAGAGACCCCACTGAGGCATGTGAGCACAAGAAAAATGCATCAAAAACACACCGGCCACCTCTGCTTTCAAGGTGAGAAGGACTGGAAACCACAATATTAACACCTCAGAGTCAGGCCAAGAAGGATTGAATCAATGGCAGAGAAGCAGCCCCTCTCACCACCGCCACGGCACTCTGGGGCCACAGGAGAAGGGAAGGGGAGGGAAGGATGAAGAAGGAGAGAGAGAGGGAGTGAGGGAGGGAGGGAGTAAGGGGGGAAGGCAGAGGAAGAAGGGAAGGGAAAGGAAGGCGGAATGTAAAAGGAGAGAGAAAGGGAGGGAAGGGGGAGGGAGGGAGAGGGGAGGGAAAGAGAAGAAAAGAGAAGAAAAAGGCAGGAGGGATATAAAAGGAGAGAGAAAGGGAGGTAAGGGAGAGGGAGGGAGAGAAAGAGAAGAAAAGAGAAGGGAAGGGGAAGGAAGGGAGGGATGTAAAAGGAGAGAGAAGGGGAGGGGAGGGGGAGGGAGGGAGAGGGGAGGGAAAGAGAAGAAAAGAGAAGAAAAAGGCAGGAGGGATATAAAAGGAGAGAGAAAGGGAGGGAAGGAGGGAGGGAGGGAGAGGGAGGGAAAGAGAAGGGAAGGGGAAGGAAGGGAGGGAGGGAGGGATGTAAAAGGAGAGAGAAAGGGAGGGAATGAGGGAGGGAGGAAGGAAGGAAGGGGAAGGGAGGAATGGAGGGAGGAAGGGGAAGAGAAGAAGGAACAAGAAGGAAGGAAGGAAGGAAGAAGAAAGGGAAGGAAGGATGGACATGCTGACAGCCCTGTATTAGACAGAACCATTTCTTTACCATGAAGACTTGACATACTCTCGTCCTTCAAGATGGACAACCTAAAGCCACAGACCCATGAAACTGAGAGAGAGAGAGAGAGAGAGAGAGAGAAAAGAAGAAGAAGAAGAAGAAGAAGAAGAAGAAGAAGAAGAAGAAGAAGAAGAAGAAGAAGAAGAAGAAGAAGAAGAAGAAGAAGAAGAAGAAGAAGAAGAAGAAGAAGAAGAAGAAGAAGAAGAAGAAGAAGAAGAAGAAGAAGAAGTAGTAGTTATTCCCTGGACTGATTCTGCGCGTAGGGGCGCTTGCCTGGCTCTCTGCGTTGTCCCATGGCTGGAAAAATGATGCTACTTACAGCTCTGATGACATTTCTCGGACTTCAAGAGAGCCCGAGAGACAGGTGGATGTTTGCTCTGACCTGGAATTACCTTCTCAAACCTAGAGGAGATGTCTCTAGATTTGGGCTGAGGCGCTGGGGGGAAGCGGTGATGGATCTTGAGCCTCTTCTGTGGATAAATAGAGGGCTGTGTTCATTGGGGAGGGGGTGAAATACACAAAAAGGGGCAAAATTCAAAAGTTACCCCCCTTTTTTGTTCTTAAAGCAGAGCAGATACCTACCGGCATTTTTCAATATCTTATTCAGGATATCTTAGTGCCAGGGGGTAGGCAACCTTGGCTCTTTTATGGCTCGTGGACTTCAACTCCCAGAATTCCTCAGCCGGCATGGCTCAGCATGGAAACCTCTCCCTTTCCCCTCAGCATGGCTGGCTCAGGAATTCTGGTAGTTGAAGTCCATGAGTCATAAAAGAGCCAAGGTTGCCTACTACTGATCTAGGCCAGGGGGAGGGAACCTTGGCTCTTTTATGACTCGTGGACTTCAACTCCCAGAATTCCTGAGCCAGCATGGCTCAGCATGGAAACCCCTCCCTTTCTCCTCAGCATGGAAACCTCTCCCTTTCCCCTCAGCATGGCTGGCTCAGGAATTCTGGGAGTTGAAGTCCACGAGTCATCAAAGAGCCAAGGTGGCCTACCCCTGTCTTAGTTCCTTGTTTGAGTCTGAGGAGAAGGGCGGCATATAAGTCAAAATAAAGTAAAAGTAAAGTAAAGTAAAGTAAAGTTTTTCCCTTCCTAGCCCCATCCCAAACAGGAAGCCATGTTTTTCCCCCACTGAAATCTGCGCTTATTGGTAGGATTGCCTGGGCAAATTCAAACAACCCGTGGAAATACAGACTGCAGAAGAACAGAGCCTTAAGTACAGGTAGTCCTCGACTTACAACCATTCCTTTAGTAACCGTTCGAAGCTACAACAGCCCTCGAAAAAGTGACGTAGGACCTTTTTTCACACTTACGACTCTTGCAGCATCCCCCAGGCTCACGTGATCAAAATTCAGGTGCTTGGCCAGAGACTCATATTTATGACCGTTGAAGAGTCCCAAGGTCGTGTGATTCCCCCCCCCCTTTGGCAACCTTCTGACAAACAAAGTCAAGGGGGAAAGCCAGGTTCACTTAACGACCGTTTTAGTAACTGAACAGCTGCAGTGATTCACTTAACAACTGTGGCAAGGAAGATGGTACAATGGGTCAAAATTCATTTAACAACTGTCTCACATAGCAACAGAATTTTTGGGCTCAATTGAGGCACGTCATAAGCCGAGGACTACCTGTACTAGGCCAAATTGGCTCTAAAGTGGGTTATTATGGCACCAGGGAGGTGGGTATGAAATATTTGATGTGATTCTTTTGACTGGTTGCTGTAAGTGCCTAGGACCACGTGTGACAGCATTAACAGAACAGAATAACAGACTTGGAAGGGACCTGGAGGTCATCTAGTCTAACCCAAGCAGGAGACCCTACACCATTTCAGACAAATGGCTTTCCAGTCTCTTCTTAAAAACTTCCAGTTATGGAACACCCACAACTTCTAAAGCAAGTCGTTCCACTGATTAATTGTTCTGACTGTCAGGAAGTTTCTCTTTAGTTCCAGGTTGCTTCTCTCTTTGGTCAGTTTCCAGCCGTTGCTTCTTGTCCTGCCTTCAGGCGCTTTGGACAATAGCTTGACTCCCTCTTCTTTGTGGCAGTCCCTGAGATACTGGAAGGCTGCTATCATGTCCCCCCTCGCCCTTCTCTTCGTTAAACTAGACATACTCAATTCCAGCAACCGTTCCTTATATGTTTTAGCCTCCAGTCCCCTGATCATCTTTGTTGCTCTTCTCTGCACTCTTTCTAGAGTCTAAGCATCTTTTTTATAGTATGGTGTCCAAAACTGGACGCCATATTCCAAATCCAAGTGAGATAGGCCACTAGCTAAATTCTAGATAGTAAAGATCGTCATTCAGAAAACTATCCCAGCATTGGGATGAGCATCTGTGGGGAGAGCCAAGATGTTCCACTTTAGAATAAAATAGAGCTGGAAGGGACCTTGGAGGTCATCTAGTCCAACCCCCTGCTCAGGCAGGAGACCTTATACCGTTTCAGACAAATGGTTGTCCAGTCTCTTCTTAAAAACTTTCAGTGTTGGAGCACTTCTGGAGGCAGGTTGTTCCACTGATTAATTGTTCTGTCAGGAAATTTCTCCTTAGTTCTATGTTGCTTCTCTCTCTGAAGAGAGATGAGGCTAGGATGGGGTGAGGCTAGGATGGGGGAGTCTAAGCTGAGTGCCAACGGGAGTCTCTCAACTGAAGCCACCAGCCAATCTGCAGCCCCTCACTCGGAAACCTTCTCCTCAGTTCGTATTTATTTAATGCATCTTCCAGCTGTGATGTGAACCTTCTTCCGCCTTGCACATTAATGGCTCTGCCGAGCGCATGAGTGAGTCATGCTTAGCTGAGCCCTGACACATTTCCTCGATCGGAGCGGCATGCAACAGCAGGGGCAGGAAATCAAAGAGCAAAGTACATCTTGCTTTCACCTGGTTTTCATATTAAAAATAAAATATATTACAATGATGCACTTTGATTATCTCTCACTTGGGGATGTTCTGAATCCTCTGCGTAGATTGGTGTTTTTCCAACTTGGCTACTTTAAGATGGGTGGACTTCAAGTTGAAGTCCACCCATCTTAAAGCAGCCAGGTTGAACAATATTAGTCCACTGTAGGGGTCTCAATCTTGGCAACTTTAAGACTTGCGGACATGTCTTAAAGCAGGGATCTTCAAACTTGGCCCTTTTTTGACTTGTAGACTTCAACTCCCAGAATTCCTCAGCCAGGCATGCTGGCTGACGAATTCTGGGAATTGAAGTCCACAAGTCATAAAAGGGCTAAGTTTGAAGACCCCTGGTCTGGATTCAAGCCCGCGGTTTTCATCAAAATGGCCGACTGAGGACTTAGGGGTGCTGGAGGCTAAAACTACCGGTATATGAAGAAGGGTTGCAGAAATTGGGTATGTCTAGCTCAGGGGTAGGCCACCTTGGCTCTTCTATGACTCGTGGACTTCAACTCCCAGAATTCCTGAGCCAGCATGGCTCAGCTTGGAAACCTCTCCCTTTCTCCTCAGCATGGCTGGTTCAGGAATTCTGGGAGTTGAAGTCCACGAGTCATAAAAGAGCCCAGGTTGCCTACTACTGATCTAGGGCAGGGGGAGGGAACCTTGGCTATTTTATGACTCGTGGACTTCAACTCCCAGAATTCCTGAGCCAGCATGGCTCAGCATGGAAACCTCTCCATTTCTCCTCAGCATGGCTGGCTCAGGAATTCTGGGAGTTGAAGTCCACCAGTCATAAAAGCGCTATGTTTGAAGACCTCTGTCTTAAAGCACGGGTGGCTGGGGAATTCTGGGAGTTGAGGTCCACCTATCTTAAAGCAGCCAGGTTGAAAAATATTGGTCTACCGCAGGGGTCACAACCTTGGCAACTTTTAAGATGTGTGGACATGGCTGGCTGGGGAATTCTGGGAGTTGAAGTCCACCCCTTTTAAAGCGACCACATTGGAAAAACACTAGTATGAATTCTCTTTTTCACATCCTCAGTGTTCAATTGCAAAGACCTTTGGGAAGTTCTTTGGATGGAAACTGGAGGATCCATTCTACAAACAAGCAGGGCTGGATAGACAAAGGGGGGGTGAGGGTAGAGTAAATCTTAGATCTCTTTAATCGAATGACACTAAACTGACAAGAATAGCCGACACCCCAGAAGACAAACTCAGGATCCAAAAAAATCTAGACAAACTTGAACAATGGGCCCCATCCAACAAAATGACTTTTAATGTGGAGAAAAGCAAAGTTTTACATTTAGGCAGGAAAAACCAAAGGCACAAATACAGATTGGGCGAGACTCGGCTTAAAAACAGTAACTGTGAGAGGGACCTTGGAGTCCTAGTGGACGGTCACTTGACGATGAGCCAAAAGTGTGCAGCGCCAGCCAAAAAAGCTAACACAATCCTGGGCTGTATAAACAGAGGCATAGAATCAAGATTACGCGAAGTATTAGTACTGCTTTATAAAACCCTAGTGAGACCACACCTGGAATACTGCAGCCAATTTTGGTCACCATATTAAAAAACATGTTGAGACTTTGGAAAAAGTCCAGAGAAGAGCAACTAAAATGATCAAAGGCCTGGAGACTAAAACATACGAAGAACGGATGCAGGATTTGGGATTTGGCTAGTCTAAGGAAAAGAAGAAACAGGGGTGACATGATAGCAGTATTCCAGTATTTGAGGGGCTGCCACAAAGAAGAGGGGGTCAAATGATTCTTCAAATCAACAGATGGAAGGACAAGAAACACTGGTTGGAAACTGATCAAGGAGAGAAGCAACCTGGAATTAAGGAGAAACGTCCTAACAGTGAGGACAATTAACCAGTGGAATAGCTTGCCTCCAGAAATCGTGAGCGCTCCATCACTGGAGGTTTTTAAGAAGAGACTGGACAGCCACTTGTCTGAGATGGCATAGGTTCTCCTGCTTGAGCAGGGGGCTGGACTAGAAGATCTCCAAGGTCCCTACCAATTCTATTCTATTCTAGGTAGTGTTATTGACACAATGAACATGAATAGAATAGAATAGAATAGAATCTTTATTGAGAATAGAATAGAATAGAACAGAACAGAATAGAGTAGAATAGAATAATAAAGTCGGAAGGGACCTTGGAGGTCATCTAGTCCAACCCCCTGCTCAGACAGGAAACCTTCTACCATTTCAGACAAATGGCTGTCCAGTCTCTTCTTAAAAATGTCCAATGATGGAGCACCCACAGCTTCTGGAGGCAGGTTGTTCCACTGATTAATTGTTCTAGCTGTCAGGAAATTCCTCCTTAGTTCTAGGTTGATTCTCTCCTTGATGAGTTTCCATCCACTGCTTCTTTTCCTGCCTTCAGGTGCTTTGGAGAATAGCTTCACTCCCTCTTCTTTGGGACAGCCCCTCAAATACTGGAACACTACTATCATGTCTCCCCTTGTCCTTTTTTTCATTAAACTAGACACACCAAATCCCAGCAACCGTTCCTTATATGTTTTAGTCTCTGTCCCCCTAATCATCTTTGTTGCTCTTCTCTGCCCTAGTTGTAGTGAAGCCAATCCCTGCATCATACAATTGTTTAGTGAATCCTCATGATTTTGCTTGTCAGAACTGGCTGGGAAGGTCGCAAACGGAGTTCACATGACCAGTAGGATGCTGCAACCGTTGTAAATACATTCCAGTTCCCAAAGTGCCTGTATTTTGATCCTGTGACCTTGGAGATGCTATGATGTCGTCAGTAGGAGGACTTTGTCACATTTTTCCAATTACCCACCTGGGTAACTTCATCAGTGCTAGAAGGAAGCCGGTAATGAAATGTCTGCAAACAAGCAACACGGGACAGAAATCACCCAGGACCCCACAGCTCAACCCTCAGCTACAAATATTCTCTTTTTTTTCACATCCTTTTTAATGGATGCCCTCACCGGGGTAGGTCATAAACAGAACGCTTGCAGTTTCAAATTTGTTGAACAGTGAAGACAATTCCCTAACCGTCCCGAGAACAGCTGGATTCGATGAATCTTCACTCCACTTTGATTTTATGATTTTTTTTTCTTTTTTCAGGAGAGTCGACAAGGGTGGAGGGGAAGACGGAAGAAGCCCAGCTGAGACCCTTGTATTTTCTGTCTTGTAGAGAATTGACCGAACGGAAAACGGAAAAAAACGCATGGAGCCGTCAGAAGGCAGCCTGGGGTTCTTAAAAAAAAAGAAAAAGAAAAAGAGAGAGAGAAGAAGGTGGCCTTGTCCTGCCTGGTTTACATGCAAACCCATTTTTATACGGGACATTAATCCAGAGCTGACTTTTGGAGATCCATGGAGCCCCGGAACGCTCGTAAATTATGCTTCAACTCTGCCTCGTAGGTAGATGTGCATTCTTTTCCTTTCTTTCATAATGGTGGAATCTCCTGCCGGGTGAATTCTCCGTCCTAATAGCTTTTCCTTTCCAGCTTCTCCCAAACAGAAGGGGTCCAAATCTCTTGCAGGAGCAGTGAACAGAAAGAGGTGGCAGAATCCAGCAAGCAGAGATGGACGGGTTGGGCCATGTTTCTACTACGCCAGCGGTGTCAAACTCAATTTCACTGAGGGCTGCATTAGCATTGTGGTTGCCCTTGGGGGGGGGTATGTGGCCAGGGTGGGTGTGGCCTACTGGGTAGGCGTGGATGGAGTGGGTGTGGCCTACTGGGTGGGCATGGCCAGACTCTACATCGTTCGTGTCAAGGGTGCCTGTGGGGGCCTGGGCAGGAGTGGGACAGATCTGAGGGTCTCTGGCAGAAGGGGGGGGACCGGGGCAAGGACCAAGGCATGGTCCATTTCTTCATTCCTCACAAAGGGTGACACCTCCCCAGCAGGCACCCAGGGGGCAGGGCCGACACGGCAGGCGCTGGTTCCTCGCTGTTTCCGGACGGCCTTGTGGAGCTAAGACTGAATGTGTTTCAGCATAGATGGCCACCACAAAATTGAACATTGGCTCCCGGCCAGCCTGGGCCAGGCCAAGGCAGCGGGGGCCGTTCCCTCACTGTTTCCAGGATGGCTTCGCGGGCCACATGAAACCACTTCGCGGGCCACGTCCGGCCCCCGGGCCTTGTGTTTGACATGTCTGTACTATGCTGATGATTAGGAACGTTAGGAAACTTAGGGGTACTGGAGGCTAAAACTATATGAAGAACGGTTGCAGGAATTGGATATGTCTAGTTTAATGAAGAGAAGGACGAGGGGGGACATGATAGCAGTCTTCCAGTATCTCAGGGGCTGCCCCAAAGAAGAGGGAGTCAAGCTATTCTCCAAAGCGCCTGAAGGCTGGACAAGGAGCAACGGATGGAAACTAATCAAGGAGAGAAGCAACCTAGAACTAAGGAGAAACTTCCTGTCAGTGAGAACAATTAACCAGTGGAACAACCTGCCTCCAGAAGCTGTGAATGGTCCAACACTGGAAGTTTTTAAGAAGAGATTGGACAGCCATTTGTCTGAAATGGTATAGGGTTTCCCACCTGAGCAGCGGGTTGGACTAGATGATCTCCAAGGTCCTTTCCATTATCATCATCATCATTATCATTATTACTGATCATCACACAGTCAGCCAGATGTTCAGACTGGATTTGGCATTTTTGTCTACCTATCGAGTCCTTACCAAGGACAGATGTGGATGTTTGATAGTATTACAGATATTGTCGCAGGATGGAAGCAGTTCCTAGTAAGGTCGCATTTTGCAATTGACCGATGGCGAATGTGTCAATGCCAACAGTGTTGCTGTTGTTGTTGTTGTTATTATTATTATTATTATTTCGGCAGAAATGCAGACCTAGAAAGTATGCAGAGAAGAACAATGAAGATGATCAGAGGGCTGGAAGATAAAACATATAAGGAACGGTTGCTGGAATTGGGCATGTCTAGTCTAATGAAGAGAAGGACGAGGGGGGACACGGTAGCAGTGTTCCAGTATCTGAGGAGCTGACCCAAAGAAGAGGGAGTCAAGCTATTCTCCAAGGCGCCTGAAGGCAGGACAAGAAGCAACGGATGGAAACTAATCAAGGAGAGAAGCAACCTGGAACTAAGGAGAAATTTCCCGAAAGTGAGGACAATTAACCAGTGGAACAACCTGCCTCCAGAAGTTGTGGGTGCTCCATCACTGGAAGTTTTTAAGAAGAGACCGGACATCCATTTGTCTGAAATGGTATAGGTTCTCCTGCCTGAGCAGGGGGCTGGACTAGAAGACCTCCAAGATCCCTTCCAGCTCTGTTATTCTCTTATCATAAAGGATTTGGAGACTAAATTGTATGATGAACGGTTCAAGGAGCCAGGTGTGTCTACCCTATGAAAGAGAAGGATTAGGGGGGACATGCTAACACTCTTCCTGTATTTGAGGGGCTGTCACAGAGAAGAAGAGATTGACTTATTCTCCAAAGCACTTGAGGGCAGGAGAAGAAGTAACGAATGGGTGGAAGCTTGTTAGAATTCTAACCCAAAATTAAGGAGAAAATTTTCTGACAGTGAGAAAAATTAACTGGTGGAAAAACTTGCCTCCTGGAATTGTGGATGCTCTATCATTGGAGGTTTTCACAAATAGGCAGGACATCCATTTGACTGGGATGGCATAAGGTCTCCTACCTTTAGAACAGAATAGAGTAGAGCTGGAAGGGACCTTGGAGGTAATAATAATAATAATAATAATAATAATAATAATAATAATAATAATAAGTAGGAAGGGACCTTGGAAGTCATCTAGCCCAACCCCCTGTTCAGGCAGGAAACCCTATACCATTTCAGACAAATGGTTGTCCAGTCTCTTCTTAAAAACTTCCAGTGTTGAAGCATTCATCGTTTCTGGAGGCAAGGAGTTCCACTGGTTAATTGTTCTAACTATCAGGAAGTTTCTCCTTAGTTCTAGGTTGCTTCTCTCCTAGATTGGTTTCCATCCATTGCTTCTTGCCCTGCCTTCAGGCGCTTTGGAAAATAGCTTGACTCCCTCTTCTTTGGGGCAGCCCCTGAGATATTGGAACACTGCTATCATGTCCCCCCTCGTCCTTCTCTTTGTTAAACTAGACATGCCCAATTCCAGCAACCGTTCCTTCTATGTTTTAGCCTCCAGTCCCCTAATCATCTGTGTTGCTCTTCTCTGCACTCTTTCTGGAGTCTCAACATCTTTTTTACATCATGGTGAGCAAAACTGGATGCCGTATTCCAAGGGTGGCTTTACCAAGGCCTTGTAAAGTGGTATTAACACTTCATGTGATCTTGAAAAAAAGTCAAGGACTGAAGGCCAGATAAGGAATAACAGATGGAAAGTGATCAAGGAGGGATTCAACCTAGAGATAAGGAGAAATTTATCCGAGAGTGGGAACAATCCAGGGAACACCTTGTCTTCAGAAGTTGTTGGTGCTTCATCCCTGGAGGCTTTCAAGAAGAGACTGGACTGCCATCTGTCATAAATGGTATAGAATCTCCTGCCTGGGCAGGGAGGGGGTGGACTAGAAGACCTCCAAGATCCCTTCCAACTCTGTTATTCTGTTCTATCTGTACAATTCTTCTTTTCAGACGCAAAATAGGGAACCAGCTGGCCAGATTCCCAGGCTAGAGGAAATTCTCACAGCAACACAACATCCAGCATTTTCTGACGCCATCAAGAGAACGCCTAAAGTCCACGATCTTGCAAAGATCAGAAGAAAAACCTAGACATTAGTCACCGGGACACCCACCTATAAAATGGATCTGACTTCAATTTATGGCTTTATTCTCCTCTGCAGGAAACCGATTAATCTGGTCCAGTCATGTCCCAGAATTTTTGGCCAAGAGCTGAAGTAGACCCCAAGCCAAGTGAGACCCTCGGGGGACGATGTGAAGCAGGTTAGGCTAAAATAGCTTGCCGAGGCCATTCATAAGGACTAGAAACTTGCTAATTTTTTTTTTTGCTTCCCAGATGCTAGAGCTAAAGCTCTCCAAAAGCCAGGCTCTCAGATTTGATTGCTGATCAAATGGGGCCCCTGAGACTACAGAATCAAGAAAAAAACACACACACACACACACACACACACACACACACACACACAGAGGCTGATTTTGGGGTGGGGGTGGACAGACTTTGTAACAGAATTTTAAGTTGACTATAGCACTTTGATAATTTTTTTTTATATCATTCCTTCCCCAGAGTATCTGGGCACAATTAATATCAACAGACCATAAAGTGGGAAACTAACACGTCCTGCAGTTTGAAAGATCCCAAACCACATCTAGTTACGGAGAGAAAAGTGTTCGTAAGGGTTTTCTTTTTTTTCTTCCGTAAAAATATATTTTTGTCAAGGATTTGTTCTGGACCAGAAAAAGACAAACAAGAGCCTTGACAACTCACTTTTGTCAAAATGTCATTTAAAAAAAAAAAAAAATTTGGAATCTCTCCAGGTTTGCATCACCATGATTCTTGGGTAATTAAAAGGACATCAGATTTTAAAATAAAAAAAGGGAAATGTTCACACAAACCCTTTTCAACACTAGTATGGGCTGGGCAAGGCCAGTTCAGGGTTTTGGTCTTGATATAATCTGGAGTATAGTTTGTTTTTCAAAATACCCAACCCAGTCCTGGACTGCGTCAACAGAGGGAGAACATCAAGATCACAAGAAGTGATAGTACCGCTTTATATTGAAGTGGTGAGGACAACACACTTGGAATTCTGCATCCAGTTTTGGCCACCACAATACAAAAAAGATGTTGAGACTCTAGAAAGGGTGCAGAGAAGAGAAACAAAGATGATTAGGGGACTGGAGGCTAAAACATATAAGGAAAGGTTGATGGAATTGGGTATGTCTAGTTTAATGAAGAGAAGGACGAGGGGGGACAGGATAGCAGTCTTCTAGTATCTCAGGGGCTGCCACAAAGAAGAGGGAGTCAAGCTATTCTCCAAAGCATCTGAAGGCTGGACAAGGAGCAACGGATGGAAACTAATCAAGGAGAGAAGCAACCTAGAACTAAGGAGAAACTTCCTGTCAGTGAGAACAATTAACCAGTGGAACAACCTGCCTCCAGAAGCTGTGAATGGAGTCTGGAGGATAAACCATATGATGACCAATTGAGAATAGAATAGAATCTTTATTGAAAATAGAATCTTTATTGAGAATAGAATAGAATAGAATGGAATGGAATGGAATAGAATAGAATAGAATAGAATAGAATAGAATAGAATAGAATAGAATAGAATAGAATAGAATAGAAATAAGGAATAGAATAGAAATAAGGAATAGAATAGAAATAAGGAATAGAATAGAATAGAATAGAATAGAATAGAATAGAATAGAATAGAATAGAATAGAATAGAATAGAGCAGAGCTGGAAGGGACCTTGGAGGTCTTCTAGTCTAGCCTCCCCCTCAAGCAGGAGAACCTATACCATCTCAGACAAGTGACTGTCCAGTCTCTTCTTAAAAATCTCCAGGGATGGGGCGCCCACCATTTCTGGTGGCAAGCTGTTCCACTGGTTAATTGTCCTCACTGTTAGGAAGTTTCTCCTTAATTCCAGGTTGCTTCTCTCCTTGATCAGTTTCCAACCATTGTTTCTTGTCCTTCCCTCTGGTGCTTTGGAGAATAACATGACACTCCTCTTCATTGTGGCAGCCCCTCAAATACTGGAGCACTGCTATCATGTCTCCCCTATTTCTTCTTTTCTTTAGACTGGCCAAGCCCAGGTCCTGCAGCCGTTCTTCATTTGTTTTAGTCTCCAGGCCTTGGATCATCTTAGTTGCTCTTCTCTGAACTTTTTCCAAGGTCTCAACATCTTTTTTGTCGTATGGTGCCCAAAATTGGCTGCAGTGTTCCAGGTGTGGTCTCACTACAGTTGTATAAAGTGGTACTAATACTGTGATCTTGATTCTATGCTTCTGTTTATACAACCCAAGGTTGTATTAGCTTTTTTGGCGGCTGCTGCTGCTGCACACTGCTGGCTCATAATCAAGTGATCGTCCACTAGGACTCCAAGGTCCCTCTCAAAGGTAAAATATTTGGGGGTTACTCTGATGAACATAAACTGTACAGTTTACCAAAACATTTATGTCAAAAATGATGTTTTGTATATGTTGTAAGCCGCTCCGAGTCTCTGGAGAGGAGCGGCATACAAGTCGAATTAATAAATAATAATAATAAATAAAATCTGGAATGAGATTGAAAAAAATATTTAAAGATGGGACAAGGTATAGCTGATGGGTAGAATAGCTGCAGTAAAAATAAAACTCAAGAATATCAAGAAGATTATTTCTCTGTCAAACAATACTGATTTTGACTTTGTGGTACTCGAGTTGCAACAGTTCATTTAGTGATCATTCTAAGTTACAACAGCGCTGCAAAAAGTGACTTATGACCGTTTTTCACCATTATAGCCATTGCAGCATCCTCATGGTCACGTGATCAAAATTTGGAAGCTTGGCAACTGACATGTACTTATGACGATTGCCGTGTCCCGGTGTCATGTGATCCCCTTTTGAGGGCTTCTGACCAACAAAGTCAATGGGGAAGCCAGATTCACTTAACAACCGTGATACTCACTTGACAGCTGAAGAGATTAATTTAACAACTGTGGGAGGAAGAGTCATAAAGTGGGGCAAAACTCACTTCACAACTTTCTTGCTTAACAATGGAAATTTTGGACTCATGTGGTTGTAAGTCAAGGAATTATCTGACTGGCAATTAAGGTCATAAGTCAGGGGTGGGGAACCTTGGCTCTTTTATGACTTGCGGACTTCAACTCCCAGAATTCCTGAGCCAGCATGGGGGGAATATGGCACCCTCATGACTCGCGGACTTCACCTCCCAGAATTCCTGAGCCAGACATGCTGAGGAGAAATGGAGAGGTTTCCAAGCTGAGCCATGCCGGCTGAGGAATTCTGGGAGTTGAAGTCCACGAGTCATAAAAGAGCCAAGGTTGCCTACCCGTCATAAGTCATGAGGGTCGTAAAACAACCATTCATTTAGTGACCGTTCAGAGTTACAACGCACTGAAAAAGGGGACTTATGACCGTTTTTCATACTTATGACTGTTGCAGCATCCCCATGATCACTGGATCAAAATCTGGGTGCTTGGCAACTGCCTCGTATTTATGACGGTTGCTTCTTAAAAACTTCCAGTGTTGGAGCACTCCCATCTTTTGGAGGCAGGTGGTTCCACTGGTTAATTGTTCTCACTGTCAGGAAGTTTCCCCTTAGTTCTAGGTTGCTTCTCTCCTTGATTAATTTCCATCCTTTGCCTCTGGATAGCATGATAGCAGTCTTCCAATATCTGAGGGGATTTCACAAAGAAGAAGGGGGGGCATCCTATTTTCCAAAGCACCAATTTTAGGATGCTTGGCAACTGGCATGTATTTATGACGGTTGCAGTGTTCTGGGGTCACGTGATTACCCTTTTGCGGCCTTCTGATGAAAAAAGTCAATGGGGAGGCCAGGTTCCCTTCACAACTGCGATAATAACTTATCAGCTGTAGCGATTCACTTAACAACAGTGGCAAAAAAGGTTGCTAAATGGGACAAAACTCATTTAACGACTGTCTCGCTTAGTAAAATGAATTTTGGCCTCAGTTGTGATTGTAAGTTGAGGACTACCTGTACTATGGATGAAGTTAGATATGACTTTTGCTCAAGAATGGTGCCAGTTGACCATTAAAAGCCAGCCAGACCTGCTCATGTGGCTACTCAAATTCCAGACGTTTGTGGAGGCGCAGGTACACACAATCATCTAACAATTCCACAGCTTATGACCACAAAACTGAAAGATAATTAGAAATATATTCCAAGAATTATAACTCCTCCAGATTATAATTACACGGTCCTGATAAGCAGGCAGGCAATCATTGTTCCATGGAGAATGGAGGAGTCTCAAAAACTGGCTTATTTCGGTGAATTTTAGAAAGTAGACAGTTACCTCATAGTCTGGGCATCGTTTCGCTAATAGGCTGAATGATAATATTTCAGGCAAAGTTTAACCTCAAAATGTCAACCGTCTTTGCTGTGGACCCCTCCCCAATTTTGAGGTTACATGGGATGCTTCTGTCCTGAGCAAGTGTCTCATTTTAATAATCCAAGCATTGAGCAAGGACCAAAGGGAGACAGGAATCCTGTTGAAAAGATGCTCCCTCTCTTGACTTAAAACAAATTCAGGTGGGTGCCCATGTGGCCTGAAGACATATGTGATGCTTTGCAATGTCAGACTGAAAACGGCTTCTGAGAAGGCCATGGGCAACTATGATAACCGAGGATCATCAAGCTAATCAACCCAGAGTTCTAGATCAAGCTAAGATCTAGATGGGGACGGCAGCCAAGAAATTAAAAGACGCTTGCTCCTGGGGAGGAAAACTATGGCAACTCTAGACAGCATGCTAAAAAGCAGAGACGTCATCCTGCCAACAAAAGTGCGTATAGTCAAGGCCATGTTTTTCCCAGTTGCAATGGATGGCTGTGAAAGTTGGACCATAAGAGAGGCCAAAGAATTGAGGCCTTTGAACTATGGTGCTGGAGAAGACTCCTTCGAGTCCCCTGGACCACAAGGCGATCAAACCGGTCAGTCCTAGAGGAGATCAACCCTGACTGCTCCTTAGAAGGCCAGATCCTGAAGTTGAAACTCAAGTACTTTGGCCACCTAATGAGAAGGAAGGACTCACTGGAGAAGAGCCTGATGCTGGGAAAGATGGAGGGCAACAGAAGAAGGAGACGACAGAGAATGAGGTGGCTGGATGGAGTCCCTGAAGCAGTAGGCGTGAGCTTAAATGGACTCCAGAAGATGGTAGAGGACTGGAAGACCTGGAGGAACATTGTCCATGGGGTCGCGATGGGTCGGACACAACTTTGCAACTAACAACAACAACAAAAGATCTAGTCAAGTCCAGTCTAGCATCCTAGATCAAGCCAAGTCTGAAAAACATCCAAAAATTCCTGGAAGCCTGCCACTCAGACAAATCGGCCATCAACAGGCACACTGAGATAAACAACATCTACACGCCGTGCAAAAGAGACAAGCAAAAAAGGAAACAAAAAGACCACAACATCTCCTCACTAACAATCAACACCCAGATGAACAGAGATTAACACTAGACCAAGTAAGACCACACCTGGAATACTGCAGCCAATTTTGGTCACCATATCACAAAAAAGATGTTGAGAGTCTGGAAAAAATTCAGAGAAGAGCAACTAAGATGATCCAAGGCCTGGAGACTAAAACATACGAAGAACGGCTATGGGACTTGGGTTTAGTTAATCTAAAGAAAAGAAGAAATAGGGGAGACATGATAGCAGTGTTCCAGTATCTGAGGGGCTGCCACAAAGAAGAGGGGATCAAATTATTCTCCAAAGCACCAGAGGGAAGGAAAAGAAACAATGGTTGGAAACTGAACAAAGAGAGAGAAGCAACCTGGAATTAAGGAGAAACTTCCTGACAGTGAGGACAATTAAACAATGGAACAGCTTGCCTTCAGAAATCGTGGGTGCTCGGAGTTCTACGCAGGCACATCGAAAAGGAAGCAGAACCTCCGAAAGCTCCGGGACGGCGCGTTTTTTAAAATTAAATAAACGGGCCGTCGGGGGAGTGAAACACCGGCGGAGAAGGGAAGATCGAAGAGGACCCCCAGCCCGATCCGGCAAGGTGAAAACCGCGGCCAAGGGGTCCGGGAGAGCCGCGGAAGGGGCCAAGGAAGCCAGTGGTGGGTGGCCTGCCGGCCGGCAGGCCCAAAAACTCTGCGCTGCCGTGCTGCCGCGCTGCCGCACTGCCAGGGAGAACCGGCGCGAGCGGGGACAGAAAGAAGGAGGAAGAAGCCGGAGAAGACAGCAAGGGCCGCCGGGAGGGTCTGCAGACCCAGAAACGACCCCCGGACGAGCAGAAGGGGGAAAAGAGAGCTGGAAGAAAGGAAGAGGGAGCCAGGTCCGGAGAACAAAGGAGGAGGCAAGTAGAACCGGCGGAGAGCAGCATCGAAAGGAAGGAGGTGACTAAAAAGCAGACAGCGGGGGAAGACTCAAGCAGAGGGACTGGTGAGTGTTACCCCATGCGCTGCGCCCCAGACCCACCAGAAAGGGAGCCCCAGGGAATCAGAGAAGGGCAGAACCTACCAGGGAAGAAGGTGGGAGGAAGAAGAAAGCTGGAAGGCAACCTGGAGCACTACTAAGGAAAGGCAGAAGGGATCTGTAAACGCAGGCTGCCAGAAGACAGGAAAAAGAGACCTGGACAAGACAGCAGAGAAAGAGGAGCAAGACAGAGCCAGAAAAGAACAAAGAGAAGGCTCAGGCTGGCAGAGGGGAATGAAGAGGAAGCCAAGGCAAAGGCACTGAATAGGCTCCCTGAACACAGAGCTGCCTGAATATAGGCTCTTACCCCTACACTGCCTAAACCCTGAAGCCTCCCCCCTTGAAAGGCTAGACTACTGGATCATCACCAGATCACAACCTAGTGTCCAATTTGGTCCAAATTGGAAACCAAAACAGTGCCAGGACAACAGGAGGACAACCTCAAGATGGCCTCCAAACAGACCAAACTGACAGAAACGATGGGAGTTGTATCCTCCCATGCCCAGCCTACTAAACCACCAGGAAGCACCCTACCCACCCCCACCCCCTCCCATCCAACGGCAGATCCCCAGACCCATCAATGCACACAAGCCAGCTCAACAGCACACATAATACAAGAATTAAAGGAAGTAATAGGGATGCTGGTAGTGAGGATGGAAGGGATGGAAAAAAAGATGGAGGAAAACTGCAAAGAATTAAAACAAATGCAGATGGACCAGGGTAGGGAGCTGGAGAGAAAGTGGGAGGAGCAGCGCAGGGCGATGACCGCAGACCTGGTCCAAATGAAAGAGGCGATGCAAGCACACTACAAGGGCATAAGGGAGGAAATGGAGAAAAACTTCCAGGAGATCAGGGAGAAAGTGGACAAGCAGATGGACAAAAGGGAGAACCATGTAGAGGGACAGATAGCAGAACTGAAAAGGGTGGCTCAAGACCAATCCACCATGATGCAATACTGGCAGATGGCGTCCACGATCAGGTTTAGAGGCTGGAAAGAGGAACCAAACGAAGCCCAAGGAGACCTGCTTGGAACCTTTGTAGAGGCCCTGGCAACATTTCTGGGAAAGAGCACCACAGAGATCGTTGGGCAATTCGACAGAATATACAGAGTGGGCGCATGGAAGGCAACAGACAGACGTCGGCCAAGGGACGTGGTTATCCACTTTACGACGCAGGGATTCCGGAACCTCATCTCAGCCACATCTTACAACAAGAGATTATACATAGAGCGGCAGGAAGTGAAAGTACTGAAAGAGATCCCCCCAACGATGCTGCGAGACAGAAAGGACTACCAATTTTTGGTCGACGAACTGAGATCACGCGCCATGAGATTTCGATGGGAAGCCCCAACGGGGATGTCACTTTTCTATAAGAATAAAAGATGCTACCTGAACTCGGTCCAGAAAGCCAGAGAATTCCTTGCAAAGGAACTGACGGCAGGTGGGCCTCAACACATCACGAGAGAAGAAGCAGAAGGGTCACGGGGACGCGGAAGAGACCGAGAACAACGAGCAAACCACCCAGAAATACAGACCGACGCAGCAGCAAGAGAAAGGAAAGGACCAACTCGAGACACGACGACACAGAGAACAGAAAGCAACAACAACAAGGAAACAGGACAGACGGCGGATATCAGAGTACTACGATCCACTACCAAACGCACGGAGCAGCAAGGCACGACCCCTCTACACAACATGAGCACCAACCTAGATACCATGGGAACGAGACCAAAGAAGGACACAAGAGATAAAACAGAAGCGGTCTCGGAAGAGTATCCTGAAACCGACAATGGCAACTAATTACTTGACGTGGAACGTTAACGGACTAAATTCCCCACAGAAAAGGAGAAAGATATTTCATTCTCTGTTTCAAGGACGAAATGACATAATTTGCCTACAAGAAACACACATCAGAGCAGCGGACCAGAAATACTTAATCAACAACAGACTACCGGTAGGTACACATTTTGTCGCAGCGGCGCCACGAAAGAAGAACGGGATTGTCATATACGTGAAGAAACATGTAATAGCCAAGCTAATAGAGTCGGACTCCCAGGGTAGATACCTAGCAATCGAAGTGACACAGGATGACAAGAAAATTCTAGTGATGGGCATATATGCACCAAATCAACAACAAGGAAAATTCTACAAAAAGATACACAAGAAGTTAACACAACTCAACTACAAATCATGTATTATTCTGGGAGATTGGAATGGGGTCATAGAGATTGCCCTAGACAAGAAGAAAACAAAACCTAACCCACAGAAGCACTCCAAGTTGCCTAAATCTTTCTTCGACATGAAGGAAGACCTTGCACTGACAGACGTCTGGAGGGAACGGCACGGCAAAGAGCAAGAATTCACCTTCTTCTCCGACAGACATCAGTCATTCTCCAGAATTGACTTTATATTAACATCAAGCGACCTGTTAGTTTGTCTAAACGTGGTGAAAATCCTGCCCAAAGTGCTAACAGATCACAATCCGGTGAAGATGGAACTAAGACACGGTGTGAGACAGAAGAGATCCTGGAGAATTAATGAAAACCTGTTTAGACATGGAGAAAAGGTGGCGGAATGCAAAAATGCCATGAAGGAATTCTTCAGCATAAATATGAACAACGAAACACCGATAGAAATGATCTGGGACACCAGCAAGGCGTACATGCGGGGGATTCTTATGGACATGAATAAAAGGCACCGTCGCCAACAAGAACGAAAAAGAAAAGAGCTAGAAGAGGAGATAAGAAAGAAAGAGAGGCTATTAATAAAAAGACCAGACGGCAAAATCACCAAAGAAGGAATTAAGATCTTAAGAAAGCAGTTTGACATGTTGATGGCAGACCAAGTTGCAAGGAACATACAATATGCAAAACACAAGACATTCTGCAAGGCCAACAAACCGGGTTGATGGCTGGCCTACATCCTAAGAAAGAAACAGAAATCCCGCATAATTGAAAAGATAGAATATAAAGGCAAGGAGGAATTTCGACAAGTAACCATTAAGAAAGCCTTCACAGAATTCTACTCGAAGCTATACGCCGAGGAGAAGACACAGGACAAAGAGACAGAAACTTTTCTACAAAACGAAAAGATACAGGCAATCACCGATACACAGAGAGAGGCCCTGAATGCCGCAATCACAAAGGAGGAAATACACTCAGCGATCAAACAGCTGAAACCAGGAAAATCGCCAGGGACGGATGGGATAACAGCGACTTATTACAAGTGTCTCCAGGAAGAGATGTTAGAACCCCTTAGACAGCTATTTGTCAATATACAAGAAGGAGGCCAAGTTCCACCATCCTGGAAAACAGCCTATATTTCATTAATCCCCAAGGAGGGGAAAGATACTACACAACCCGCAAACTACAGACCCATCTCACTACTTAACACGGACTACAAAATATTCACAAAAATTCTGGCCGATAGACTAATGACTGTACTACAAAAAACAATACACCCGGACCAAAGGGGATTTATTCAAGGACGCCAGATGAAAACCAATGTGAGACAGCTGTTGAACATAATAGAGTACTTGGACAGGCACAAACAGGTACCAGCCGCCCTTATGTTTGTGGACGCAGAAAAAGCCTTCGACAGACTGAATTGGCCATTCCTGACGAACCTGATCCAGAAGATGAAAATGGGAGCACAGTTTCTCAACTCCATAAGGGCAATTTACCAGAAACAAACAGGCCAGATCATTGTGAACGGACACCTAACAGACCCATTCAACATAGAGAGAGGCACGAGACAGGGGTGCCTGCTGTCACCCCTGCTATTTGTCCTAACACTGGAAATTTTACTGAACAGAATAAGAGCGGCAGAGGACGTACAGGGCATACAGATTAAACAGCAAGACTACAAACTATGTGCCTTTGCGGATGACCTGCTGGTGACAATGTCGCAACCAGCACAGTCAGCAAGGAAATTGATGGAGATAATGGAGGACTATGGTAGGGTGTCAGGCTTCAAAGTAAATATATCAAAAACAAAGATGCTAGTCAAAAACCTAGACAACAAAGCAAAACGGAACCTGGAAAGAATAACGGGTTGTGAAATAGTCAAGAAAGTCAAATACTTAGGAGTGGAGATAGAATCAACAAATGCGAAATTATACAAGAATAACTACGAGGTCCTGTGGAATAAGATACAAACAGACCTGGAAAGGTGGAAATCACTACGTCTGTCCCTGCTGGGCAGGATAGCGGCAGTAAAGATGAACGTCTTACCCAGATTTTTATTTCTCTTTCAAATGCTACCCATACTCAAGAAGGATGCGGACTTAGACAACTGGCAGAAGGGCATCAACAGATTTATTTGGGACGACAAGAGACCGAGGGTGAAACTAAAAATCATCCAAGACGCAAGGGAGAGAGGGGGACTCAAAATGCCTAATCTAAAGCTATACTACTATGCAGCGACGTTGGTGGCGGTGAGCGACTGGATCAACATGACAAATGATAGAATTCTGAATGTTGAGGGGCATGGTCTACGATTCGGCTGGCACGCATACTTAGTATACGACAAAAAGGCAGACAGGAACTTCAAGGAGAACCCACTACGAATCCCATTGTTATGGGTCTGGAAGAAATATAAGCACCTCCTACACGACAAGATTCCCATCTGGACGATTCCCGGACACGCAACAGGGAATATGAACACATCCCAAGGGCAAGAAGTGGTGCCGTACAGTGAACTTGTACTGGGAGAAGAAAATAGGTTCCTCTTGCTACCCCAAGCAACGCTAGCAAACAAAGGAATAGGAAGTACCTGGCTATCATATATACAACTGCAATCAAGGTGGCGTAAAGATAAGAAGAAGGGCTTCTCCCAGACCGACGAGAATCTAATTAAACAGATTAGAGAACAGGGGATCAAGCACATCAAACGAGTGTACAGCATCCTGATAGAAATGGACTCTGAAACCGAGCTAGTCAAGAACTGTATGATAAGGTGGGCACAAGACTTTGGACACCCTATCGCCATGGACACGTGGGAGAAAATCTGGGTGAGGAATGTAGAATTCACGAAATCGCAACACTTAAGGGAAAACTTCTACAAGATGTTCTATAGATGGCACCTAGACCCGAAAAAAATATCACTCATCTACCCGGGCTCCCAGCCCAAATGCTGGAGGTGCGGGGACGGGGAGGCTACTTACTTTCATATATGGTGGACATGCAGAAAAATCAAAGCATTCTGGAGGAAGATATGGTGGACACTCCAAACCATTTTCAAAAAGCGTATAGAATTTCTACCTCAGGCTTTTCTGTTAGGGATCACAAAGGATTTCACTACCTCAGAGACAAATTTATTTTTGAACTTAATTACAGCAGCAAGATTGTTGGTGGGACAATACTGGAAGAATCCGGAAATACCGCCTATTGAAGAATGGACTGTGAAAGTAACAAATTTGGCGGAAATGGCGAAAATATCAGCGTACTTGAAAAATCGCTCCAATGAACAATTTTTGACAGACTGGAAACAGTGGATAGACTATATCCAAGAGAGACACCAATCAAACAGAATGCAGCTGGCGTTTAGCTGAGGCTCGATGGGAGGAGGGAAGAAGGGTTAACAAATCAAATGTTTACAAAAACTAACACCCAATGTTGAATGTATATGTTATATAACTAATGCCTCTTAACATAACCTTATGACTAATGTTGTTTGCTTTAATACTGTTAAAGCAGACTGAATCTCTACCTCAGGATATGAAACTTTTACCTCAGGATCTCTGGTTAGGGACTATAAAAGATTGCACTAGTAATGGGATGAAGTCAATTCAGAAGCGCAAACGAACAATATGCGATAGACTAGATACAGTAGATAGACCATATATAAGAGAAACACCAATCAAACAAAATGTATTCGGAGTATACTTGAAGATGGAAGGGAGGAGGGAAGAATGTTTACTAAAACAGATGTTTACAAAGATTAATACCTAATATTGTATGCTATGTTCTAGGATGATTGCTTAGCAATAGGATCTTATGTTTAATGTTGATCACACTAATATTGAACCAGATAAGAGAAACACCAATCAAATAAAATGTAACAGGAGTTTAGTTGAGGCTAGACGCGAGGAGTGGAAAAAGGCTTACTAATTCAGATGTTTTTAAAGACTAATACTTAGTATTGTATACGAGGTGTCATGATGATTGCTGCATAATATGTTTTTATGTTCAATGTTGATTGTTTTAATAAAAGAATTTTTATACGGGAAAAAAAAAAGAAATCGTGGGTGCTCCATCACTGGAGGTTTCTAAGAAGAGGCTAGACAGTCACTTGTCTGAGATGGTATAGGTTCTCCTGCTTGAGCAGGGGATGGACTAGATGACCTCCAAGGTCCCTTCCAGCTCTATTCTATCCTAATCAAGAAGTGAACAACGCTTCAAACAAAGAACTACCAATGTGGACAAACAAGCTATCAATGGACAACAGCCCAGTCAAGGAATCATCAAGGACATTCCCACCAATTCGGACATGTATATAAAATGAGAGCAAAGCCCGCTTCCTTCTAGCACTGATGCTGTTACCTAGTTTGGTAATAAAATGCCCGCAAGACATTTCAAGGACCCAACCCTGAGGACAAATATTCTCTTTTATCTCAATCCAGAGTTCTCTGGAGACACAAATGACCAGGTGCAAATTGTCCTACTTTGAACAGGTGATACAAAGACCCAGCTCTCTGGAAAAAGCCCTGAAGCTCTGAAGATGGAAAGAAAGAGAGAAGGAGGAGAACCAGTTACATAGGCAATGAATGCACTGTTGGAAGACTTGAGAAAACTGGTTTGGGGGACAAATCATCCTGGAAAGACATTATCATGGTGGTTGCCAGGAGTTAACACTGGCTTATGGAAAGGACGGTAAGAAGCTAGATTCAGGTTCTCCAAATGGAAGATTAACAAAGAAAGACCCAACCTAGAGAATAGAGAAGAGAGTGGAAGGGACCTTGGAGGTCATTTAGTCCAGCCCTCAGCTCAAGCAGGAGAACCTATATCAGACATGTCAAACAGAAGGCCTGGGGGCGAATGCGGCTCGCGAAGTGGTTTCATGTGGCCCACGAAGCCATCCTGGAAACAGTGAGGGAACGGTCCCCTCTGCCTTGGCCCTGGCCCAGGTCGGCCGGGAGCCAATGTACAGTTTTGTGGTGGCCATCCATGCTGAAACACATTCAGCTCCATAAGACCCCCCTTGCATGGCCTGAGAAGAACAGTGAGGCTCCTCCAATGGACCATGCCTTGGCCCTTGCCCCGGTCCCACCCCCTTCTGCCAGAGACCCTCAGATCTGTCCCACTCCTGCCCAGGCCCCCACAGGCACCCTTGACGCGAACGATGTAGAGCTGGCCACACCCACCCAGTAGGCCACACCTACTCCATCCACGCCTACCCAGTAGGCCACACCCACCCTGGCCACACCCACCCGGCAACCGCAATGCTGATGTTGTCCTCAATGAAATTGAGTTTGACACCCCTGACCTACACCATCTCAGACAGGTGATTGTCCAGTCTCTTCTTAAAAACCTCCAGTGATGGAGTGCCCACGATTTCTGGAGGCAGGCTGTTCCACTGGATAATTGTCCTCACTGTCAGGAAGTTTCTCCTTAATTCCAGGTTTCTTCTTTCTTTGATCAGTTTCCAACTATTGTTTCTCGTCCTTCCCTCTGGTGCTCTGGTGAACAACCTGGCCCCCTCTTATAATAATATAATAATAATAAAGTTGGAAGGGACCTTGGAGGTCATCTGGTCCTTCCCCCTGCTCGGGCAGGAAACCCTATACCATTTCGGACAAATGGCCGTCCAGTCTCTTCTTAAAAACTTCCAGTGTTGGAGCATTCACTGCTTCTGGAGGCAGGTGGTTCCACTGGTTAATTGTTCTAATTGTCAGGAAGTTTCTCCTTAGTTCTAGTCCAATCTCTTCCTTGTGGTGGCAGCCCCTCAGATATCTAGAATTAAGGAGGAATTCCCTGAAAGTGAGAACAATTGATCAATGGAATGACTTGCCTCCAGAAGTTGTGAATGCTCCAACACTGGAAGGGATTGGACAACCATTTGTCCTGAATGCATACAGTCTCCTGCTCGAACAGGGGGTCAGACTAGAAGACCTCCAAGGTCCCTTCCAATTCTGTCCTTTTAAGTTCTAAGAACTTTTCTGCTTGATCAGCAACTGTTTTTTTACACGAAGGCGTTATTATTATTATTATTATTATTATTATTATTATTATTATTATTATTATTATTATTATTATTAAAATATTGGAGTCCATTGAAACATGCAAACTTCCTCTTGCTGGCTGTTATCCTAGAAACCAGAATTTTATCACGCAAAAATGCTTCTTACTCAAAAATTGGGTTAAAAAAAATCAATTCGAGTGAGGCTACAGAGACAGCACGGCGATTGAAAGGCTGTAGGTATGTGAGCGCGCCAGGAGGACACTGTGAAGGTGACTGATCTACACATTGTAAATGTGCCCACAGCTGAGAAAAAAATGACTGTGTGAAGTTTCAAGGAGTTAATGAAAAACCCAAGACATTCCTTCCTCCGCATCCTACGGTTCGGATTCCTTTTGAGGCCTTTCTGGCATCACAGAAACTAAATGATAGGAGTAGAGATTAAAAACTTTCAAAGGCATTCAAGAGAATAAAAGGCGTTTCAGATTCAGTTCCCAGCGTTCTAATTCAGCCAGGCATGCTGCAAAATGGCTCAACACCCAGATTTATTTATTTATTTATTTATTATTTATGAGCAGAATCCCCCAGATTGTGCAAATGACAGCCTAATTACAGGCAGTCCTTGATTTACAACAGTTCGGACTTACAATCCATTTTCCACACTGAGGACCATTGCAGCCTCCCCACGGTCATGTGATCAAAATTCAGACGCTTGGCCCCTGACTCATATTTATGACAGTTGCAGTGTCCCCTGGGGTGGGGGGGTCACGTGATCACCTTTTGCGACCTTCTGACACACAAAGTCAATGGGGAAGCCGGATTCACTTAATAACTTAACCACTGCAGGGATTCACTTAACGCCTGCGGCAAGAAAAGTCGTAAAATGAGGCAAAACTCACTTAACAAATGTCTCGCTTAGCAATGGAAATTGGGGCTCCATTGTGGTCGTAAGTTGAGGATTACCTGTAGTGTAAATGGACTTTTTGCTGCTTTAGGAAGCTAGGTTTTATCAGAAATAGAACTCACTCTCTCTCCTGGTGATTGGCCCACTCAGCTGGCTTTCATGCCTTAGGCAGGACTAGAACTCACCGTCTCCTGGTGATTGGTCTAAAGTTATCCAGCTGGCTTTCATGCCTGAGGCGGGACTAGAACCCGCTGTCTCCTGGTGATTGGCCCAAAATCACCCAGCTGGTTTTCATGCCTTAGACAGGACTAGAACTCACCGTCTCCTGGTGATTGGTCCAAAGTCACCCAGCTGGCTTTCCTGCCTTAGGCAGGACTAGAACTCACTGTCTCCTGGTGACTGGGTCAGTCACCCAGCCAGCTTCCATGCCTAAGGTGGGACTAGAACTCACTATCTCCTGGTGATTGGCCCAAAGTCACCCAGCCATCATTCATGTCTAAGGCGGGACTAGAACTCACTGTCTCCTGCTGATTGGACCAAAGTCACCCAGCTGAATAGCTTGACTCCCTCTTCCTTGGGGCAGCCCCTGAGATATTGGAAGACTGCTATCATGTCCCCCCTCGTCCTTCTCTTCATTAAACTAGACATTCCCGATTCCAGCAGCCGTTCCTTGTATGTTTTAGCCTCCAGTCCCCTAATTATCTTTGTGGTTCTTCTGGGCCCAAGCAATGCATCTTTTCAGTTGCAGTGCCTGCCCTCTGCTAAAAGTCTATGGAGATTCTCCATCATCCACGTCATGATTATCCCAAAGGTCCTGTTTTGGAGGCAACTGGATTTTCTTGTTTTTCCTTTGAAGACGTTTCCCTTCTCATCCAAGAAGCTTCTTCAGCTCTGACTGGATGGTGGGGAATGGAAGGATTTATACTCCTTGCAGACAGCCGGTCATTTGCACTCTTTTATAAAGAGTCGTTAAGGCCACTTGGAGGTTTGTCTGTGTCCTCAACTGAGTGTTACAAATGATTCCTGTAGTCTGCAGTTTCTTTTCTGGAAAATAACTCAGATCATCCTCCCACACCATTCGAAGGGTGTTCATCCCATGGCTAAAAGTCTACGGAGATTCTCAGTCATCCAGGTCATGGTGGTCCCAAAGGTGCTTTACCAGCTGTCTGCGAGGAATTTAAAATAGAAAAGAGCTAGAAGGGACCATGGAGGTCTTCTAGTCCACCCTCCTACTCAAGCAGGAGAACCTATAGCAGTGGTGGCAAATCTTTTAGAGACTGAGTGTCCAAACTGCAACCCAAAACCCACGTATGCATCGCCGGGTGCTGGGTGCGCGTGGACACCAAGCTGTCGCTTCGTGCTCGCTCTCTCGCTCGCTGTCCGCTCCGACTTGTGCTCGCTCTCTCGCTCGCTGTCCGCTCCAACTTGTGCTGGCTCTCTCGCTCGCTGTCCGCTCCAACTTGTGCTCGCTCTCTCGCTCGCTGTCCGCTCCGACTTGTGCTCGCTCTCTCGCTCGCTGTCCGCTCCGACTTGTGCTCGCTCTCTCGCTCGCTGTCCGCTCCGACTTGTGCTCGCTCTCTCGCTCGCTGTCCGCTCCGACTTGTGCTCGCTCTCTCGCTCGCTGTCCGCTCCGACTTGTGCTCGCTCTCTCGCTCGCTGTCCGCTCCGACTTGTGCTCGCTCTCTCGCTGCAGCAAATGTTTCCGCCGAAAGTTGCTCCTTTTATAGCCTCTTGCCTATTCCCAGACTGCGCGTGCGCGGAGAGCTGTGCACGTGCGGTGAGGAGGAGGGAACAGCTTGGCCCAGTAATGGCTTGTGTGCCACCAGAGACGGCTCCACGTGCCGCCTGTGGCACGCGTGCCATAGGTTCGCCACCACGGACCTATAGCATTTCAGACAAATCCTTCATTCCCTGCCATCCAGTCAGAGCTGAAGAAGCTTCTTGGATGAGAAGCGAAACATCTTCAAAATAATAATAATAGTAATAATAATAACAATAACAACAACAACAACAATAATAATAATAATGTTGGACCTTGGAGGTCATCCAGTCCAACCCCCTACTCCAGGGGTTCTCAACCTTGGCAACTTTAAGACTTGTGGACTTCAACTCCCAGAATTCCTCAGCCAGCTTTGGGAGTTGAAGTCCACAAGTCTTAAAGTTGCCAAGGTTGAGAACCCCTGCCCTACTCAAAAACAAGAAAGCCCAGCACCTTTGGGACTGCCCTTTGCTACGACATCCGCCCTGGATCCGAGAGAGATGAGCGGTGAAGAAATATGTAATATAAATAAATAAATAAATAAAATTAACCCTGAAGCAAAGTCAGCATGGGCTTGCAGCAACCCAAGATATTGTGCCCTTAACTTTTTCACTGCCACGCTCAGCTGAGTTGAATTTTTTTTTATACTTCCCTATCTGCTGTGTTCAACTTTCATCTGCATTGTGTTTTTTTTTTAAAAAAAAAACACAGTTTCTTTGACATGGTGAGCAACCTAGAAAGTTTAAAAGTTTGAGTATTAATCTCTTGTCAGCTAAATAATGGAAGGGGGGAGATGCCCCATTGTTAGGCTAGGCTTAGGGCCTGGGTTGGCTTTATCTGGCCCTGCCCTGGAGATTTGTATCTATAGCTGCCCTGGAAGCGATTAAAAACATGGCTTTGCCCTGGGGTTAGGGTGGATGCCAAGCCTTTGTTGGTTTTGCATATGTTTGCTTGCTTTACTCTTCTGGATCAACATGTTTTTTTAAAATTGCTTGGGCTTTCTCTGTGTGTACTGCATGTCGCCCAGAGTCTTTAGGGAATTGGGCGGATCTCCGAATCTACGAGGGAGGGATGGGGAAAGAAAAAAAGGGAGGAAGGAAAGGAGGGAGGGAGGGAGGAAGGAAGGAAAAAAAGAAGAATGGAAGGGAAGGAGGAAAGAAAGGGAGGGAGGGACTGAGGAAGGAAGGAAGAAAGAAAGAAAGAAAGAAAAAAAGAAGGGAGAGAGAGACGGAAGAAGGAAGGAAGGAAGAAAGAAAGAAAGAAAAAAGAAGGGAGAGAGAGAGGGAAGAAGGAAGGAAGGAGGTAGGGAGAGAGGGAAGGAAGGAAGGAAGGAAGGAAGGAAAGAAAGATAGGCAGGAAAGAAAGGAGGAAGGAAAAGGGAGGGAGGAAGGAAAAGAGGGAGGTTAGGGGAAGGAAAGGAAGAAAGGAGGGAAAAGGGAAGGAAAAGAGGGAGGAACGAGGGAGAGAGGAAGGAAGGATTTCTTGAGGAGAGGGAGAGAGGGGGGATGGAGGAAGGAGAGAGAGACAGATAGAGAGAGGGAGGGAAAGAGAGAGAGAGAGGGAGGGAGAGAGAGACACACACACAAACTTCCACAGTGGAGGTGGACCCGAATCCGGGTCTTCTCCTTCTTCATCCACCTCTTTGCTGCTCCCCTGCTCTCGTTCTAAAATACCAGAATCTGGATCTGGGTGCTTTGCTTTTTGAGGCCTGACAATTCTCCCTCTTCTCTCCCCCAAACGGACTTCGGTCCGCATCTGTTTGCCAAAGCCACTGTTGTCTGCAACAGCTGTGAAAGAAGAAATACTGTTTGCCCCTTCCATACCAGCGGATAATATCCTCGCTCGCCCGGAGGTTTTGCCCAAGTCCCGAGAGTCATCTGGTTTTTATTTGTGACACAAAATGCAATTAGCCCCGGCAACGCAGCAGAAGAATTCAATAAAAGAGAACTTTGCTCCTAATGGCTGGATTGTGACATCTTCACCCCCATAAATGTTAATTAAGAAAACTGCAGTTGTTTCATGCCCTTCCCAAGTAAGCAGAGGCCTAGATGGAGAGGCGGAGGAGGAGTGGGGGAGCTTGGGGGGGAAGGAATGCTCAAAACATAGCTTAACGTGACCTCTGCACGCCAGGGAGTCAGCCGCCCTCCCCTGTCTCCGCAGCATCCTGATGAAATTAGAATTTCAGAGTGATATTACGAATGCATCTGCTGTATGCACAGCACCCCCTTTTTTCTTGCTGAACTGCAGAAAAGTCCAGAACTTATTATAACTCCATACAGCTTCTTTTGTCTACCAACCGGGATAGGGAGGTTCCAAAGAAAAATAAATATTTTTTTTTAGCCTAGTGGTTAAGGCACTAGACTAGAAATTAGGAGACGGCGAGTTCTAGTCCTGCCTGTGGCAGGAAAGCCAGTTGGGTGACTTTGAGGTGAGGCAGTCATTCTCTCTCAGCCCAGCCCACCTCACAAGGTGGAAAACAGAAGGAGGAAGGAGTATTAGATACGTTTGCGGCCTCGCGTTATTTATAAAAATAATAAAGGGGGAGATTGAGATAGATAGATACCGGTAGATAGATAGATAGATAGATAGATAGATAGATAGATAGATAGATAGATAGACAGACAGACAGACAGACAGACAGACAGACAGACGGCGATAGATCGGTAGACAGAGATAGATAGATGATAGATAGATAGATAGATAGATAGATAGATAGATAGATAGACAGACAGACAGACAGACAGACAGACAGATAATAGACAGTTAGGTAGGTAGGTAAGTAGATAGATAGATAGATAGATAGATAGATAGATAGATAGATAGATAGATAGATAGATAGATAGATAGATAGATAGATAGATAATAGGTAGGTAGACAGAGATAGATGGAGAGAGAGAGAGAGAGAGAGATAAATAGACAGACAGACACGATAGATGATAGGTAGAGATAGATTGGTAGACAGAGATAAATAGATAGATAGATAGATAGATAGATAGATAGATAGATAGATAGATAGATAGATAGACAGACAGACAGACAGACAGACAAACATACGGACAGATAGATAGAAAGAGAGAGAGAGAGAGAGAGAAATAGACAGACCGAGAAGATAGATAGATAGATAGATAGGTAGGTAGGTAGGTAGGTAGGTAGATAGATAGATAGATAGATAGATAGATAGATAGATAGATAGATAGATAGATAGATAGATAGATAAATAGATAGATAGATAGATAGATAGATATAGGCAGGCAGACAGACAGAGATATTGTGGATCTGAGCTTGAAACTGTTCTTCTAACTTCACCAGAAATGTTCTTGCCCCCCCTTCAACCATCCCACCAGTTCCAAACTCGAAATGATTCTGTTCTAAGCTCAAAACATTCTCTTCCAAATTGAAAGTGGAGTCATTTCAGGACTGGAAGACTCCGGATAAGATTGGAACAGCCTTTCTGGACTTGGAACAAGCATTCCACCTTTGAAATGGGGTGACGCACTTCACACTCCAAGCATCTTGCATACTTCTACCCGGCTATTTAAAAAGATGCAATTATTTGCGCACGCCCAGTTTTAACTGCCTGGCGAGAAGATGCGAAGGGCAGCTCTGCAGCATCCATTCTGGAGTCCCAAAGGTGCTTTTTGAAAAGAAGCTTCTGGGAGGAGAATCGAAATGTCTTTAAAGAAAAAAACCCAAGAAAGTCCAGTTGCCTTTGAAAAAGCACCTTTGGGACAATCCTGGCCTAGATGACTGAGAATCTCCACAGACATCCATTTTGGAAAATATCTCCCTCATGGAGGTCAAAAAAGCCAACATGGCGGTCTCGACTTTGTGATTGAAGCTATTTTGAAGGATGTTGCAATGAATACACCTGAAGGCCTTTGTTTTCCTTCTAGAGCAGCGGTTCTCAACCTTTTTCAGGCCGCGACCCCGACCTGCGCTGCGCATGCGTGGTGCTGCCCCCTGCACCGGCCGAGGCGTAGGCCGCTGCCCATTCGGGACGGCGGCAGGCAGGCCCAGGTGCTCAGGTGCTCCTGGGAGGCCGCGGCGGCGACGGTGCAGGGTGACCACGGGCTGGGCCACCAGCTGGCCCAGCCCAAGGGAGGTAAGACACCCGCCGGGCCCCACGCGCGCCAAAAACCCTCCCTGCGCCCGCCGCTGCCCCGCTAGCCTTCCCTTCGCTGCCACCCGTTCGGGGCGGCGGCAGGCAGGCCCAGGCGCTCCTGGGCGGCCGTGGCAGCGACGGCACAGGGCGACCACAGGCTGGGCCACTAGCTGGCCCAGCCCAAGGGAGGTAAAAAACCCGCTGGGCCCCACGCGCGCCAAAAACCCTCCCTGCGCCCGCCGGCCTCCCACCTCCCACCCCTGGCCCTCTTTTACTTACAGTTTTAGTAGTTGCTCAACAGGGAGGGGTGGAAACTTCCAGACTGCACGCCTTCGCTGCAGACAACTTGCAGCACCGTTTGCAGACTGGGACTTTTGGCGGGCTCAGCAGGGCAGAGACAGCCTGGACAATTCCTATTGGCTTTTGAAAGCCAATAGAATTAGACTCTATTCAAGAGAGTCTATTCTATTGGCTTTCAAAAGCCAATAGAATAAGAGAGAGTAGCACAGCTAAGGAAAAGGGGGGAAAAATGGCAGACTGCGTTGTTTGGCGACCCCGTGAAATGGTCGTTTGACCCCAAATGGGGTCGCGACCCACAGGTTGAGAACCGCTGTTCTAGAGAGACATATAAGAACATAAGAACATAAGAACATAAGAAGAGCCATGCTGAATCAGGCCAAAGCCCATCGAGTCCAGCATTCTGTGTCACACAGTGGCCCACCAAATGTACATGGGGATCTTGAGCAGAAAGAGAAAGCAAAACCCTCCCTTTCCCTTGACCCCCAAACAAATGGTACTCAAGGGAATCCTGCCTGCCTCAACCAACATAGAGGCGGCACATGGACATCCGTTTTAATAACCACCAATACACTTTGCATCCATGAATCTATCTAGCCCTGCCTTGAAGCTGTCAAGGCTGACAGCTGTCACAACCCCTTCAGGAAGTGAATTCCATAAATCAACGACCCTCTGGGTGAAGAAATATTTCCCTTTATTTGTCCTCACTTTCTTACCCACGAGCTTTAGGGAGTGCCCCCGTGTCCTGGTATTGTGTGATAGAGAAAAGAATTTTTCTCTATCCACCTTTTCTATCCCATGCATGATTTTATACACTTCGATCAAGTCACCCATTAAACGCCGTCTTTCAAGGCTGAAGAGACCAAGGCGTTGCAATCTGGTTTCATAAGGGAGGCGCTCCATTTCCTTGATCATTCTTGTTGCCCTTTTTTGCATCTTTTCCAGTTCCATTATATCCTTCTTGAGGTGCGGTGACCAGAACTGTACACAGTACTCCAAGTGTGGTCTCACCATCGATTTGTACAGAGGCAATACAACACTTGCTGACTTATTTTCGATTCCCTTCCTAATCATGCCAAGCATGGAATTTGCTTTTTTTACTGCTGCTGCACATTGGGTTGACATCTTCATCGAGCTGTCCACCAAAACCCCAAGATCCCTTTCTTGTGTTGTCTCAGAAAGTTTGGTCCCCATCAGTTGGTAAGTATAATTGGGGTTCTTTGCCCCGATGTGCATAACTTTGCACTTGTTTAGGTTAAAACTTATATCTTAAGTTTGTTGGGGGGTTTTTTGTACTTAAGATAACCAGATGAGAGATTCAGGCCCAAAAGACCAGGGGGGACATGATAGTGTTCCAGTATCTCAGGGACTGCCCCAAAGGAGAGGGAGTCAAGCTATTCTCCAAAGTGCCTGAAGGCAGGACAAGAAACAACAGATGGAAACTCATCAAGGAGAGAAGCAACCTGGAATTAAGGAGGAATTTCCTAACAATGAGGACAATTAACCAATGGAACAGCCTGCCTCCAGAAGCTGTGAATGCTCCATCACTGGAAGTTTTTAAGAAGAAACTGGACAGCCATTTGTCCGAAATGCTATAGGATTTCCTGCCTGAGCAGGGGGTTGGACTAGGTGACCTCCAAGGTCCCTTCCAACTTTATCATCATCATCATCATCATTATTATTATTATTATTATTATTGATCATCGCACAATCAGCCAGGTGTTCAGACTGGATTTGGCATTTTTGTCTGCCTATTGAGTCCTTACCAAGGACCTGGGATAGGCAGATGTGGATTTTTTAAAATTATTTTTTATTTCTTCTTCTTCTTCTTCTTCTTCTTCTTCTTCTTCTTCTTCTTCTTCTTCTTCTTCTTCTTCTTCTTCTTCTTCTTCTTCTTCTTCTTCTTCTTCTTCTTCTTCTTCTTCTTCTTCTTCTTCTTCTTCTTCTTCTTCTTCTTCTTCTTCTTCTTCTTCTTCTTCTTATTATTATTATTATTATTATTATTATTATTATTATTATTATTATTATTATTATGTATTGTGTATTTGAATGTATTTTCATGTTCTATATGATCATGATTATCACTATTACTTGTGTGTACACTGAGAGCTTATGCACCGGAAACAAATTCCTTGTGTGTCCAACCACACTTGGCCAATAAAGAATTCTATTCTAATTCTATTGTTGCTGTTGTTGTTATTATTATTGTCAGGGCTTTTTTTCTCATAGAACGCCCAGTTCCAGCACCTTTTTTGGATGGAACCTTGTAGGGTAGGCAAGGTGGATTGTATGACGTGTGTGAGTTCCAGCACCTTTTTTTTTTTTTTTAGAAAAAAAAGAACTGGTTGTTGTTGTTATTATTATTATTACTATGCCAGATTTAAACTTATTTGCACACTGAGAAATTTGAGATGTTAGCGAAGAGGGTCCCAGAGCCAAATCCTGTTTCTGCTGTCTGCCTGGTGATGCCAGCTGAAATGTTCAATGGGACATTACAGGTAATCCTCATTTTACCACTACAGAGGCACTGAAATAAAGGGACCTACAACCAGTTCTCGCACTTATGACAGTCACCGCATTCCCCAGGGCTACATGATCAAAATTTGGACACTTGGCAACCCTCACGTATTTTTTGACAGCTGCAGCATCCCAGGGTTATGTGATGGCCATTTGTGACCTTCCCAGCTGTTGTCTGACAAACAGTCCATAGGGGAAGCTGGATTTGCTTAATGACCACAGGATTTGTTTAACAACAGCCTTGGTTAGCCATGAAAATTCTGGTTCTGATTGTGGTCGTAAGTCCAGGACAACTTGTAGTAGACTGACTGAAGCAAAGATCAGACGCTGTAGAAGTTTTATCTGCAGGGTGCACATTTTGTATCAATCAATGCTTGACTGAAAAAGTTTACTCTCCTTGCATTTGAGATTTATCCCCTCCCAAAATTCAGATAAAGGAGAAATCCTGTCACAACTATCTGACTCCTTTCAAAAGATAGAAATGTCCTATCATTGTGAATAGAATAGAACAGGACAGGACAGGACAGGATAGGATAGAAATAGAATAAAGAATGGAATGGAATAGGATAGGATAGGATAGAAATAGAATAAAGAATGGAATGGAATAGGATAGGATAGGATAGAAATAGAATAAAGAATGGAATGGAATAGGATAGGACAGGACAGGACAGGACAGGATAGGATAGAATAGAAATAGAATAAAGAATGGAATGGAATAGGACAGGACAGGACAGGACAGGACAGGATAGGATAGAATAGAAACAGAATAAAGAATGGAATAGGATAGGATAGGATAGGATAGGATAGGATAGGATAGGATAGGATAACAGAGTTGGAAGGGACCTTGGAGGTCTTCTAGTCCAACCCCCTGCTCAGGCAGGAAAGGGACCTGAAAGTCTGTGATGGTTATGGAACTCTGGTTATTGAGCTGTTGACCATCGTATTGTAGGACAGGGATCTTCAAACTTGGCAACTTTAAGACTTGTGGACTTCAACTCCCAGAATTCCTCAGCCAGCCAGGGCTGTTGGAGGAGAGACAGAGCCTGGGGATGGAGTCAAGAGGTGAATCAGCCTAGAATCATTACGTCACAACAAGACTCCAACTCTCCTTGACTAGATTCTTCTGTATAGGCATAAGCAATAAATCAGTTTAACTGGAACTTTACATGTGGGCCTGATTCTTAGCATCTGACATATAGTATCGGAACATTTTGAAATTCTAAATGACTTGGACTTGCTGGTTGACTTTGTGGGAACATCTAATGGGACACTCTGGACATGTTATCTTCTCATCCTGTAGATCTTTCCTTATGTTCTTAAATGCCACCTGGTTTTCTCTCCAGAGTACAAAAACAGAGTCATTTGTAAGACAGAGTTGTAAGACAGAGTCACTTGTTGAGATGAGCAGCTATACAAGTTTGATGAATGAATGAATGAATGAATGATTAATTAATTAATGTATGAATGGACGGACAGATGGATGGATCGATGGATGAATGGATGGATGGAGGGATGAGCAGCAATTGATCTCCCCAGCTTTGTGACCAATAGTTTGGCTCTGCTCCATCCTGGCCTATAACATGACATGAATGAAGAAGGTGACCCAACTGTCTGTCATCCAGATGGGTTGGTTCACAACCCTCATCATCCCCAGCTAACACATCTGGAGGAGACCAGATGAAAGCTGTGAATGTGTCATCACTGGAGGTTCTTAAGAATGAGATTGGACAGCCATTTGTCCAGAATAATATAGGGTCTCCTGCATAAGCAGAGGGTTGCACTAGAAGATCTCCAAGATCTCTTGTTATTCTGTTATTCTGTAATTATTTCTCTTCCCATCTTCTTGGGAATCATCAAGATCAAGGTGGAGAACTAGGCACACTTTTATTAATGGGTTCCCAGGAGCTGTTAATTTATAACAAATTCTTGGAAGAAGGCCCTGAGAGTGTTGTAGAATCACTGCTTCCTCCTAGAAGAAACTGCCTCCAGTGCAGTCAGATTAATACTCGTCTTGTCTGAATGACCATGCAGTCCATGAACTGAAACAGAGACAAGCCATTCCTCCTCACCAGCTCTTGAGGTGTAACGTTAAGATGTTCCACTGTTGAGTGCAGTGCCCTTTGCCCAGGGGAGAAAGTAAGAACTTAGATCAGGGGAATAGCTATGGAAATGTTAGGAAACTTAGGGGTGCTGGAGGCTAAAACTATATGAAGAAGGGTTGCAGAAATTGGGTATGTCTAGCTCAGGGATAGGCCACCTTGGCTCTTCTATGACTCGTGGACTTCAACTCCCAGAATTCCTGAGCCAGCATGGCTCAGCTTGGAAACCTCTCCCTTTCTCCTCAGCATGGCTGGCTCAAAAATTCTGGGAGTTGAAGTCCACGAGTCATAAAAGAGCTAAGGTTGCCTACTACTGATCTAGGCCAGGGGGAGGGAACCTTGGCTCTTTTATGACTCATGGACTTCAACTCCCAGAATTCCTGAGCCAGCATGGCTCAGCTTGGAAACCTCTCCCTTTCTCCTCAGCATGGCTGGCTCAGGAATTCTGGGAGTTGAAGTCCACGAGTCATAAAAGAGCCAAGGTTGCCTACCCCTGGTCTAGCTTAATGAAAAGAAGGACTAGGGGTGACATGATAGCAGTCTTCTAGTATCTCAGGGTATGCCCCAAAGAAGAGGGAGTCAAGCTATTCTCCAAAGCGCCTGAAGGCAGGACAAGAAGCAACGGATGGAAACTAATCAAGGAGAGAAGCAACCTGGAACTGAGAAATTTCCTGACAGTGAGAACAATTAACCAGTGGAACAACCTGCCTCCAGAAGCGGTGAATGCTCCAACACTGGGGGTTTTTAAGAAGAGATTGGACAGCCATTTGTCTGAAATGTTATAGGCCAGGGTTTCCTGCCTGAGCAGGGGGTTGGACTCAATGACCTCCAAGGTCCTCCGTTATTCTGTAGTCCTACTTACAAGTAGTCCTTGATTCACGACCACGATTGAGCCCCAAATTTCTGTTGGTAACTGAGACAGTTAAGTGAATTTTGTCCCATTGAACGATCTTTCTTGCCACGGTTTTTAAGCGAATCGCTGCAGTTAGTAACACGTTGTTAAGTGAATCTGATTCCCCCATTGCTCGTCAGGTGACAAGACCACCATCTTGTCTGAAGATGGTATAGGGTCTCCTGCATGAGTAGAGGGGTTGGACTAGAAGACCTCCAAGGTCCCTCTGTTATTCTGTTCTGTTATTCTGTTTACAACCTGGGGACTTCAACCCCCAGAATTCCTGAGCCAGCCAAGCTGGCTCAGGAATTCTGGGAGCTGAAGTCCACCGGTCCTAAGGTTGCCAGAGTTGCCCACCCTTGTTCCTAGGCCAAGCGTGTCAGCCTCAGCCTCTTCACACTCCAGACTGTGACACATTCCTCCCCAGATGGAGCAGAAATTCAAGCCGCAAGAGGATGCTGGCATCCTCAGCATTCCAAGTACTTAGGCCTGGCACCTCAGCCAAATCAGCAAGCCTCTACAGACTTCCAGCAATTTCTCACACCGGCCTCCTGTCAGTCCCCTTGGCGCCTGCCGAGCCAACATTGTCTGGTCAAGCCGAGGATTCGGGAGTTCAGACCAAAAACATCAAGCAGACTGGATCAAGTGACACTCTTGGGAGCAGCTCAGAAGGGTCCAAATACCTGGCTCGACCTTCCTTAAATTTCCTAAAGTGATGGTCAGCCATTTTCAAGGGAATGCCTTTTGTCTAGATTGAACTTCGACTCCCTGAATCCCTTAGGCAATATGGCCTTGGCTTCGGAGTTCAGTGGAGGCCACCAGGTTAGTGAAGACCAAGTAAGAGACATGGTGGGCAATTAAGCTAGTGGGTCTAGGAGCCAATTCCCTTGTACTTTCTCTCTCTCCATTCATATCTATCTTTACCCCCCTTTCTTTCATCTGTCTGTCTATCTCCATCCATCCTTTATCTATCTATCTATCTATCTATCTATCTATCTATCTATCTATCTATCTATCTATCTATCTATCTATCTAAGTCTGTCTGTCTGTCTGTCTGTCTGTCTCTCTCTCTCTCTCTCCATCCATCCATTCATCCATCCATCCATCCATCCATCCATCCATCCATCCATCCATCCATCTATCTATCTATCTATCTATCTATCTATCTATCTATCTATCTATCTATCTATCTATCTAAGTCTGTCTGTCTGTCTGTCTGTCTGTCTCTCCATCCATCCATCCATCCATCCATCCATCCATCCATCCATCCATCCATCCATCCATCCATCCATCTATCTATCTATCTATCTATCTATCTATCTATCTATCTATCTATCTATCTATCTATCTATCTATCTATCTATCTATCTATCTATCTATCAATCTTTCCATCCATCCATCCATTCACCCACCCACCCACCTATCCATGCATCCATCCATCTACCCGCCCCTGGTCTACAGAAATGCTAGTTCCTGGAACTGAAGGTCATAATAACATCTATATGTACTTTTCATGCATCTCTGGAGAACAGCAAGCCAGAGGGAGGAACGGTCCTTAACCCCTTGACCCTGACCTCCTCCGGTTCTGGTGTCCCTAGGTTTGCATGGACCTCCGGGATGGAGAAACCTAGCCTTGGGAGGTTCTGGACTTTGGGAAGCTAGAAGATCCTTCATTCTGAACGGCAAGGGCCCAAAGTCACAGGAATAGCTTTTCAATAACACAACTCTGAAGAGTTCTCATTCCAGATCCATCTCATTCCACCATCTCCATGCTTCTCCAAGCATCCAATGTCCAACCATTCCCGGGGTTTGATCATCTTTCCCCGTTTTTCTCTCCTCCTCCTCCTCCTCCTCCTCCTCCTCCTCCTCCTCCTCCTCCTCCTCCTCCTCCTCCTCCTCCTCCTCCTCCTCCTCCTCCTCCTCCTCCTCCTCCTCCTCCTCAGAAAGTGCCTCTCTCCTGCCAGGCGCCAGTCAGAGAAGGGTTAAGAAAATGTTTATTGCAAGGCTGGCTTCAGAGTTGAAAGTAATGTGATCAGTAATGAATTTTGCGTTACATTAGGGCTGTATAAATGGACAGACAAGCACAGACACCAAGTGGCCAGGAGTCAGGGCTAATTTAATGAGGCTAAAATAGAGACAGCACCAATTAGACGCCGGGCCAGCTCAGCGCTCCTGCAGGGACCGCAAATGAATAGGTACAAATCAAATTAGGGACTAATAGAAGCAGTATAACAGAGGGCAGTCAATGCTAAATGCATTTGGGCCTTGTGACCTCCCTGCTCTGAACAACAGAATCCTAAATTTGGAGAGGAGGGGACAGAGAGAGAGAGAGAGGAAGAGAGAGAGAAGGATTGGAAGAAAGAGAAATGACAGAAAGAGAGAGTGAAAGAGAAAGAGGGAGAGAGAATGAGAGAGAGAGAAAGAAAGAGGGAGAGAAAAAGAGAGAGAGAGGATAGGAAGAAAGAGAAATGATAGAGAGTGAAAGAGAAAGGAGAGAGAAAGAGAGAGAGAAAGGAAAAGAGAAAGAAATAGGGAGAGAAAGAGAGAAAGATAAAAGAGAGAGAGAGAAAAGTGAGAAAGAACAAGGGAAAAAGGAGAGAGAACAAGAAAGGGAGAAAAAGAGAAAGGGAGAGAAAGAGAAACAGTGAAAGAGAAAAAAAGAGAGAAAGACTAAGAGAATAGGAGAATGATAATCAAAGACACTCTTGTTTGTTAAAAACAACAACACAAACTGCACAGCTTGCAAGGGAGAATCTGGAAAATATCTCAGCATCGGCCATTTTGAATACACAAGGAGCAAGGCATTAAAAAGCCCATCCAAGACAGACGGGGCCAAACCTCATGGCTTTCAGAGCACTCATCCGATGCTCAGAGGAAGAGAGTGGAAATTTCCACCAACCAGGGCTGGGCAGAGGGCTTCCTTGGCAACTCACAACGGCTCTCCAAAAGGACAAACAGTGCAGTCAATGGGGAATCCACTTCCCAACAGGTAACAAAAGGCTGTTACAAGTAGCTGTGTAAATGGGGGGCTTTTGGGTGGGTGGATGTCTGGGGAAACAAATCAAGAAGAGACTGGACAGCCATTTGTCTGAAATGGTATAGGGTTTCCTGCCTGAGCAGGGGGTTGGACTAGATGACCTCCAAGATCCCTTCCAACTTTATTATTGCTATAAGATGGTGGCCACTGCCACCATCTTGAGTTGTTTTTTTTTTGTTGTTGTTGTTGACATCCCCCTGTGCATATCACGATTAAGGCTCCGAAAATGGAAACGGCCTTCAAAACAAAACTGCACTGTCTGACACCCGTCTGTGCTTCAGGCCAGACAATTCAAGTAGTCCTCGCTTAGTGACCGTTCAAAGGGACAACAGCACTGAACAACGTGACTTGTGACTGCTGTTCACGTGATCGTTGCAGCATATGAACCGTGGTGGCGCAGTGGTTAGCATGCAGGCTGACTCTGCCCACTGCCAGCAGTTCGATCCTGACTGCCTCAAGGTGGACTCAGCCTTCCGTCCTTCCTTCCGAGGTCCGTAAAATGAGGACGTAGATTGTTGTGGGCAAATAGGCTGACTCTGTAAACCGCTTAGAGAGGACTGTGAAGCTCTGTGAAGCGGTATCTAAGTCTAAGTGCTATTGCTAACGCTTCCTTCCTTTCCTTCTTTCTCTCCTTCCCTTCCCTTTCCTTCCTTCCTTCCTTCCTTCCTTCCTTCCTTCCTTCCTTCCTTCCTTCCTTCCTTCCTTCCTTCCTTCCTTCCTTCCTTCCTTCCTTCCCATGGTGGCGCAATGGTCAGAATGCAGTATTGCAGGCTGACTCTGCCCACTGCCAGCAGTTCGATCCTGACTGGCTCAAGGTGGACTCAGCCTTCCGTCCTTCCTTCCGAGGTCCGTAAAATGAGGACGTAGATTGTTGTGGGCAAATAGGCTGACTCTGTAAACCGCTTAGAGAGGACTGTGAAGCTCTGTGAAGCGGTATCTAAGTCTAAGTGCTATTGCTAACGCTTCCTTCCTTTCCTTCTTTCTCTCCTTCCCTTTTCTCCTTCCTTCCTTCCTTCCTTCCTTCCTTCCTTCCTTCCTTCCTTCCTTCCTTCCTTCCTTCCTTCCTTCCTTCCTTCCTTCCCATGGTGGCGCAATGGTCAGAATGCAGTATTGCAGGCTGACTCTGCCCACTGCCAGCAGTTCAATCCTGACCGGCTCAAAGTAGACTCGGCCTTCCATCCTTCCGAGGTCGGTAAAATGAGGACCCAGATTGTTGGGGGCAAATAGGCTGACTCTGTAAACCGCTTAAAGAGGGCTGTAAAGCCCTGTGAAGCGGTATATAAGTCTAAGTGCTATTGCTTCCTTCCTTTCCTTCTTTCTCTCCCTCCCTTTTCTCCTTCCTTCCTTCCTTCCCAGGGTGGCGCAATGGTTAGAATGCAGTATTGCAGGTTGACTCTGCCCGCTGCCAGCAGTTCGATCCTGACCGGCTCAAGGTGGACTCAGCCTTCTGTCCTTCCGAGGTCAGTAAAATGAGGACCCAGATTGTTGTGGGCAAATAGGCTGACTCTATAAGCCGCTTAGAGAGGGCTGTAAAGCACTGTGAAGCGGTATATAAGTCTAAGTACTATTGCTATATTCATTGTTTATTACTCTTTTGATTATTCATTAGCTTTAGTAAGAACTTAATTACAGGAGGTCCCTGGCTAACAGCCATTTGTTTAGTAACTGTTTGAAGTTACAACAGCACTGAAAAAAGAGACTTGGGAGCGGTCCTCACACTTATGACTGTCACAGCATCCCACAGTCATGTGATCAGAATTCAGCTGCTTGGCAACTGGCATGTACGTATGACGGCTGCAGCATCTAAGGCACATGTGATCACCTTTTGCGACCTTCCCAGCCGGCTATTGCTATTGTTATCCCAGCCGTCACGTGATCAACATTCAAACACTGGGCAACTGACTCAGATTTATGGCGGTCACAGTGTCTCGGGGTCACCTTTCCGACAAGCCAAAGGGGGAAGCCAGATTCAATTCACTGCCGTGTCACCAGTTTAACGAGTGCAGCAATTCACTCAAACAACTGTGGCAAGAAAGGTTGCAAAATGGGGCAAAACTCACAACTGTCGTGCGCTTGGCCACAGAAATCTTGGGCTTGTCGAGGACTACCTGTAGACAACGGAGGAAGTTGTGTATTGATTTTCCCTCAACTGCGATTTTTAAGGATGCCTGCCTTTCATTACGGCTGCCTCTCTGTCTGGGCTCTCCGGTGTTTGGGTGGGAGCAGATGCATCGCCCAACTTGAGCCCCTCGTGCAACCTGTTACTCCGGGAGAGACGTTTGTGTATCCTCAGGGTGGGGTGTGGGGGGTGGGGAGAGCCTTGATACTTTTCCTATTTTGGGGAGAAAACAGCAAATTTCTCCCTCAACTTCTCCTCCTCCTCCCCTCCTCTTCTCTTCTTCCTCCTCCTCCTCCTCCTCCTCCTTCTTCTTCCTACCTCCTCCTCCTACCCTCCTCCTCTTCTTCCTCCTCCTCCTCTTCTTCTTCTTTCTTCTCCTCCTCCTCCTCCTTCTTCTCTTTCTCCTCCTCCTCCTCCTCTCTTCTTCCTCCTTCTCCTCTCCTCCTCCTCCTCCTCCTCCTCCTCCTCCTCCTCCTCTTCTTCTTCTTCTTCTTCTTCTTCTTCTTCCTACCCTCCTCCTCCTTCTTCTCTTTCTTCTTCTTCTCCTCCTCTTCTCCTCCTCCTCCTTCTCCTCCTCCTCCTCCTCCTCCTCCTCCTCCTCCTCCTCCTCCTCCTCCTTCTTCTTCTTCCTACCCTCCTCCTCCTTCTTCTCTTTCTTCTTCTCCTCCTCCTCTCCTCTTCCTCCTCCTCCTCCTCCTCCTCCTCCTCTTCTTCTTCTTCTTCTTCTTCTTCTTCTTCTTCTTCTTCCCTCCTCCTCCTCCTCTTCTCCTCCTCCTCTTCTCCTCCTCCTCCTCCTTCCCTCCTCCTCCTCCTCCTCTTCCTCCTCTTCTTCTTCTACAGTTAGGGTTGATCACTATCAATCGAAGTGTATGAATTCTTGCACAGCTAATCAACTTCCAAAGATTTGTTTAGCGACTGTTCAAAGTTACAAGCGCACTCAGAAAAGTGACTTATGGCCGTCCCCGTACTTATGACCGTTGTAATTTCCCCACGGTCATGTGATCAAAACCTGGGAGCTTGGCAACTGTCACGTATTTACGAGGGGTATAGCATCCCGGGGTCACGTGATCACCATTTGTGACCTTCCTAGCCGGCTTCCGACAAGCAAAGTCAATGGGAAAAACCAGAATACACTTAACAAACATGGCAAACAGTTCGGAAAACTGGACGTGGCTCACTTAACTGGTTTAGCCACAGAAATCCTGGTCCCATTTGAGGTCATAAGTCAAGAACTACCTGGTACTTTCCAGATAGAAAAGCAGATGTGTGGTTAGTGAAGGAATGGAGAGCAGATGGACAGAGAGAGAGAGAGAGAAGGAGAGAGAAAGAGGGAGGGAGGGTGGGGAGGAAGGGAAGGGGAGAACAGGTGCTAATAGCATCCTGAAGGAATAAGAAATAGGCTTCATTTTAAGAGACGTGGCCATCTGGATCCATTAGCAATTCCTAAACTGAGCACCTGATATGTTAACAAGCTGCAAAGTATACATTTATTCAAGAATTGGAATCTCTCAAGAGCTTAAGAGGCCAATTTAAATGAGGCCTTTCTCTGGCACAGGTAGTCCTTAAGCTACGATGATAATAATAATGATGATGATGATGATGATGATGATGAAGAAGAAGAAGAAGAAGAAGTTGGAAGGGACCTTGGAGGTCATCTAGTCCAGCGGTTCTCAACCTGTGGGTTGCGACCCCATTTGGGGTCGAGCGACTATTTCACGGGGGTCGCCAAACAACGCAGTCCGCCATTTTTCCCCCTTTTCCTTAGCTGTGCTACTCCCTCTTATTCTATTGGCTTTTGAAAGCCAATAGAATAGACTCTCTTGAATAGAGTCTAATTCTATTGGCTTTCAAAAGCCAATAGGAATTGTCCAGGCTGTCTCTGCCCTGCTGAGCCCGCAAAAGTCCCAGTCTGCAAACGGTGCTGCAAGTTGTCTGCAGCGAAGGTGAGCTCTCTGGAAGTTTCCACCCTCCCTGCTGAGCAACTACTAAAACTGTAAGTAAAAGAGGGCCGGGGTGGGAGGTAGGAGGCCGGCGGGTGCAGGGGGTTTTTTTTGGTGCACGTGGGGCCCCGGCGGGTGGCCTTACCTCCCTTGGGCTGGGCCAGCTGGTGGCCCAGCCCGTGGTCGCCCTGCACCATCGCTGCCGCGGCCGCCCAGGAGCGCCTGGGCCCTGCCTGCCGCCACCCCAAACGGGCGCAGCGAAGGCAAGGCTAGGCGGGGCAGCGGCGGGCGCAGGGAGGGTTTTTGGCGCGTGTGGGCACGGCGGGTGTCTTACCTCCCTTGGGCTAGGCCAGCTGGTGGCCCAGCCCGTGGTTGCCATGCACCGTCGCCACGGCGGCCGCCCAGGAGCACCTGAGCACCTGGGCCTGCCTGCCGCCACCCACGCCCTCGGCCGGCGCAGGGGGCAGCACCACGCATGCGCGGTGCAGGGGGCAGCACCATGCATGCGCGCACAGCACCGCGCATGCGCGGCACAGGGGGTAGCACCGCGCATGCGTGGCGCAGGTTGGGGTCGCAGCCTGAAAAAGGTTGAGAACTGCTGATCTAGTCCAACCCCCTGTTCAGGCAGGAAACCCTATACCATTTCAGACAAATGGCTGTCCAGTCTCTTCCTTAAAAACTTCCAGTGTTGGAGCATTTCACCGCTTCTGGAGGCCATTGAGCCAAAATTTCCATTGCTAAGCAAAACAGCTGTTAAGCAAATTTTGTCCCGTTTTCACAACCTTTCTTGCAATTGTTCTTCAGTGAATCGCTGCAGTTGTTAATCGAGTAACATGGTTATAGAGCGAATCTGGCTTCCCCGTGGACTTTGCTTGTCAGAAGGTCGCAAAAGGGGATCCCGTGCTCCCAGGACACTGCAACCGTCATAAATATGAGTCAGTGGCCAAGTGTCTGAATTTTGATCATGTGACCATGGGGAAGCTGCAACAGTTGTTAAGTGGGAAAATGGTCATAAGTCACTTTGAGCGGTCACTAAATGTTGTAAGTCAACTACCTGTATTCAGCTCCTGCTGGTGATTGGCCCAAAGTCACCCAACTGGCTTCCATGCCTAAGGCGGGACGAGAATTCAGTTCCTGCTGGTGATTGGCCCAAAGTCACCCAACTGGCTTCCATGCCTAAAGCGGGACTAGGATTCAGCTCCTGCTGGTGATTGGCCCAAAGTCACCCAACTGGCTTCCATTCCTAAGGCGGGACGAGGATTCAGCTCCTGCTGGTGATTGGCCCAAAGTCACCCAACTGGCTTCCATGCCTAAGGCGGGACGAGAATTCAGTTCCTGCTGGTGATTGGCCCAAAGTCACCCAACTGGCTTCCATTCCTAAGGCGGGACGAGGATTCAGCTCCTACTGGTGATTGACCCAAAGTCACCCAACTGGCTTCCATGCCTAAGGCGGGACTAGGATTCAGCTCCTGCTGTCGAGGGACTAGAATTCACAGTCTCTTGATAATTGATCAAAAATCACCCCAAAAGCTTTCATGCCTAAAATGGGACTAGAACTCACAGCGTCCTGGTTTCTAGGCTGGCAGCTTAATTATTGCTCTCTAATGACACATAAATTCTAAAAATATAGAGAGTTTCAGAATGCCACCTTAGGCTTTAGAAGGAAATATTTTTCAGGAATGTTCCCAGTACATAACAATAATGGAGCCGCTCTACGACTGGATCAACATGACGAACGACAGAATATTGAATGTTGAAGGGCATGGTCTACTATATGGCTGGCACGCATACCTTGTGTATGACAAAAAGGTCGACAAGAACTTCAGGGAGAACCCACTACGAACCCTGTTGTTGTGGGTCTGGAAGAAATATAAGTACCTACTACACGAAAAGATTCCCATCTGGACGATCCCCGGGCACGCAATAGGGGACATAAACGTATCACAAGGACAGGAAGTGGTGCCCTATAGTAAACTTGTATTGGAAGAAGAAAATGTGTTCTCATTAAAACCACCAAATACGCTAGCAGATGAAGGAATAGGGGGTACCTGGCTTTCATATTTGCAACTGCAGTCCAGGTGGCAAAAAGACCTGAAGAAGGGCTTATCCCTTACAGATGAGAACTTAATTGAACAGATTAGAGAGCAGGGGATCATGCATATCAAAAGAGTGTATGGTGTTCTGATAGAAATGGATTCTGAAACTGTGCTAGTCAAGAACTGTATGGTAAAGTGGGAACAAGATTTTGGGCATCCTATCACGATGGAAACGTGGGAGGGAATCTGGGTGAGAAATGTAGAATTTACGAAAGCGCAACATTTAAGGGAAAACTTCTATAAGATGTTCTATAGGTGGCATCTAGATCCGAAAAAATTATGATATATCTACCCAGACACCCAACCTAAATGTTGGAGGTGTGGTAGTATGGAGGCTACATATTTTCATGTATGGTGGACATGTAGAAAAATTAAGGCCTTCTGGAGAAAAATATGGTGGACACTCCAAACCATTTTGAAAAAGCGTATTGAATTTCTACCTCAGGTTTTTTTGTTAGGGATCATAAAAGACTGCACTACCACAGAGACGAACTTAATTCTGAACTTGATCACAGCAGCAAGACTGCTGGTGGGACAATACTGGAAGAAGCCAGAAATACCACCTATTGAAGAATGGACTTTGAAAGTAATAAATTTGGCAGAAATGGAGAAAATATCGGCATATTTGAAGGATCGCTCAAATGAACAATATATGACAGACTGGAAACAGTGGATAGAATATATACAAGAGAAACACCATTCAAATAAAATGTATCTGGCGTATAGTTGAGGCTTGACGTGAGGAGTGAAGAATGTTTACCAAATTTGACGTATACAAAGACTAATACTTACTGTTGTATTTTATGATTTATGATGACTGCTTCTTAATATGCTATTATGATTAATGTTGATTGTTTTAATAAAAAAATTTAAAAAAAATGGAGCCGCTCTTCCTAAACTGGATGTTCCAAAAAAAGAGTGTGTGGGGGGGCCTTTGCAACAATTAACGAAAAAAAGAGCTGAGAAAATCCATTCGTATCCTACAGACTATCCTGGACTTACAACAGTTCATTTAGTGACCATTTGAAGTTAGAACGGCACTGAAAAAAGGGACTTAGCACCATTTTTCACAATTAACGACCGTCGCAGGATCCCCGCGGTCCCGTGATCAAAATTCAGACACTTGGCAACTGACTTGTATCTATGACGGTCGCAGTGTCCTGGAGTCACGTGATCCCCTTTTGGGGAACTTCTGCCAACAGGGAAGCCAGACTCGCTTAACCACCGCGTGACTGATTTAACAACTGCAGCGATTCGCTTTACGACTGTGGTAAGAAAGGTCGTAAAAGGGGCCAAACTCACTTAACTATGGTGTGGCTGAGCAACAGGAAAATTTGGGCCGTAAGTTGAGGACTACTTGGACTTGCCCACAAGGATCCGGCCCATTTGAAAGCCACTTCAGACTTGTGTTCTAGCGGGGGCTGCGTTCGAGAGACGAGCACATTGATTTCTCAGGTAGCTGCGTCCCTGGCCTTTGAAATTGCAGTAAATTTTCTCTTTTCTTGGGAACAAACTCTTGGGGGAGTTTGTGACCAAAATCCCCTTTCGTTTCGTTTCCTTGGCAGGGATAAAATTATCCTTTCCCTACATTATGGATCATTTCCTATTCCTCTCTCTGGTTCCCTCTTAGTGCCAACATCCGGAGTTATTTTTTTGTACTGAGTGTACCAATATAGAATTCTATGTGAAACACAAAGTCCAGCTTATGTGTTTTGGGAAAAAAAATGCTCTTTTTAACAAGAAAGGTTGTATAAGTCACGGCTTTTCAACCTTTTCACCCATTGTACCACGTTTAGGATATGGCAACATCCGAGGACCACCCGTCGCCTAGCAAGGGGTCAAAAACTTGATGACCAAAAAAAAAAAAAAAAAGGAAAAAAGTGATAAAGTACAGGTAATCCTCGACTTACAACAGTTCGCTTAGTGACTGTTCGAAGTTACAATGGCACTGAAAAAAGTGCCCCCCCCAAACCACAGCCGAGCAAGATGCCTGCCTGCCCGCCCGGCCGCGCTCTTCCTCCTGTCCGAGGTTTTCATTGTTGTGAGCATTTCTGTTGAGGATTGGCAGCGGGGGTGGGGTGGGGGGGTGTTTGGTTTTTATTCTCCCCCCCCCCATCTGCTGGGTGGTTGCAGCAGGTTTTGGTCACTTCACATGACCCTGGGACACTGTGACCGTCATAAATATGAATCAGTTGCCAAGCATCTGAATGTAAATCACAAGACCCTGGAGAGGCTGCAACATTCCAGATGATCGGCGCTTCTTCTGGGCTCAGCAGAAGCGCCAGGATCAGTGCCGCTTTCCAGCTGATTGGTGCTTCTTCTGGGCTCAGCGGAAGCACTAGGATCAGCACTGAGCTCCAGCTGGAGCCTGGCGCTGATCCTGACGCTTCCCCTGAGCCCTGACAGCCCTGGAGCTCCAGCCGTCTCTCGCTCAGGCTTGTGCGGTGCCTCCACCAGATCAGCTCATTCCCCTCCCCCGCTACCACTTTTCTAGGATGGCCGCGTACCCCCTGCCAGGTGCCAATGCACCCCAGGTGGTCCCCGTACCACTGGTTGAAAAGCCCTGGTATAAGTAGCGGTCCTCAACGGTTCATTTAGTGACCGTTCAAAGTTACAACGGCACTAAAAAAAGTGAGTGATGACCACGTTTCACACTTACGACCGCTGCAGCCTCCCCAGGGTCACATGATCAACATTCTGATGCTTGGCAATTGGCTCGTACTTACGACAATCGCAGCCTCCCGGGGTCATGTGATCCCCTTTTGCGAACTTCGGACAATCAAAGTCAATGGGGATGCCGTGTTCACTTAACGACTGTGTTACTAACTTAACAACTGCAGTGATTCGCTTAACAAATGTGGCAAGAACAGTCGTAAAAGAGGGCAAAACTCAGCTCACCAGCTTCTCACTTAGAAACGTAAACTTTGAGTTCAATGGTGGTCGTCAATTGAGGACTACCTGTATAAATTAAGTGGGAGGTGGATTCTAAGGATTATAATTTGGGAAAGAGTTAGATCACACAGCAGGACAGGTAGTCCTCGACTTACAACCTTTTGTCTAGGGGTCATTCAAAATTACAACGGCACTGAAGAAAAAGAGACTTAAAAACTATTTTTCACATGTAGAACCATTGCTGCATCCTCCTGTTCACGTGATCAAAATCCAAGGAAATGCAATAAAGAGAAAACCTATTTAATTATTCATATAATTACGGCAGCCAGGATTGTGTTTGCACAAAATTGGAAAGCACTGAAAGCCCCCCCAAAGGGAGAGGTGATTGGGAAAATACTGGAATGTGCAGAAATGAATAGACTAACAATGACAATTAAAGATAAGACAGAGTCAGACTACTATGAAATCTGGGGAACTTTTTATGATTGGCTGAAAAGAGAATACGGTTAAAAGATAGTTAACATCAATTTAGATCAGGGGTTCTCAACCTTGGCAACTTTAAGACTTGTGGACTTCAACTCCCAGAATTCCTCAGCCAGCTTTGCTGGCTGAGGAATTCTGGGAGTTGAAGTCCACAAGTCTTAAAGTTGCCAAGGTTGAGAACCCCTGATTTAGATGGAAGAAGAAGGAGCAGATAAGGAGGGAGACCCAGGCAACACAATATTGAATAACTGGAGGTTGTATAAATATTTATAGAAGTATATCCCGAGATAAATAGAAGTATTAATGTAAGAGAAAATTAATCTTATTGTATATAATACAGATAGGGAAATTTGGAGAGAGGAGTTGCTCGGACATCACCCCTGATTTGTATCTGAAGAGGGATGAGAGGGAAGAAAGGAGGAGAGAGAAAAGAGTAAAGGAGGGGAGAAGGAAGTAGGAAGGTTGGAGGAGAAGAGGAGAAGTGGGGAGAAAGGGGAGGAGAGTGGTGAAGGAAAGAGAAGAGGAGAAGAGGGAAGTAGGGAAGAGAAGAAAGGGAGAAAGAAGACTTAGTATTGTATATCAGGAGCCATGATGATTGCTGCATAATATGTTTTTATGTTCAATGTTGATTGTTTTAATAAAAGAATTTATAAAAAAAAAAAATAAATAAAAAAAAATAAATATAATTTAGCGATTAATCCAAAAAAAAAAAAAAAAAAAAAAAGAAAGGGAGAAAGAAGGTAGAGAAGGAGGAGTGTGGATATAGTGAAAGGGGAAATGGGCGAGCAACACCAAAAGTCATGTGTATGTATTTATTTCATTTTATTAAAAGTATCTTATATATGAATGTAAAAAGAATCTATGTTAACATCTGATAAATACCACGGTATATGTATGGGGGAGAGTTTGGAAAAATAAAAAATTATTTAATAAAAAAAAATCCAGACTTTTGGCAACTGGCATGTACTTAATGACATGCCAGGGTCACGTGATCCCCTTTTGCGACTTTCTGACAAAGCAAAGTCAATGGGGGGGGGGAAGCCAGATTCACTTAACAACCGTGTTTCTAACTTAACAACTGCAGGGATTTGCTTAATAAACATGGCGAGAATGGGGCCAAACTCACTTAACACATGTTTCACCTAGCAACTTAAATTTTGGGCTCAATTCATGGTCATTGATTCGAGGACCAGCTGCCTCTGGAAAGGCAAACAATAGGGATTTTTTATTTCTGGCTATTACACGGGCAGTCCTCGACCTGCAACCTTTGTTTAGTGACCGTTCAGCATTACAACGGCACCGCGGGAAAAAAATATGACTTAGAATCAGTCCTGGCAACTTGCCGCTTTTGTTAACTTTCATTATCACTTAATTACAGGCAGTCCTCCACTTACAACCCTTTGTTTGGAGGCTGTTCCAACGGCGTGAAAAAAGGTGACTTACATTACAACATCCTGGAGCATCCTCAAGGCCATGTGATCAAAGTCAAGTTCGTTCGCTTAACAAACTGTGGCAAGAAAAGGTCGTAAAACGGAGCCAAGCTCACTTAACAACTATCTTGCTTAGCCATGGAAATGTTGGCCTCGACTGTGGTCGTAAGTCAAGGATTATTTGTATTCCGTTGCGGATCTGATTCTCTCAATCTCGGCTGGCTGCAGACACCCCTGAGCAGAAGACGAGATTTTTGCACAGTGATGACTTTCCCCTTTGCTATAAAACATCCGAGGGAAGGTAAGAAAAGAGGACTCCGGTCTTGGGGTTCCCCTCTCGTCCTCGGAGTATAGTCAGTGAGCTCCGAGGACGAGAGAGTTGAACCCCAAATGCCGCGATGGGTCCCAGCCAACCCACCATCGCCCTCGTCTGTGTGGGATGCTCAAAACTACCCCTTTGGAGAAATGAGAACTCAGCTCTAGAACATACTGAGAGATAAACAGACTTCTGTTGCAGCGGAAGACAACTTTTGAGGTAGAGCAAAACAGACTTTTGCTTATAATTTAGAATTCATTCCTCTTTTCCTCTTACTTCTTTCCATTCTTCATCTTCCTTCCTCCCTCCCTCCCTCCTCCCTATATCCATCTTCCTTCCTTCCTTATCTCTATCTTCCTTCCTTGGCTGCTTCCTTCCTCCCTCTCTCCCTCTCTCCCTCTTCCTTCCTTCCTTCCCTCTATTCACCTTCCTTCCTTCCTTTCCTTCTCTCTATTCACCTTCCTTCCTTCCTTCCTTCTTTCCTTCTCTCTATTCACCTTCCTTCCTTTCCTTCCCTCTATTCACCTTCCTTCCTTTCCTTCCCTCTATTCACCTTCCTTCCTTCCTTTCCTTCCCTCTATTCACCTTCCTTCCTTCCTTTCCTTCCCTCTATTCACCTTCCTTCCTTCCTTCCTTCCTTCCTTCCCTCTATTCACCTTCCTTCCTTCCTTCCTTCCTTCCTTCCTTCCTTTCCTTCCCTCTATTCACCTTCCTTCCTTCCTTTCCTTCCCTCTATTCACCTTCCTTCCTTCCTTCTTTCCTTCCCTCTATTCACCTTCCTTCCTTCCTTTCCTTCCCTCTATTCACCTTCCTTCCTTCCTTCCTTCTTTTCCTTCCCTCTATTCACCTTCCTTCCTTTCCTTCACTCTATTCACCTTCCTTCCTTCCTTCCCTCTATTCACCTTCCTTCCTTCCTTCCTTCCTTCCTTCCTTCCTTCCTTCCTTCCTTCCCTCTATTCACCTTCCTTCCTTCCTTTCCTTCCCTCTATTCACTTTCCTTCCTTCCTTCTTTCCTTCCTTTCCTTCCCTCTATTCACCTTCCTTCCTTCCTTTCCTTCCCTCTATTCACCTTCCTTCCTTCCTTCCTTCCTTCCTTCCTTCCTTCCTTCCCTCTATTCACCTTCCTTCCTTCCTTCCTTCCTTCCTTCCTTCCTTTCCTTCCCTCTATTCACCTTCCTTCCTTCCTTTCTCCCTCCCCCTCCATCTCTCCCCCTTCCTTCCTTCCTTCCTTCCTTCCTTCCTTCCTTCCTTCCTTCCTTCCTTCCTTCCTTCCTTCCTTCCTTCCTTCCTTCCTTCCATCCTCCCTCCCTCCCTCCCTTTTCCCCTTTTTCCCTTTTCCCTTGATTGCTTTCTACCTCTGTTTCTTGACCTGGCTCCAGTTCTGAAGCTATTGGGGTTCCTTCGGGGACACTCAAGACAAGGAATTTGAATTATTTGCCCTCCTGCTCAGAAGTCCAGTCCCGCTGAAGTCCAGTCCCGCTCACCCAACACAGGCAGCACTTGCAATTTGCCAGTGTTCTTGGATCCCTGAGGCCTCCTGAGCATAATCTCCCAAGAGTCACACCATCTATGTTAATGGGCCCTTTAATTTAGCACAGTAATGGACTCTGATGAAGATGGATTAATTTGGATTAGGGTAGCCAGCCCTTTGTGGAAGAGAGATAATTACACTCCCCCGATTCTCATCTGTGCATAGCTGCCAACGGTTGCGCGCACACGTGGGGTGACCTTCCTGCTGGGTGCAAAGGGGGTGCAAGGAAGAATGGGGGTGATTTTAGAGCCCAGTCTCAGAGCCACAGCAATAGCTGTACTGGCTAATGTTGTTAGTGCAATCATTTATTGGAATATCACAGCCTTTAAAGCTCACAGCAGGCCTCCCTCGGTTCAGATGGATTCTTCTTTCCAGCCTCTGAAAGTTTTGGGTCATATGAGATGCAATGCTGGCCTAGACACCAGAAAACAGTCTCTCCCACCTTCTGCTCTGCACCCCCCCCCCCAAATGTCCCCACAACCTGAACAAAAACGAGTTGGGGATCATAGCACCTGAAGGTCTTCCAACTTAGAAACACCTCCATCATGCCTAAGGCAGAACTGGAACTCACTGTTTCCTGGTGATTGGCCCAAAGTCACCCAGCCATACTTTCATACCTAAGGTGGGACTAGAACTCACAGTCTCCTGGTGACTGGCCCAAAGTCACCCAGCCATGCTTTCATACCTAAGGTGGGACTAGAACTCACAGTCTCCTGGTGACTGGCCCAAAGTCACCTAGCCAGGCTTTCATGCCTAAGGTGGGACTAGAACTCACAGTCTCCTGGTGATTGGCCCAAAGTCACCCAGCCATACTTTCATGCCTGGTGGGACTAGAACTCACTGTTTCCTGGTGATTGGCCCAAAGTCACCCAGCCATACTTTCATGCCTAAGGTGGGACTAGAACTCACCGTCTCCTGGTGATTGGCCCAAAGTCACCCAGCCAGGCTTTCATGCCTGGTGGGACTAGAACTCACAGTCTCCTGGTGATTGGCCCAAAGTCACCCAGCCAGGCTTTCATGCCTAAGGTGGGACTAGAACTCACCGTCTCCTGGTGATTGGCCCAAAGACACCCAGCCAGGCTTTCATGCTTAAGGTGGGACTAGAACTCACCATCTCCTGGTGATTGGGCCAAAGTCACCCAGCCAGGTTTTCATGCCTAAGGTGGGACGAGAATTCATCATCTCCTGGTGACTGGCCCAATTTCATGCCTAAGGTGGGACTAGAACTCACAGTCTCCTGGTGATTGGCCCAAAATCATCCAGTCGGCTTTCATGCCTAGGGGCAGGACTAGAACTCACCGTCCCCACGTTTCTGTTGCTTTTACCACTAGCGCAAACTGGGGAACTCGCTAAGACAGCTGTCCTCAACACGTCAATCTCTAGGTGTAGCGGATCTGAACTCCCCTCATGCCCTCTGAGAGTCGACTATGCTAGCTGGGGAGTGATGGGAACTGTAGTCCCTCAGGCTAGAGCAAAGAAAGGGCTTAGGAAAGTAACCGAGCAAACATCTGGTTTTTTTTTTCCTTGTTAAAAAAACCCAACAACAACCAAGAAACAAATTGGAATCTATTTCCCCGTGAAATCCCAGCCTGATCCGGAAGCATTTATAGCCATTAAGGTCAGGGGCCAAGAGCTGAAAAACCAGGAGCTGATCGGAAACTTCCTCCATACCAAGAATCATGTAACCCCAGAGAGCCTCAGCGGAACATCTGTGCTTTAGATTCCAGGCCTTTCTGGACCATTGTTGGCCGGAGAAATACAATTTTATTTTTTTGAAGATTTCCAGGAATATGCAGGAAGGGACGAATGCGACCAAAGCACTGTGGCTTTAAATAGGCCGACGGGTTCCTCTTGAAATGCCCATCTGTGGGTTTTACCCAAAGGAACAAAAACCCGGCAAAGAACGGAAGGTTATAAATGAAAGGAAATCACCGCTGGATAAGAGAGGAGCCTGAGTTCTGATCACGCGTCTCCTTTGTACCTGTTCCAGATGCTGCTGCGTCCCGGCTGGGCGACTCGGACATGGCGTCCGCCAGTCTTTCCCGAAGACCCTCGTCCGTCTGCTCCAGGGAAGACAGGTGACGCAGCCCAAAGCTCTCCGGCCAGCTTCCGCAGACTTCCAGAAGGGTCATGCTCCGGTCAAAGGTCCCTGCGAGAGAATCCGACAAAAATGAATATAGGGAGTCCTTGATTTACGACCGTTCGGCACTTGGGCGAAAAGGGGACGGGCTTGATCCTCCCGCCCACGGCCGTTGCAGCCTCCCCCTGGTCACGTGATCGACATTCAGGCGCTTCGTGACTGGCCTGTATTTACAATGTCCCCAGGTCACGTGATCCCTACTGGCGACCTTCTGACCAGCAAAGTCAATGTGGGAAACAGGATTCACTTAACAACCGTGTTGCTAACTTTGGGACCTTTACAGCCGGCTTCTGACGAGCCAAGTCAATGTGATTCTCTTTTTTTTTTTAAATATATTTTATTAATTTTATAATTTTAACAATAAATACATAGTTAGATAAACAAAAAGAATTTTCTATTGCCCTCTCTAACACCAACATACATTCATTTAAATTCATATATAAAATACTTTAAGTAAATAAAACAAATACCTACTCTTACCTATAGGTGCAGCTCGGACATCGCCCCCCCCCACCACATCCACCCTCTCTCTTCCTCCCTATCTTCTATCCTACTTCCCTCTTCTCCACCTCTCTCCTTCCCTCTCTCTCCACTTCCTCTTCTCCTCCAACCTTCCTACTTCCTTCTCCCCTCTTACACTCCTCCCCCTTCAGATGTAGTGCAGGGGTGGTGTCCGAGCAACACCCCTAATATTACAAATATACAAACCATCTAATCCCCCCCAACCTCCCCCCCACCTTCCCGGAGTGAAAACAGGGTAGTTTTAAAAAAAATAATAATCCTAATACAAATTTAACTATATGCTAAATACAATTTCTTGGATTGATATTTCCCTTGAATATACACAATCCATTTTTTCCATTCCAACATATATTTTTCATTTGAATAGTCTTTCAAATATGCAGATACTTTGGCCATCTCCGCCAAATTTATAACTTTCAGAGTCCATTCTGCAGTAGATGGCAATTCTGCCTTCTTCCAATATTGAGCCACCAACAGTCTCGCTGCGGTAATCAAATTCAAAATCAAGTTCGTCTCAATGGTAGTACAGTCTTTTATAATACCTAATAAAAACAACTGTGGTGAAAATTCAATACATTTTTTCAAAATATTTTGAAGTATCCACCAAATTTTTATCCAAAAAGCTTTGATTTTTTTACAAGTCCACCATACATGAAAATAAGTAGCATCCATATACAATCACATCTCCAACATTTAGATTGTAAATTAGGGTACATCAATGTGATTCTCTTAACGATTGCATGATTCACTGCAGGAGTGCAGTGGTTCGCTTAATAACCATGGGGGGAAAAAGGACGTAAAATCAGGCACGCTTCACTTAACAACCTCCTTGCTGAAAAATAGAAATTCTGATCTCAATTGTGGTTGCCACTCAAGGACCACCTGTATTCTTCCATCTGTATCTGTCTGTCTGACTGTCTGTCTATCCCTCCCTCCCTCCCTCCCTCCATCATCTCTCTCTCTCTCTCTCTCTCTCTCTCTCTCTCTCTCTCTCTCTCTCTCTCTCTCTCTCTCTCTCTCTCTCTCTCTCTCTCTCTCTCTCTCTCTCTCTCCCTCCCTCCCTCCCTCCCTCCCTCTCTCTCTCTCTCTCTCTCTCTTTCTCTCTCTCATCTCTATTTTTTTATACTTCCCATTTCTTATCTGTCCATCTCTCTTGGAGATATTTTTTTCACCATTAAAATTCAAGGATGCTTTCCTGTATTAACATTTATCCAAAGCACTGAAGGAGATCCAGCTTAATTTAGTGGTTCAAGGCACTGGGTAGAAACTGGGAGATGGTGAGTTCTAGTTCCACCTTGGGCATAGAGCCAGATGGGTGACTTTGGGCCGACCCCTTTCTCTCAGCCTCCTCCCCCAGAAAGCCAATGCAACCCACTTCCCCCCAGAATAGCACTTAATCATTGCATTAAACAGAAAATAGAACAGGAAAAACAGACTGTGTTAAACAAAAGAATGGGACGGTTAAGTTTGTGAACACATTCAAAGAATTAATACCTGAAAACTTTGTATAAGAGCCAAGGACACAGTCATGAAATCTTCTGCATTTCTAGCAGGAAGTAAATTAAAGTGAATACTTTGCAGAGAAAGGGATTGCCAGTAGTTTAAGAGAGCACAACACAGCCTAATAGACTAGACCAGGGGTAGGCAACCTTGGCTCTTTTATGACTCGTGGACTTCAACTCCCAGAATTCCTGAGCCAGCCATGCTGAGGGGAAAGGGAGAGGTTTCCAAGCTGAGCTATGCTGGCTGAGGAATTCTGGGAGTTGAAGTCCACGAGTCATAAAAGAGCCAAGGTTCCCTCCCCCTGGACTAGACTGTGGTAACTTGAAGATATGTGGAATCCCAGAATTCCCCAACTGTGTTGGTGATTGGCCCTAAGTCACCCAGCTGCATGGCTAATGCTGGACTAGAACTCACCGTCTCCTGGTGATTGGCCCAAAGCCAGCCAGCAAGCTTTCATGGCTAAGGTGGGATTAGAACTCTCTTTCCAGCCAAGTGCTTTAGCCAGCACCAAACTGGTTCTCCACCCCCCACCAACCTGGTTGACTTTTGTAGCGGCCTGAAGGCGACACAAACCCAAGATGAAGCACCCCAAAGAAGGAGAGAAAGCCCGTTCGGAGACACTGGCGCAAACTCCTACACACGGCTTTAAAACAAAACAAAACAATAATTCCCTTAGTTTGCCAGTTGTTTTCCTAATTCCCCCCCCCCCCCAAATTAAAAATTAAAAATAAAACTTGACATTGGACTAAACGCAAAGATTAGATTGCGGCCCTCCGGATCACTTCAAAGTACAAATTAAAAAAATATTGGAGACTATTATGCTGCAGGGGTATGGTGGGTGGGTGGGTGGGTGGAGGGGGAATGGCACGTTCAATCATTCCTGTTTGGAATGAGATTACAGTGGCAGCTTTGACGCTGGATCGCATGCCATTTCACTTTGCAATTAGGTAACCGAATCTGTAGGGTATTTTACCCAGGCCTGTTTTTCGCCATTTGGCTGGCAGGCGGGCTGGAAGGAGTCCAATGGATGGACGGCCCGGGTTTTTCTCCCAAGTTAAAAGCCTCCCCACCCCTGGCCTGGTTTATCAGGGGTCTGGAGCGCCCCTTTGATCAGCTGTCAGGAGGGATCTGCAGGCCTGCTGGGGCTGCCCAGTTTCACAGCTCACTCTTGGCCTCTGACAGGTCGTAATAGAAAAGGGCGAGAGACCAGGTCCAGCGGCAGGCGTCGCTTCCTCTGATAAGGGCCAAAGGACGGGCTGATAACGGGTGGTAAACATGCAAGGCCGCCTGGCTAATCCATGCATCAGCAAAGAGGAGAGATAACGCCCCCCCCATGCCCTCGGCCGAAGGAATCACATCAGGGTCCAAAGAGCGTGGCCTGGGGCGGTTGGATCAAAGCCCTTGGGTTGGGTTGAGTTTTTTTTTCTTTTCTTTTCTCTTTTTCCTGGCTTGGATCATGAAAAAGGCCCGTCTGCCGTTGCAGGTGGCATCTGGGGAGGTTTTGGGCGGAGTTGGGGAGGGGGAGAAAAGATGGAGAAGGAGAAGAGATGGAAGGAGGAAGGGAGGGAAGAGCAGGAGGAGGAGGAAAAGAAGGAGGAGAAGAAAAGATGGGGATGAAGAAGGAGGAGAAGTAGAAGGAAAGGAAGAAGTAAGGGAGGAAGAGGAGGAGGAGGAAGCTAGACTTTCTGAAAGTGGTTTCTGGAGACCATCAGGAGATCTCTCCTCCTCCTCTTCCTCCTCTATCTTTTCTCATTCTCCTTTGCCATCTCTTCTTCTCCTCCTCCTCCCTTTCTCCATCTCTTCTCCTCCATCTTTTCTCCTTCTCCTTTGCCATCTCTCCTCCTCCTCCCTTTCTCCTCTATCTCTTCTCCTTCTCCTTTGCCATCTCTCCTCCTCCTCCTCCTCCCTTTCTCCTCTATCTCTTCTCCTTCTCCTTTGCCATCTCTCCTCCTCCTCCTCCCTTTCTCCTCTATCTCTTCTCCTTCTCCTTTGCCATCTCTCCTCCTCCTCCTTTCTCCTCTATCTCTTCTCCTTCTCCTTTGCCATCTCTCCTCCTCCTTCCTTTCTCCTCTATTTCTTCTCCTTCTCCTTTGCCATCTCTCCTCCTCCTCCTCCTCCTCCTCCTCTCTTCCATCTCTTCTCCTTCTCCTTTGCCATCTCTCCTCCTCTTCCTCCTCCCTTTCTCCTCTCTCTTCTCCTTCTTTGCCATCTCTCCTCCTCTTCCTCCTCCCTTTCTCCTCTATCTCCTCCTTCTCCTTTGCCATCTCTCCTCCTCCTCCTCCCTCTCTTCTATCTCTTCTCCTTCTCCTTTGCCATCTCTCCTCCTCTTCCTCCTCCCTTTCTCCTCTATCTCTCCTCCTCCTTTGCCATCTCTCCTCCTCCTCTTCCACCCTTCCTCCTCCATCTCTTCTCCTCCTCCTTCTGCTTCAGAGGGGGCCCCACTGTAGTTCCAGAGATGGTTTGAGGGAGTGAGAGGAGAGAAGTGTGAAGCTGCCAAACCCAGAAAGAGCTATTAAAGGCAATGCATGAGGTGGTAATTTGAGGGAAGAGACCAGGGATTAACTGTGCCCGAAAGCTTTATTGGGAATATAGCCCGCTCAGGAGCTCAGCCATGATTTTTGCTCCAGTTTAATCTCCATGAAGCTATCCCACAGACATGCTGGTGGGAAGCCTCACTGCAAAACGTTCAACTTGATCATGTGTGATCCATTGGCCTCTTTCTTTTCCCGAATACAACTCCCATTTTCCATGATACATCTGGTATAGTTAGTTCTTGATTTGCAACCATTCCTTTCGTGACCGTTCAAAGTTACGAAGACACTGGAAAAAGTGACCGATCGCAGTGTCCCTATGGTCATGTGATCAAAGTTCGCATATTTGGCAACTGGCGTGTATTCACGATGGTGGCAGTGTCCCAGAATCATGTGATCCCCTTTGTGATCTTCTGACAAGCAAAGTCAATAGGGAAGCCAGATTCACTTAACAACCGTGTCACTAACTTAACAACTGCAGTGATTCACTTAACAACCGTGGCACAAAAGGTCATAAAATGGGGCAAAACTCATTTAACCACTGTCTTCCTTCGCAAAAGAAATTTTGGCCTACACAGTGACCCCAGCCTGCTGGGTGTTTTATTTGGGGATGTTAATTCCAGGATTACTGTGTTTGTAAGTTTAAACTATTGTGTTCACTGTTTCATCGTTCTTGAAAGGAGAAGCAGTAAAAAAAAGTAAATATACATACATACATACATACATACATACATACATGTATGTAGGTCTTTGGTTATTCAGGTTTTCTCCCGCTTTGGAAAATATATATATTTTCCAAAGCGCCTGAAGGCAGGACAAGAAGCAACGGATGAAAACTAATCAAGGAGAGAAGCAACCTAGAACTAAGGAGAAACTTCCTGACAGTGAGAACAATTAACCAGTGGAACAACCTGCCTCCAGAAGCGGTGAATGCTCCAACACTGGAAGTTTTTAAGAAGAGACTGGACAGCCATTTGTCTGAAATGGTACAGGGTTTCCTGCCTGAGCAGGGGGTTGGACTAGACAACCTCCAAGGTCCCTTCCAACTTTATTATTATTATTATTAATTATTATTATTATTATTATTATTATTATTATTATTATTATTATTATTATTATTCCTCCAAAGATAATTACAATATCCTTTCAAAGTTGTGATGGTCAGTTGCTCCGTGTTCACATGATCACCTTTTGGGTGCTCAGCCACCTCATGTTTGTTTTTTTTGCCAGAAACCAGCAAAATTATGGACAAGGGGTATGCAGTACTGTGTTCATGTAATGGTTGCGGTGTTTGCCTTTGCAACAAAAAACATACTGATGGGTATGATGAGGACTAGTACGTTATTCCTTAGCAGTCCTCTCTAACAACCAACCCAAGAGCAGAAATCTCTATTTCAGATCCACACATTTCCCCTGTTGAAAATATGTCCTGGGCACTGTCACAAAATGGCAGCCAGGAAAAGATTGCAGTGATGGTCACGAAAAGGCCGTTTTACCAAGGATGGAAACTAACACCCTGTTGGAATCTGGGATGCTTCCTATAGGTTGTGGTTAACCTTCCACATTTTTCTAGGAGGGTGCAAACTTCCAAGCCCACTCTGAGGTAGAGTCTCCCGCCATTTTGATTTTTTTAAAAATAAGGTTGAAGAGTCATGCTGGTAAACAAAGATGACGCTGGCAGTTGACATTTTGCTTTGTCGCTTGCCAGCTTCCCACTGATCTCCCCTCATTAAAATAATCTTTAAAAGCATTAAAGACAGCTAGGGCTGGGATCTTGGCCAGGATCAGGGAAAGCTGCTTGAAGTAGAAACGCCCCATGGTGCTTTTCCCTGATTGATTTGGGGGCCTGGGTTGTGAGAAAGGTTTTTTTTTTTTTTTAAACATCTGAGGTCTTTCCTTAAGGGAGATGCTATGAGTTGAACTAGGAGCCTAACCTATGGTTCCTCTAAGCCGTGGTTCTTCGCCCTTTTCTCATTTGGTCCATCAAACTCAACCATGGCCTACTTTCAGGAGACGTGGGTCTGCAGACTGCAGGGATGGGCCATGCCTTTCTCATTTCTTCTGCCGGATCCATCGACAGAAGAGAGTAATTGAAGCTCAGGGTTGAACTGTGGAGTCCCTGGTGTTCATGGAGCAGAGCTGTTTTCTTGCAGATGTTTCATGACCCATAGAGTTTCCTGCCTAAGCAGGGGGTTGGACTAGAAGACCTCCAAGGTCCCTTTCAACTCTGTTACTCCTATTCTATTCTATTCTATTCTATTCTATTCTATTCTATTCTATTCTATTCTATTCTATTCTATTCTATTCTATTCTATTCTATCTTCTCCCTTATTCTATTCTATTCTATTCTATTCTATTCTATTCTATTCTATTCTATTCTATTCTATTCTATTCTATTCTATTTCTATTCTATTTCTATTCTACTCTACTCTTATTCTATTCTATTCTATTCTATTCTATTCTATTCTATTCTATTCTATTTCTATTCTACTCTACTCTTATTCTATTCTATTCTATTCTATTCTATTCTATTCTATTCTATTCTATTCTATTCTATTCTATTCTACTCTACTCTATTCTATTATCTTCTCCCTTATTCTATTCTATTCTATTCTATTCTATTCTATTCTATTCTATTCTATTCTATTCTATTCTATTCTATTCTATTCTATTCTATTCTATTCTATTCTATTCTCCCTTATTCTATTCTATTCTATTCTATTCTATTCTATTCTATTCTATTCTATTCTATTCTATTCTATTCTATTCTATTCTATTCTATTCTATTCTATTCTATTCTCCCTTATTCTATTCTATTCTATTCTATTCTATTCTATTCTATTCTATTCTATTCTATTCTATTCTATTCTATTCTATTCTATTCTATTCTACTCTACTCTACTCTATTCTATTATCTTCTCCCCTATTCTATTCTATTCTATTCTATTCTATTCTATTCTATTCTATTCTATTCTATTCTATTCTATTCTATTCTCTAGGTAACATCAGTGCTAGAAGGAAGTGGGGTGTGCAGAGGAGGAAGAGGAGGAGGTGGACAACAAGGAGAAGGACAAGGAGCAGGAGAACTGTGGGGTCCTTGGGGTTCTCTGAGCATGGTTGTCCCAAAGATGCTTTTTCAAGAGGCAACTGGATTTTCTTGTTTTTCCTTTGAAGACGTTTCACTTCTCATCCAAGAAGCTTCTTCAGCTCTGACTGGATGGTGGGTGAATGGAAGGATTTATACTCCTTGCAGACAGCCGGTCATCTGCATTCCTTTTAGAGAGTCGCTGAGGCCACTTGGAGGTTCGTCTGTGTCCTCAGGGTCACCCGAGTGGGGCAAACGGGTGTGGAGCCTTCATGGCTGCAGGATGTTTTCTGCCCTGGGTCCCTTCCCGGTTGAAGACGGGCACACAGGCTGTTGGGGATGTGTCTGTGTTGCCTGCATCTCAAACTGAAGCGCAGATGGGTCCTGGAGTCTGCAATGTTTTCTGGAAACCCGTTCATAGTCCTGCACCATTCAAAGTGCCTAACTAACAACTGGTTTCCTAACTTAACAACTGCAATGACTCACTTAACAACGGTGGCAAGAAAAGTCCTAAAATGGGGCCAAACTCACTTGACCCATGTCGCACTCAGCAAGATAAATTTTGGACTTAACTGTGGTCCTACGTCAAGGACAACTACCACTACTCAGTGGAATGACTTGCTTCCAGAAGTTGTGGGTATTCCCATCACTGGAGGCTTTTGAGAAGAGTCAGGACAGCCATTTGTCTGGAATAGTATAGGGTTTCCTGCTTGAGCCGGGGGTTGGACTAGATGACCTCCCAAGGTCCCTTCCAACTCTGTTGTTCTATTATTTTACTTTCTCACTGAAAGTCTTGTCCTGTCTATTGCTCTTACCTGAGTGCCAAGCCGAGGGAAAAAAGACGACTTGACTTTTAGAGCTGGTTGCTTACTTAGCCTGCAACTGTTGGAGGATTTAATCAACACGTTGAAACCCACCTAATTAATTGATTTAAGATTCTTTAGAGGAATCTTTTCAAGAGATAGAGGCGGCATTCCAGGCCAGGCACTCCTCCCCAGCATCTGCCAATTTACCTCAGCTTCCCCTGACAATCCCCTGCTTTGCGTTAATGGCCTCTTGATTGCCTAATTTATTTGCCACTTTCAAATGGAAATACTTGTTATTTTTCTTTCCCCTGCTCTGGAAATCCCCGCATATTATTTTGTTTTATTATTATTTTTAACCTTTAATTATTTTTGGGGGGTAAGATATGAATAAGCAGCTCCCGGTCCACTGATGTTTTTTAATTCCTGTTTTTTTTTAATTTATTCAAAGTTTTTTTTTTAAATGAAAGTAAAAAGTAGGACAAGCTGATATAAAGTAAGTAAGAAAAAAGAGATGTTGAGTAAAAAGAAAGAAAAAAATGGAAAAGGAAAAAAAAAGAAGTAAAAAAAGAAAAATGGAAAAGAAAGAAGTTAGAACAATTAACCAGTGGAACCACCTGCCTCCAGAAGCGGTGAATGCGCCAACACTGGAAGTTTTTAAGAAGAGACTGGACAGCCATTTGTCTGAAATGGTATAGGGTTTCATGCCTGAGCAGGGGGTTGGACTTGATGACCTCCAAGGTCCCTTCCAACTTTATTATTATTATTATTATTATTATTATTATTATTATTATTATTATTATTATTATTATTATTATTATTATTATTATTATTATTATTATTATTATTATTATTATCTTTGCAGCAGTTATAATTACAATTAAATATTTTTTTCTCTTTCTGTGAAGTTGCACCCTTTATATAATCTACAACGTTTCTTAATTCCAAGTGATCTTTTGAAGTATAAAACCAGCCCACATACAGGGGCTCTTTTCATTAATCAAGGTAGTTGCTTCCAAAGTTTTCAGCTTTGGATTTCACGTAAGAAACCTAATACACACAAACACAGACAGACAGAGTCACACAAACACACACAAAGGCCTACTTAACCTGTTCTTATATATTACAGTACTATAGTCCTTGACTTACAACTGTTCGTTCAGTGACAGCTCCTAGCTACAACAACACTGAAAAAGTGACGCATGACTGTTTATCACAGTTATGACCGTTGCAGCATCGCTGTGATTGTGTAATCAAATTTTGGACACTTGGTCATGTGATCATCTTTTGTGACTTTCGGAAAAGCAAAGTCAATGAGAGAGCCACCTAATAAGCATGAACTTCACAACTGCAGTGATTCAGTTAAGAAAGGTTGTAAAATGGGGCAAAACTCATTTAGCAACGGTCTTGCTTAGTAAAGGAAATGTGTGGCTCAATTGTGATCATCAGTTGAGGATTACCTGTATGGTCTTTTTGGGGGCAGGAGAAGATTCAGTGGCATACACAGAATAACAGAACAACAGAGTTGGAAGGGACCTCGGTGGTCATCTAGTCCAACCCCTTGCTCAGGCAGGAAATCCTATAGCATTTCAGACAAATGGTTGTCCAATCTCTTCTTAAAAGCCTCCAGCGATGGAGGTTATGTATGTAATGTAGGACAGTTGGGTTGCAAATAGATGTAGAAGCTTATTTCTCAATATTCCTCTACGGGAATAATTTGTTGTTTTTTTTTGTCCTTCCAAATTCACATTTTTTAAAATAAGAATAGAATAGAATAGAATAGAATAGAATGGAATGGAATAGAATGGAATGGAATGGAATGGAATGGAATGGAATGGAATGGAATAGAATAGAATAGAATAGAGCTGGAAGGGGCCTTGGATGTCTTCTAGTCCAGCCCCCCCCTCGCTAAAGCAGGAGATCCTACACCATCTCAGACAAGTGACTTTCTAGTGGCCCTGGTCTTAAAAATCTCCAGTGATGAAGCACCCACAACTTCTGGAGGCAAGTTGTTCCATTGGTTGATTGTCCTCACTGTCAGGAAGTTTCTCCTTAATTCCAGGTTGCTTCTCTCTTTGATCAGTTTCCAACCATTGTTTCTTGTCCTGCCCTCTGGTGCTTTGAAGAATAATTTGGCCCCCTCTTCTTTGTGGCAGCCCCTCAGATACTGAAACACTGCTATCATGTCTCCCCTATTTCTTCTTTTCCTTAGACTAGCCAAGCCCAAGTCCTGCAGCCATTCTTCGTATGTTCCAGGCCTTGGATCATCTTAGTTGCTCTTCTCTGAACTTTTTCCAAACTCTCAACATCTTTTTTGTCATATGGTGACCAAAACTGGCTGCAGTATTCCCGGCGTGTACTTGTCTAGTTTAGTTTTGTCTCTGATAATTTCTTTTCTCTTGTATTTTAATCTTTGGAATAAAATACAAAAATTATGAGAGAAAAAAAAAGAGAAACGCAGCAATCAGAGCAAGGAACAGAGTAACGCTAAACTGCAATGCTGCCTCATTTCCCCAAGGGCTGTTTTTTATAAGTTATTTCTGATCTGACCGAAAAATCTGGGACGTATAAGTTGTATCTCACCGGCATCGCCCTGCCAAAACTAAGGAAACCTTGATTTTTGTCAAAGGCAACTGAAAAAAAGCACACCATCTCGTTTTGCTTAAGAAAACAGCCAGGTTTATCATCGGAGGCCATGATCAACCCTTGCGGGTACCTTGTGTGCTTGTGTAGAGATGCCTGTATACAGGGGGAAAAAAAATGCGATGCTGGGGAAAGGAATCTCATTGGACCCACAACTAAATGTGGGGAGGGGAGTGGAAACTGATTTTTTTTTTATCACTGATGGAAGGAGGGTGTGTGTGTGTGTGTGTGTGTGTGTGTGTGTTTGCATTTGTTTGGAACAACAAAGCTTTCAGTTACACCACAAGAAGAGGATGGATTTGCATAAATCCATGAGAAAAAATGCCAAGAGTTTTAGTCAAAGGTTTCAACATTTCCACTGGACTTTGAAGACATAAAATGGTCTTCAGTGGTTTTGAAAATCCTAGAGAAGGGGCCTATTTTCACTTTTTTCCTCCTCCCCAAGTGAAGTCTTTGTTCAGCTTCCATAAATTGTGGCCAATATTTGTGGCCAAGAGATTTAAAATACAGGTAAGTCCTTGACTTACAGCTTTTATGACTTGTGGACTTCCAACTCCCAGAATTCCTCAGCCAGGCACACTGGCTGAGGAATTCTGGGAGTTGAAGTCCACAGATTATAAAAGGGCCAAGTTTGAAGACCCCCTGCTCTAAGATATGGAGACTTCAACTCCCAGAATCCCTCAGCCAGCCCTTGGCAACTTTAAGATGTGTGAACTTCATTCCCCACAATTCCTCAGCTAGCCCTTGGCAACTTTAGATGTGGGGACTTCAACTCCCAGAATTCCCCAGTCAGCCCTTGACAACTTTGAGATGTGTGGACTTCAATTTCCAGAATCCCTCAGCCAAGCTTGGCAACTTTATGATGGGGGGACTTCAACTCCCAGAATCCCTCAGCCAACCCTTGGCAACTTTAAGATGTGTAGACTTCATTTCCCACAATTCCTCAGCCAGCCCTTGGCAACGTTAGATGTGGGGACTTCAACTCCCAGAATCCCTCGGCCAGCTCTTGGCAGATCTATGATAGGTTTGGGAAACCTCTGGGATTTCTTATGCCAGCTGAGAAGGTAAAATACTAAGTAGGCTCATTGACAATTGGACCAACATCTGGAGCTACAGCTGGTTGTCAGGCCAGGTTTCTGGAACCTGGATCAGCAAGGCAAGAAGGGCATTTGAAGAAGAACAAACCTAGACGATTGACATCTGCAGAAACCTCGGCTCTACCCTGTCCCTCGTGCTTAATCACTCTCTGCCAAGGTTCCACAGAGATTTGAAAGACATGTAAAAAGTCACTTCTAACTCATGTGCTTTCAATTTTTAAGGGCATGGAGTCAAATGGTAAGTAACTCGAGCAGGAATTCCATGCTGTGTTTGCAGCAGCCAGAACAATTGGAATACTTTGGGAAGGGGCTATCGGATTTTACAATGGGATCTCTTTTTATTGTCGGCATCTGTGTATGCATGTGTACATTGCCCTTGGAGTCCATCAATCAGGAGACAATCCAAATATTCTTAAGGAAGAAAGAAAAAAAACAGTTTGATCTGCTAAGTTAAGGAAGCAGGCTAGAAACAGGGAGACAGTGAGTTCTAGTTTTGCCATAGGCATGAAAGCTGGCTGGATGATGTTGGGCCCATCACCAGGAGACAGTGAATTCTAGTTCTGCCTTAGACAGGAAAGGCGGCTGGGTGACTTTGGGCCAATCACCAGGAGATAGTAAATTCTAGTTCCGCCTTAGGCATGAAAGTCCTCTGGGTGACTTTAAGCCAATCACCAGGAGACAGAGAGTTCTAGTACCGCCTTCAGCATGAAAGCCAACCGAGTGACTTTGAGCCAATCACCAGGAGACTCCGAGTTCTAAACCTGCCTGCAGTGGGACTAGAACGCACAGTCTCCTGGTTTCTAAGCCAGCACCCTAACCACTACACCAAATTTTTCAAAACCACAGAACAACAACCATATTTCAGCACAATGGTCTGACTTTTGATCTTGCATACCAGGCTCTGTTCAACTCTGGATCCCCATATATATTAGTGTGATACTTTTTGAGAGTTGCATGCCTAAAGTGGGCAGAGGCAAGTTCTAATTTGTTGTGTGTATGTGTCTCTGGGTGTGGACTATTAAGGAGTGAAATGGTGCTTTAAAACATCCACCAAGAATTTAGGCACCAGTTGCCTTTTTTTTTTTTAAAAAAAGGAAGAAAATGCAAATAAAAAAGCCCCAAAGATGATGATGATGATGATGATGATGATAATAATAATAATAATAATAATAATAATAATAATAATAATAATAATAATAAAGTTGGAAGGGACCTTAGAGGCCATCTAGTCCAACCCCCAGGTCAGGCAGGAAACCCTACACCATTTCAGACAAATGTCTCTGTAGTTAGGAGTGAGGGCAGCTTTTGGGATGCAGGCAGGGCCCCGATTCTAGTAAACACTCGGCTTCTTCTGCCGATTCACCCTTCTCTGAACTCACGTCTGGAGTTGCAATTAGTGCGAGTCTTGCAAATCTGCAAAATTTCCCTGGGTTTGCCTCACTGGCTATTCTTTCAATGTGACGATCTTTTTTAAGCCCAAATATTCTTGCCCCAACCATTGTGAGCAGAGGCAACACCTGGACTGCACAAGAAAAGAGGCAAAAGAGGGAATTCGGCATGAAATTTGCACACATGCAAATCTGGACGGAGGAATATTTAGAGAGAAGGATTTCAAGGGAGATGGTATCAAATATAAATTCAGACAGTTGCCTATTCTGTCAGCAAGGGCTACAAATTGTGGATGATTGGATATCAAGATTCTGGCTGAATCTGATTAATAATAATAATAATAATAATAGAGTTGGAAGGGATCTTGGAGGTCATCTAGTCAAACCCCCTGCTCAGGCAGGAAACCCTACACCATTTCAAACAAATGGCTGTCCAGTCTGTTGGACTGTTCTTAAAAACTTCCAGTGTTGGAGCATTCACCGCTTCTGGAGGCAGGTTGTTCCACTGATTAATGAGTTTCCACCCGTTGCTTCTTGTCCTGCCTTCAGGGACTTTGGAGAATAGCTTGACTCCCTCTTCTTTGGGGCAGCCCCTGAGATACTGGAAGACTGCTATCCTGTCCCCCCTCGTCCTTCTCTTCATTAAACTAGACATACCCAATTCCAGCCACCGTTCCTTATACGTTTGAACCTCCAGTCCCTTGATCATCTTTTTAAAAAAATCTTTAAACTGAACAGTCCTTCAAAGATTGCCCTCTATAAATCAGGAGTCATAGGCAGGAGAGTTAAGTAGAACGTACAGGTAATCCTCAACTTATGACCACAACTGAGCCCAAAATATATGTTGCTAAGTGAGACAGTGAAGTCAGTTTAGCCCTTCCTTGCCACTGTTGTTAAGTTAATCACTGCACTTGTTAAGTTAGTGACACAGTTGTTAAATAAATCTGGCTTCCTCATTGACTTTGCTTGCCTAATGGTCACAAAAGCTGATTATATGACTAATAATAATAATAATAATAATAATAATAATAATAATAATAAAGTTGGAAGGGACCTTGGAGGTCATCTAGTCCAACCCCCTGCTCAGGCAGGAACACTGCACCCGTTATAAATACACGTCCGTTGCCAACCGTCCTAATTTTGATCGCGTGACCATGGGGGATGTTGCCACGATCGTCAGTGTGAAAAAGGGTCATAAGTCATTTTTTTTCAGGGCCCTTCCAACTTTGAACCGTCACTAAATGAATGGCTGTAAGTCGAAGATTGCCTGAAATGCTCTAAAACCTAGAAATGTTATTCAGTCCTTGCTTTGGAGATTTCAGGAAGGTAATCATGAGGTCTAGAAACATTTTTTTTTCTCTCTCTTTTAAGGAAGCTAAGATTCCCCAAGACACAGAATTCAGCTTCCGATACCAGATTTGGTGGGCCTGGAAAGTAGGAAGTGGGGTGGGGTGGGGTGGGGGAGAGGAGAGGAGAAATTTTATCTGGCACAATTAAAAGTACAGCTTTCATCATGCGCTTTGTGTACCATCCACTTTCGGCCGATTCCCTTTTACAGAAACCTGCAGCAAGCAGGAGACCAGACCAGAGACATCTGCAAATTGGATCTGGGTTTCTCTTCTTTTAAATGATTAAAAAAAAAAAAAAAAGAATTTGGAAGAAACATTTCCATATGGATGAATCGAACCCTGACCGGTCAGCGCAAAGACACTTCAAACACAATAGAACAGGAAGTCTTTTTGGGGGGGGGGGTTTGTTGTTAAAAAATAAAGGGAGGGGGCTTCTCCTTGAAAGCCCTCTGCTATCCTCAAAGACTTGACACTGAATCCATCTATTTATCTGTCTGTCGCACTCAGTTGCTTTAGAGAGTTGGGAAAACTATTCGACAGGATAATGAGTCCTTAATCGGCTCGTTTTGCTTATTATATAGCAAAAAGGTTGGAGGAAGGCTGGGCTTTGGGCCAAGACCCTCTTTCAGAGGAGGCTCTTTCTCTCTCACTCTCGGTCTCCCTCTCTTAGCAAAAGTAAACTCACTTTAAACAGTTTGCAATCTTGGACTAAACATATTTCAAAAGTTTTAAGGATTGCACGTCCACCCAAAAGGTCCTAGCGCTTTCAAAGGAATGGTGTTTCCTTTCTTTTTCTGCTCCTGTTTATTAATTTTTTCTGTGTACGGTAGGTGTAAAAAGAAAGAAAGAAGTAGGCAGGCAGCAAGGAAGAAAGGAAGGAAGAAAAGAAAGAAAGAAAGAACAAGGAAGGAAAGAAAGAGGGAAAGAAAGAGAAAGAAAGAAAGAAAAAGAAGGGAGGGAGGGAGGGAAGGAAGGAGGAAAGAAAGAAAGAAAGAAAGAAAGAAAGGAAGGAAGGAAGGAAGGAAGGAAGGAAGAAAGGAAGGAAGAAAAGCACTCCTCCACTCCAAAAGGAGAATGCAGTGGCAAAAGAAAGAAAAAAGGAAAGGAATGAAAAAAGAAAGAAAAAAGGAAGGAAGGAAGAGAAAGAAAGAAAGAAAAACAAAGAAAGAAAAAAAACAAGGAAGGAAGGAAAGAAAGAAAGGAAGAGAAAAAAGAAAGAAAAACAAATAAAGAAAAAAAACAAGGAAAGAAAGGATAGAAAGAAAGAAAGAGAAAGAAAGAAAGAAGAAAAGAAAAAGAAAGAAAGAAAGAAGAAAAGAAAAAGAAAGAAAGAGAAAGAAGGGAAGGAAGGAAGGAAGGGAAGAAAAAAGAAAGAAAGAAAGAAAGAAAGAAAGAAAGAAAGAAAGAAAAGCACTCCTCCATCCAAAAGGAGAATGCTTTGGCAAAAGAAAGAAAAAAGGAAAGAAATGAAGAAAGAAAGAAAAAAGGAAGGAAGGAAGAGAAAGAAAGAAAAACAAAGAAAGAAAAAAAACAAGGAAGGAAGGAAAGAAAGGAAGAGAAAAAAGAAAGAAAAACAAATAAAGGAAAAAAACAAGGAAAGAAAGAAGGATAGAAAGAAAGAGAAAGAAAGAGAAGAAAAGAAAGAGAAAGAAAGAAAGAGAAAGAAGGGAAGGAAGGAAGGGAAGAAGAAAGAAAGAAAGAGAAAGAAAGAAAGAAGAAAAGAAAAAGAAAGAAAGAGAAAGAAAGAAGGGAAGGAAGGAAGGAAGGGAAGAAAAAAGAAAGAAAGAAAAACAAAGAAAGAAAAAAAACAAGGAAGGAAGGAAAGAAAGAAAGGAAGAGAAAAAAGAAAGAAAAACAAATAAAAAAAAAACAAGGAAAGAAAGGATAGAAAGAAAGAAAGAGAAAGAAAGAAAGAAAGAAGAAAAGAAAAAGAAAGAAAGAGAAAGAAGGGAAGGAAGGAAGGAAGGAAGGAAGGAAGGAAGGGAAGAAAAAAGAAAGAAAGAAAGAAAGAAAGGAAAGCACTCCTCCATCCAAAAGGAGAATGCTTTGGCAAAAGAAAGAAAAAAGGAAAGAAATGAAGAAAGAAAGAAAAAAGGAAGGAAAGAAGAGAAAGAAAGAAAAACAAAGAAAGAAAAAAAACAAGGAAGGAAGGAAAGAAAGGAAGAGAAAAAAGAAAGAAAAACAAATAAAGGAAAAAAACAAGGAAAGAAAGAAGGATAGAAAGAAAGAGAAAGAAAGAGAAGAAAAGAAAGAGAAAGAAAGAAAGAGAAAGAAGGGAAGGAAGGAAGGGAAGAAGAAAGAAAGAAAGAAAGAAAGAGAAAGAAAGAAAGAAAGAAAGAAAGAAGAAAAAGAAAGAAAGAAAGAGAAAGAAAGAAGGGAAGGAAGGAAGGAAGGGAAGAAAAAAGAAAGAAAGAAAGAAAGAAAGAAAGAAAGAAAGAAAGAAAGAAAGAAAGAAAGAAAGAAAGAAAGAAAGAAAGAAAGGAAAGCACTCCTCTACTCCAAAAGGAGAATGCTTTGGCAAAAGAAAGAAAAAAGGAAAGAAATGAAAAAAGAAAGAAAAAAGGAAGGAAGGAAGAGAAAGAAAGAGAAAGAAAGAAAGAGAAGGGAAAAGAAAGAAAGAAAAGAAAAGCACTCCTCTACTCCAAAAGGAGAATGCTTTGGCAAAAGAAAGAAAAAAGGAAAGGAAGGAAGAAAGAAAGAAAAAAGGAAGGAAAGAAAGAGAAAGAAGGAAAGAGAAGAAAGAACGAAAGCAAAGCAAAGAAAAGCACTCCTCCACTTCAAAAAAGAGAACGCTTTGGCAAAAGAAAGAAAGAAAGAAAGAGAAAGAAGGAAGGAAGAAAGAAAGAAAAGAAAAGAAAAGAAAAGAAAAGAGAAAAGAAAAGAAAAGAAAAGAGAAAAGAAAAGCGCTCCTGCATTCTAAAAGCAGAACGCTTTGGCCTCTCTTCCGGTCTGACCTTCTCCGCCAGGGAGGACAGGCGGCTGGAGGGCCCTTCCCCACCTTCTAAAGGGGAATTTGGTAAACAGCAGCGGCTTAAGGCTTCGGAGCCCCGCGTGGTCCATTATGAGAGCAAAGAATGGTCTGGAGACACCGCCAATAGATAAGTCGAGGGGGGGGGCAGATATTTGGGTCTTAATCCTCTTGCACACACAGTTTGGCGTCTGGCTAGACAAAAGATCCAGACGCAGAAGCCACTTGAAAAGCCTGTGTCCAGACAGGGAAGCAGAGGCAGGACTCTCCGAGGGGGCATCTATTCGGAGACAGCAGTCCGGAGGGAAAAAAAATTGCCGGAAGGATTAAAACGTAGAATCGGAGGGACCTTGGAGGGACCTTGGAGGTCTTCTAGTCCAACCCCCTGTTCAAGCAGGAGAATCTATATCATTCTGGTCAAAAGGTTGCCCAGTCTCTTTTTGAAACCCTACAGCAGGGGTTCTCAACCTTGGCTACTTTAAGACTTGTGGACTTCAACTCCCAGAATTCCTCAGCCAGCTTTGCTGGCTGAGGAATTCTGGGAGTTGAAGTCCACAAGTCTTAAAGTTGCCAAGGTTGAGAACCCGTGCCCTACAGGGATGGAGCACCCATAATTGCAAGAGGCAAGCTACTCCATTGATTCGTTGTTCTCGTTGTTCTCGCTGTCAGGAAACTTCTCCTTACTTCTAGGGAGGTGGGATCATTCTTTTAACAACGTCTATCCATTACTTCTGGTCCTGCCTTCCAGTGCTTTGGAGAATAAGTCAACCCTCTCTTCTTTCTGACAGCCCCCCAAGCCCTGGGAGACAGATATCATGTCTCCTGTCTCTCCGTGGAATATTGCATCCAGTATTGGTCACCACAATATAAAAAAAGATGTTGTGCCATCATCTAAAAAAGATGTTGAGACTCTAGAAAGAGTACCGAGAAGAGCAACAAAGATAATTAGGGGACTGGAGGCTAAAACATGTAAAGAACGGATGCTGGAATTGGGTAGGTCCAGTTTAATGAAGAGAAGGACGAGGGGTGACATGATAGCAGCATTCCAGTATCTCAGGGGCTGCCCCAAAGAAGAGGGAGTCAAGATCCCCATGTACAATTGGTGGGCCACTGTGTGACACAGAATGCTGGACTCGATGGGCTTTGGCCTGATTCAGCATGGCTCTTCTTATGTTGTTATGTTCTTATTCTCCAAAGCCCCTGAAGGCAGGACAAGAAGCAACGGGTGGAAACTAACCAAAGAGAGAAGCAACCTAGAACTAAGGAGAACCTTCCTGACAGTTAGAAAAATTAACCAGTGGAACCACCTGCCTCCAGAAGTTATGGGTGCTCCATCACTGGAGGTTTTTAAGAAGAAAATTGTCAACCGTCTGTCCTGTATTTATAACCATCGCAGTGTGTCACGTGATCCCCTTTTGTGAACTTCTGACAAGCAAAATCAATGGGCAAGTCAGATTCGCTTAACAGCTGTGTGATTAACCCCACAACTACAGCCATTCACCTATACACTACCTCAAGAAAGGTCACAAATGGGCCACAAATCACTAGGTGTCTTGCTGAACAAAGGACACATGGTCATTAAATTGAGGTCTACCTGTAATGCCGTAATGAAATGGGAAGCAGAGGCTGCCTGTTGAGACCTACGGAAGGTGCAAGGGAAGAAACAACAACAACAGAAAAATAGGGAGAGGGAGAGAGGAAGAGCAAAGCTTAATGGCATTTGTAGTCGAAATTAAAACTTTAGAAGGAACTTGCAGCTCCCAGTAATGTATGCAATGACATCTGGGACTGTAATCAGGAAGGGAAGGGAAAGGGGAAAAAAAAAAATCTCGCTTTCAAGAGTTGCCAAAGAAAACAGCCAAATAACAAATCCACTTTACAGATCATCAATCTGGTGGGGGCATTTGCCAAGGTAAATAGTACAAGGCAAAAGTTTGCTTTTTGTGGAGTTGTGGAGAGAAACTTGCTTCCACCGTTGCCTGGCAGGGCAGGGACCTGGAACTGCACACACACACAGAGACAGACAGACAGACACACACACACACAAAATTCAACCGCACTGGATTTAAACACACAGACACCCAAAGGCGAGGTCTGAAGTTCTGACAAGTCTCTTTGCTTCAATTACACACTGACAAAAGATCCTCCACCCCTGTTGTCATTCCTGCTTTCCGGGGGAGGGATTTATTATAGGGCACCCCAAGAAGAACCAGACCCCCCCAAAAAAGGCCCGCAAAAGAAGCACTGAAAAAAGCCTTTCCGTTCCCCACCATTCAGCCGGAACTGAAGAAGCTTCTTGAATGAGAAGTGAAATCTTTTCAAGGGAAAAGCAAAGAAAAGTCTTGTTTGTTGCCTTGTGAAAAGCACCGAAAAAAATGTGATTTACAACAAATCCTCGCACTTAGCAACTTCATTCATTTCAACCATGGCTTCATTACAAGTAGTCCTCAATTTACAATCGTTTGTTTAGCAACTGTTTTCAAAGGAAACTAAAAAAAAAAGGGGGAGATTTCCAACTAGACTCACAACTTCATTAACTTCAGTAATAAGTTAATTATAGGTAGTCCTCAGCTTGCAGCCATTTTGTTTAATGACCGTTTAAAGTACGACAGTGGCGAAAACGGTGACTGATGACCGGTCCTCGCACTTACAACCCTTGCAGCATTGCCACGATCACACAATCACAGCTGGAACGTTTGGCTACTGGCGTGAATGTATGACGGTTGCAGCATTCTGGGTTCAAGTCCTCACCTTCCCAACTGGCTTCCAGTAAGCAAAGTCAACGGAGGAAGATCTGCTTAATGGCCGAGTGATTCACTTAACAACTGCTGTGGTTTGCTTAACAACCATGGTTAAAAGAAAAGGTCATAAAATTGGGCGTGACTCATTAACAACCTTGTTTGGCAATGTAAATTCTGCTCCCAGCTGCGGTCCTACATTGAGGATTATCTACCGTATCCTCTTAACAGTCACTGCTCGGCCTTCAAATCCTCAGCATATTTTTTCCCCACTTATAATAAGAATCGCAGTCTTAAGAGAAGAAGAGAGGAAGTATTAAATGTTGAAATCAGAGAAATTTTGGTTATTAAATTAAAGAATATTGGGAAATTATTAGACAATAAGAATATTATATTGTACGATCAACTGGTTGATGTAAGATGGTGAGAGTTCAAATAGATAAGACGTGTATCCTGAATATTAGATCTTGTGATGAATTGGGTGATTCTGGAGCAATCACCAGGAGACGGTGAGTTCTAGTCCTGCCTTAGGCATGAAAGCCGGCTGGAGATCCTTGGACCAATCGCCAGGAGATGGTGAGTTCTAGTCCTGCCTTAGGCATGAAAGCCGGCTGGAGATCCTTGGACCAATCGCCAGGAGATGGTGAGTTCTAGTCCTGCCTTAGGCATGAAAGCCGGCTGGAGATCCTTGGACCAATCGCCAGGAGATGGTGAGTTCTAGTCCTGCCTTAGGCATGAAAGCCGGCTGGAGATCCTTGGACCAATCGCCAGGAGATGGTGAGTTCTAGTCCTGCCTTAGGCATGAAAGCCGGCTGGAGATCCTTGGACCAATCGCCAGGAGATGGTGAGTTCTAGTCCTGCCTTAGGCATGAAAGCCGGCTGGAGATCCTTGGACCAATCGCCAGGAGATGGTGAGTTCTAGTCCTGCCTTAGGCATGAAAGCCGGCTGGAGATCCTTGGACCAATCGCCAGGAGATGGTGAGTTCTAGTCCTGCCTTAGACATGAAAGCCGGCTGGAGATCCTTGGACCAATCGCCAGGAGATGGTGAGTTCTAGTCCTGCCTTAGGCATGAAAGCTGGCTGGAGATCCTTGGACCAATCGCCAGGAGATGGTGAGTTCTAGTCCTGCCTTAGGCATGAAAGCCGGCTGGAGATCCTTGGACCAATCGCTAGGAGATGGTGAGTTCTAGTCCTGCCTTAGGCATGAAAGCCAGCTGGGTGGCTTTGGACCAATCACCAGGAGATGGTGAGTTCTAGTCCGGCCTTAGCCAAGAAAGCCAGCTGGAGATCCTTGGACCAATCACCAGGAGATGGTGAGTTCTAGTCCTGCCTTAGGCATGAAAGCCAGCTGGGTGGCTTTGGACCAATCACCAGGAGATGGTGAGTTCTAGTCCTGCCTTAGCCAAGAAAGCCAGCTGGGTGACTTCGGGCCAGTCTCTCTCTCTCAGCCCAAGTCACCTCACAGGGTTTTTGTTGTGGGGAAAATGGAAGGAAGAAGGAGTATGTGCTATGTTCGTCACCTTGAGTTGTTGATAAAAAACGAAAAAAGGCAGGATACCAATAAATAAAGGCAAAACAGGTTGCGTTAAGTTATGAGGCACACCGAAGGGGATACCTGGAGCAAACATTGCTTGCTTTAAAGGAAGAAATAAAAAATCCATTAATGTGCTTTAGGGCTGCCAGCCTACAACTGGATGGAAGCATTTGAAAAAGCACACACACACACTCTCTTTCTCTCTCTCTCTCTCTCTCACACACACACACACCCAAATTAATAAAAGGTCAATTCTAAAGCGCTGTTTGGAAGCGACTTAACCTAGAACTTGGATACCGAGCTGGGAGGGGGAGGCGGGATGGAACCAGGAAACAATTCTGCTTTTATTTTCCGAAGAGATAAAATCTGGCTCCGTGTCCCATATTTTTGCATTTTAGGAAAGACGATATAAAACATCAAACAGTGACTTCCACCCCGCCCCCACTCCCCCTCCCTCTTTCTCTCTCTCTTTCATTATGAATGCAAGCAAAAAAGATAATTTACGATGGCTGCAAAACATTTATTGGAGAAGCAGGGCCTTTGTGTTCGGCATGCGATTTATAGGGCCGTTAAAAAAAGAAAAAAAAGAAAAGAAAAGAAAGCAGCAGAAGAGCCCAAGCCATAACATGTGTGTTTATAGGAATAATAACCTTAAATGTGTTTGGTTAAAACAATTCATAGGTCGACCGGATTGTAGAAAAAGCCTCTCAAGTGGAACTTCGGATCGCGTTTAAATTCCTCTCAAGCTGTAATGGAAATTCAGCGGACAAAATGGAGGACGGGCGCAGGAGAGCTGCACCTGACGGTTTCATTCCTCAAAGAAAGAGTGGCTCTAGCCTGCTTTAAGAGGGGTGGACCTCAACTCCCAGAATCCCCCAGCCAGCCATGCTGTTGTAACTTTGACCCGTCACTAAACGAGTGGCTGTAAACATCCATGCATGCTTGAACTGTACAGATAAATTATATGTACAATAACTTTATATATATATATATATATATATATATATATATATATATATATATATATATATATATATATATATATATATATATATATATATATATATATATATATATATATATATATATATATATATATATATATATATATATATATATATATATATATAAAGTGATTTATATCTTAAGGGGGTCTTCACCTTGTAGCTGGGTGGGTGGGGCTTTTTAATTATGCCTAAATAAAGAGATATAAACCTACAAAAAAAAAAGAGTGGCTCTACACTGTGAGTAACCACTACCACAACAACAACAACAACCCTGAGGAATGATGCCGACACTTTTACAAAGCCGAGTACAGGTTGTCCTCGACTTACGACCACAATTTCTGTTGTTAAGCGAAACATCTGTTAAGTCTGTTTGGCCCTTGTTTTATGTCCTTGCTTGCCACAGTTGTTAAGTGGAGGTTGCTAACCGCAGCTGTTAAGTAAGCAACACAGTTGTGAAGGGAACCCAGCTTCCCCGTTGCCTTTGCTTGTCGGAAGGTCGCAAAAGAGGATCACGTGACACCCCACCCCGGGGACACTGGGACGGTCATAAATGTGAGTTGGTCGCCAAGCCTCTGACTTTCAATCACGTGACCACGGGGATGCTGCAATGATCGTGTGAAAAACGGTTATTTAAGTTGCTTTTTTCAGTGCTGCTGTAACCTCAAGCAGTAACTAAATGAATTATTCTAAGTCTGTAGGTTATTAATGGATTTTCTTGAGGACTAACTACCTGTTGTAAGTCGAGGACTAGCTCAAGATGACAACAAAGAGGTAGTACCAATACAAACCGGTCTTCCTTGTTCGTTTGTTTGTATTCTGCTTTTATTATTTTTACAAATAAGATGGCAAGCGTAATAATAATAATAATAATAAAGTTGGAAGGGACCTTGGAGGTCATCTAGTCCAACCCACTGCTCAGGCAGGAAACCCTATGCCATTTCGGACAAATGGCTGTCCAGTCTCTTTTTAAAAACTTCCAGTGTTGGCGCATTTACCGTTTCTGGAGGCAGGCTGTTCCACAGGCTAATTTTTCTCACTGTCAGGAAGTTTCTCCTTAGTTCTAGGTTGCTTCTCTCCTTGATGAGTTTCCATCCGTTGCTTCTTGTCCTGCCTTCAGGCGCTTTGGAGAATAACTTGACTCCCTCTTCTTTGGGGCAGCCCCTGAGATACTGGAAGACTGCTATCATGTCCCCCCTCGTCCTTCTTTTCATTAAACTAGACAAACCCAATTCCAGCAACCTTTCCTTATATGCTTTAGCCTCCAGTCCCCTAATCATCTTTGTTGCTCTTCTCTGCACTCTTTCTAGAGTCTCAGCATCTTTTTTACATCGTGGTGAGCAAAACTGGATGCAGTATTCAAAGTATGGCCTTACCAAGGCCTTGTAAAGTGGTATTAACGCTTCGCGTGATCTTGATTCTCTCCCTCTGTTAATGCAGCCTAACATTGTGTTGGCTTTTTTGGCCGCTGCAGCACACGGTTGGCTCCTATCTAAGTGATTGTCCACTAGGTGATGGGAAGGCGATTGACAGCTGGATTTCAAAGCTGTTTAAGACCCAAGTCCCTTCCAACTTTTATTATTATTATTATTATTATTATTATTATTATTATTATTATTATTATTATTATTATTATTATTATTAATAATAATAACAATAATATCTGTTTTTAGAAGAATATACAAAACACTTTTCCAAGTCTGGAGAAAGTTGCCAGCCTTGTTTCTAAAAAAACACTGCAAAGCTAGGTAGTGTTTTAACCCAAGTAAGATCTTCACCCTTCCTAAAAGTAGCTGTAGAAATAGATGCCAAATCTGTGTCAGATGCCAGAAATTCTGCCCTTTTTGTAAAAAAAAAAAAAATGGTATAGATAGTCCCTGACTTACGACGACAGTGGAGTCCCAAATTCCCATTGCTAGCAAGACTTGTTCATTGAGTTACGCCCTATTTTACAACCTTTTCTCCCCCATTTGTTAAGTGAATCGTGAGACTATTAAGTGAATCTGGCTTCCCCCATTGACTTTGTTTGTTGGATGACCGATGAGAAGGTCACAGAAGGGATCACATGATCCTGGGACACTGCAACGGTCATAAATACGGTAGGTCCCACTTGCCAATTGTCTGAATTTTGATCACATGACCATCGTAAGTGTGAAAAATGGTCATAAGCCCATGTTTTTCAGCGCCGTTGTAACTTCGAATGGTCGCTAAACAAATGGTTTGTTTATTTGTTTATTTATTTGTTTGTTTGTTTGTTTGTTTATTTATTTATTTATTTATTCGACTTGTATGCCGCTCCTCTCCGGAGACTCGGAGCGGCTCACAACATATACAAAACATCAAAGAATCTAAGTCCAATCAAAATATTAAAAATAGACACCCAACACACGTACAACTTTCGAACAACAACCCACAATCATCCCCAGGCCTGCCGGCAAAGATAAGTTTTCAGGTTCTTTCGGAAGGCCGGGAGAGTGGGAGAAATGCGGACTTCAGGAGGCAGTTGGTTCCAGAGGGTGGGCGCCACAACAGAGAAGGCCCTCCCCCTAGGACCCGCCAGCCGACATTGTTTCGCTGACAGGACCCGGAGGAGGCGGACCCTGTGCTCTCTCACCGGTCGTAGGGAAGTATGTGGCAGAAGACGGTCCCGTAAGTATCCTGGTCCAGAGCCATATAGGGCTTTATAGGTAATAACCAACACCTTGAATTGGGCTCGGAGACCAATAGGCAACCAATGCAGCATGCGGAGGGTTGACGAAATGTGGGCACAACGTGGAAGGCCCACAATTGCTCGTGCAGTTGTTGTAAGTCAAGGACCGTCTGTGGTCCAACGATTAAGGAAGGAGTTTGGAAAAAATTCAGAGAAGAGCAACTAAGATGATCCAAGGCCTGGAGACTAAAACATACGAAGAACGGCTGCAGGATTTGGGTTTGGCTAGTCTAAAGAAAAGAAGAAACAGGGGAGACATGATAGCAGTGGTCCAGTATCTGAGGAGCTGCCACAAGGCAGAGGGGGTCAAATTATTCTCCAAAGCACCAGATGGAAGGACGAGAAACCACGGTTGGAAACTGACCAAGGAGAGAAGCAACCTGGAATTAAGGAGAAACTTCCTGACAGTGAGGACAATCAACCAGTGGAACAGCTTGCCACCAGAATTCGTGGGGGCTCCATCCATGGATGTTTTTAAAAAGAGACTGGACAATCACCTGTCTGAGATGGTATAGATTCTTCTGCCTGAACAGGGGGCTGGACTAGAAGACCTCCAAGGTCCTTTCCAGCTCCATTCTATTCTAAGTCTCTTTCTGAGGCCCACTTGGCAATTCAGCTGCAGAATTCAACAGCAGGTGAAACCAGGGCTGATCAAAAGGTCCATTATTGTTGGGGTATCGAAACCTCTGCATGGCAGACAACCTTCAGAATAACAGAGTTGGAAGGATCCTTGGAGGTCATCTAGTCCAACCCCTGCTCAAACAGGGGACCCTATACCGTTTCAGACAAATGGTTGTCCAATCTCTTCTTGAAAACTTCCAGTGTTGGAGCATTCCCAGCTTCTGGAGGCAGGTTGTTCCACTGGTTAATTGTTCTCACTGTCAGTAAGTTTCTCCTTAGTTCTAGGCTGCTTCTCTCTTTGGTTTTTCTTCAACATTCTCCACTTCTAAAAATGTCTTCACTGGACGTAATTTGATCATGGGCTCATTGTTCGGTGTTCAGGAATCCCCCCAACCCACACACACCCCTCCTGCCTCCTGCTTAGCTGTTCATTCTGAATTTTCAACTAATCAGACCATCATGAAACCTGGGAGCAATTTAGAACTGTATGTTACAGCATCATTCCCAAGGGGGATGCAAAAGAGAGAGAGAAAGAAGGAGGGAGAGAATGGTCAACAGCTTAAAAAAAGATGACTAATTGAGGGTCAGCCTCCATCTGGGAAGCAATAGCTTGACGGTTCACAATGCCTGATTAGCTTCAGTGGAATATGGAATTCATCACTCTGAAACCATCTCTGACTTTTGCGGGAGGATTGGCTGCGGAGAAGGGCAAAAGGAATCCTGTGTAAGTGGATTGTGGGTCAGTTGGATGCTGTTTTTTGCCTGGGGGTGGGGGGGGAAGAAAAAGAGAAGAGAGAGACGAAACAATTACAGTGCAACAACCTGAAACTATCTGCTTCCATCTGTATCTGTGCTTTCTCTTGAACTGATCTTCAGGATCTCCATGCAAAGGAAACACCGTGGGTTCCTTGGTGGCTCTCTGAGTTGGGTTGTTTCCTTGCAGGCGTTTCATGACCCAGCTAGGTAACATCATCAGTGCTAGAAGGGAGTGGGATTCACATGACCCTAGGGACACTGGAACCGTCATAAATATGAGTCACTTGCCAAGCATCTGAATTTTGATCACGTGACCATGAGGATGCTGCAACAGTCATAAGTATGAAAAAGACACATAAGTCACTTTTTTCAATGCCGTTGTAACTTGGAACAGTCACTAAATGAACTGTTGTAAGTTGTGGACTACCTCTACATACATACAGTATATACATATACATAGATATTTGTTTTCTGAGGTTTTTGCGGGTGTTTGTATGTAGGTCTTTGGTTCTTCGGGTTTTCTCCCACGTAGAATTTGAAGTGTCTTGGTGACGTCGCCAAGACACTTCAAATTCTACGTGGGAGAAAACCCGAAGAACCAAAGACCTACATACATAGATATTTATATACATACATATTATAGCTATAGCTATATAGAATAGAATAGAATAGGATAGGATAGGATAGGATAGGATAGGATAGGATAGGATAGGATAGGATAGGATGGGATGGGATGGGATGGGATGGGATGGGATGGGATGGGATGGGATGGGATGGAATAGAAATAGAATAGAATAGAATAGAATAGAATAGAATAGAATAGAATAGAATAGAATAGAATAGAATAGAATAGAATAGAATAGAATAGAATAGAATAGAATAGAATAATAGAATAGACTAAGAATAGACTAAGAATAGACTAGAATAGGATAGGATAGGATAGGATGGAATGGAATAGAAATAGAATAGAATAGAATAGAATAGAATAGACTAAGAATAGAACAGAATAGAAAGGATAGGATAGAATGGAATGGAATGGAATAGAAATAGAATAGAATAGAATAGAATAGAATAGAATAGAATAGAATAGAATAGAATAGAATAGAATAGAATAGAATAGAATAGAATAATGAAAGACGGAATAGAAAAGAAAAGAATAGAATAGAAATAGAAATAGAAATAGAAATAGAAATAATAGACTAGAATAGAATACAGAGCTGGGAGCTACTTTAGAGGTCATCTAATCCAACCCCCTGCTCAAGCAGGAGTCCCTATACCATTTCAGACAAGTGGCTGTCCAGTCTCTTCTTAAAAACCTCGAGTGATGGAGCCCCCACAATTTCTGGAGGCAAAGCTGTAACCTTCCAACAAGCAAAATCAACGGGGGGTGTGGGGGGGAGGCCAGATTTGCTTAACAACCACAAGGTTCATTTAACGCCCTGCTGTGATTCACTTAGCAAAGGATGTAAAATGGGCAAAGCTCATTTAACAACAGGTTTCACTTAGCAACAGAAAGCTTGGGCTCCCTCGGGGTCGTAATTCGAGGACTACCCGTACATTAATTATTCGCCTCTGACACCGTCAGCTTCCCGACTTTCACTTTCTTCCCGGGTGCAAAGAGAATTTCTCCGTTCGTGGCTTTTTCCAGGGCTCCGTAGGCAGTGGGGAGAAGCCGATGGGATCGACTGCCGGTGGCTCATATTAAAGGCCCTTCAGGAGAGGGATTTACTGCCTGAAAAATGCATGATTTTACAGGCAGTGGCTTCTGCAGTTGGCCTTCATCCTAGCAACCGCATTCCTCCGAAGCCGGTCTTTGGCTGCCTCGCTGGGATATTCCAAAAATAAAGCAAAAACATCCTCCCTCTCCTCCAAACTTCTGGCAAAAAAAAAAAAAGGGGGAGATGAAAGGACGAATGCTCCAGTCTGGAGCAGTCTGGGAAAATCCCTAGGTCAACCCCCAAGCTAGTCTGGCTGGAGAGCTGGAGATGGGGTGGGGGTGTACAGGTAGTCCCCGACTTACAGCTGTTCATAAAGTGACCGTTTGGCGCCGAAAAAAGTGACTTATCACCGATCTTCCTCTGTCAGACCTGAATTTCCCATGGATTGAAACTTCAGAAGGGACCTTCCAGTTAGGTGGCACAAGGAAGCTGTTTTAGGGACAGTTTAAGGTCTCTTTCTAAGCCTTGGGTCTTTTCCTTCCTTCCTTCCTTCCTTCCTTCCTTCCTTCCTTCCTTCCTTCCTTCCTTCCTTCTTAGTCTAACTTTCTTCCTCCTTCCCTTCTGTCCCTTCCTTCCTTCTTTCCTTCCTTCTTTCTTTCCCTCCTTCCTTCCTTCCCTCTTTTCTCCTTTTCTCTCTTCTTTCTTCCTCCCTCCCTCCTGCCCCTTCCTTCCTTCTTCCCTTCCTTCCTTCCTCCCTCCCTCCCTTCCTTCCCTCTTTTCTCCTTCCTCCCTTCTAACTTTCTTTCTCCCTCCCTCCTGCCCCTTCCTTCTTTCCTTCCTTCTTTCTTTCCCTCCTTCCTTCCCTCTTTTCTCCTTTCTCTCTTCTAACTTTCTTCCTCCCTCCCTCCTGCCCCTTCCTTCTTTCCTTCCTTCTTTCCCTCCCTCCTTCCTTCCTTCCCTCTTTTCTCCTTCCTCCCTTCTAACTTTCTTCCTCCCTCCCTCCTGTCCCTTCCTTCTTTCTTTCCCTCCTTCCTTCCTTCCCTTTTCTTCTTCCTCCCTTCTAACTTTCTTCCTCCCTCCCTTCTGTCCCTTCTTCTCTTTTGCCCCCTTTCTTCTTTCTTTCTTTCTTTCTTCCCTCCCTTCCTCCCTGTCAGAAAAACCCTGCCTTCAAGCCTGCAACCATTTATCAACTATATAAAAAAACCCAGGGTGATTTTCTTTCTGCCCTGCTGTTCAAATTTGTCCAATTAGACACAGATCCACAGGGAAGAGTCAAGTGTGAAATGCGATTGTCAAGATCCTGAAATTGAGTTGTGTGGACCAGCTCTCATCTTTCTCTCCCCACCACCTGTTCCCTTTTATTATTTTCCTCCTTTCCTTTCCTTTCCTTTCCTTTCCTTTCCTTTCCTTTCCTTTCCTTTCCTTTCCTTTCCTTTCCTTTCCTTTCCTTTCCTTCTTTATTTCCCTTCCCTTTCCTTTCCCCTTTTTTCTTCCACTCTCCTTCCTTTTCCCCTTTCCTTTCCTTCCCTTCTTTCCTTCCCTTCCCTTTCCTTCCCTTCCCTTTCCCCTTTTTTCTTCCACTCTCCTTCCTTTTTCCCTTTCCTTTCCTTCCCTTCTTTCTTCCCTTCCCTTTCCTTCCCTTTCCTTGCCCCTTTTTTCTTCCATTCTCCTTCCTTTTTCCCTTTCCTTTCCTTCCCTTCTTTCTTTCCCTTCCCTTTCCTTTCCCCGTTTTTCTTCCATTCTCCTTCCTTTTTCCCTTTCCTTTCCTTCCCTTCTTTCTTTCCCTTCCCTTTCCTTCCCTTTCCTTTTCCCTTTTTTCTTCCACTCTCCTTCCTTTTTTCCTTTCCTTTCCTTCCCTTCTTTCTTTCCCTTCCCTTTCCTTCCCTTTCCTTTCCCCGTTTTTCTTCCACTCTCCTTCCTTTTTTCCTTTCCTTTCCTTCCCTTCTTTCTTTCCCTTCCCTTCCCTTCCCTTTCCTTTCCCCGTTTTTCTTCCACTCTCCTTCCTTTTTTCCTTTCCTTTTTTCCTTTTCCCTCCTTCATTTCCTCTCATTTTATCTTTCATTTCCCCTCCTTCCTTTTTTCCTTTTCTTTCCTTTTATCTTTCATTTACATCCTTCCTTCCTTCCTTCCTTCCTTCCTTCCTTCCTTCCTTCCTTCCTTCCTTCCTTCCTTCCTTCCACTTATTACCATCAAACATGTTTTCTTCCCCAGGCTAAGAAGTCAAGGAGGATGAGGAGAAGATATAGGATTTCTGGTTTAAGGCCCCTCCCTTCCCCCCCCCACCCCCAGCCATTTAAGGGATTGTCACTTCCACCAAGGTAAAGAGTGTTAACTGTTGCTCACTTCGCACCTCGCCTTGTCCTGCCTCACACCCCGAGCCCCGCCTGGTGCTTTAATGCCCCAAAGGCAGCTTGGATGATCCTGCTTTACTGGGCCATCTGAGGTCAGGTGCCAAAGGCGATGTCAGCGGGTGCTAAGAGCTTTGATTGCTAGCTAGACAGCTGCTAGGCGTCTGGATTAGAAGGGCAAGTCAGATTACATGTAATTAAGTGACACCCCCCACCCCACCCAGAGCACGCCATAAAAATTGCTCCAGCAAGGCCAAGGGATGCACAAGGCTGCGCAGCCCAGGAAAGGGAAAGGTCAAAACGTGGCTACTTCAAGAAGGCCGTTATAGGGGGACATGATAGCAGTGTTCCAATATCTCAGGGGCTGCCCCAAAGAAGAGGGAGTCAAGCTATTCTCCAAAGCGTCTGACGGCAGGACAAGAAGCAACGGGTGGAAACTCATCAAGGAAAGAAGCAACCTAGGACTAAGGAGAAACTTCCTGACAGTGAGAACAATTAACCAGTGGAACAACCCGCCTCCAGAAGCCGTGAATGCTCCAACACTGGAAGTTTTTAAGAAGAGACTGGACAGCCATTTGTCCGAAATGGTATAGGGTTTCCTGCCTGAGCAGGGGGTTGGACTAGATGACCTCCAAGGTCCCTTCCAAGTTTATTATTATTATTATTATTATTATTATTATTATTATTATTATTATTATTATTTATTAAATTTCTATGCCGCCCTATTCCGAGAACTCAGGGCGGCTCACAGCATAAATAGAAATCCAATATTAAAATACTACATAATAAATATATAAAAAATACATATATAAAAAGAAAACCCCTAAATTTAAGAAACCATTCATTCAACAAACGTACACACAAACATACACTGGCTAGGGGCAAGATGTCAACCGCCCCAGGCCTGTCGGCAAAGATGTGTCTTAAGGAGTTTACGAAAGGCGGAGAGGGTGGGGGCGATACGGATCTCCGGGGGGAGTTGATTCCAGAGGGCTGGGGCTGCAACAGAGAAGGCTCTTCCCCTAGGCCCCGCCAGGCGACACTGTCTGGCTGACGGGACCTGGAGAAGGCCGACTCTGTGGGCCCTAACCGGTCGCTGGGTTTCATGGGGCAGCAGACGGTCCCGTAAATAACCTGGTCCGATGCCATGTAGGGCTTTATAGGTCATAACTAACACTTTGAATTGCGTTCGGAGACCAATAGGCAGCCAATGCAGCTCACGATGCCGAAATGTGGGCATTTCTGGGCAGGCCCAACACTGCTCACACGGCTGCATTCTGCATTATCTGAAGTCTCAGAACGTTTTTCAAAGGTAGCCCCATGTAGAGAGCATTGCAGTAGTCGAGCCTCGAGGTGATAAGGGCATGAGTGACTGTGAGAAGAGACTCCCGGTCCAAATAGGGCCGCAACTGGTGCACCAGGTGGACCTGGGCAAATGTCCTCCTCGCCACAGCTACTACTACTACTACTACTACTACTACTACTACTACTACTACTACTACTACGTACTACTACTACTACTACTACTTCTTCAGGGGTCTTCCAACTGGGCCCTTTTATGACTTGTGGACTTCAACTCCCAGAATTCCTCAGCCAGTGGACCTGGCTGAGGAATTCTGGGAGATGAAGTCCACAAGTCATAAAAGGGCCCAGTTGGAAGACCCCTGTGTTAACTCCACAATAACACAGTTGGGAGGGACTTTCTAGCTCAAGTAGGAAACTCTATACCATTTCAGACAAACGGTTGTCCAATCTCTTCTTCAAAACTTCCAGGGATGGAGTACCCGCCACTTCTGGAGGCAAGTCGTCCCGCGGATCAGCAACAGCCGTTTAGACTTATATACCGCTTCATCGTGCTTTACAGCCCTCTCTAAGCAGTTTACAGAGTCAGCATATTTGCCCCCCTCCAGCAACCTGGGTCCTCATTTTACTGACCTCGGGAGGATGGAAGGTCGAATCAACCTTGAGCCGTTGAGAATCGAACCCCTGACTGTGGGCAGAGTCAGCCTGCAACACTGCATTCTAACCACTGCACCATCACAGCTCCTTAATTAATTGCTCTGACGATCAGGAAATTAAATCTAAGTTTTTAAGAAGAGACTGGACAGCCATTTGTCTGAAATGGTAAAGGGTTTCCTGCCTGAGCAGGGGGTTGGACTATTATTATTATTATTTATTATTATTATTTATTTGATTTCTATGCTGCCCTATTCCGGAGAACTCAGGGCGGCTCACAACACAGTAGAAATCAACATATAAAAATACATGTAAATATAAAACCTCTTAATTTTTAAAAAAAACCAATCATAACTAGATGACTTCCAAGGTCCCTTCCAACTTTTTAATTATTATTATTATTATTAGTTCCCAAACTCTGCCTCTAAATAAAGCAGCAGTTCTCAACCTGTGGGTCGCAACCCCATTTGGGGTCGAACGACCGTTTCACGGGGGTCGCCAAACACCGCAGTCCGCCCTTTTTTCCCCCCCATTTCCCCTTGGCCGTCGCGCGCGCGCCGTGCATGCACGATTTGGCCCGTTGCGCCGCGCATGCGTGGTTCGGGCCATCGTGCGCGCGCCGCGCATGCGTGGTTCGGGCCGCCGCGCCACGCATGTACGATGCAGGCTGTCGCACCGCGCATGCGCGGCGCAGGTCAGGGTTGCACCGCGCATGGGCAGTGCAGGTGGGGTCTCGGCCTGAAAAAGGTACTCCCCGACTTACAATCATTCATTTAGTGACCATTCAAATTTACAACAGCACTAAAAAAAGCGACTTACGACCATTTTTCGCACGCACGCTGCTACATCCCCATGGTCACGTGATCAAAATTCAGAAGCTCGGCATCTAGCATCGATTTATGACGGCTGCAGTGTCCTGAGGTCATGTGATCACCTTTTTGGATCCTTCTGATAAGTAAAGTCAATGGGGAAGGCAGTTTCGCTTAACAACGGTGTTACTAACTTAACAACCGCATTGATTCAGTTAACAACGGAAACGTCGTAACATTGGGCAAAAGTCACCTAATTAGTCAATTAAAAGGCACTCCGTTGCTTAGCCATGGAAGTCTTGGGCTCCGTTACAGAACACAGAATATCAGAGTTGGAAGGGACCTTGGAGGTCATCTAGTCCAACCCCTCTGCTCAGGCAAGATGAGGGCCGTTAAGGCAAGGACTACGTGTACTTGTAATCACCTCCCAGTGTCTGTAGCACAATTCTTACGGGAGACTCCAAACTCACAGCCTGTTTTTTTGAACAGTCTGGAGATGTGTGCCGTTGACGTGCTAGATCTTGTTATATTCGGTGCATTATGAGCAATAATTATTTGTTGCTCGCCGTTGCTAAGGTGCAGAGCTGCTAAGCTGATCAGCATCAGAGGTGTTACTGCGATGAATAACCAGACACAGTTGAATGCAAGGAGTAGGTGGACAGTTGCATTCCGATGGAGTCTCTCTCTCTAATCCTAGCACATGTGAGGAACTAGCCTAAATAAATAAAAAGGGCAGGATTCTGGCCAAATATGCAAGGAGACTTTACCAGCGCAGACATATGAGGACTGGAGACTAAAACATATAAGGAACGGTTGCTGGAATTGGGTGTGTCTAGTTTAATGAAGAGAAGGACCAGGGGGGACACAGTAGCAGTGTTCCATTATTTGAGGGATTATAGCTATAGCTATCTAGAACAGAATAGAACAGAACAGAACAGAACAGAACAGAACAGAACAGAACAGAACAGAACAGAATAGAATAGAAAATATGGAATGGAATGGAATGGAATGGAATGGAATAGAATAGAATAGAATAGAATAGAATAGAATTAGAATAGAATAGAATAGAATAGAATTAGAATAGAATAGAATAGAATAGAATAGAATAGAATAGAATAGAATAGAATAGAATAGAATAGAACAGAACAGAACAGAATAGAATAGAAAATATGGAATGGAATGGAATGGAATGGAATAGAATAGAATAGAATAGAATAGAATAGAATAGAATAGAATAGAATAGAATAGAATAGAATAGAATAGAATAGAATAGAATAGAATAGAATAGAATAGAATAGAATAGAATGGGATGGGACGGAACAGAACGGAACAGAACAGAACAGAAAAAGAAGAAGAATAGGATGGGGTGGGGTGGGGTGGGATGGGATGGAATGGAATGGAATAGAATAGGGAACAGAACAGAACAGAATAGAGTAGAAATGGAACAGAACCAGAACAGAACAGAACCTTGGAGGTCATCTAGTCCAGCTCTCTGCTTAGGAAGGAAACCCTATACCAGTGGTGGCAAACCTATGGCACGGGTGCCAGAGGCGGCACTCGGGGCCCTCTCTGTGGGCACACATGCCGTTGTCCCAGCCTTGCCTCCCCCCACAACCCCCTCCTCTCCAACAGCCCCCCTGGAGGAGAGTCGCCCCCGAGTGTGGCCCACGCGGAGCAGCGCAGCCAAGGACATGGCAGCCGGGCAGCGTAGACAAGCCTCTGCCCTCACGCCCCATCATGCAGTTGATGCTGCATGGCGCGGGCAGAGGGTGTGGCCGCCATAGCGCTGCTGGGCTGCCTGGGCGATCTGTGGCGGGCCCTGGAGGCGGTGAGTGGTCCTGTGGGCAGGCGGGGCAGGAGATGGGGGGGCAGAGTGGGGGCGGGGCAGGGGGTAGAGCGGGGGGGGGCAGTTTTTGGGCACTCGGTCTCTAAAAGGTTCGCCATCACTGTCCTATACCATTTCAGACAAATGGCTGTCCAATCTCTCCTTAATCTCTCTCTCTCTCTCTCTCTCTCTCTCTCTCTCTCTCTCTCTCTCTCTCTCTCTCTCTCTCTCTCTCTCTCTCTCTCTCTCTCTCTCTCTTTACGTATATACATACGTGTAAAAATTCCCCATTCCCCAGTAGCCAAACTGAGTTTCGTGCAACGTTTCTACACAGATGGAGGACGAATAAATCTTCCTTAACTATCTGTGGTCTCATTTCTCTCCCCTCCTCTTGCTCTCCTCCCCACCCTGCCTCCCCGCTCTTTGGCAGGGACAGGAAATTCATTCCTTGAATAAAGGAGAAGAAAAAAAAATAGCCCAGGATGTTTATACTTTGACACTGCTGTTTGCTCAAAGAGCTGACAGTTTCCCCAATTGGGAGAGGCAGCTCCGGAGCCCTGGGTTCCATATTCACAAGTCAGGCAGCTGATTTTAATTGCCCAGAGTCATAACACTGTGGGACGGTCTATAAATCTCCTAAGCGAATCAAATAAATAAATTTAGGGTGGGGCGGGAGCCCTCTGCCCAAAGGTCCTGCAGAAGACGGGTTCTTGGCAGTTTGGGGTAATTGGTTTGTAAGTAGTGATAATATCGATCCATTGGAATAGAGCTGGGAGGGACTTTGGAGGTCATCTAGTCCAACTCCCGGCTCAAGCAGGAGACCCTACACCAATGATGGCGAACCTTTTAGAGACCGAGTGCCCAAAAACCCACCCCCCACCCCCATCCCCGCCCTGCCCACTGGGCCACCCATCACCTCCATGCCCCATCACAGATCACCCAGGCAGCCCAGCAGCGCCATGGTGGCCACGCCCTCCGCCCGTGCCCCACAGCATCATCTGCGTGCGATAGGGCGCAAGGGCGGAGTCTTGTCCCGGCTGGCCGGCTGCCATGTCCTTGGCTGCGCTGCTTTGCGTGGGCCGTGCCCAGGAGTGACTCTCCTCTGGGGGGGGCTGCCGGTGAGGAGGGGGCCATGGGAGGAGGTGGGGCTGGGATGATGGTGCGTGTGCCCACAGAGAGGGTTCTGAGTGCCGCCTCTGGCCCGCGTGCCATAGGTTCACCACCATTGCCCTACACCATTTCAGACAGGTAATTATCCAGTCTCTTCTTAAAAGCCTCCAGTTGATGGAGCACCCACAGCTTCTGGAGGCAAGCAGTTCCACTGGTTAATTGTTCTCACTGTCAGGAAGTTTCTCCATAATTTCAGGTTGCTTCTCTCCTTGATTAGCTTCCATCCAGTAAGTGTTGTTAGATGTTAAGTCTAACTGGACAATATCTTAGGGACCAACATTTGGGCATTGCACATAGAAGTCAAGCAGAGTTTTTCAATAAAGTTCACAAAAAATGCTCGAGGAGGGGGGGTGGACTACAAGACCCCCCCCAAGGTCCCTTTCAATTCTGTTATTCGGTATTCTGTGCAAGCCACCTTCAACTGTTTCCAAATGATGACCAGCCTAACCTTTGCCCGGAAGTCAGAGCACCACAAAAGCGATAACACATCCCAAGGATAAAGGTCGTCTTTAAGATTCATTCAGAGTCAGTTTGGTGTAGGGCAGTGATGGCGAACCTTTTAGAGACCGAGTGCCCAAAAACTGCCCCCCCACCCCATCCCTGCTCCGCCCTGCCCTGCCCACTGGGCCATCCACCACCTCCACAGCCCGCCACAGATCGCTCAGGCAACCCAGCAGCGCCATGGCGGCCGCACCCTCCGCCCATGCCCCGCAGCATCATCTGCGCGCAACGGGGCGCAAGGGCGGAGTCTTGTCCCCGCTGCCCGGCTGCCATGTCCTTGCCTGCGCTGCTCCGCATGGGCCACGCTCGTGGGCGACTCTCCTCCGGGGGGCTGCTGGCGAGGAGGGGGTCACGGGGGGAGGCGAGGCTGGGGCAACAGCAGGTGTGCCCACAGAGAGGGCTCCGAGTGCCACCTCTGGCACGCGTGCCATAGGTTCGCCACCACTGGTGTAGAGGTTAAAGGGCACAAACTAGAAACTCGGGAACCATGAATTCTAGTCCGCCCTCGCCACAAAACCAGCTGTAGGACTTTGTGCCATTCCTTCATCTCAGGCCCAGGAAGATGGAAGGGCAAACGGCTTGCAAAAATGCTGACCAGAAAACTGCAGGGACTTATCCGGGGGAATCAAAGAAAGTGAGAGAAGGGAAGGGGGGAAGGGAAGGAAGAGAGACAGGGGGAGAGGGAGACAGAGGAAGAAGGGGAGGGAGGAGGTTGGGAGGAGAGAGGGAGAGGGAAGGAGAGGTGAGAGGGAAGGGTAGAGAGAGAGGGAGAAGTATGGGGAGGGAAAGGGAGAGAGGGAAAGAGGGAGCGGGAAGGAGAGAGGGAGAGGGAGAGAGGGAAATAGGGAGCAAGGGAGAGGGAGATGGAAAGAGAGGGAGAGGGGACAGGGAGATAGAGAGAGGCAAGGGAGGGAGAGGGAGAAAGGAAGGGAGCGGGGCAGAGGGAGAGAGAGGGGAAGAGAGAGGGAGGGAGGGAAGGGGAGAGGAAGGGGGAGAGAGGGAGATGGAGGGGAAGGGAAAGGGAAAGGGAAAAAGAGGGAGAAGAGGAGAGGGAGAGAGGGAAAGAGGGAGAGGGACAGAGGGGGAGGAAAGGGAGGGGGAAGGAAAGAGAGGCAGGGGGAGACGGGGAAGGGGAGAGGGGAAGAAGGAGGGAAGGAGAGAAAGAGGGAAGAAGGAGGGAGGGAGGGAGAGGAAAGGGGGAGAGAGGGAGAGGGAAAGAGGGAAAGAGGGAGGGGGAGAAAAGAGGGAGAGGGAAAGAGAGAGGGGCAGGGGGAGACAGGGGGAGGGAAGGAGGGAGGAGAAAGAGAGGAGGAGAGGGAGGGGGAGAGGGAGAGCGCTGCCGTAGATAGCTACAGACAGGCCCTCCATGCTCTTCTGTTAGCAAATCCACCTTGAGCTGCAGATGAAGTCTCTGAGGGTGGACAAGATAAAAGATGGAAGAGGCTCTGATGTTTTGGCAGAGATTAAGGATTTCAACTGGTTTAACCTCCCATAAAACGAACCGCCAGCTTTCTTGGGGAGAGACCCTCATTATTTCTAACACTCCAAAGGACACTCTGCAGGTCAGCTTCGGCAGAGCCCATTAGACCAAAGATGGCTAATTTTTCCATTTCAAAACCACGATGCCCATCGGACAAAAGGAAAACCCTCTTGGGAAACAAACAAACAAACATACAAACAAACAAACAAACAACGATAACAGAAGCCAATGCCTGGAACAAGGTTCTCAGAATTTAATCTTAATGCAGGCTTTCTGCCCCTGAATCAGAACGAAATCTTCTTCGTAGCTTATTTATTTATTTATTTATTTATTTATTTATTTTATTTTATTTTATTCGATTTGTATGCCGCTACTCTCCGGAGACTCGGAGCGGCTCACAACATATACAAAACATCAAAATATTAAAAAGAGATACCTAACACACGTACACCTTTCGAAACGACAACCCACAATCATCCCCAGGCCTGCCGGCAAAGATAAGTTTTAAGGTTCTTTCGGAAGGCCGGGAGAGTGGGGGAAACGTGGACTTCAAGGGGCAGTTGGTTCCAGAGGGTGGGCGCCACAACAGAGAAGGCCCTGCCCCTAGGACCCGCCAAACGACATTGTTTCGCTGACGGGACCCGGAGGAGGCCGACCCTGTGCGCTCTCACCGGTCGAAGGGAAGTATGTGGCAGGAGACGGTCCCGCAAGTATCCTGGTCCCATGCCATGAAGGGCTTTATAGGTGATAACCAACACTTTGAATTGCGCTCGGAGACCAATAGGCAACCAATGCAGCATACGGAGTGTTGACGAAATGTGGGCACAACGTGGAAGGCCCACAATTGCTCGCGCAGCTGCATTTTGCACTAATTGTAGTCTCCTCTTCAAGGGCATGTTTTTGCAGGGGGAAAAAAGGGGGACGGAGACGGCGATGGCAGGAGAAGAACAGGGGCCGGGCACAAATACTTAGAATGAGCTGGTTAAAAAAAAAAAAAAGCAAACTTCAGATCAAGTAAAAGACGCTGATGCCCATTAGACAATCTGGTCGATTCCATCTTATTCTGGGCGTTATATTAATTTTTGCTCCAAAAGACACATTAGGGCTTATTTTCTGGATAGGTCTTATTTTCAGGGAAATACGGTACTATATGTGTCCTTCTGTTTTTTGTTTTTTTTCCAATCTTTTTTATTAATTTTTTTCATCAATATATGTTAATTTTTCCAATCTACAAGTTGTCTGGAGTTTGCTAAGCTAATACCTGTTCAATTCCTAATCCTTCATTCTTTTCTCTGACCAAGAATAAAATAAATTCCAAATTTGATAGCAGCCTGTATCTTCTTTGTCTTTCAGCCTCATAGTTAATCTGTCCATCTCTGCACATTCCAATATCTTCCTGATTATTTCTTCCTCTGATGGCAATCCTTCATTCTTCCAGTATTGTGCAAAAATTATTCTCGCTGCTGTGGTAATGTGTAGAATTAAATATAATTTCTGCTTATTAGTCTTTTCAGACATAATGCCTAGTAAAAAAAGTTCAGGTTTAAAATCCACTTGTTCACCCAATATTTTTTCTAACCACACTATATGTGTCCTTCTGGCTGACGACGTTAACTGGGCTGAATTTGGGGGGTGGAGCTTATATTACGAGCGTCCTGAAAAATCATACAAGGACTTAGTTTCCGGTTAGGGTTAGGATTAGGGTTTCATGCCTAAGGCTGGACTGGAACTCACCCTCTCCTGGTGACTGGCCCAAAGTCACCTAGCTGGCTTTCATGGCTAAGGCAGGACTAGAACTCACCATCTCCTGATGATTGCTCCCAAATCATCCAGCTAACTTTCATGGCTAAGGCAGGGCTAGAAATCACCATCTCCCAGTGATTGACCTAAAGTCACCCAGCTGGCTTTCATGCCTAAGGCGGGACTAGAACTCTCCCTCTCCCGGTGATTGGCCCACAGTCACCCAGCTGGCTTTTATGCCTAAAACAGGATTAGAACTCACCATCTCCTGGTGATTGGTCCAAGGATCTCCAGCCGGCTTTCATGCCTAAGGGAGGACTAGAACTCACCATCTCCTGGTGAGTGGTCCAAAGCCACCCAGCTGGCTTTCATGCCTAAGGCGGGACTAGAACTCTCCCTCTCCCGGTGATTGGCCCACAGTCACCCAGCTGGCTTTTATGCCTAAAACAGGATTAGAACTCACCATCTCCTGGTGATTGGTCCAAGGATCTCCAGCCGGCTTTCATGCCTAAGGGAGGACTAGAACTCACCATCTCCTGGTGAGTGGTCCAAAGCCACCCAGCTGGCTTTCATGCCTAAGACGGGACTAGAGTTCACCATCTCCTAGTGATTGGTCCAAAGTCACCCAATAGGCTTTCATGTCTAAGAAGGGACTAGAACTCACAGTTTCCTGGTGATTGGCCCAAAGTCAGCCAGCTTCCATGCATAAGACACAGCACTAGAACTCACCATCTCCTAGTTTCTAGCTTGGTGTCTTAACCATGAGAGCAAAGTGGCTCTTCAGTGTTTTTTTCTTCCTTATGTATACTGAAGTATAAAACAAAAAATCCAAATGCGGTAAATGTAGCACAAAAACTAACAGGATTTGTGTGGTGTCTTACAGCTTAACTGAATTATACACATCCATTTAGAATTGTGTCTGCAAGGAGATCTGAGCAGGGAATAAAGAAGGGGAGAACGAAAAAATACCGCTTTACTCAGTGTCCAAAAAATGGCAAGTCATCAAAATTTGCGGCTTATTAGAAGGAAAAAACTGTCTTGAGCCACAAGATAAATACCACAAGACAGATGACTTCCCGGTTTTTTGTTTTTTGTTTTTTTTTTAAAAAAAGAAATAATAAATCGCTGGCTATTCTCTAATCACAAAAGGCCCCTGTGATATATCACACAAATTTAGAATTGCATGATCAATACCTCTGACATATTATTTGATTACCCCTCTTAGTCGCCGAGAAAAATATGAAAAAGCCGTGTCAACTTTCTGGCCTCAGAATACATAAAGAGATTTAATTATTCTTCATCCTGATCCCAGAAGGGCAGTAATGCTCACAGATCGGACCAGATTTTTTAAGGTTGCTTTAATAAAGGACGGTTGTGTATCAAATTTGAGTCATCCTCTACAGCAGAGGTCGCCAATCTTTGTCGGTTGCCGGACCGGAGGAAAGGGGAGGGGAAAGCATTTTACAAGCGTGCGTGCGCGTGCACACAGGGCCGCGAGCACGTGTGTGCTGCAAATGGGGCGGGGCTAGCACCCGCATGATACTCACTAGCCCTGCCCCATTCTTGCATGGCGCAACGTCTTGTTGCTACACTCCGCGACGCGGCAGAGGCCATTTTTATGGCTTGCAGTGTGACGGCAGCCCGTGTTTGTGCCCCGTGGTGTGGCCGCGCCCCATTTTTGCACTCCACGGCACGGTGGTGGCCCGTTTCTGTGACCCACAATGCGGCGGCATTCATTTTTATTTATTTATTTATTTAATTTATATGCCGCCCTTCTCCCAAGACTCAGGGCGGCTCACAACAACCACACAATTAAAAACACAATTAAATTAAAATTTTAAAAATTAATTTCATTCACACAACATACAAACACATTCAGCTCACAGCCACTGATGGCAGGACACTCTTAGGGCCGAGCAGCAGAGCGCAGCTCACATGCCCCAAGCCTGTCGGCATAGATGTGTCTTCAGCACTTTCCGGAAAGCTAGGAGGAAGGAAGCAGTACGAACCTCTGAGGGAAGCTGGTTCCAGAGGGCTGGGGCAGCAACGGAGAAGGCCCTTGCCCTAGGCCCCGCCAGATGGCATTGTTTAACAGACGGGACCCGTAGGAGGCCAACCCTATGTGCCCTAACCGGTCGCTGGGATTCATGAGGCAGAAGACGGTCCCGCAAATATCCTTTTTTTTGCACTTTGTAGTCTGACGATGGCCCGCTTTTGTGCCCCGCGGTGTGGCAGCACCCATTCTCGCATCCCGTGGTATGACTGAGTCCCGTTTTCATGCCCCGAGGTGCGGCAGTGTCCCATTTTCACACCCTGAGGCAAAGCAGCAGCCCATCGTGTGGTGTCCCGTTTTTGTGTCCCGCAGCGCTAGTGCAAGTGAGGGGGTATGCACGCACATGCATGCACACTGGCCAGCCTGTCCCACAACCCAGTGTCCAGCAACCCACGGCCCATTACCGAATCGCGGCCCACAGGCGGCGGACCTCTGCTCTAGGGCCATCGTCCTATATTCGATGCAGCGGCACATGTTGAAATTATAGTAATAACAATAAAGAAGGCTCAGAATCAAAACCAAAATGTTGTGGTCCTTGACTTATTTGTTTAGTGACCATTCGAAGTTACAATGGCACCGGATAAAAACTGACTTCGGACCGTTTTTCACACTTATGACCATTGCAGCCTCCCCATGGTCATGTGATCAAAATTCGGATGCTTGGCAACTGACTTGTATTTATGACAGTTGCGGCGTCCCGGGCTTACGTGATCCCCTTTTGCGACCTTCTGATAAGCCAGATTCACTTAACAATCGTGTTACAAACTCAACAACTGCAGGGGTTCATTGCAGCTCGTAAAATGGGACGAAACTGTCTTGCTTGGCAATGAAAATGTTGGCCTCAATTGAGGTAGTAAGCCGAGGAGTATCTGTCTTCGATGGGAACCTGAAAGTGATCACAACATTGTACTGGGGCGATTAATTTCAGTCAGCTTCTCGTTTCTCCAAATTTAGCAATTATTTCCATACAGTTGACCAATGGTGTTTTATTTTATTTTTATTTTTAAAAGAGTGTACAAACACTTGTGACCCATCCATGTCCAGATCGATTGGGCTGTGTGGAACAAGAAGAAATTATAGTCCCTTTGGTGGAAGCAGAGAAGATGACATGGATGATTATATGTGTATGTGTGGGTGTGTTTGTGTTTGTGTGCATAGAAATTACCAGAGAAAGCTCGTTTTAAAGCAAGAAGTCTTTTTAAAAAAAGATTCAGTGCATGTTGTTAGACATGTATCAGCTCACATTTATTCATTTAAGTATGTAGCATTAATGAAATTATAATTTAAATTAAGGCCTCTCCTGGCTTGTCTCTTTATTAATTTGTGGAAAGAGCTCCCCATATGTTGCTCAAAAGCCAGCTTGTCTTTGCACTGAAAAAGTTGGCCCTTCCTTCCTTCCTTCCTTCTTTCCTCCCTCCCTCCCTCCCTCCCCTCTTTCCCTCCTTCCTTCCTCCCTCTTTCCCTCCCTTTCTCCTATCTCACTCCCTCACCTTCCTTGCTATGAAAAGTGCATGGAAGGAAGGAAGGAAGGAAGGAAGGAAGGAAGGAAAGAAGGAAGGAAGGAAGGAAGGAAGGAAGGAAGGAAGGAAGGAAGGAAGGGTGGGTGGAGGAAAGAAAAGGATTCGTCCGATATTCCTCCCTCCTTTTTTTTGAGGAACTTTTCATAATCAAAGAGTATAGCTAAAGTTCCTGCTTAGACTCGCCCCAAGGCGAGATAGGAGGCAAATAAATTTAATAAATAAATAAATAAAATAAGGACATTGCCATCAGAGCCAGGATAAGCTTTTCTCCTAGATGGGCTTGTTTGCTACTCCATTTCCCAGTAGGGAGCCCTCCAGATGTGGCCAGCTGGAGAATTCTGGGCCTCGAAGTCCAAACCTCTTAAAAGTTGCCCCACCTGGAGACACAACCGATTTCACATTTCATACAGCCGACTCCGAGATGTTGACTTTCTCCACCCGGATTCCGCCAACTCCTCAAACTGCCTCCTGCTCCCCCCCTCAAAATATCACACCTGGAATTCATATTTTGTGTGTTTTTCGCTGTTCTTCCGAAAGGAAGTCGTTGGGAATACAAAGGGTTTGAAGCTGTAGGTCGTGGCTAGTGTAGCTGGCCCGAGACGCGGACGTTATGATCATGCAGACAGGAAAGAATGCACCATGCTCATTTCGGGCCAAACCAAATTACAGTTAACATTTAACATCGGGGAAGCGACTTCAAAAGGCAAAGCCATCTGGATCCAGATTCTGGCAGGGTGAAAACTGCTAACACCAGCACCGATTTGCAGGTGGTCGTGTCTGGCTGCGAGCTGAAGGCACACAATCCAGAAGTTGACGTGACGGGACTGTTTCATTAGCAGGGGGAAATGTTTTGCAGCCGGTCACACAAAACACACCGTCACAGATATTCATTTAGCGAAGGAATATGTGTAGCTCAGGGTTGAAATGAATAGAATAGGATAGATAGATAGGGGTCTTCAAACTTTTATGATTTGTGGACTTCAACTCCCAGAATTCCTCAGTCAGCGTCCAAAGACCCTTCCAACTACTACTACTACTACTACTACTACTACTACTACTACTACTACTACTACTACTTATTATTATTATTATTATTATTATTATTATTATTATTATTATTATTGATCATCGCACAGTCAACCAGATGTTCAGACTGGATTTGGCATTTTTGTCTACCTATCGAGTCCTTCCCAAGGACCTGGAATAGGCAGATGTGGATGTTTGATGGTATTACAGATATCGTCGCAGGATGGAAGCAGTTCCTAGTAAGGCCACCTTTTGCAATTGACTAATGGCGAATTTGTCAATGCCAGTGGTGTTCAAGTGGTGCTTCAGTTGTTTTGGGATTGCACCCAAGGCGCCTATGACTATTGGTACTACCCTTGCTTGCTTTTCCCACAGTCTTTCTATTTCTATTTGTAGGTCTTTGTATATTGTTATCTTCTCTAGTTCTTTCTCGTCTATTCTGCTGTCTCCAGGCACTGCCACGTCCACTATCCAGACTTTTTTGTCTTTCTGATCGACAATTGTTAAGTCCGGGGTGTTATGTTGCAGGTGCTTGTCTGTTTGAATTCTGAACTCCCAGAGGAGTTTAATTTTATCATTTTCTATGACTTTCTCTGTTTTATGATCCCACCAGTTTTTGCTTACAGGCAAATTATATTTCTTGCAGATCTTCCAATGCACCATTGTTGCTACTTTGTCATGCCGCTGCTTGTAGTCAGTCTGTACGATCTCCTTGCAGCAGCTTACCAGGTGGTCCACTGTTTCTTCAGCTTCTTTGCATAGGCGGCACTTACTGTCTGTTGCTGTCTTCTCAATTTTGACTTTATATGCATTTGTCCTTAAGGCTTGGTCTTGTGCAGCCAGAATTAGTCCCTCGGTCTCTTTCTTCAATTTTCCTGCTCTTAGCCATTGCCAGGTCTTGTTATTATCTGCTTTCCCAGCTATTTTTTTTAACATATTGGCCATGTAGTGCTTTGTCTTCCCATGCCTCTATTCTGTTCTTCATTTGGTCTTTCTTGTAGGCCAGTTTGGTCTCTCCAGTAGTCAGTAAGCCTTCCTGATATACTAATTTCAGTGCATGTTTATCACTGTCCTTCAGATATTCTTCCAAAGCCATTTTTTCTTCTTCAACCATCTGATGTATTTGCAGCATTCCATGCCCACCTATTTGCCTTAGTAGATAAAGTCTGTCAATGTCACTGCGTGGATGAAGGGCATGATTCATTGTCATTATTTTTCTGGTCTTCCTATCCATTGCTTTTAGTTCTGCTTGAGTCCAGTCCACTATTCCAGCTGTGTATCTAATGACTGGAATTGCCCAGGTGTTGATTGCCTTTATGGTATTTCCTCCATTGAGTTTGGACTTTAAAATCTTCTTCACTCTCTTGATGTATTCACCTCTAATCTTTTTCTTTATTATTATTATTATTATTATTATTATTATTATTATTATTATTATTATTATTATTATTTAAATGAGTCACACACATCTGTTCTACCTTCGTTTTTTTGCCACAGCTGTTAAGCGAATCACTGCAATCGCTAAATGGTAGGGTCGCTAAGTGAATTTGGCTTCCCCCATTGCTTGTCTGAAGCCATCTGGGAGGGTCACAAATGGAGATCACGTGACTCCAGGACACTGCAACTGTTTTGAATACGAAGCCGGTTGCCCAGTGCCCCAATTCTGATTATGTGAAGGGGGAGGGATGCGGCAACGGTCATAAGTCACTTTTCTCAGTACCATGACTTTGGTCATTAAACAAATGCTTTTATTATTTATTTATTTATTTATTTATTTATTTATTTATTTATTTATTTATTTATTTATTTATTTATTTATTTATTTATTTATTTATTTATTTATTTATTTATTTATTTATTTATTTATTTATTTCGATTTCTATGCCGCCCTATTCCAAAAACTCAGGGCGGCTTACAACATAGATAATAGCATATAGAAATCTGACATTAAATACATTTTTAAAACCCCTAGATTAAAAACCAATCATCCGAAAACAAACTTACAACAAACATACACTGGCTGGGGCCAGGTGTTAACTGCCCCAGGCCTGTCGGCAAAGATGTGTCTTTAACAATTTGCGAAAGGCGGAGAGGGTGGGGGCAATACGGACCTCCGGGGGGAGTTGATTCCAGAGGGTCGGGGCCGCAACAGAGAAGGCTCTTCCCCTAGGCCCCGCCAGGCGACACTGTCTGGCTGACGGGACCTGGAGAAGGCCGACTCTGTGGGCCCTAACCGGCCACTGGGATTAATGGGGCAGCAGACGGTCCCGCAAGTAACCTGGTCCGATGCCATGTAGGGCTTTATAGGTCATAACCACCACTTTGAATTGCGTTCGGAGACCAATTGGCAGCCAATGCAGCTCGCGGAGTGATGTTGAAATGTGAGCATTTCTGGGTAGGCCCAATAATGCTCGCGCGGCTGCATTCTGCATTACCTGAAGTCTCTGAACGTTTTTCAAAGGTAGCCCCATGTAGAGAGCATTGCAGTAGTCGAGCCTCGAGGTGATAAGGGCATGAGTGACTGTGAGAAGAGACTCCCGGTCCAAATAGGGCCGCGAACCTGGGCAAATGTCCTCCTCGCCACAGCCGAAAGATGATGTTCCAGATTTAGCTGTGGATTGAGGAGGACACCCAAGTTGTGGACCTTCTCTGAGGGGGTCAAAAACTCCCCCCCCCGGATGATGGATGGACAGATTGAATTGTCTTTGGGAGGCAAAACCCACAGCCACTCCGTCTTGTCAGGGTTGAGTTTGAGCTTGTTAGTACCCATCCAAACCCTAACAGCCTCCAGACAAGGGCTACATGTACTTTTTTTTTTTTAAATGCACCATGGGATTAAGCTAAAGTACTTTTTGAGGAGGAGGTCAATTTATTTTCCAAAGCACCAGCAGGCAGGACAAGAAACAATGGATGAAAACTAAACAAAGAGAGAAGCAACTTGGAATTAAGGAGAAACTTCCTAACAGTGAGGACAATTAACCAGTGGAACAGCTGGCCACCAGAAGTCGTGGGCGCTCCATCACTGGAGGTTTTTAAGAAGAGACTGTCTGAAATGATATAGGGACTGAGGAGGGGGCTGGACTAGAAGACCTCCAAGGTCCCTTCCAGCTCTATTCTGATTATTATTGTTGTTGTTGTATATGATTGCTGACAATCATCACATAGAAGACTAATATTTTGTTTAAGATTAATTCAAGATGGACAGTGATTAATATTTATATGTATTTATATGTAAGGATGTAGGTCTATACATATGTATGTATATAGCATGTTTATATGTGTGTTATGTATATGTACACTTTTTGAAAGCAGGCAACAAAATTTCATTTTTAATGTGTGCCAGTTTGCCCACAGTAGAAAAGACAATAAAGTTTATCTATTTGTCTGTCTGTCTGTCTGTCTATCTATCTATCTATCTATCTATCTATCTATCTATCTATCTATCTATCTATCTATCTATCTATCTATCATTCATTCATCAATCTATCTATCTATCTATCTATCTATCTATCTATCTATCTATCTATCTATCTATCTATCCATCCATCCATCTCTATCTATCTATCTATCTATCTATCTATCTATCTATCTATCTATCTATCTATCTATCTATCATCTATATCTATATACCTCCATCCATCCATCTATATCCATCCATCCACCCACCCGTCTGTCGTCTGTCTGTCTGTCTGTCTGTCTATCTATCTATCATCTATATTTATATACCTCCATCCATCCATCTATATCCATCCATCAATCCATCCATCCATCCATCCATCCATCCATCCACCCGTCTGTCTGTCTGTCCGTCCGTCCGTCCGTCCGTCCGTCCGTCCGTCCGTCCGTCCGTCCGTCCATCCATCCATCCATCCATCCATCCATCCATCCATCCATCCATCCATCTATCTATCTATCTATCTATCTATCTATCTATCTATCTATCTATCTATCTATCTATCTATCTAAAAGATTAATTGGCTCTGAGCTGAACGTGATGAAAAGGCCAACATGGCCAGTCCAGACATTTCTGTCTCTCCTCTGAAAGCTTCCTGTCATTTGGCCTCTTAATTTACGACTTGCCAGGACACAACAGCTGGTCCCAGAGCAGAGGATGGTGACATTCCTGCAGGCTGATCCAAGGAGATCAATGCAAGGGGGGGGGGAATTGATGACATATTTACTGCCACCCTCTCCTGAGTCTCTATAATGGTGTCCAGTTGCCACTTGGAGAGAAAAATCAGAGTTTTATCCATCAGGATGCCTATGGAGATTCTCCGTCATCCAGCTCATGGTTGTGAGGGAGATGGAGTTAATTAGTGGAAGTGCTCCATCGCTGGGGGTTTTTATAAGAAGAAATGAGAGAGCCACTTGTCCAGAATGGTACAGAGTCTCCTGCTTGAGCAGGGGATTGGACTAGAGGACCTCCAAGGTCCCTTCCCTTCCAATTCTGTAACTACATTCTGCATTCTGAGATGGGCAGTTCCTAACCATGACAGATCAAGGAATAAAACTTTTAACCTGTTGCATTTACATAGAGTTTAGGGCAAGAAGTAAGTGCAAAATGAAAAAAATATCCACCATGGAGAAGTGGGTGCAAAGCGTAGAGTAGAGCAGAGCAGAATACCGTAGAATAGAAATGAAATACAATGGAGTGGAGTGGAGTGGAATGGAATGGAATGGAATGGAACGGAACGGAACGGAACAGAACAGAACAGAACAGAACAGAACAGAATAGAATAGAATCAGGAAGAAGAATGGAATGGAATAGAATAGAATAGAATAGAATAGAATAGAATAGAATAGAATAGAATAGAATAGAATAGAATAGAATAGAATAGAACAGAATAGGATAGGATGGGACGGGACGGAACGGAACAGAACAGAACAGAACAGAAAAAGAAGAAGAATGGGATGGGGTGGGGTGGGATGGGATGGGATGGGATAGAATAGAATAGAATAGAATAGGGAACAGAACAGAATAGAGTAGAAATGGAACAGAACCAGAACCAGAACAGAATAATAGAGTTGGAAGGGGCCTTGGAGGTCATCTGGTCCAACTCCTTACTCAGGCAGGAAACCCTATACCATTTCAGACAAATGGTTGTCCAATCTCTTCTTAAAAACTTCCAGTGTTGGAGGATCCACAACTTCTAGAGGCAAAGAATGGAATAGAATAGAATAGAAATGGAACAGATCAGAACAGGTAAGAATATGTTATTGGCCAAGTATAATGTATAATCATGTAAAATAATGCATAAAGTATAATACTTTAATGGACAAGTATACGGGACTTCTGTAAGTCCTCTTATTCAGGAGCTCCAGTGGTTTCTCAGATCTCAAGGATCTGTGAAAATGGAGAGACGGTCTAGTCAACAGTTCAAAAGTTCAGCCAAAGTCTTGGTTTAAAATGCCCAGAGATGGATGTACACACAGAAGCATCACCAGTACAAGGTTAAATGAATCTCAGATGCTCCGTGCCTAAATAAAGCTTCCATCATTTTTGACAGTCGGAGAAAAACCCACGGATGGATGGAGAGCAATGGGCTGGGACAAAGCGTGTTTGCTGGACAATCCACACGTTTCTCCCCCCCCCACATCCCTCCCGCCCCCCCCAATGTAAAATGTCTCATTACTTAAAATCCCCTTGCGTTTTTTTTTTTGCCTTGGCAAAAAAAATAAAAACTAAAAAAATCTGGCTTTCCACCAAAATGACAAGCTATTCTTTTGGTCTCGCGGCTTATCCATGTGAAAAACCCAGACTAAACAAAAAAACAGTTGCTGCCATACTGTTATTTCTCTCCCCCCCCAAGAAAAAAAAGAGAAAAAAAGGAAAGATGATTGATGAAAAGCAACTGTGATTTTTTTTTCACATGGAGCCGTTCCTGAACAGGGAAAGAGGAAGGGGCTGCCGTGGTCAATCCGGGGAGCCCTGTTCAAAAAGGCATCCCCAAATTTGGGGAAAGGAAAACAAATTCAGACCAACCGACGCTTTCGAGAAGTAAACTGATGTTTCCTCTGATAGTGCGTGGATTAATTTATTTATTTTTTTGTATGCTGGGAACAGAAAAAAGAAAAAAGAAACAGCACCGAGAGCAACCAAGATGATTAGGGGACCGGAGGATAAAGGGTACGATGAACAATTGTGGGGACTAGTCTAACGAAGAGAAGGAATAGGGGGTGACATAATAATAATAATAATAACAACAACAACAACAATAGAGTTGGAAGGGACCTTGGAGATCATCTAGTCCAACCCCCTGCTCAGGCAGGAAACCCTATACCAAGGGTAGGCAACCGTGGCTCTTTTATGACACGTGGACTTCAACTCCCAGAATTCCTGAGCCAGCCATGCTGAGGAGAAAGGGAGAGGTTTCCATGCTGAGCCAGGCTGGCTCAGGAATTCTGGGAGTTGAAGTCCACGAGTCATGAAGGGGCCATAGTTCCCCCCATGTTGGCTCAGGAATTCTGGAAGTTGAAGTCCACGAGTCATAAAAGGGCCAAGGTTGCCTACCCCTGCCCTATACCATTTAAGACAAATGGCTGTCCAGTCTCTTCTTAAAAACTTCCAGTGTTGGAGCATTCACCGCTTTTGGAGGCAGGTTGTTCCACTGGTTAATTGTTCTAACTCTCAGGAAATTCCTCCTTAGTTGTAGGTTGCTTCTCTCCTTGCTTAGTTTCCATCCTTTGCCTCTGGATAGCATGACAGCAGTCTTCCAATATTTAAAGGGGTTTCACAAAGAAGGGGGGGAGGTCATCCTGTTTTCCAAAGGGCCAATTTTAGGATGCTTGGCAACTGGCATGTACTTATGACGGTTGCAGTCTCCTGGGGGTCACGTGATCACCCTTTTGCGGCCTTCTGGTGAACAAAGTCAATGGGGAGGCCAGGTTCCCTTCACAACCGTGTCCCTAACTTAACAACTGCGGCGATTCACTTCACAACTGGGGCAAGGAAAGTCGTAAAAGGGGGCAAAACTCACTCAACCGCTGTCTTGCTTAATCGCGGAAATTTGGGGCTCAGCTGTGGTCGTAAGTCAAGGACGACCTGTAGTATGTCTTAAACGGCAATAAGCATTTCCGTTTGGTCTCCCAGCCATTGGTGTCGAGCCATCATAGCAGCCATTTTGATCACACAGAGAATTTAGGCCAGTGGTTCTCAACCTTTTTCAGGTTGAGACTCCACTTGCGCCGCCCATGTGCGGCGTGCTGGGCCGGTCTGCGCATGCGCGGCGTGCGCGCGACAGGCCGATCCGCACATGTGCGGCACGCACGCGACGGCCGGAACTGCGCATGCGCAGCGCGCACGGGACGAAGAAAAAAACAAAACAAAAACAAAATGGCGGACCGCGACGGGCCGCACGCGCGTGACGGGAGAAAAAAAACAAAAACACAAAATGGCGGACCGCGGTGTCCGGCGACCCCCGCGAAACGGTCGTTCGACCCCAAATGGGGTCGCGACCCATAGGTTGAGAACCGCTGATTTAGGCGGAAATAATTTTAAAAAAGGAAAAGATTGCTCTGTTTAATCTCCACAGCTAAGCCCTGGGCCCTCCGTGTGTGTGAATTTCCTCCTCCTCCTCCTCCTCCTCCTGCTGCTGTTTCTTCTTTCAAATTCAAAACAATTTGTAATTTCTTGGGACCTTCCACGCTCAGGTTATGTCGCTTTCTTTTGACCATTTGGTTTTTTTTTTTCCTGTTCACATCTGTTTCCCAATCTCATTACTCTTGAGCTACAATATTCATTAAAAGCCAAATAAGTGGGTTGGAATTTGCTTGAAAGTGTGAATTTATTTTCACCGCCTCCATTTTATTAAACCTTTTAAATGCCTGTGTGGTGACTGGTTTTTCCAGGGCTTTTTCAAATGGTCGCTCAACAAAGGGTTGTAACTCAGGGACCCCCTGTACCTAACGGTCTCCCGGAAGCCGTGATTTTGGAAGCTAAGGTGTGGATGAGATCAGAACCCACCCATTTGTCTCCATCACTCCGTCCTTCTGTTTTCATCATTAGTCTAACAAAGAGAAGGACTGGGGCTGACAGCATAGCAAGTCTTCCAATATCTCAGGGGCTGCCCCAAAGAAGAGGGAGTCAAGCTGTTCTCCAAAGCGCCTGAAGGCAGGACAAGAAGCAACGGATGAAAACTAATCAAGGAGAGAAGCAACCTAGAACTAAGGAGAAACTTCCTGACAGTGAGAACAATTAACCAGTGGAACAACCTGCCTCCAGAAGCGGTGAATGCTCCAACACTGGAAGTTTTTAAGAAGAGACTAGACAGCCATTTGACTGAAATGATGTAGGACAGGGGTGTCTAACTGCTGGCATGCGGGTCAGACACGTCATCTGGAAGCCACGCCCACCCCATTGACGGCAATGGCAAAACCGTCCTAATACATTGTGTGATGTCACGTGATGTTGCGGGTTTGACATGTCTGTTGTACTGGAGCAGGTGGTTGGGCTAGAAGACCTCCAAGGTCTTCTGTTCTGTTCTGTTCTGGACTCCAAAGCACCAGAGGCCAAGACAAGAAACTATGGGCGGAAGATTTTAAGCCAGAATTATTTTTGTTAGGTATAATTGTAGGAAATTATGAGAAAGAATGTATATATTTAATATTACATGTATTAACTGCAGCAAGAATTCTATTCGCTCAACATTGGAAAAATGCAGAATTACCGACGGAGAAAGAGTTAATCAAAACAATTCTAGATTGTGCAGAAATTGACAGGTTGACATTGAAAATGAACGAGAAAGAAGACTCAGTATACTTTAAAACATGGGACACTTTTTACCCATGGCTAGAAAAACGAGGTAGGGAGAAAGGAACTTAATATGTATTAGCAACTTAAATATTGGAACCCAGACAACATGTTGCTGATAAAATATGAAGAACTTGTGACTTAGAACTAAGGAGAAATTTCCTGACAGTCAGAACAATTAATCCATGGAACGACTTCCCTCCAGAAGTTGTGGGTGTTCCATCACTGGAGGTTTTTAAGAAGAGATTGGACAACCATTTGGCTGAAATGGCATAAGGTCTCCTGCTTCAGTGGAGGGTTGGACTAGATGACCTCCTGAATCTATCCAACAGGCACAGCAGTGGACCCATGCCAGTCGGAAGGATAAAATGAACTTCTTCTTTCAGCAGAATTCTACTTATACATAACATGCTCATCCTGAGCAGGTGGTGATCCTGTTGTTTTTGACTGTTCTCCAGTGCTGATTTCCCAGTTGGTCCTTGTTTATGATTTATTTTTACTTTCATTCAAAAAGCACAGCCCCAAATCTGAAAAAAAAAACCAAAAGGCCACACAATCTCCACGCCAGCAATCAACAGATAGATAAGAATGGATTAACACTAAGACTAACACTAGACCTGCAATCAAGAAGCAAACAATACCCCAATCAAGGAGCTGCCAACACAGATAAACAATCAAGCAGAAGACAAAAGCCTATTCAAGGAGCCACCAGGAAGAAAACAACACCCTCGCCAACCCTGACACAACAAACCACTGGTATACAAACAGAGACCAAACCCCACTTCCTTGTAGCACTGATGATGTTACCTAGTTGGGTCATGAAACGTCTGTAAGAAAACCAGCAAGCTCAGAGAGCCCCAAGGATCCCACAATTCAACGCTGAGCTACAAATATCCTCTTCTATTCTCAGTTTTGCCCATCGCTTGATTCTGCTCCTTTTGCTCATCTCAAGAATGGCCACCTACAAGCCAACTTGGGACATGATATCAATGCTTTCATTTTGCTGTTTCCACCCAATTTAAAGCACACTGGCTGGGGAATTGTAGGAGTTGAATTCTCCAGGATGCTGGCTGGGGAATTCTGGGAGTTGAAGTCCACCCATCTTAAAGGATGCTGGCTGGGGAATTCTGGGAGTTGAAGTCCACCCGACTTAAAGCATGCAGGCTGGGGAATTCTGGGAGTTGAAGTCCACCCATCTTAAAGGATGCTGGCTGGGGAATTCTGGGAGTTGAAGCTCACCCATCTTAAAGGATGCTGGCTGGGGAATTCTGGGAGTTGAAGTCCACCCATCTTAAAGCATGCAGGCTGGGGAATTCTGGGACTTGATGTCCTCCCCTCCTAAAGTTACCAATTGAAAAACGCTGTGGCTGGATAAACAGCAACAACACTTTATAAACTGATTTTCAAGTTAGCTTCCTGGGCAACATCGCCAGTTCAGCTCCCGATGAAAACCCGAAGCATGTCTCATTCTTTGTGAAATCCGACTTCCTTTTTCCTTGTTTGGGGAATTCTCTGCCTTACAGATTTCCCTGGCCATTTTTTCCCCCTGATTTTAGAGGGAAAAGGGAGAAGCGAAGCTGGCTAACATGCCCAGCGAAATAGCAGCAACTCGTGAAGGCCAAGAAGACGTCATGACGGGCATGTCTCTCCCGTCTCCAAGGCCCCAACTGGCCCTGGCCGCTTCCTTTTGGCAAAGGCTCGGCTTTCTTAATTATACATTTCTAATTTGTCATCATCCAAGAGGCAGAAAACTAGGTGCATAAAACGCTGACACAGACAGGAAAGCTGTGCTTTTCACGGAAACTTCAGAATTTCTCTCTTTCTGTCTCTCCTCCACACCCTGTGGGCTTTTCTGACATTTCTGAACTGTCAAAAAGTGGCTAAAAAATTAATTACCGGGGACGCCAGTTTCACTTTATGACAACTCATCAGAATTTGCACGGCTTATGATTCTTTGGTCATTAGTCAGCGTACCAAAAAGAAAAAAAAAGAAAAAAAAAGGAAATAAGGTTTGATTTGGTCGTGCTAGCAACCAAGTTAGCAAAATAAGCAATAGGCAGTCCTTGACTTACGACCGCAATGGGAACCAGAATGTAAAACACCCAACTTGAGGATCCAAATAAGACTCCAGGTTCGTTCCGTTTCTGAAAATCATACTGTTTATTGAATACACGGTATGGTAATGTCGAAGCAAAACTAACTCTGAAACACCAGTTCATAGAATTAAACAATAATTTCCCTGGTCAAACCCCCAACTTCTCCTGTAGTCCATGTAAACAATTTCACTTTGTTATGGGAACCATCCGCTTCTACTCCACACCTGCTGCGGTGTCCTTGGAAAGGTTTCAGGCTCTCATGGTCTTCAGCGGAATCATAGAGGTTTCATGTCTCCATCAAAACATGTTTAAAGCAACACCTCCCCCCTTAACTCTAATGGCAAGTTGAAACCAAGAGGCAGGTAGCTGCCAAAGTTTTATTCTTGACACAGAATTTCTGTTGCTAAGCAAGATGATGGTTAAGTGAGATGTGAACAATTAAGGGCCTTTTCCAAGGAGTCCTGTTTCCTCCTTAGGTGGCCAAAGTACCGGCAGTCCTCCACTTACAACAGTTCCTTTAGTGACAATTTGAAGTTACTGAAAAAAGTGACTTACGGCTGTTTTTCACACTTACAACTGTTGCAGCATCCCGGTGGTCCCATAATCGAAATTCAGGTGTTGGCAACTGACTCATATTTATGACAGCTACAACGTCCTGGGGTCCTGCGACCTTCTGACAAGCAAAATCAATGGGGAAACCAGATTCACTTAACGACCATGTGATACACTTAACGGCAGTGATACACTTAACAACTGCGGCAAGAAAAGTCGTAACATGGGGCAAAGCTCACTTAACAAATGTTTCACTTCCGTATCTGTCCTTCCAAAGAACAGCCAGGGTTGATTTCCATCAGGGTGGATTGATTTGATCTCCCTGCAGTCCAAGGGACCCTCAAGAATCTCTTCCCAGCACCCTAATTCGAAAGCACTAATTCTTCAGTCCTCAGCCTTCGCAGAGTATTTCTGTAGATATGCAGATAGTTGTTTAATGTGGCAAGATTCTGTCTGTAGGCGAACAATAATAACGAAAGTACTCAGAAGTTACTCCACGTGTCATTCTGTGGTTGTGCGGTCTGAAACAAAGAGTGGCACACAACCCTGGTTGGCTGGCGGCTTGAGGCCCTTCTCTGCACTTCTATTAAACTTTTTAACTAGTCTTTTTAACCCTGCTCTTGTTTAATAATAATAATAATAATAATAATAATAATAATAATAATAATAATAATAATAATAAAGTTGGAAAGGACCTTGGAGGTCATCTAGTCCAACCTCCTGCTCAGGCAGGAAACCCTATACCATTTCAGACAAATGGCTGTCCAGTCTCTTCTTAAAAACCTCCAGTGTTGGAGCATTCACCGCTTCTGGAGGCAGGTTGTTCCACTGGTTAATTGTTCTCACTGTCATGAAATTTCTCCCTAGTTCTAGATTGCTTCTCTCCTTCATTAGTTTCCACCCGTTGCTTCTTGTCCTGCCTTCAGGTGCTTTGGAGAATAGCTTGACTCCCTCTTCTTTGGGGCAGCCCGAGATACTGGAAGACTGCTATCATGTCCCCCTTCGTCCTTCTCTTCGTTAAACTAGACTTACCCGATTATTTTTCAGTCTGCTTTAATTCTATTTCTTTTAGGTGGTTTTATCTGAAAACTGTTCAGAGTCTTGGATGGGGTGGTGGGTCTAAATTTGATTAATAAAATATGATAAAATGAAATAAAAACAGACTGGACAAGAACGAGGCCTTTTTTTTGCAGTGGGAAAGAGTTTGAGTCGGAGATTCCTGTTGGGTTAAGCCAGATTTGAAATTCATATTTGCAGCCTGTACTTTAACTGGAGCTTCTTGGGGGAAGATTTTCCGCTTCTTATCCAATGGAAAAATGATAAATTTGAGGCCACCGGAGGCTAATAAAGCAGCCTTTAATCTGTGGTGTGGTCTGAGCCGAGCCCATAAACAAGGAGCTGGTGAGCCCATAAACAAGGAGCTGGTGATATCCAGAGTTTCCATCCGAATTACAAATGTTCTATTGTGAAGGGTTTGCCTGAGGAGGGAGAAGGAGGCGGAAAGGAAGGAAGGAAGGAAGGAAGGAAAAGAAGGAACAAAAGTCTTTTAAAAGTCAAATTTACTTGCTGAGAAGTCAATTCAGCTTTTCTGCTGCTGAGAATGGGGGAGGTGGCAGAGGAGGGTCCCTTTTGGGGGGCAAACACAAGGCTGAATGATTTAGGATCAGAAGCTTGAACACGCCTGAAGACTCAAGGCCAGAACTGAAAGCACATTGCAGAGAAATCCCTGTAATCCTTAGGAATGATGTTATGGGAGACTGTATAAAGAAGACCCTGTGCTGAGAAACAGGAGGGAAAATCTCGTTTATTGAATAAAGCTTTGTACGCGTCCCTTCGCCACCAAAACAGATCTACAGGGACAGCCAAAAAAGGGAAATAATAATAATAATAATAATAATAATAATAATAATAATAAGAAGAAGAAGAAGAAGAAGAAGAAGAAGAAGAAGAAGAAGAAGAAGAAGAAGAAGAAGAAGGTTGGAAGGGATTTCGGAGGTCATCTAATCCAACCCCCTGCTCAGGCAGGAAACCCTATATCACTGGTGGCGAACCGATGGCACGGGTGCAGAGGTGGCACTCGGAGCCCTCTCTATGGGCAGGCGCGCCATCGCCCCAGTCCTAGGCCTTCAGCTGGTCGCTTTACGCCTCCACTGCCATGTGCAAAAAAAAAAAAAAGGTTCAATCAATCAGTCGATTTCAACTTATTGCGGGGGAAAAAAAAATCTTGCAAAGTTGGAATTGATTGATTGAACTTTTTAGTCCCTCCCAGTCTGCTGTTACCACCGCAGCCACGCCCACCCAATGGGCCACACCCACCCAATGGGCCACACCCAGCCAACGGGCCACGCCCACCTGGCACCCGACGATGCATAAGTGGGCTTTGGGTTGCAGTTTGGGCGCTCGGTCTCTAAAAGGTTCGCCATCACTGCCCTATACCAGAGGTAGGCAACCGTGGCTCTTTTATGACTCATGGACTTCAACTCCCAGAATTCCTGAGCCAGCCGTGCTGAGGAGAAAGGGAGAGGTTTCCAAGCTGAGCTATGCTGGCTGAGGAATTCTGGGAGTTGAAGTCCACGAGTCATAAAAGAGCCAAGGTTCCCTCCAAGCTGAGACAAGCACTAGTCGCCATCCCAGGACTGATCCTACTTCTTACTCACAAGGTAAAAGAATGAAAACTTCCAGGGCACTGCAGACTTCCAAGAAGTGCTCCAGACTACAGGCAGACCTCAAATTATGACCAAAATTGAGTCCAAACTTTCCGTTGCTAAGTGAGACAGTGTAAGGACCCACTTCAACTAACCACCCAAGAAAGCAGAACAGCTCAAGCAGGAGACCCTATGCCAGGGGTAGGCAACCTTGGCTCTTTTATGACTTGTGGACTTCAACTCCCAGAATTCCTGAGCCAGCCATGCTGAGGAGAAAAGGAGAGGCTTCCATGCTGAGCCAGGCCGGCTCAGGAATTCTGGGAGTTGAAGTCCATGAGTCATAAATGAGCCAAGGTTGCCTATCCCTGTTCTATGTTATTTTATTACTTTCTTCTTTTATTCCTAGGAAAGCTGGAGGAAAAGACCCCTCCCCCCCAAGAATCATAAATAAGGCACTGCATTGAAGCAACTTACATTTTTTTAAAATTATGAAGTTTCACTGAATAAATCTGTTTAAAAAGGCGTAGCAGGAATTGCTGATCAAAAACAGAACCACTGGCAGCCCTTAAACATCAAGGTGGTTGGGGACATTCCTCTCCGACTGAATAAGACACATTTCGGCAACGCAGCCATTTCATCATTTAAAGGACAACCAGCAGCTTGACGGGACGGAAGAGCCAAGCACACACCTTTAAAAACAGCTTCCGTGAGCTTAGCAAACTTCCCTCTAAGAATAGAATAAGGAATGGAATGGAATGGAATGGAATGGAATGGAATGGAATGGAATGGAATGGAATAGAATAGAATAGAATAGAATAGAATAGAATAGAATAGAATAGAATAGAATAGAATAGAATCTGGAAGGGACCTTGGAGATCTTCTAGTCCACCCCCCTGCTCAAGCAGGAGAACTATATGGTCTCAGACAGGTGAATGTATAAAAACCTCCAATGATGGAGCCCCCATGATTTCTGGAGGCAAGCTATTCCACTGGTTGATTGTCCTCACTGTCAGGAAGTTTCTCCTTAATTCCAGGTTGCTTCTCTCCTTGATCAGTTTCCAACCATTGTTTCTCGTCTTTTCCTCTGGTGCTCTGGTGAATAAAGTGACCCCCTCTTCTTTGTGGCAGCCCCTCAGATATTGGAAGTCTGCTATCATGTCTCCCCTATTTCTTCTTTTCTTTAGACTAGCCAAACCCAAGTCCCACAGCCGTTCTTCGTATGTTTTAGTCTCCAGGCCTTGGATCATCTTAGTTGCTCTTCTCTGAACTTTTTCCAAGGTCTCAACATCTTTTTTGCGATATGGTGACCAATATTGTCTGCAGTATTCCAGCTGTGGTCTCACTAGGGTTTTATAAAGCAGTAATAACTGAAGAAGCTCCTTGCAGGCGAAGCGAAACGTCTTCAGGGAAAAACAAAGTCCAGTTGCCTTTTGAAAAAAAACAACACTTTTGGGACAACCGTGACCTGGAGAATCCTCAGAGACATTCCACTCTAAGAATATTTTGCAGTTGCTTCATTGCGAGACTTCCCAGTAATAATGACTATCATCTCTCTGATTCATCCACTCTGATGAACATCTGTGTAATGTTCTTGATTTCACATCCGGAGTGTGTATTTTTGCTACACCCTGCTTGACCGTCCTTACTGTCGTGTACCAAATATGTGGCAATTTGGGCTGACACGCTGCCGGGGGGGGGGGGAAGCACCAAGGTCACCAACCTGTCACAGGGATGGTGACAATCTTACTCCTGCATTGCTCCTTGTTTTCGCTTAGGAGGACTTCTTCTATATCAGGGGCAGGCAACCTTGGCTCCTTTATGACTCGTGGACTTCAACTCCCAGAATTCCTGAGCCAACATGGCTCAGTAAGGAAACCCCTCCCTTTCTCCTCAGCATGACAGGCTGAGGAATTCTGGGAGTTGAAGTTCACGAGTCATAAAGGAGCCAAGGTGGCCTACCCCTGTTCTATACAGCTAATCCTCGACTTACAACTGTTCATTTAGCAACCCTTCAAAGTTACAACGCCACTGAAAAAAGTGACTTATGACTTTTCACGCTTATGACCGTGGCAGCATCCCCGTGGTCACGTGATCAAAACTCAACGGTCCTGTGTTAACAATGATTGAAGTGTCCTAGGGTGTCATGTGATCCCCTTTTGCGACCTTCTGACAAGCAAAGTCAATGGGGGAGCCGGATCCTCTTAGCAAATGTCTTACTAACTTAACGACGGCAGTGATTCACTTAAGAACTGTGGCAAGAAAGGTCGTAAAATGGGGCAAAGCTCACTTAACAACTGTCTCGCTGAGCCATGGAAATTTTGGGCACAATTGTGGTCATTACATTAACCTGAAGTACGAAACATTTATAATAATAATAATAACAGTAATAATAATAACTACTACTAATAATAATAACTAATGATGATGATGATGATGATGATGTTGGAAGGCACACTGGCCCACATTAAAAATGAAATTCTTTTGCCTGCTCTCTAAAGTATACACATGCATAACACACATTTAAAACATACTGTATACAACATATGTATAGACCTACACCCTTACATATAAGTAACATATAAATATTAATCATTGTCCACATTGAATACATAATGGCAGGAGGAAGCTTGAGAGTTCACAAGGTTAATGCTGTATGGCAGTGGTTCTAAACCTTTTTCAGGTTGAGACCCCACTTGTGCCGCCCATGCGCGGCGCGACCCCGACCCGCGCATGCGCGGCACGCGCGAGATGAAAAAAAATGGCGGACCGCGACGGGCCGATCCATGCATGCGCGGCGCGCGATGGCCCGAACCGCGCATGTGCGGCGCACGCACCACGAAAAACAAAACAAAACGGCGGACCGCGACGGGCCGATCCACGCATGCGTGGTGCGCGCATGATGGCCCGAACTGCGCATGCGCGGCGCGCGCGCGACGAAAAAAACCCAAAAAAAATGGCAGACCGCGGTGTCCGGCGACCCCCGCGAAACGGTCGTTCGACCCCAAATGGGGTCGCGACCCATAGGTTGAGAACCGCTGCTGTATGGAATGAAACTATGGCTGAATCTGGATGTTCTGCTACGGATACCACGAAGCCCCCCCCTCCCAGAAGGGAACAAGGAAAACAGGTCGTGAAGAGGATGGGTGGTGTCCCAGACGATCTTACGGACTCTGCTCAAGCAACGCTTCTGTGCCATGTCCTGGATGGGAGGGAGGGAACTGCCAATAATCTTTTCTACCCTCCTCACCACTCTCTGCACCGCCTTCCTGTCTGAAACAGGGATGCCTCCAAACCAGACTGTGATGCTGTATGACAGGATGCTCTCAATTGTCCCCCTGTAGAAAGTGGTCAGGACAGGGGAAGGAAGGTGTGCTTTTCTCATGCGGCACAGAAAATGGAGGCGCTGCTGTGCCCGCTTCACCAGTGTCTCACTGTTGAGCGACCAAGCCAGCTTTCTCGTTAGCTGCACACCCAGAATTTGATGCTGGTAACCATCTCCACAGGTGAATCATTAATGCGCAGAGAAGTGTGGCTGTGCCTGACTTTTCTGAAATCGACAATGATCTCTTTGGTTTTTCCGGTATTTAAAACTAGGCTGTTTTCCTTACAACCCGTTCACCAAACCCTCAACCTCCTTGCGGTAAGCACCCTCATTGTCATCATGAATAAGGCCCACTCCTGTTGTATCATCTGCGAAGTTCACAATATGGTTGTTGGCAAAGCTAGATGACCTCCAAGGTCCTGTCCAATGTTGTTGTTGTTATTATTATCTTTTATTCATTAAACATGAACCTCAGTCAACTGAACATTCAAATTGGCTGGCGCTGATGGTTGACACGGGTTGTTATTGTTGTTGTTATTATTATTATTACTATTACTATTACAATACATCCAAGGTAGAAGGACAAAAAAAAAAAGAGAGAGAGAAAAGCCTTCTCAAAAAACAAAACAAGAAATAAAATTCCTGGAGCCGCCAACCTCAAAGCCTTCCTAGTGGACTAAGATGAGGCCAAAGGTTGACCTGCATTTTTTTTTCATTATCAGCTCAAAAAGCCAGGGTTATCCAAGGGGTCCTGGCCCCCTTGTGCTCAGGAGCTGAGGAACGTGCAACTTTGAGAAGTCCCATCCAGGAGCTGACTCTTTCTCCAGGAATGTGGTCCCTGAGACAAGTGGAGTTCACACCACTTGACTCGATGGGGCGAAGAAAGTGCTTTTAACTCACGGCACCCTTCCTGGGACCAGAAGCAAGGCGGAGCAGAAACAGGGGCACCAGCTGTAAGCAAACACCAAGAGTTGACAACGTGTCAGATAGACGAGTGTTTTCTTTATCAGCCCAGTGTTTGCCGACAAGGGAACTCCTGCCACGACCTCTTGTTGACTTTGTCTTGACAAGGCTGATCAGCTCTGATCAGATCCAGGAGACACAGAATGCAGAATCCCAGAGCTGGAAGGGATCCTGGAGGTCTTCTAGTCCAACCCCCTGCTCTCTTCCAATCTCCTCTTAAAAACCTCCAGTGTTGGCGCACCCACAACTTCTGAAGGCAAGGTATCAAATCTTTTCCCCACCGACCGAAGGAGATTGCTAACTGAAAATGGAAAGAGAACCCGACAACTGACAAAGAAGAACTGGTAACTAATATGCGCAGGAGGGATCAAGAATCACAGGTGAAAAATAAAGGTGAATCGGAAACTTCTCCATCACAAGGCTGTGTTAACAGAGGGACAGAATCAAGATCACGTGAAGAAGTGTTAATACCACTTTATAACGCCTTGGTAAGACCACACTTGGAATACTACATCCAGTATTCAGATGCATTATGGATCTATTATGGATTGAGATCTGCTGTGGATCTATTATTATGGATGAAGATCTGTCGTGGATGCATTATTATGGATCAAGATCCCTTGTGGATCTATTATTATTGGTCAAGATCTGTTGTGGATCTATTATTATGGATGAAGATCTGTTGTGGATATATTATTATTGGTCAAGATCTGTTGTGGATCTATTATTATGGATTAAGATCCATTGTGGATATATTATTATTGGTCAAGATGCTTTGTGGATCTATTATTATAGATTAAGATCCATTGTGGATCTATTATTATTGATCAAGATTTGTTGTGTATATTATATATTTATTCAATTATTATTGGTCAAGATTCGTTGTGGATCTATTATTATGGATTATTGGTCAAGATCTGTTGGGGATCTATTATTATGGATTAAGATCCATTGTGGATATATTATTATTGGTCAAGATGCGTTGTGGATCTATTATTATGGATTAAGATCCATTGTGGATATATTATTATTGGTCAAGATCCGTTGTGGATCTATTATTATGGATTAAGATCTGTTGTGGATATATTATTATTGGTCAAGATCTGTTGTGGGCCTTTTACTATGCATCAAGATCCATTATGGATCTACTATTATGGATCAAGATCCGTTATAGATCTATTACCAAGATGCATAATGGCTCAAGAGCCACAGGTGAAAAAAAACCAAAGGAAAAGAAAGATGAATTGCAAACTTCCTATAAGGAATGGATGCCAGTATTGTAATATATGGGCGGGCAAGTATGATTGGGATGTTTAATCTGGCTTTAATGAAATTACGCCTATGCTGATATGTCAATCTGAGGGCTATTAAGAGAGGAACTGCCTCGTGTCTCTCTGTTTTCCCTCTGGGATCCTGTATGGAATATATATATATATATATATTATGTAGGTCTTTGGTTCTTCGGGTTTTCTCCCGCGTAGAATTTGAAGTGTCTTGGCAACGTTTCGATGAAATCTCATTCATCATCTTCAGGCTGGTGCTTTTGGCTTCTGCTTCTAGGAGCAAAAACCCGAAGAACCAAAGACCTACATACAAACACCCGCGAAAACCTCAGAAAGCATATATATATATATATATATATATATATATATATATATATATATATATATATATATATATATATATATATATATATATATATATATATATATATATATATATATATATATATATATATATATATATATATATATATATATATATATATATATATATATATATATATATATATATATATATACACACACACATACATACATACATACATACATACATACACACACACACACACACACACACACACACACACACAAGGTCATCATTTTGTCAGCGATGCAGGCAGTATTTTCCCTGATCCTCTGTGGGCATTCTACAGGGGTGCTAACTCTCTTTTCTGAGGATTAGCACCCCTGGGCCTCCCTTCCCTCTCAACCCCCCTATCCCTACTTGTTGAAGACCCCTTTACTGCTCACCCTTGATAAAGGTCTCTGATGGTCTCAGGGCATAGAAACGCTTTACTCCTCCTTTGCTAGAATCCAGAATCTGCTCCCGGGCCCTCCCCCCCTTAATTGCTCTGACCCCTGGCCTTCCCATTTATCTCTCTTAACAGACACACACAGATCCCAGTGAGGGGTTTGCCCCCTGCCTTTGCCTCCCAATACGTTAAAAGCAGGAAAACCTGTAAAATTCCAGATTCTGATCTCTTCTTAAAAACCTCCAGTGTTAGAACAGCCACAACTTCTTGGAAGCAACAGATGGAAACTCATCAAGGAGAGAAGCAACCTAGAACTATGGAGAAACTTCCTGACAGTGAGAACAATTAACCAGTGGAACAACCTGCCTCCAGAAGCGGTGAATGCTCCAAGACTGGAAGTTTTTAAGAAGAGACTGGACAGCCATTTGTCTGAAATGGGATAGGGTCTCCTGCCTGAACATAGGGTTGGACTAGATGACCTCCAAGGTCCATTCCAACTCTACTACTAGTGCTACTGCTACTGCTACTGCCGCTGCTGCTGCTACTATTACTAACTACTACTACTACTATTATTATTATTATTACTACTATTATTATTATTATAGTGCAGTTCTCTGTTATCCCATTTCGTCTTCCATCATTCTTTCATTTTTAAAAAAAAAAACAAAAAACCGTGTACAGGTATTCCTTGACCATTTGAAGTTACAACAGCACTGGAAAAAAAAAAGTGACTTATGACTGTTTGTCACAGTTACAACTGTTGCCAGCATCCCTGTGTTCACACGATCAAACTTCGGCTATTGGGCAACTGACCCCTATTTATGACGGTGGCAACAGCCTGAGGTCCTGTGATTTCTCTCTTTGGCGAACTTCTGACCAGCCAAGTCAATGGGGAAGTCAGATTCACTTAACAACGGTGTGACTCACTTAACAACTGCAGTGATGGGCTTAACAAATGTGGTGAGAAAGGTTGTAAAATGGGGCAAAAATCACTTAGCAAATTTCTCACTTAGCACCGTAAATTTTGGGTTCGGTTGTGGTCGTAAGACAAGGACTGCCTGTACAACAACAACAACAACAATAGTAATAGTAATAATAATAGTAATAGTAGTAGTAGTACCAATAGTCATAGGCGCCTTGGGTGCAATCCCAAAACAACTGGAGCACCACTTGAACACCATCATCGGCATTGACAGATTCGCCATTAGTCAATTGCAAAAGGCAGCTTTACTAGGAACTGCTTCCATCCTGCGACGGTATCTGTAATACCATCAAACATCCACATCTGCCTATCCCAGGTCCTGGGTAAGGACTCGATAGGTAGACAAAAATGTCAAATCCAGTCTGAACATCTGCCTGACTGTGCGATGGTCAATAATAATGATGATGATGATGATGGTGGTGGTGGTGGTGGTGGTGATGATGATAATAATAATAATAATAACAACAAGGAGGAGGAGGAGGAGGAGGAGAGTTGGAAAGGATCTTGGAGGTCATCTAGTCCAACCCCCTGCTCAGGCAGGAAACCCTAAACCATTTCAGACAAATGGCTGTACAGTCTCTTCTTAAAAACTTCCAGCGTTGGAGCATTCACACCTTCTGGAGGCAGGCTGTTCCACTGGTTCCACTTCCTGCAAGCTATATTTTTATAAAATTAAAACTATTCCTAGCCCCCCCCCTCTGATGCGTGGGTGCAGCCCAAGACTGTTTCAATCACCAATTCTTACTGTTATTCTTGTCGGTCTTCGGCTTTTATTTTATTCAAATTAATTTTGGCCTGCCCTTGACGCTTGTCCTCAGGAACCTTGCAACTTCAGATGACTAGAGATTGCCACAAAAGGCCTTCCCAGCTCAGCTCTCAAAGCTGGGAACGTCAAGACTTTTTTTTTTTTGGAACCGGAGATCTGACTGCGATCCACTGTAACAGGGGGGTGGGGTGGGGTAGGGGTGGGATAAAGAAGAACGAAGAACGCTATAAAAAGAAGCGTCCTTGTTCTGAAGTCTAACTGGAGACTTACATGTGTTTCATGTTTGCCCTTCAGCGGGCCTTGTCAACTTCAGTGTGAAATCAAGATTTCAAGAATCAAGCCCTTTGTGATGCGAGAGATAAATTCCTCGCCACGGGCTGCAGTCAGAATTGTGGTGCCCTTCAGTCTGATCACATCGCACTGATTGCGGAAGAAATCCACAGCGGAACAAGGTCAAATGAGGACAAGGCTGACCCAGGTGTGAACTCCTCCAGAGCCTTGAACACTTCTGGGTGATTTTTGACCTACCTGGCAGTTGTGAGGATAAGAAGGGGGTCAAGGAAAGAGATGGGTGACTTCAAGCACCTCGGAGGAAGACCACAGTGGATCTCCTTCTTCCGGGCTGGCACCCTTTCAAGATACAGGTAGTCCTCTACTTACAACCACAACTGAGCCCCAAAGGTACATTGTGAAGTGAGAAATGTGTGACGTGAATTTTGCCCCATTGCCAGAATGGGGATTGCAACCGCTGGAAAACCATGGACAAGTTCAACCTCTTCCTGACAGATTTCTCCAGCTGCCGCCTATTACACAGGGCCACTTCTGGCTTGGGTCTTAAACAGCTTTGAAATCCAGCTGTCAATCGCCTTCCCATCACCTAGTGGACAATCACTTAGATAGGAGCCAGCCGTGTGCTGCAGCTGCCCAAAAAGCCAACACAGTGCTAGGCTGCATTAACAGAGGGAGAGAATCAAGATCAGGTGAAGTATTAATTTACAAGGCCTTGGTAAGGCCACACTTGGAATACGGCATCCGGTTTTGGTCACCACGATGTAAAAAACATGTTGAGACTCTAGAAAGAGTACAGAGAAGAGCAACAAAGATGATTAGGGGACTGGAGGCTAAAGCATATAAGGAACGGCTGCTGGAATTGGGTATGTCTAGTTTAATGAAGAGAAGCAACCTAGAACTAAGGAGGAATTTCCTGACTGACAACAATTAATCAGTGGAACGACTTGCCTCCAGAAGTTATGAATGCTCCAACACTGGAAGTTTTAAAGAAGAGATTGGACAGCTGTTTCTCTGAAATGGTAGGGTTTCCTACCTGTGCAGGGGGTTGGACTAGAAGACCTCCAAGGTCCTTTCCAACTCTCTCATTTTCTCCTCTCCTCTCTCCTCTCCTCCCATCTTCTCGTCTCTTCTCTTCTCTTCTCCCCTCCCCTCCCCTCTTCTCTTCTCTTCTCTTCTGTTCACTACTCTACTCTCCTCCCATCTTCTCTTCTCTTCTCTTCTCTTCTCTTCTCTTCTCTTCTCTTCTCTTCTCTTCTCTTCTCTTCTCTTCTCTTCTCTTCTCTTCTCTTCTCTTCTCTTCTCTTCTTCTCTTCTCCCCTCCCCTCTCCTCCCATCTTCTCTTCCCTTCTCTTCCCTTCTCCCCTTTTCTCTTCTTCTCTTCCATTCACTACTCTATTTACTCTCCTCTCCTCCCATCCTCTCTTCTCCTCTCTTCTCTTCCGTTCACTACTCTCCTCTCCTCTCCTCCCATCTTCTCTTCTCCTCTTCTCTACTCCCCTCATCTCCTCCCCTCCCCTCCCCTCTTCTCTTCTCCCCTCTTCTCTTCTCTTCCATTCACTACTCTACTCTACTCTCCTCCCATCTCCTCTTCTCTTCTCCTCTTCTCTCCTCCCCTCTCCTTCCTTCCCATCTTCTCTTCTCTTCCCTTCTCCCCTCTTCTCTTCTCTTCCATTCACTACTCTACTCTACTCTCCTCCCATCTTCTCTTCTCTTCTCTTCCGTTCACTACTCTCCTCTCCTCCCATGTTCTCTTCTCTTCTCTTCTTTTCTCTTCTCTTCTCCCCTCTTCTCTTCTCTTCCGTTCACTACTCTACTCTATTCTACACTAATCTTGCTTTTCTTTCTATTTTATTAAATAAAGGCAATTTCCTTCCTTCCTTCCTTCCTTCCTTCCTTCCTTCCTTCCTTCCTTCCTTCCTTCCTTTTTGAAAAAAGCCAATGAATAATGGCAGTATAGGGCAGATAAACCCGGACTTGCTTTGGAGATTGGAGGGACAGGCATTCATCCGGGAGAGTTATTGGTTGCAGGTAAAACAGTGGCCTCCCTTTCCTTTCCTGGGGAAACTTTCTCAGGTGATGGTTAACATTCACCAGCATCTTTTCTGACTTTAGAGCCATCCGTCAGACAGGGGAGATGGAGAGGACAACCTATCCGTAAATCACTGTCCAAACCCAGATGCTGAAAAAAACGGTGAAGCCAAAAAAATAGGCGCAAAGGGACTTTCTTTGATTTAACAACACACCTCTTTCATGTCCGGTTCAAGGCTAGCCACCGAGCCAAAAAAAACAAAAACACAAAAAAAGGCCTGGAGATAAGACCATTAAAAATAAATAAATAAAAGAATTGGAGAAGGGGGGGGATGATTAAAAACTGGCCCTCGAGTTTTCAACAAATGGATTGAGCAGATTTCACCTCGTTGCAGAAACCCAAACCTTCCCCTTAAATCGGAAACGGCCCCACATCACGCAGTTTGCAAAGAAGGGAGAAAGGTGATTTCCCCCCCACCCATCCAAATATTTATTCCTTTTGAAATAAAATAAATTAGAAGAAAACAAAGCCTCTGCTTTGAGTCCGTTGCACGGCATGGCTGGGGTTTTTTCGGGGGGGGGGAATGAATAAACAACAAAAAAAACCACCCCACCCAGCTTTTAGAATCCACAGATTCAGTGTCTTTTCCAAAAGGGTGCCCAAAAATGGTTACTGACTCCCTGAACAGTTCTTATAGATAGTCCTCGACTTACAACCGTTCATTTACATGACACATCCTCTTCACGACCTGTTTTCCTTGTTCCCTTCTGGGAGGGGAGGGGGCTCCGTGGTATCCGAAGCAATACATCCAGATTCAGCCACAGTTTTCTTCCATACAGTATCAACCTTGTGAACTCTCAAGCTTCCTCCTTCCATTATTTATTCAAGATGGACAGTGATTAATATTTATATGTTACTTATGTGTAAGGGTGTAGGTCTACTCTATACATATGTTGTACATATGTTTAAATATGTGTTATGTATGTGTACACTTTGAGAACAAGCAACTAAATGTCATTGTTAATGTGTACTATTGTGCCCAGGGTAAAAAATGACAGTAAAAGTTATCTATCTATCTATCTATCTATCTATCTATCTATCTATCTATCTATCTATCTATCTATCTATCTATCTATCTATCTATCTATCTATCTAGCTATCTATCTATCTATCTATCTAGCTATCTAGCTATCTAGCTATCTATCATCTATCTTCTATCATGTATCTATATCTATCTATCTATCTATTTATCTATCTATCTCTATCTATCTATCATCTATATCTTATCTCTATCTATCTATCATCTATATCTTATATCTATCTATTATATTTATTTATCTGTCTGTCTTATATCTATCTATCTATCTCTATCTATCTATCTCATTTGTCTATCATTTGTCTATCTATCTATTATATTTATCTATCTATCTGTGTCTGTCTGTCTGTCTCTCTCTCTCTATCTATCATTTATCTTCTATCACCTATCTATCTCTATCTATCTATCTCTATCTATCTATCATCTATATCTTATATCTATCTATTATATTTATTTATCTGTCTGTCTGACTATATTTATCTATCTCTATCTATTTCTATCTATCTCATTTGTCTATCTATCATTTGTCTATCTATTTATCTATCTGTGTCTCTCTCTCTCTATCATCTATCTTCTATCATGTATCTATCTCTATCTATCTATCTATCTATCTATCATCTATATCTTAAATCTATCTATCTATCTATTATATTTATTTATCTGTCTGTCTGACTATATTTATCTATCTCTATTTCTATCTATCTCATTTGTTTATCTATCATTTGTCTATCTATTTATCTCTCTCTCTCTCTCCCTCCCTCTCTCTCTCTCTCTCTCTCCACATATCTAGTGACCGTTCACAATTTCAACAGCCCTGAAAAAAGCGACTCATGACCTTTTTTCAAACTTATGACCATTGCAGCGTGCTCATGATTAAAATACAGATGCTTTGCAATTAGTTCATATTTATGATGGGGGTCGCTGTGTCCCAGGGGATCCCGTGATCCCCTTGTGCGACCTTGTGGCAAGCCAGAAGTCCATGAGGAAGCCAGAATCACTTCACAACCCTGTCACTAACTTAACAGTTGCAGGGATTCACCTAACAACGGTGGCAAGCGAGGTCGTAAAATGGGGCAAAACTCACTTAACAAAACGTCTCACTAAGCGACCGAACTTTTAGCCTCCATTGCGGTCGTAAGTTGAGGACTTACCTGTGCTCTCTGAAATGTAACCTTCTAAATCAGCGGTTCTCAACCTATGGGTCGCGACCCCATTTGGGGTCGAACGACCATTTCACGGGGGTCGCCAAACACTGCAGTCCGCCATTTTTTTCCCCCTTTTCCCCTCGGCCGGCGCAGGGGGCAGCACCGCGCACGCGCAGGGTAGCATCATGCACGCGCGATGCGGGCCGCCACGCCACGCACGCGCGATGCGGGCCGTCACGCCATGCATGCGCGGTGCAGGTCAGGGTCACAGCATGAAAAAGGTTGAGAACCGCTGTTCTAAATCTTTGCAGGCCTCATCTCCTCTCACTGGAAAGATCATCATTATAATTTCCTCCATTCCCCCCCCCCTTCTCTCCTGTTTCCTACCCACCCCACTCCAAAGGGGATTTAATAAAGAAAAGGACTGCTGTTAAAGTAATACGTGAGGATTTGACGTTAAGCAGGGCAGCTCTGCCGAGCTGGAGCAACGGGGACTCTAATCTCGAGTGATTTATGAAACCTTCTTCCTTCGCTGAGGCACTTGGGAAGGGCCAGAAAGTTTAGAGACAGGCTGGCGTCCCCAGGACCCCCCCCCAACTCCAAAGCACCAACTCCTGTGGGCTGCTTGCCTGCTCCAGCCTTTAACTGCCTCGTTGCCAATCAGGGGGGTCACACTGGAGGGGATATGCCAAAAAAGCCAACACAGTCCTAGGCTGCATTAACAGAGCGGCAGAATCAAGATCACCTGACATTATAGTACCGCTTTACAAGGCCTTGGTAAGGCCACCCTTGGAATACGGCATCCAGTTTTGGTCACCACGACGTAAAAAAGATGTTGAGACTCTAGAACAGTGTTTCTCAACCTTGACAATTTTAAGGCATGTGGACTTCAACTCCCAGAATTCCACAGCCAGCATTGCTGGCTGTGGAATTCTGGGAGTTGAAGTCCACATGCCTTAAAATTGTCAAGGTTGAGAAACACTGCGTCTAGAAAGAGTGCAGAGAAGAGCAACAAAGATGATCAGGGGACTGGAGGCTAAAGCATATAAGGAACGGTTACTGGAATTGGGTATGTCTAGTTTAATGAAGAGAAGGACAGGTGGTGACAGGAAAGCAGTGTTCCACTATCTCAGGGGCTGACCCAAAGAAGAGGGAGTCAAGCTATTCTCCAAAGCACCTGAAGGCAGGACAAGAAGCAATGGATGGAAACACATGAAGTCTTAATACCACTTTACAAGGCCTTGGTAAGGTCACCCTTGGAATACTGCATCCAGTTTTTGTCACCACGATGTAAAAAAGATGCTGAGACTCTAGAAAGAGTGCAGAGAAGAGCAACAAAGATGATTAGAGGGCTGGAGGCTAAAACATATAAGGAACGGCTGCTGGAATTGGGTCTGCCTAGTTTAACGAAGAGAAGGACGAGGGGGGACATGACAGTAGTCTTCCAGTATCTCAGGGGCTTCCCCAAAGAAGCTATCAAGCTTCAAGTCAAGCTATCCTCCAAAGCACCTGAAGGCAGGACAAGAAGCAACAGATGGAAACTAATCAAGGAGAGAAGCAACCTGGAACTAAGGAGACAAATTTGTCCAGGGGAGAAAGTAAGATCCTGGATCGGAGTAGGCAGCTATGCCAACTTTAGGAAACTTAGAGATACTGGAGACTAAAACATATGAAGAACAGTTGCAGGAGTTGTGGGGGGGAAGTGTCTATTTTTATGAAAAGAAGGAATAAGGGTGACAAAGGAGCAGTCTTCCAGTATCTCAGGGGCTGCCCCAAAGAAGAGGGAATCAAGCTATTCTCCAAAGCGCCAGAAGGCAAGACAAGAAGCAACGGATGGAAACTCATCAAGGAGAGAAGCAATCTAAAACTAAGGAGGAATTTCCTGACAGTGAAAACAATTAACCTGTGGAACAACCCGCCTCCAGAAGCGATGAATGCTCCAACGCTGTAAGTTTTTAAGAAGAGACTGGACAGCCATTTGTCTGAAATGATCTAGGGCATGGGTAGGCAATGTTAGCTCTTTTATGACTTGTGGAGTTCAACTCCCAGAATTCCTGAGTCAGCATGGCTGACTCAGGAATTCTGGGAGTTGAACTCCACAAGCCATAAAAGAGCCAAGGTTGCCTACCCCTGGTATAGGGTTTCCTGCCTGAGCAGGGGGTTGGACTAGATGACCTCCGAGGTCCCTTCCAACTCTGTTATTCTGTATATATTCTGCAACACAGACATTTTTTTTTTTTGCATTGCCCTTTAGGGGCTACAGATCCTGTGGAAGAGCATGTAGAAAGGAGTTCATTACTTAATGCATCCAAAAGCATCAAGTGTCCCATTCAAGTGCCCTTCAAGAGACCAATTCCCTGCTTAGTGCAACTGTGGTCGTAAGTTCAGAACGACCTGTATGCATTTTTGTATGCACCTCCTGAATTGCTCATTAAACGTTAAATTCGGGGGAAATGCAACTTTCATGAGTTGGCTGCATTCGGGTTTTTATCTGTTGGTTCGATTTGTATAGGCTGCCATCTCAGCTAAGTGACTTTGAACAGGATAAAACATATAAAGAACGGTTGCTGGAATTGGGTCTGTCTAGTTTAACGAACAGAAGGACGAGGGGGGACATGATAGTAGTGTTCCAGCATCTCAGGGACTGCCCCAAAGAAGAGGGAGTCAAGCTATTCTCCAAAGCGCCTGAAGGCTGGACAAGAAGCAACGGATGGAAACTAAGCAAGGAGAGAAGCAACCTGGAACTAAGGAGAAACTTCCTGACCGTGAGAACAATTAACCAGTGGAACAACCTGCCTCCAGAAGCAGTGAATGCTCCAACACTGGCAGATATTTGCAACCCAACTGTCCTACATTACATGCATAACCTCCATCGCTGGAGGCTTTTAAGAAGAGATTGAGCAGCCATTTGTCTGAAACGGTAGACGCTTCCTGCTTGAGCAGGGGGTTGGACTAGATGACCTCCGAGGTCCCTTCCAACTCTGTTATTCTATTGTTCATTAAAAACATCAACAAAGACAGCAAAAATACAAATAGAGGCAAAGCAAACATCTAAACCCTGGTGAAACCTGTAAAAGCAATTAATGGGGTGTAGAAAGTTTTCTGGAAGCATCCATTGGTCAAACCTTTTTTTTTTTTGTAAAAAAATTATTTTATTAAAACCATCAACATTAAACATAAGTTCATATTAAAAAGCAATCATCATATATCCTGCAATACAACTCTAAGGATCAGTCTTTGTAAACGTCTGGTTTAGTAAACCTTCCTCACTCCTCACGTCAAGCCTCAACTATACGCCTGATACATTTTATTTGATTGGTGTTTCTCTTATATATGGTCTATCTACACGCTCCATTCTTGGACATTCCTAGTCCAGGAAAAGGACAAACCCAGAACTTTGTGTGTTACTTGTCACGCTTGGCTGTTACACAAGGGGTAGCTTTGAGGGTCTCCTAGCCTGGGTGGCACCAGAGCTTCAGTACACAATTAGGAAGATATTTTGCAACCATCTCACAAGAAATACGCCATCAACGCAAACATGTCCTGGGGGGTCAGGACTGAAAGCAAACATTTGCCCACAGAGGATGATGTGCAGAACAGATACTTGACAACGAGCGTGTCCCAATTTGCCAAACGGCATTCTCTCTCTCTCTTTTTTAATTAAAAATTTTTTTCATCAACATATGTTAATTTTTCCAAACAACGAGTTGCCTGGAGTTTGCTAAGCTACCGTAGTACATGTTCAATTCCTAATCCTTCATTCTTTTCTCTAACCAAGAATAAAATAAATTCCAAATTTGATAGTAGTCTGTATCTTCAGTTGTCTGGAGTTTGCTAAGCTAGTACATGTTCAATTCCTAATCCTTCATTCTTTTCTCTAACCAAGAATAAAATAAATTCCAAATTTGATAGCAGCCTGTATCTTCTTTGTCTTTCAACCTCGTAGTTAATCTGTCCATCTCTGCACATTCCAGTATCTTCCTGATTATTTCTTCCTCTGATGGCAATCCTTCATTCTTCCAGTATTGTGCAAAGATTATTCTCGCTGCTGTGGTGATGTGTAAAATTAAATATAATTTCTGCTTATTAGTCTTTTCAGACATAATGCCTAGTGAAAAAAGTTCAGGTTTAAAATCCACTTGTTCACCCAATATTTTTTCTAACCACATATATATATGTTTCCAATAAGAAACGGCATTCTCCCAAACATGCAAAACATTTGCAAAGTTCTTCGCATCGGGGTCCCTAGCAAGAGTCCTCGGGGGTGGCCAAGATTCTCTGCTGAAGTCCACGGTTGTCACGTTTTCCTTGTCACCTAGAGCCCTTTCGCACAGCTGGCGGAAGGCAAGTTCAGCAGGGATGTCTGAATGCAAAGGCAATTGATCAGAAAGTAAAACGCCCAACAAGGCCTGTCCTGGCAACCTGAACAAAGTCAACATCCAGCAAGGAAGACAGATTGGATCCTCGTTATTAGGAACTAAACGGATTCCACCTCTGGACTTGTATGCTGTTAAGATGAGAGTCATTTTCCCTTACTTAAGTCTTGAAAGACTTTTTTGAAAATGTACAGTCAAATCTTCCTTCCTTCCTTCCCCTAACCCACCCACCCACCCTCCCTTCCTCCTCCTTTTTTTCTTCCTCCCTTCTCCTAACCCACTCTCCCTCCCTTCCCTCTCCTTCCTTCCTACCTTTCCTTCCCATTCCTCCTCCCTTTTCCTTTCCTTCCTATCTTCCTCCCTTCCTCCTCCTCCTAACCCATCCACCCCTTCCCTTTACTTCCTTTTTTCTTCCTTCCTTCCTTCCTTCCTCCTAACCCACTCTCCCTCTCCTTCCTTCCTTTCCTTCCCCTTCCTCCTCCCTTTTTTCCCTTCCTTCCTATCTTCCTCCCTTCCTCCTCCTCCTAACCCATCCACCCCCTCCCTTCACTTCCTTTTTTCTTCCTTCCTTCTCTTCCCCCTTCTTCCTTCCTTCCTTCCTCCTAACCCACTCTCCCTCCCTTCCCTCTCCTTCCTTCCTTCCTAACCCACTCTTCCTCCCTTCTCTCTCTTTCCTTTCCTTCCTTCCTTTCCTGTCCCTTCCCTTCCCCCTCCCTTTTCCCTTCCTTCTTATCTTCCTCCCTTCCTCCTCCTAACCCACCCTCTTTTCCTTCCTTCCTTCCTTCCTTCCTTCCTTCCTTCCTTCCTTCCTTCCTTCCTTCCTTCCTCTTCCACCACCCTCCTTTTTTCCTTCCTTTCTATCTTCCTCCCTCCCTCCCTTCCTTTCTGGCTTCCTTTCATCTCCTGGCATGGACTCATGGGAAATGGCTCATCTCTTCTGTCCTCGTGTGGGGCAAACATCCAGAGGAGCGCCTTTCTCTGCCCTCTTCTCATGAGGTTCCACGGGGCTGCTCTCCTTGCTGGCCCTTTGGTCCTGGTTGCACTATCCTCTTCACTCCTTCGGACAGGTTCCAGGTCGCCCTTCCTCATCCAGAAGTCCTCCAGGCTGCCCCTCCCCAAAGCATTTCACGTCCTTTCCAAATGTCCATTCAAACACGGTCCAAAAAGGTTGACACTTGAGGGCCAAAATCCTTCTCAGGGACATGAGATACCCCATGTTTGAATGCATCCCAGTGTGACTCAGAGGAGACCTGGCCTCTAAATTTAGAACAAGGAAGTGGCCGGCAATACAAACAGGCACCAGTGGCGTCCCAGAACACAGCCATGGACTCTGAGCCACAGTTCTTTGCTGCTTTTGGGAAGTAGGAAACCAAATTGTGAAATGATCTACATGGGGCTGCCCTTGAAGAGTATGCAGAAGCTTCAGCTGGTGTGCAATGTAGCGGCCACAGGAAGTTATGTGTGTTCCTAGAAGGACCCACATCACACATCATACATAGGTTTGTTTCCTGGTCCAATTCAAGATGCTGGTTTAAAGCCACATATCTTCCAGCTGGCAAGGTTGAGAAACACTTTTAGAAGCACCATCCAAAAAAGGTTGGACTATCTCTTTAAAACAGAGCAAGAACAGCCAGAAAGGGAAAGACTAATCTTTCTGCCAAATGAATATCTGCCAGAATGGTGGTGGTGGTGGTGGGGAAAGTATTTTTCTTCACCTCTAGAATATATTTGCAAATGTTATATTTAGCATGTCAGCTTTCCTCTGGGAATTAAAAGCCCCCTGGGCTGAAAAACAGTTGACTTCATGTTGCCTTAGGAAGATGTTATTTTAACAGAGTCCATTTGATATCCAGGCATAGCATTTAAATTGTAACTTACCGTCAAGTTTACTGAATCGATTATTCTCTCCGGCAATCCACAGGACTGCCAAAGAACCCAATTTAGAAGAGAGATTCGGGAGATAATAGAAAAACAGAGTTGGAAGGGATCTTGGAGGTCTTCTAGTCCAACCCCCTGCTCAGACAGGAAACCCTTTACCAGGGGTAGGCAACCTTGGCTCTGCTGGCTCAGGAATTCTGGGAGTTGAAGTCCACAAATCATAAAAGAGCCAAGGTTGCCTACCCCTGCCCTATACCATTTCAGACAAACAGTTGTCCAGTCTCTTTGTGAAACCTTCCAGTGATGGAGCATCCACAACTTCTAGAGGCAAGCTGTTCCACTGATTAACTGTTCTCACTGTCAGGAAGTTTCTCCTTAGTTCTAGGTTGCTTCTCTCTTTGATTAGTTTCCATCCGTTGCTTCTTGTCCTGCCTTCAGATGCTTTGGAGAATAGCTTGACTCCCTCTTCTTTGGGGCAGCCCCTGAGATACTGGAAGATGCTATTATGTCACCCCTGGTCCTTCTTTTCATTAAACCCGACATACCCAAGTCCTGCAACTCTGGTATATCTCTGGCTTAATTTCCATATTGCACCGTGGGATCTCCTGCTAATTAAGATTTGGGTGCAAGGGCCAACCAGGAAGTCATCGCTTAAATGGTGGGAAAAAACACACAGCGAGACACACACATACGCACAGATACACAGGCTACTGCCTTCCCAAAGTGGTACTGTGAGAAAAGGCAAGCCAGCAGCCAAAATTGTCCTTTCTGCCTCCAAAGCGGCTTTGAACTTCAGAAAGTTCAGCCAACATCTAATTTTAACCCTGAGTTCCAGGAGAGAGAAAAAGCTGATGGGAAGATTTCAAAGTTCCTTGAAGTTCTGACCTACAACAGGAAAAGAGCTGTCAGCCGCCTTGTCTGTTATGGGGAATCCCAGGGGAGGTGACAGAAAAGCAGAGCATGTTCCCACTGTAAAATAAAATAAAATAAAATAAAATAAAATAAAATTTGGAAGGGTTTTTCTTTTTTAATGAGTAGGTGAGCATTGCAGAAATGGAAGAAGGGCTCACCCTTTCACCCGGATCTTCTCTGCTTTTCCAAAACTGGAAGGCCAACGAGCCAAGCTTAGGACTTCCTACCATTTCTATATTGATTTATATTGATTTATTAAAGGCCCAGGCTGTCCATCGCGTCGTCAGGTGGCTTACAAGCTCAAACGGCCGTATCCGAACATTAATAGCAATGACACTTAGACTTATATACCGCTTTCACAGTGCTTTGCAGACCTCTCTAAGCAGTTTACAGAACCAGCTCATTGTCCCCCAAAATCTGGGTCCTCCTTTTGCCAAGCTCGGAAAGATGGAAGGCTGAGTCAACTTTCAGTCGGTCAGGATCGAACTTAGTGGGCAGAGTCAGCCTGCAATACTGCATTCCATCCACTGCGCCATCACGGCTCTTCAAACAATAACTCTTACCATTAAAGCTAACCAAGTTAGATAACAAAGGAGCAATAGACAGAAGGGCGGAGACGGAACATAGAACATAGAGTAATAGGACTGGAAGGGACTTTGGAGGCCTTCTAGTCCAACCCCCTGCTTAGCAGGAGACCTTATACCCATGGTGGCGAACCTATGGCACACATGCCACAGGTGGCATGCAGAGCCCTCTCTGTGGGCACGCGCGCCATCGCTCCTAGGCCTTCAGCTGGTTTTTATAAAACCTTATTGCTTAGGCTTCTGTCGCTATGTGCAAAAAAAAAAGAGGTTCTATCAATCAATTTCAACTTCTCGCGGGGAAAAAAAAGATCTCGTAAAGTTGGAATTGATTGATTGAACTTTTTAGTCCCACCCAGTCTGCCGTTACCACCGCAGCCACACCCACCCAATGGGCCACGCCCACCCAGCACCCAACGATACATAAGTGGGTTTTGGGTTGCAGCTTGACCACTCGGTCTCTAAAAGGTTCGCCATCACTGGGCTTATACTATTCTGGAAAAATGGCTGGCCAATCTCTTCTTGAGAATCTCCAGTGATGGAGCACACCCACAACTTCTGAAGACAAGCTGTTCCCTTGATTTAATTGTTCTCACTGTTGTGAAAATTCTACTTAGTTCTAGGTTGGTTCTCTCTTTAATGATCATCCACCAATTAATTCTTAATCACTAACCACGTCCAGTATGGACCAGCCCCATCGGAACCCCAGGCCAATTGACTAAGTTCTGTTTTAAGCCCCGTCCAGAAGGCCAAGAGGGTGGGGGTAGATCTCACCTCAAGGGGTACGATGTTCCAGAAGGTGGGGGCCACAGCAGAGATGGCTCTTCTCCTGGACCCCACCAGCCAGAATTCCTTGACTGACATGGTCTGCGCCATGCTCCTTCTGCCAGAATGAGTGGGGTGGGGCAATCCCATCAGGGTGAGATGGTTCGTCAGATAACATGGACCCCGTGCGATGCAGGGTGTCAACACTGCTAACATCGGATGTTTTGCATTGACAAAAGATGGAAATGTAGCCATCTTTTTCCCTTTAGATGATGTTGGGGGGGGGAATGTGAATGAGAGTCCAGCTAGACATAACAACAGTAAACTTAGAATGAGAATCAAGGTTATTGAGCCCAGAGCTGATAAAGAATTGGTGGGCTGGAGAACTGGAGAGGAAGCTGGCGCTACAAGCTAATTGGGGGATGTGATTTATGGCAGTTAATTGCAGGAGGGAATTGTGCTTTGATACTATGTGCCCAGGAGAGGGGAATTCAGTTTTTGGCTTTGATTATGCAGTGCCGATATTATGCTACTCGAGTAAAAGATTCTTTAAGGTAAACAATGCCTCGAAGTTTTTTTGAAGAGTTTCATCTGTCGGAACCATGACACAGGGCTTGTAAAGGCGATAACCAACACCTTGAACTGGACCCGGAAGCCAACTGGCCACCAGCGCAGCTCGCACAACGGTGTTATCACCGAAGCTACCCTAGGGAGCTCAAGAACTGCTGTATTCTGTGCCAGCTGTAGCTTCTGAACAGTCTTCAAGGGTAGTCCCATGGAGAGTGTGTTGCAGTAGTCCAGACACAAGGTGATCAGCGCCTGAGTGACTGAGTCTCGGCCACAAACAACCAGATTCCTATGCAAAGGGTTCAAAATTATTGATTTATTGTTCAAGATCATGCATAGGAACCTTCGCAGACGAAGGCTTTGCACTTGGGTAAAACTAGATAAGGTTTATAGATAGTCCATATATAAGATTTACCTCAGGTCATTAAACTTTTACCTCAGGATTTTTGGTTAGGGATCCTAAAAGATTGTACTAATACTGAGATGAATAATATGTGATAGACTAGAAACTGTGGATAAACTATAGAAAAGAGAAACACCAATCAAATAAAGTGTAACAGGCGTATAGTTGAGGCTTGATGTGAGGAGTGAAAAATGTTTACCAAACCAGACGTTTACAAAGATTAATACTTAGTGTTGTATACCAGGTGCTATGATGATTGATGCATACTAAGATTTTATGTTCAATGCTGATTGTTTTAATAAAAGAATTAAAAAAACTAGATAAGGTTTAATAACAATCAAGTTGACTCTTGTGACTGCTTAGACTTAGAGACTCTCAACTGATTCCTTATTTGACTCCTCCACCTGACTTTTCCTTCTCTCTCTTAGCACTGATGATGCTATCTAGTTAGGTCATGAAACGTCTGCTAGAAAACAACCCAGCTCAGAGAGCACTAAGGACCCCATAGTTGTTGTTGTCGTCGTCCTCCTCCACTCTTCTAGCACTGATGATGTTACCTAGTTGGGTCATGAAATGTCTGCAAGAAAACAACCCAGCTCAGAGAGCACCAAGGACTCCACAGTTCTCCTCTTCTTCCTCCTCCTTCCTTCTAGCACTGATATTACCTAGTTGGGTCATGAAACGTCTGCTAGAAAACAATCCAGCTCAGAGAGCACCAGGGACCCCACAGTCCTCCTCCTCCTCCCTTCTAGCACTGATGATGTTACCTAGTTGGGTCATGAAATGTCAGCAAGAAAACTACCCAGCTCAGAGAGCACCAGGGACCCCCTCATTTCAACTCTTAGCTACAAATACTCTCCTTTATTGGTGATATTTCTTAATGGTGCAAAGAGAGGCCTCCATCTATTGGGCCAATTCTCAGGCCCAAATGCTACAGCAGAAATAACATTCAAAGCCCTGTCCAGCTACAAAAATTCTCCAGATTTGGACAGTCCCTCTCTTTTTTTCCCCATCTTACCACATTTATAAAAACCACGCAAAGATTAAATTGGGGGTGGGGTGGGGGGAAAGGCCTGGAATGAGACTTGCTGAGTAGGCTATCCTGCTGAGATTTGTGTCGACCGTCGCACATTTTGGGAAGCTGAAGAGATTACTGGGGTGTTGAAACACAAATTCCTCAAATATTCTTGTTGCTTCCAAGCCGGATGGTGTGTCTGTGTCATTTGCTCCTTGGTCTCATTTGCCTGCCTTGGCATTCCAAGTAAGCCTTGACTTACGACCGCAACCGAGCCCAAAATGTCCATTGCTTAGCAAGGCAGTTTGTTAAGTGAGTTTTGTCCCATTTTACGACTGTTTTTGCCACCACTGTTAAGTGGGTCTCTGCAGTTGGTTCACCATGGCTTGGTTCTCTGCAGTTAAGGGGAGCCATGTGGTCATTAAGTGAATCTGGCTTCCCCCACTGACTCAGAAATTGGCTGGGAAAATTACAAGTGAGGATCCCATGATCCCGGGACCGTGTAAATGGTCGTGACCCAAGGGCCCAAAATTTCATCATGTGACAAAGGGGACACTGCGACAGCCGTCGTTAAGTAGGAAAAAGAGTCTGTGTTTTTTCAGTGCTGTTGTAACACTGAAGGGTCCCTACATGAAGGGTTATAAGTCGAGGACGAGACGCATCTTGTAAGCTGCTCAGAGTCGCCGTTATCGGTGAGATGGACAGCGTAAAAATGTAATCAATAAATGACACAGAACATTGCAACGAAGTCAGGGTCGTTCAGCAATCAGCCAGGGCTGCAGAAATCTTTTGGTGGCTACAAAGGTTGTGAAAGAGACAAAGCTACCACAGTTTGACTACAAAGTTAACTCACACTGGCACTGGTGATGTTACCTAGTTGGGTCATGAAACGTCTGCAAGAAAACCACCAAGCACAGAGAGCACCAAGGATCCCACAGTCGTCACCCTCCTCCTCCTCCTCCTCCTCCTCCTCCTCCTCCTCCTCCTCCTCCTCCTCCTCCTCCTCCTCCTCCTCCATTCTAGCACTGATGATGTTGCCTAGTTGGGTCATGAAACGTCTGCAAGAAAACCACCAAGCACAGAGAGCACCAAGGATCCCACAGTCGTCACCCTCCTCCTCCTCCTCCTCCTCCTCCTCCTCCTCCTCCTCCTCCTCCTCCTCCTCCTCCTCCTCCTCCTCCTCCTCCATTCTAGCACTGATGATGTTGCCTAGTTGGGTCATGAAACGTCTGCAAGAAAACCACCAAGCACAGAGAGCACCGAGGATCCCACAGTCGTCACCCTCCTCCTCCTCCTCCTCCTCCTCCTCCTCCATTCTAGCACTGGTGATGTTACCTAGTTGGGTCATGAAACGTCTGCAAGAAAACCACCAAGCACAGAGAGCACCAAGGATCCCACAGTCCTCCTCCTCCTCCTCCTCCTCCTCCTCCTCCTCCTCCTCCTCCTCCTCCTCCTCCATTCTAGCACTGATGATGTTGCCTAGTTGGGTCATGAAACGTCTGCAAGAAAACCACCAAGCACAGAGAGCACCAAGGATCCCACAGTCGTCACCCTCCTCCTCCTCCTCCATTCTAGCACTGATGATGTTGCCTAGTTGGGTCATGAAACGTCTGCAAGAAAACCACCAAGCACAGAGAGCACCAAGGATCCCACAGTCGTCACCCTCCTCCTCCTCCTCCTCCTCCTCCTCCTCCTCCTCCTCCTCCTCCTCCTCCTCCTCCTCCTCCTCCTCCTCCTCCTCCTCCATTCTAGCACTGATGATGTTGCCTAGTTGGGTCATGAAACGTCTGCAAGAAAACCACCAAGCACAGAGAGCACCAAGGATCCCACAGTCCTCCTCCTCCTCCTCCTCCTCCTCCTCCTCCTCCTCCTCCTCCTCCATTCTAGCACTGATGATGTTGCCTAGTTGGGTCATGAAACGTCTGCAAGAAAACCACCAAGCACAGAGAGCACCAAGGATCCCACAGTCGTCACCCTCCTCCTCCTCCTCCTCCTCCTCCTCCTCCTCCTCCTCCTCCTTCTCCATTCTAGCACTGGTGATGTTACCTAGTTGGGTCATGAAACGTCTGCAAGAAAACCACCAAGCACAGAGAGCACCAAGGATCCCACAGTCCTCCTCCTCCTCCTCCTCCTCCTCCTCCTCCTCCTCCTCCTCCTCCATTCTAGCACTGATGATGTTGCCTAGTTGGGTCATGAAACGTCTGCAAGAAAACCACCAAGCACAGAGAGCACCAAGGATCCCACAGTCGTCACCCTCCTCCTCCTCCTCCATTCTAGCACTGATGATGTTGCCTAGTTGGGTCATGAAACGTCTGCAAGAAAACCACCAAGCACAGAGAGCACCAAGGATCCCACAGTCGTCACCCTCCTCCTCCTCCTCCTCCTCCTCCTCCTCCTCCTCCTCCTCCATTCTAGCACTGATGATGTTGCCTAGTTGGGTCATGAAATGTTTGCAAGAAACCACCAAGTACAGAGAGCACCAGGGACCCCACTGTCCTCCTCCTCCTCCTCTTCCTCTTCTTCCTCCTCCCCCCTGCACACCCCACTCCCTTCAAGCACTGATGATGTTCCCTAGCGGGGTCATGAAACGTCTGCAAGAAAACCACCAAGCTCAGAGAGCACCAAGGACCCCACAGTCCACCCACTTTCTTATTTCTTAGTTAACTCACTCTTTTCTCATGAACTTCTCAGAATGCTATCATGGTTACCTACATGGGGAACACAAGCATCAGTCCTATCTAATGTTCATACTCAAGGCAGACCTTCTTGGAGGACTCTGGCCTCTAGATCAGTTATTCTACTAGCAGAGATGCCACAACCCAGCTGGCTGCAATTCTCCAACTTTCAACCTTCAACTTTCCCTCCTCAATGCATGATGGTTTTTAGCCCAAAAAAGAAGAAGAAGAAAAAAAGAAAACGAAATTGAACCAGGGTGGCTGTGTAGATCATCTAGGGACCTTTTCCAACACTTCCAAGAAGCTGATTCATTTCTGAGAAGCCAATCAAAAACTCCCACTGACCCTGACCTTAGTAGGTCTCTTATTCAGTCATCCAATCAAGGTGGTGGAATCTCATGTTGGTGAACAATGAAGTAGAGATTCAGACAACACAGATTCATCCCCCACAGCCTGTGTGCCCGTCTTCAACAGGGAAGGGACCCAGGGCAGAAAACATCCTGCAGCCAAGAAGGCTACACACCCATTTGCACCACTCAGGTGACCCTGAGGACACAGACGAACCTCCAAGTAGCCTCAAGGACTCTCTGAAAGAGTGCAAAGGACCGGCTGTCTGCAAGGAGTATAAATACTTCCATTCCCCACCCTCCAGTCAGAGCTGAAGAAGCTTCTGGGATGAGAAGCGAAACGTCTTCAAAGAGAAAAACAAGGAAGTCCAGTGGCCTCCTGGAAAAGCATGGAATTTATGGAATTCACTTCCAGAAGAGGTCGTGACAGCTGTCAGCCTTGATAGCTTCAAGGCAGGGCTAGATAGATTCATGGAGGCCAAGTGTATCGGTGGTTATTAAAACGGATGTCCGTGTGCCGCCTCTATGTTGGTTGAGGCAGGCAGGATTCCCTTGAGTACCATTTGTTGGGGGTCAAGGGAAAGGGAGGGTTTTACCTTCTCTTTCTGCTCAAGATCCCCGTGTACAATTGGTGGGCCACTGTGGGACACAGAATGCTGGACTCGATGGGCTTCGGCCTGATTCAGCATGGCTCTTCTTATGTTCTTATCTTTGGGACAATCATGACTTGGATGACTGAGAATCTCCCTAGACCAGGGGTAGGCAACCTTGGCTCTTTTATGACTCGTGGACTTCAACTCCCAGAATTCCTGAGCCGGCATGGCTCAGTATGGAAACCTCTCCCTTTCCCCTCAGCAAGGCTGGCTCAGGAATTCTGGGAGTTGAAGTCCACGAGTCATAAAAGAGCCAAGGTTGCCTACCCCTGCCCTAGACAGACGGAAAAGAAAGATATAAATATCAACTATATAAACCTTGTGTGCTCAGGGTTGTAGATGCTGTCCTTTCAACAGGGCTCCACGCCCATTTGCAACACTCAGGTGACCCTGAGGACACAGGTAAACCTTCAAGTGGCCTCAATGACTCTCTAGAAAAATGCAAATGACCACCTGTCTGCAAGGAGTGTAAATCCTTCCATTCCCCACCATCCAGTCAGAGCTGATGAAGCTTCTGTAGAAGTAAAAAAGATGTTGAGGCTCTAGAAAGAGCACAGAGAAGAGCAACAAAGATGATCAGGGGACTGGAGGCTAAAACATATATAAGGAAAGGCTGTTGGAATTGGGTATGTCTAGTTTAATGAAGAGAAGGACGAGGGGGGACATGATAGCAGTCTTCCAGTATCTCAGGGGCTGCCCCAAAGAAGAGGGAGTCAAGCTATTCTCCAAAGCTCCGGAAGGCAGGTGAAGAAGCAACGGATGGAATCTCATCAAGGAGAGAAGCAAGCTAGAACTAAGGAGAAACTTCCTGACAGTGAGAACAATCAATCAGTGGAACAACCTGCCTCCAGAAGCGGTGAATGCTCCAACACTGGAAGTTTTTAAAAAGAGACTGGACAGCCATTTGTCCGAAATGGTATAGGGCTTCCTGCCTGAGCAAGGGGTTGGACGAGATGACCTCCAAGGTCCCTTCCAACTTTACAATTATTATTATTATTCTTGGATGAGAAGCGAAACGTCTTCAAAGGAAAAACAAGGAAGTCCAGTTGCCTCCTGGCAATGCACCTTTGGGACAACCTGGATGACCGAGAATCTCCATAGACATTTTGGGTGAAAACCAAAAGTCCATCGGGGGTTTTTTGTTTTTTTTTTTGTATAGATTTTATTAGTTTTTATAGGGTTAGGGATAAGGTGGGGTCGGGATTAGGGTTGGGGTTGGGGTTGGTTTTTTTTCCAAATAACGTTTTCAATATTTAGCAAATGGCATAACGAAGAAGTCCTAATTAAGAAAATTCTAGAGCGTGCAGAAATGGATAGATTGACTTTAAAGATAAAACAGAAAGGAGACTCAGTGTAATTTAGAACATGGGATAATTTCTGTCAATGGCTAGGAAAACGAGTCAGAGAGAAATATGTAATTTTGAATATATATTAGCAAGAAGGCGGCTATTGAGTGATGAATTAACATATTGTTAAATACATGTACCCAGACATGATGCTGTTTGCTAAATATTGAAAATTATTATTTTATTATTATTTTTCGGATTTGTATGCCGCTCCTCTCCGCAGACTCGGAGCGGCTCACAACATACAAATAAACAATTCAATATAAATAAAAAAAAAACAACATTAAAAATAAACCCCACACATACTCCTCAGTCACACCACAATCCACAATCATCCCCAGGCCTGCCGGCAGAGGTAGGTTTTTAAATTCTTTCGGAAGGCCGGGAGAGTTGGAGAAATGCGGAATTCAGGAGGTAGTTGGTTCCAGAGGGTGGGCGCCACAACCGAGAAGGCCCTCCCCCTAGGGCCCGCCAGACGACATCGTTTCGCTGACGGGACCCAGAGGAGGCCGACCCTGTGCGCTCTCACCGGTCGAAGGGAAGTATATGGCAGAAGACGGTCCCGTAAGTATGTTACTTGGAAAAACCCCAAAAGTCCATCTTTTAAGGCTGGGGTCCCCAACCCCTGGTCCGTGGACCGGTACCGGGCCACGGCATGCCAGCAACCGGTCCGCACAAACAAGCAAAGCCCCATCCGTGGGATGCAGGTCGCACACAAAACCACGCACCCTCCTGTCCACGGAAAAAGCTCTCTCCACGGAACCGGTCCCTGGTGCCCCAAAATGTCGGGGACTTCTGTTTTAAGGAGATACCAAATGGAGGGAACAGGGAGAGAGCCCAACGCTCGCCAGCAACATCTGTTCGTTCAGATATATAAAGATGCACAAGGTCTGATGTTAGGGAATTATATGTTCAAGAATGTGCTAGCACTGCAGCAGCACTTGGCTGTAGGTTCAAAGGAAGAAAAAGCCTTAATGAGTTGCCTTTTGACGCCAGGAAACAGCTTAAGACTCCGGTTTCATCTGGGATCTCTCTTTCTCACGTAGACACACTCGCATTCCCAGTGTGAATTTTGCGAAAGCTACATGGCCATGAACAGGGGATCCTTGACTTACGATTACAGTCGGCACCAGAATTTCTATCGCTAAGCAAGATAGTTCAGTGAGTCATGTCTGATTTTTATGATCTTTTTTTTTTGGCCACAGTTACAATCAGAAGAGAGCTGGAAGGGACCCTGGAGGTCTTCTAGTCTAACCCTCTACTCAAGCAGGAGACCCTATATAGTATACCCTTTCAGTCTCTTCTTAAAAACCTCCAGGGTTGGAGCACTCATAACTTCTGAGGGCAACTAGTTGTTAAGCGAAGTGTTAAGCACCTAGTTGTTAAGTGAATCGCCTGATCATTAAGCGAAACCGGCTTCCTTCATTGGCTTTGCTTGTCAGAAGCCAGCTGGGAAGATAGCCAAGGGTGATCACATGACCTCGGGATGCTGTAACCATCGTAAACACATGCTTGGGGAATTCTGGGAGTTGAAGTCCACCCATGTTAAAGGGGCCAAGGTTGAAAAACATCGGGCGGACAGCCAAGTGCCAGGGAGACTTTTATTTTGGTCCTTCCACTCAGACATTCATTGGACCCCTAAAATGGCCAATTTAAGGATTCTACAACTCTTAATGGAGGTAATAGCAGATTTTATCTTCCTGGGCTCCAAGATCACCGCAGTTGGGGACTGCAGCCAAGAAATTAAAAGACGCTTGCTCCTGGGGAGGAAAGCTAGGGCAAATCTAGACAGCATACTAAGAAGCAGAGACATCACCCTGTCAACAAAAGTGCGTAGAGTCAAGGCCATGGTTTTCTCAGTTGCAATGGATGGCTATGAAAGTTGGACCCTAAGAAAGGCTGAGCGCCAAAGAATGGAGGCCTTTGAACTCTGGTGCTGGAGAAGACTCCTGCGAGTCCCCTGGACTGCAAGGCGATCCAACCGGTCAGTCCTAGAGGAGATCAACCCCGACTGCTCTTTAGAAGACCAGATCCTGAGGTTGAAACTCAAGTCCTTTGGCCACCTAATGAGAAGGAAGGACTCCCTGGAGAAGAGCCTGATGCTATGAAAGATGGAGGGCAAGAGAAGAAGGAGACGACAGAGAATGAGGGGGCTGGATGGAGTCCCTGAAGCAGGAGGCGGGAGCTTAAATGGACTCCAGAAGATGGTAGAGGACAGGAAGGCCTGGAGGAACGTTGTCCACGGGGTCGCGACGGGTCAGACACGACTTTGCAACTAACAACAACAACAGCAACTCTTAATATTCATATCCCAACAATTTCTCAGGAGAAAGCATTTTACTGCACCAAAAAGGCAAAGGAGCTTCCTATTTTGGTTGACAAATGATAGGAATAAAGAAAACGCATCATAGTGATTTGACATGGACGGTCATTGTGCAGGCAAGAACCTGCCATCTTTTGCTGAAGTCACCCTTTTTCGAGACGATCTATCAATACAGCCACCTAAATGGATCTTCATTTGCATTCTGCAGCGTCGTTTATCCATCAAGCTTTGATTAAATAAAAGGGCAAACGTCTTCGATTGCTGGATTAGTTTTATTGAAAACGCAGATATTTAAATAGATTAGCTAAGAAGCATTGTCTCCAATGGCCAGGTCCTGGAAACTATCTGCAGAGCAGAGATCTGGGACCCTTTTATACATATTTGGTACGGGCCAAGGCGACTCTGTCTTCTGTGTGAGTTTAGGACCACACGGGTTTTAGCTATCACGAATTTGCAAAATGTCGGATTTGATCCTATTTCTCATTTTTCAACTACAGGAGTACCTCGATACTCATCGTTAGTTGTTTCCGGGAGGCATAGAATCAAAATCACATGAAGTATTAGTACCGCTTTATAAAGCCTTAGTAAGGCCACACCTGCATCCAGTACAAAAATACAGTGTCCATTACAAAAAAAAAAAAAAGATGTTGAGACTTTGGAAAAAGTGCAGAGAAGAGCAACTAAGATGTTTAAAGGCCTATGAAGAACGATTGCAGGAATTGGGTAAGGCCAGTCTAAAGTAAAGAAGGACAAGGAATGACATGAGAGCAATATTCTAGTATCTGAGGGGCTGCCACAAAGAAGTGGTTAAATTATTTCCCAATGCACATTTACCGGTATACATAACTAGACTGTTGTTTCTCTGTGTCATAGCCTATATGTAGGTATACGCATAATTCTGTATTTATTTATTTTTGTCATATTTATGTAGTGTATATCGGAGGTGGTGACCTCTTGAGAGCTGAATGCAATGAAATTTCATTTTAATGTATGCCGATTAGTGTACATTCAAAGTGATAATAAAGTTATTATTCTATTCTATTCTATTCTATTCTATTCTATTCTATTCTATTCTATTCTATTCTATTCTATTCTATTCTATTCTATTCTATTCTATTCTATTCCATTCCATTCCATTCCATTCCATTCCATTCTTTCATTACTCCACTCCACTCCACTCCGTTCCATTCTATTCCATTCATTCATTACTCTACTCCACTCCACTCCACTCCACCCAATCCACTCCACTCTGTTCCGTTCCATTCCATTCCATTCTTTCATTACTCTACTCCACTCCACTCCACCCAATCCACTCCATTCCATTCCATTCTTTCATTACTCCACTCCACTCCACCCAATCCACTCCACTCCGTTCCATTCTATTCCATTCTTTCATTACTCTACTCCACTCCACTCCGTTCCATTCCATTCCATTCTTCCATTACTCTACTCTACTTCACTCCACTCCACTCCACTCCTCCACTCCACTCCATTCCATTCCATTCCATTCCATTCTTCCATTACTCCACTCCACTCCACTCCATCCAATGCACTCCACTCCGTTCCATTCCATTCCATTCCATTCCATTCCATCTTTTCATTACTCTACTCCACTCCACTCCATCCAATCCACTCCATTCCATTCCATTCCATTCCATTCTTCCATTACTCTACTCCACTCCACTCCACTCCACTCCATCCAATCCACTCCACTCCGTTCCATTCCATTCCATTCTTTCATTACTATACTCCACTCCACTCCACTCCACTCCATTCCATTCCATTCCATTCCATTCCATTCCATTCTACATCAGAAAGCAGGACAAGAAGCAAAGGATGGAAACCAATCAAGGAGAGAAGCAATCTGGAACTCCCAGAATTCCTGAGCCAGCAGGGCTCAGCATGGAAACCTCTCCCTTTCTCCTCAGCGTGGCTGCTCAGGAATTCTGGGAGTTGAAGTCCACAAGTCATAAAAGAGCCCAGGTTGCCTATCCCTGGCCTAAACAAATGTTTAATTCTCAGGCTTTTTTCTTCCCTTTTTAATAAATCCATGTATTCATATCTCTCTCTCTCTCTCTCTCTCTCTCTCTCTCTCTCTCTCTCTCTCTCTCCCCGCCCCCCCCATGTTCAGTCTGCTCTGGAATGCCCCCTCCCTCCCTCCCCCTTCTCTCTGGCTTTCTGGGTTATGTGAAAAAATCCACGCCAAGCCAGTCTGTAGGAGTGGCGAAGGCTCTCTCCAGGCTGCGCGTGACATGTTCTTTGACGTACTGTGTGGTCAAGAAGGCAGGCTGTAGAAGCATTGCAGGGCCCGTCTGTTTGTGTGTGTGTGTTGTGTGTGTGTGTGTTTGTGTGTGTGTGTGTGTGTGGAATCTGACTGCAATCCAAGCCTTGCACTTCAGCTTCCTGACCTGGCAGCCATTCAGAGAGACCCCACTAAGTGCTATTTCCTAAATACGCCAGCTTTTCATAACAATCTTACCACATTCTGCTTTCCTTTCCTTTTCCATTTAAAAAAAATAATATTTTTTTCACAAGCCTTCTTTTAAAGAGAGAGAGAGAGAGAGAGAGAGAGAGAGAGAGAGAGAGAGAGAGAGAGAGAGAGAGAGAGAGAGAGACTGGACTCCTCTGACGGGCGGCCTCCTCGCATTTGGAAGCCATCAAAAAGTCTCAACTCTAAACAGAAACATTTTTTTTAATGCCTTGTAATCGGTCCTCCACGTTCCAGATGAAAAAAAAAAAGGAAGAAAAAAAAGTTTTATAGTTCTGGAGTTATAAGGTTTTAGTTGCCTTTTTAAGAGCAGGGATACTTTGGAGTGCCTCTGTTATAAAAGAACAGGCCGGATCTGTTTCTTGATAGTGGGTAAACCATCTGAGCTATTTTAATGAGATTTTCTCCTCTTTTTTTTGGGCTGTTTCGGCCTCCCGTTTCTTGCCGGCTCTCAAGCAACGTTTTTTTTCCGGCATGCCCCTTATAAAGGCATCGGCGGCGGTTCATTTGGGATTATAAAGCTGGAAGGCTTTGTTGGCAGCAAAGATGCTTTCCTTACAAACAACTTCTTCAGAAGCCCTTCGCTGGAAAAAGCTTGTTTTCAAAAAAAAAATAAATAAAAAATCGAGGTCTATAAATAAAGAGGCGAGAGGGTGGAGACGTGGCTATTTTATGCAGCAGGAAAGATCGGACACATCTGGCTAAACTAACTCTGCTCCTTTAAGGAACTGGATTTCTAAACATTATTTATTTTATTTATTTATTTATTACTTAGATTTCTATGCCGCCCTATTTCAAGAACTCAGGGCGGCTCACAACATAGATACAAACATGTAGAAATCTAATATATAAAAAACATAGTAAAACCCCTCAATTAAAAGACCAATCATCCAAAACTGACATACAACATACATACACTGGCTAGGGGCCAGGTGTTAACTGCCCCAGGCCTGTCGGCAAAGATGTGTCTTCAGCAATTTGCGAAAGGCGGAGAGGGTGGGGGCAATACGGATCTCCGGGGGGAGTTGATTCCAGAGGGCCGGGGCCGCAACAGAGAAGGCTCTTCCCCTAGGCCCCGCCAGGCGACACTGTCTGGCTGACGGGACCTGGAGAAGGCTGACTCTGTGGGCCTATTCTTGGGGTCTGGTCTGTTCAGCAAGGGGAAACATAGTTCGCATTGCCCCATCTCGGCGCCCAGCTCTACGTTAAAAAGCTTTCCCTTCCATATCAGGGAGATAATTTTTAGTGGTTAAGGCACCAAACTAGAAAAGTGGGAGACGCTGAGTTCTAGTCCCATCTTAGGTATGAAAGACATCTGGGTGACTTTGGGCCAATCAGCAGAAGACTGTGAGTTCTAGTCCCACCTTAGGCATGAAAGCCAGCTGGGTGACTTTGGGCCAGTCACCAGGAGACTGTGAGTTCTAGTCCTGCCTTAGTCATGAAAGTCAGCAGGGTGACTTTGGGCCAATCAGCAGAAGACTGAGAGTTCTATTCCTGTCTTAGACATGAAATTTGTCTGCGTATTGTTGGGCCAATCACCAGGAGACTGTGAGTTCTAGTTCTCTTTTAGGCATAAAAGCCATCTGGGTGACTTGGGGCCAATTAGGAGACGGTGTGTTTCAGTCCCACCTTAGTATGAAAGCCAGCTGGGTGACTTGCGGCCAATCATTAGGAGACTATGAGTTCTAGTTTCGCCTTAGTTTCTAGTTTCACGACTGGCTGTGGTTCCCTTATGCTGCCAAGCCCTCGGCTCCTAATTACCTGATAAGCTGGTGGTACATCAGCACTGCTGTTGATTGACAAGTGGCACGTTTCCCAGGCTTCAATCATTTCCCCGGCTGTTTTTGTACCTGCTCGGCCAACAATCTTATTAGCTGTGAAATGGATGGTGCAAAGTTGCATTCTTTTTTTTTAAATTTTTTTATTATTATTAGATATCCATTTGTACATGCAAACAAAGAAAAAATTCAAGTTGCATTCTTGATCAAGAATATTTCCTAGATCTTGACAATTGGCATCCTGGAGGTTTCCCAATAGGGTCAGGGTTTTTTTTAGATTTTTATCAGTTGCTGCTCCAGAGAGCATCACTGCTTAATTGGCGATGGATCAAATTTAGGGCAAGTAAAACAAAAAAGGAAATGAACTGCTGCCAGCCACCATTCACTTCACAGTTGGAAAAAGCATTGAAACTGTGCCTACCAGAGGTGGATGAAGTCCACATTTGCTTGCTTGAGCTGGAGGTGGATATTTATTAATGAAATTTATATAGCCCCTCCTGCTAAGCCTCAATGCAACCTTGCCCACATGAAACCGCCCTGATGCACTGGATGATCACTGCAAAATTCTCTCAGGAAATTTTTAGTACAGCATCCCCAACCTGTGCCTTCTAGATGCCTTGGGATACTTCTGGATATTTAACTAGAATAGAATAGAATAACAGTTGGAAGGGACCTTGGAGATCTTCTAGTCCAGACATGTCAAGCACAAGGCTCGGGGGGCGGATGCGGCCCGCAAAGTGGTTTCATGTGGCCCGCGAAGCCATCCTGGAAACAGTGAGGGAACGGCCCCCTTTGCCTTGGCCCTGGCCCAGGCCGGCCGGAGCCAATGTACAATTTTGTGGTGGCCATCTATGCTGAAATGCATTCAGTCTTAGCTCCACAAGGCCGTCTGGAAACAGCGAGGAACCAGCGCCTGCTCCGTCAGCCCCGCCCCCTGGGTCATGCTGGGGAGGTGTCACTCTTTGTGCGGAATGAAGAAATGGACCATGCCTTGGCCCTTGCCCCGGTCCCACCCCCTTCTGTCAGAGACCCTCAGATCTGCCCCACTCCTGCCCAGGTCCCCACAGGCACCCTTGACACGAACGATGTAGAGCTGGCCATGCCCACCTAGTAGGCCACACCCACTCCATCCACGCCCACCCAGTAGACCGCCCCCCCCCCGCCCTCCCCACGAGAGCAACTGCAGTGCTGATGCGGCCCTCAATGAAATTGAGTTTGACACCCCTGTTCTAGTCCAACCCCCTGCTCAGGCAGGAAACCTAGACCATTTCAGACAAATGGTTGGCCAATCTCTTCTTTAAAACTTCCAGTGTTGCACAACATCTGGAGGCAGGTTGTTCCATTGATTAACTGTTGATTAACAATTGGTTAATTGTTCTCACCATCAGGAAATTTCTCCTTAGTTCTAGGTTGCTTCTCTCTGTGATGAGTTTCCATCCATTCTTTCTTGCCCTGCCTTCTGGTGGTTTGGAGAATAGCTTGACTCTCTCTTCTTTGGGGCAGCCCCTGAGATATTGGAATGCTGCTATCATGTCCCCCTCGCCCTTCTCTTCATTAAACAAGACAGACCCAATTCCAGAAACCGTTCTTCATATGTTTTAGCTTCCATCACTAACACTCAGCAACCCCAGAAGTAAAAACAGGAGATATCTACAACAAACAATGTAAGAAGTGCAACAGCTGCTATGTCGGATAAATAGGTAGAAGACTGGCAAAGTGCATCCATGAACACCAACTAGGTGTCAGAAGACACGATAAAAACTTCTTAATTGCACAACACGTGGACAGACTCAACCACCGTTTCAACTGGGAAACGGTGAGCCTTCTAGACCAAGCCAAGTCCCAAAACGGTGGAGAATTCCTGGAAGCATGGCACTCCGACAAATTGGCTATCAACAGGTACATAGAGATAAACGATATCTACATACCATTCAAAAGAGGCAGTCAAAAAGGTAAAACATCTCCTGACTATCAATCGACACCCAGATCAGCATAGATTAACACCAGACAAACAATCAAACAGTAAACAACAGCCTAATCAAGGAACCACCAAGAATGGGGGTCTTCAAACTTGGCCCTTATCCCATTGCTATGGGTCTGGAAGAAATATAAGCACCTCCTACACGACAAGATTCCCATTTGGACGATCCCTGGACACGCAACAGGAGATATGAACACATCCCAGGGGCAAGAAGTGGTGCCCTACAGTGAACTTGTACTGGGAGAAGAAAACGGGTTCCTCTTGAAATCTCAAGCAACGCTGGCAAACAGAGGAATAGGAAGTAATTGGCTATCATATATACAACTACAGTCAAGGTGGCGTAAAGACAAGAAGAAGGGCTTCTCCCAGAATGACGAGAACCTAATTAAACAGATCAGAGAGCAGGGGATTATGCACATCAAACGAGTGTACAGCATTCTGATAGAAATGGACTCTGAAACCGAGCTAGTCAAGAACTGTATGATAAAATGGGCGCAAGACTTCAGACACTCTATAGCCATAGACACGTGGGAGAAAATCTGGGTGAGGAATGTAGAATTCACGAAATCGCAACACTTAAGGGAAAACTTCTACAAGATGTTCTATAGATGGCATCTTGACCCGAAAAAAATATCACTCATCTACCCGGGCACCCAGCCCAAATGCTGGAGGTGCGGAGATGGGGAGGCTACTTACTTTCACATATGGTGGGCATGCAGAAAAATCAAAGCATTCTGGAGGAAGATATGGTGGACACTCCAAACTATTTTCAAAAAGCGTATAGAATTTCTACCTCAGGCTTTTTTGTTAGGGATCACAGAGGATATCACTACCTCAGAGTCAAATTTATTTTTGAACTTAATTACAGCAGCAAGATTATTGGTGGGACAGTACTGGAAGAATCCAGAAATACCGCCTATTGAAGAATGGACTGTGAAAGTAACAAATCTGGCGGAAATGGCAAAAATATCGGCATATTTGAAAAATCGCTCCAATGAACAATTTGTGATGGACTGGAAACATTGGATAGACTATATCCAAGAGAGACACCAATCAAACAGAATGCAGCTGGCGTTCAGCTAGGGCTCGACGGGAGGAGGGAAGAAGGGTTAACAAACCAAAGGTTTACAAAAACTAACACCCAATGTTGAATGTATATGTTCTATAACTAATGCCTCTTAACATAACCTTATGACTAATGATGTTTGCTTTAATATGGCTAAAGTAGACTGAATCTCTACCTCAGGATATGAAACTCTCACCTCAGGACCTCTGGTTAGGGACTATAAAAGATTGCACTAGTAATGGGATGAAATCAAGTCAGAAGCGCAAACATACAATAGGCGATAGACTAGAAACAGTAGATAGACCATATATAAGAGAAACACCAATCCAACAAAATGTATTCGGATTATACTTGAAGATGCAAGGGAGGAGGGTAGAACGTTTACTAAAACAGATGTTTACAAAGATTAATACCTAATGTTGTATGCTATGTTCTAGGAGGGTTGTTTAGCAATAAGATCTTATGTTTCATGTTGACCACATTAATTTCGAAACAGATAGAAGAAACGCCAATCAAATAAAATGTAACAGGAGTATAGTTGAGACTAGACGCGAGGGGTGGGGGGGGGAAAAGGCTTACTAATTCAGACGTCTTCAAAGACGAATGCTTAGTATTGTATACCAGGTATCATGTTGATTGCTGCATAATATGTTTTTATGTCCAATGCTGATTGTTTTAATAAAAGAATTAAAAAAAAAAAACTTGGCCCTTTTATGACTTGTGGACTTCAACTCTCAGAATTCCTCAGCCAGGCACGCTGGCTGAGGAATTCTGGGAGTTGAAGTCCACAAGTCATAAAAGGGCCAAGTTTGAAGACCCCTGACCCAGAACATTCCCACCAACACTGATAACACAAGCCACTGTCTATAAACAGAGAGTAACTCCACTTCCTTCTAGCACTGGTGATGTTCCCTAGTTGGGTCATGAAACATCTGCAAGAAAACAACCCAACTCAGAGAACACCAAGGACCACGTACTTGAGGAGATTGTTGAAAAGTGAAAGCCATTAAACCCAGAAACAGCAGAGCAAGGAAACAATGCCTTATTTCTGGCTAGGTTTTAAACAATAGTCAGAAAAGACTTGACGGTCCATAACCAGAAGATCTTCTGAGAGGTCAAGCTAAGAGTCAGCGCTGAAAACCAAGAAGTGAGCCAAGGACAGAACGGAAGCATGCCAGACCCAGGAGCCCCTCACTGTTCATAGAAAGTCTAAGCTCACATTAAATGAGACAACCTGGAGAACATCCAAACTGTCTAGAGAACAGTCAAAGTGAGACAACCTGGAGAACGCTCCAAACTATCTAGAGAACAGTCAAAAGGAGACAACATGGAAAACAATCCAAACTGTCTAGAGAACAGTCAAAAGGAGACAACTTGGGGAATGCTCCAAACTGTCTAGAGAACAGTCAAAAGGAGACAACCTGGAGAATGCTCCAAACTATCTAGAGAACAGTCAAAATGAGACAACCTGAGGAACACTCCAAACTGGCTAGAGAACAGTCAAAATGAGACAAGCTGGAGAACACTCCAAACTGTCTAGAGAACAGTCAAAGTGAGACAACCTGGAGAACACGCCAAACTGTCTAGAGAACAGTCAAAAGGAGACAACCTGGAGAACATCCAAATTGTCTAGAGAACAGTCAAAGTGAGACAACCTGGAGAACGCTCCAAACTATCTAGAGAACAGTCAAAGTGAGACAACATGGAAAACAATCCAAACTGTCTAGAGAACAGTCAACATGAGACAACCTCAAAACATTCCAAACTGTCTAGAGAACAGTCAAAATGAGACAACCTGGTTAACGCTCCAAACTGTCTAGAGAACAGTCAACATGAGACAACCTCAAAACATTCCAAACTGTCTAGAGAACAGTCAAAATGAGACAACCTGAGGAACACTCCAAACTGTCTAGAGAACAGTCAAAATGAAACAAGCTGGAGAACACTCCAAACTGTCTAGAGAACAGTCAAAGTGAGACAACCTGGAGAATGCTCCAAACTATCTAGAGAACAGTCAAAATGAGACAACCTGGAGAATGCTCCAAACTGTCTAGAGAACAGTCAAAATGAGACAACCTGAGGAACACTCCAAACTGGCTAGAGAACAGTCAAAATGAGACAAGCTGGAGAACACTCCAAACTGTCTAGAGAACAGTCAAAGTGAGACAACCTGGAGAACACTCCAAACTGTCTAGAGAACAGTCAAAAGGAGACAACCTGGAGAACATCCAAATTGTCTAGAGAACAGTCAAAATGAGACAACCTGGAGAACGCTCCAAACTATCTAGAGAACAGTCAAAGTGAGACAACATGGAAAACAATCCAAACTGTCTAGAGAACAGTCAACATGAGACAACCTGGAGAACCACTCCAAACTGGGTAGAGCTTCCACGTTTGAGGAACCTCTACTCAGGCTTCATGTCCTCAAGATCTATTCTAGATGTTCCCTGACTCTGCTCACCCACCACTTGCAGTGGAGAGATTTCTTTATTTGTAGAACTTGGAAATCTGTCACCTAATTACTGGCTTTGGCCTCTTCCCGTCCTCCCAAACTTGACTTTTGCGATGGGTAGAGGAGAACATTGGGGCAGAGAACAAGAGCCAATAGCATCATTGGGTATTCCCTCTCTAATTCAACATGGCTCCAGCAAGTTGGAGAAGACATGTAGCTTTTGGCGGCCAGCTGCTCAATAAACTTCCCCCGTCTTGCTGGAAAGGAGAAACAGCTGCAAGAGTTGAAAGCAGCTGCGGTCAGCAATAAAGTGGCCCTGGTCAGCTCTGTTCTTACCAGTAGGTGGTATTGTGGTCAGCCTTGATTGTGAGGAGGCATTCCACCCGAGCAAGGCACAAAGAAGGCACTGTGTGGAGCTTCCTCATCCCTTTCCAGAAAGTAAGGAAAGTGGGGGAGGAGAACAAACCGTGCCACAGACCGTCATCACCACCATCCCAATCTTCTTGTGTGGTCAACTTCTGCTCTTGGAAACAATTAACGCTTTTTCTGTAACGACGATGGCCGCCAAGAAAACGAACTGGGCCTGGATCTTGGATGGGATGAAAGGCTTCCTATGAATTTTGTATGTGTGTGTGGTAGATATGATTGGTACCAATAAAGGAGAATATTTGAAGCTCAGAGGTGAAATGAGGGGTCTTTGGTGCTCTCTGAGCTTGGTGGTTTTTTTGCAGATGTTTCATGACCCAACTAGGTTACATCATCAGGGCTAGAAGGGAGGGGGGCTTTGCAGAGAGGAGGAGGAGGAGGAGGAGGAGGAGGACTGTGAGGTCCTTAGTGCTCTCTGAGCTTGGTGGTTTTCTTGCAGATGTTTCATGACCCAATTAGGTTACCTCATCAGTGCTAGAAGGGAGTGCGGTTTGCTCTCTGTTTATAAGTGGCTGCCCCTGTCAGTGTTAGTGGGAGAGTTCTTGGTTGGTTCCTTTGATTAGGCTGTTGTTTACAGTTGGATTGTTTGTCTGAGATGGTAGTTCCTCGATTGAAACAAAGAATGAACCTCACTCCCTTCAAGCACTGATGATGTTATCTAGTTGGGTCATGAAACGTCTGCAAGAAAACAACTAAGCTCAGAGAGCACCAAGGACCCCACAGTCCTCCTCCTCCTCCTCCTCCTCCTCCTCCTCCTCCTCCTCCTCCTCCTCCGAGAGTAACCCTACTCCCTTCTAGCACTGATGAGGTTATCTAGTAGGGTAAAGAAACATCTGCAAGAAAATCGCCAAGCTCAGGGGGCACCAAGGACCCCACAGTCCTCCTCCTCTTCCTCCTTCCCCACTCTTCAAATCCCCCTCCCTTCTAGCACTGATGATGTTACTGAGTTGGGTCATGAAACGTATGCAGGAAAACAACTAAGCTCAGAGAGCACCAAGGACCCCACAGTCCTCCTCCTCCTCCTCCTCCTCCTCCACAGAGAGCAACCCTACTCCCTTCTAGCACTGATGATGTTACCTAGCAGGGTAAAGAAACATCTGCAAGAAAACAGCCAAGCTCAGAGAACACCAAGGACCCCACAGTCTTCCTCCTCCTCCTCCTCCTCCTCCTCCTCCTCCTCCTCCTCCACAGAGAGCAACCCTACTCCCTTCTAGCACTGATGATGTTACCTAGCAGGGTAAAGAAACATCTGCAAGAAAACAGCCAAGCTCAGAGAACACCAAGGACCCCTCAGATATGACAAGTCTTGATCCTCACATCTAGCCTGTTCTAGCATGTGATGATCTGGAATTCCAGAGTGCTCAGAGAACACCAGTTTTAGAGAACATTGATCTAAAATTGGGTGGACCTGGTAGTGCTGGAAAAGGGGGTCTCCCCTCTTTCCAACCCTCCTGGAAAAAAAAAATACCTTGCATGTTAGTTGTTTCTCATCTTCCCAGTTCCAAACTGGCCTTTTTGAGAGTTGATTCTTCTATCAGAGAAGGATTTGAGGCTATTTGAGCCTTTAAAAATGCTTGCTGAGGCAGCTAAGGTAAATTTGGTCTCCTTGGTTCAGATGTTTCATATACAGAAGATATATATCACAGGGTTGGAAGGGATCTTTGGAGGTCTTCTAGTCCAACCCCCTGCTCAGGCAGGAAACCCTATACCATTTCAGACAACTGGCTGTCCAGTCTCTTCTTCAAAACTTCCAGTGTTGGAGCATTCACCGCTTCTGGAGGCAGGTTGTTCCACTGGTTAATTGTTCTAATTGTCAGGAAGTTTCTACTTAGTTCTAGGTTGCTTCTCTCCTTGATTAGTTTCCATCCGTTGCTTCTTGTCCTGCCTTCAGGTAATTTGGAAAATAAATTGACCCCTCTCTTCTCTGTGACAGTTCCCCCCAAATGTTGGAAGCCTGGTATCATGTCACCCCCTAGTCCTTCTCTTTGTTAGGTTACCCATACCTAGTTCCCCCAACTGTTCATTGCATGGTTTAGCCTCCAGACCCCTGATCATCTCTGTTGTTCTTCTCTGCACCCTTTCTAGGGTGTGAGATGACCACGTGTTGCCCAATTTGGCAAAGAAAGTTCGGCAAAGACTGCCAAACGTCCTCGTCATTTTGTTCTCAAGGGCAAGGAGAGGAAAATACAACCAGAATCTAAGCAATTCTGATTTCTATTTTTTTTTCTTTTGTTCTCATAGGCTGCTGCTTTTGGAATTTTTAAAATCAGATTTTTTTTTCCCCTCCACCTCCAAGGGCAGGAAATGTTCTGCTGGGGACTCTGATCCAGTGGACAAAGCTTTCTTCCAATATGGAAGAATATTCATTCGTTTCCTCTGCCCCGACCTTGGGATTTATCTCCCATGCCAAGAGGGGAAGAGAAGATGAATTGCACGGAACAAAGGAATGAGCAGAAGGGGAGAAGAGCAGACCAGAAAAAAAAAAATCTCGTGGACTGGAAATCTCTCTGGGACCTTGGAAGGGACCTTGGAGGTCATCTAGTCCAACCCCCTGCTCAAGCAAGGAGACCCTACATACCATTTCAGACAAATGGTGGTCCAATCTCTTCTTAAGGACCTCCAGTGATGGAGCACCCACAACTTCTGGTGGCAAGTCGTTCCAAGGAGGAATTGTTCTAACGGTCAGGAATTCCTCCTTAGTTCCTAAGTTGGATCTCTCTTTGATACGTTTCCATCTTGTTACTTCTTGTCCTGCCTTCAGGGGCTTTGGAGAATAAGTTGACACACACACCCTTCTTTGGGGCAGCCCTTCAAATATTGGAACGCTCTCCCAGCGGTGCTTTTTCTAAGAGGCAACTGGACTTACTTTGTTTTTCTACGAAGACGTCAGAACTGTAGAAGCTTCTTGGATCAGGAGAGCAGCACCTTTGGGACAAGCGTGACTTGGCTTGACTGAGAATCTGCACGGATATTGGAAGGACTGTTAGTCCTTCTCTTCATTAAACTGGACATATCCAATTCCTGCAACTGTTCTTCCCATGTTTTAACCTCCTGCTCCGTCGCCCTCTCTGAGCTACATTCTCACTGACTTCCTGTTAGCCACTGAGATGATTTTCCAGAACATTGGAATGGAGGAGGTTATAAAATGTTAGGTTCCTTCTGTCAACAAGCTAGTTGTAGCCCCAGGTTAAAGACATAAGTCTGATGTGGGTCATCTTTTCTGGGTTTTTATGGCTGTCAAGATGCCTCCTGATGGGGATTCCAGGTAGGGCTGACCAATGTTTGTTTGTAGGAGGGCCATAAATGAAGGTTTCTTATGGCCCAAATGCTCTTTCCATCATCTCACTCGGGGAGGGTGAACTAACCAGGAAATTGTCATCAGCAGGGCTGGTAATGCATAAAAAGATTTTTATTTGGCATGAAGAAAAGGATGAACAAGATGTTTTTGTTAACACATGTAAGGCTGACTAAAAGGATTCATATCAGCCCCTTTTCTTTCATGAGCATGTTCCAAAACATTTTTTGGGTACCAATTTGTATGGGAAAATACGAAATTCCTTCCTTCCTTCCTTCCTTCCTTCCTTCCTTCCTTCCTTCCTTCCTTCCTTCCTTCTTTCTTCTTTCCTTCCTTCCTCCTCTCTCCTCCCTCCCTCCCTCATTCCCCTTGCCTGGATTCTTTCTTTTTTCTTTTCTTTCTTTCTTTCTTTCTTTCTTTCTTTCTTTCTTTCTTTCTTTCTTTCTTTCTTTCTTTTCTTTCTTTCTTTCTTTCCTTCCTTCCTTCTTTTTTCTTTTCTTTTCTTTTTTCTCCTTTATCATTTTTATTAATAAACTGGTAAACATATCTAATTTTCCTTCCTATTTTTCCTAGAACATCCCTGTGAGGTGAGTTGGGTTAAGAATAACTGGCCCAAAGTCACGAAGTTGACTTTCATGCCTAGGGCAGGACTAGAACTCACCTGGAGACTAGCCCAAGTTCACCCAGTCAGCTTTCACGCCTGGGGCAGGTCTAGAATTCACCTGGAGACTAGCCCAAGTTCACCCAGTCAGCTTTCACGCCTGGGGCCGGACTAGAATTCACCTGGAGACTAGCCCAAGTTCACCCAGTCAGCTTTCATGCCTGGGGCCGGACTAGAACTCACCTGGAGACTAGCCCAAGTTCACCCAGTCAGCTTTCACGCCTGGGGCAGGACTAGAACTCACCTGGAGACTAGCCCAAGTTCACCCAGTCAGCTTTCACGCGTGGGGCAGAACTCACTGTCTCCAGATTTCTAGGCCAGCACCTTAACCAGGGGTAGGCAACCTTGGCTCTTTTATGACTTGTGGACTTCAACTCCAGAATTCCTGAGCCAGCCATGCTGAGGAGAAATGGAGAGGTTTCCATGCTGAGCCATGCTGGCTCAGGAATTCTGGAGTTGAAGTCCATGAGTCATAAAAGAGCCAAGGTTGCCTTACCCCTGCACTAGACAAACTGGCTCTCTATATTCAATATACACTCAATATGCTGTGACGCTATAGACTCTCGATATATTGTGACTAGATGCGTTCTATGGAAAGGAAGACAATAGTGGCTGGACCACCTGCCTTGCACTTTTCTGGAGAGCACTGGAGCTTGAAAAAAAAATGAAGGGGAGTGTGCCTGGTAACCACAAATGGGCTTTGGGTTATATCCAGGACACGATCCTTCAAAGGTAGCATATCCCTAAGACAGCGGTAAGCAACCTTGGCTCTTTTATGACTCGTGGACTTCAACTCCCAGAATTCCTGAGCCAGCCATGCTGAGGAGAAATGGAGAGGTTTCCAAGCTGAGGAGAAATGGAAAGGTTTCCATGCTGAGCCATGCCGGCTCAGGAATTTTGGGAGTGAAGTCCAAGAGTCATAAAAGAGCCAAGCCCCCCCCGGCCTAGATCAGTAGTAGGCAAACTTGGCTCTTTTATGACTCGTGGACTTCAACTCCAGAATTCCTGAGCCAGCCATACTGAGGAGAAAAGGAGAGGTTTCCAAGCTGAGGAGAAATGGAGAGGTTTCCATGCTGAGCCATGCCGGCTCAGGAATTCTGGGAGTTGAAGTCCACCAGTCATAAAGGTTCCTTTCCCCGGCCTAGATTAGTAGTAGGTGACCTTGGCTCTTTTATGACTCGTGGACTTCAACTCCCAGAATTCCCCAGCCAGCCATGCTGAGGAGAAATGGAGAGGTTTCCATGCTGAGCCATGCTGGCTCAGGAATTCTGGGAGTTGAAGTCCACGAGTCATAAAAGAGCCAAGGTGGCCTACCCCCTGGCCTAAGACAAATTCCCTCTAAAACAGCAGCAAAATAGGTCCTCCCGGGTTGTGCAAACGCAGCTGGGGAGAAAGGAGAGCTTGGCAGGGCCTGGTCTAGACGCTTCTCTTCTTGGGGACTGCTGGGAGGACGGGAAGATGAAAGCAGCCTTCAAATCCCTCCAGGCGTCTGGGGCGGGCGTCAGAGGATTGGAAGGAAATTCAATGTACAACTCTGGGGGGTCCTTGTTTAGATGGGGAGGAAATTAGCCTTCTCCTGTTTAAAAACCGAAGATGTTTTTGGGGGAAAGAAAAATTACAGATTTTCAATCGAGATAAACAGACAAGTTCTTCAGATGTCGATTACTCTGAGCCAAAACTTGGTTCAGGGCAGAGAAAGCTAGGGAGGAACCTGGAGTTAATGTTTAATCTCCCACTCCTGTGTTAATCAGAGGGATTTCAAACACAGAGCTTCAGAGATACACAGATGCAGTGCTTTTTTTCTAAAAAAAAAAAAAAAAAAAGGTGCCGGAACTCACACACGTCATACAACCCGCCTTGCCTACCCTACAAGGTTCCATCCAAAAATGGTGCCGGGACTCCGTTCTGGGCGTTCTATGAGAAAAAAAAAATGCCCTGCTCAGATGTGTCCCCATTGGTGGGATGAGCTGTGTCCACAACCCGCAGAGACTTCTATCACATGATCAGGGATTGAACTAGAAGACCTCCAAGGTCCCTAATCGAGATGATTAGAGGCCTGGAGGCTAAAGCATACGAAGAATGGTTGCGGGAATTGGGTACGTCTAGTTTAATGAAAAGAAGGAAGGACCAGGGGGGTGACATGATAGCGGTCTTCCAATATGTAGAGGGTTGCCACAGAGAAGAGGGGGCCCAGGTGTATCCTAACAAAGAGAAGGACTGGGGATGTTATGAGAGCAGTCTTCCAATATTTGAAAGGCTGCCAGAAAGAAAATAGGGTCAACCTGTTCTCCAAAGTACCCGAAGGCAAGACAAGAAGCAACGGATGGGAACTAATCAAGGAGAGAAGCAACCTAGAACTAAGGAGACGTTTTCTGATGGCGAGAACTATTAATCAATTGTTAATCAACAATTAATCAGTGGAACGACTTGCCTCCGGAAGTTGTGGGTGCTCTATCACTGGAGGTTTTTAAGAAGAGGCTGGACAGTCATTGTCTGAAATGGTATAGGGTCTCCTGCTTGACTAGAAGACCTCCAAGTCCCTTCCAACTCTCTTATTATGTTATCCATCCATCTATCCATCCATCCATCCATCCATCCATCCACCCAACTCTCTTCTCTTCTCTTCTCTTCTCTTCTCTTCTCTTCTCTTCTCTTCTCTTCTCTTCTCTTCTCTTCTCTTCTCTTCTCTTCTCTTCTCTTCTCTTCTCTTCTCTCCTCTCCTCTCCTCTCCTCTCCTCTCCTCTCCTCTCCTCTCCTCTCCTCTCCTCTCCCTTCCCTTCCCTTCCCTGCTCTTCCCTAAAGCATGTGAAGGCAGGACAAGAACCAATGGATGGAAATTAACCAGGAGAAATTTCCTGACAGTGAGAACAATTAACCAGTGGAACCACTTGCCATTGGAAGTTGTGGGTGCTCCATCACTGGAGATTTTCAAGAAGAGACTGGACAACCATTTGTCTGGAATGGTCTAGGGCAGGGGTAGGCGACCTTGGCTCTTTTATGACTGGTGGACTTCAACTCCCAGAATTCCTGAGCCAGCCATGCTGAGGGGAAAGGGAGAGGTTTCCATGCTGAGCCATGCTGGCTCAGGAATTCTGGGAGCTGAAGTCCACGAGTCATAAAAGAGCCAAGGTGGCCTACCCCTGGTATAGGGTCTTCTGTTTGAGCAGGGGGATGGACTAGAAGACCTCCAAGGTCCCTTCCAACTGAGTTATTCTGACTGCAAGGTAAGCACGCACAGGAAAGCATCATTAATTTGGCTGCTCACCCTGTAGTAGAGTCTCAAAGTATCACCAAAACTGGGCCTTCCATTGTGTCCAAAATTCCCATTGGAATAATTGGCCTTTGTTTCAGGCCGAGTAGCAGAACGAAGGAGAAATGGGGGGAGGGGGCTAAGTGCACACGGACACACACACACACAAAAACACAAAAACCACCCAATGGGCCCATCACCCTCGCCAAGCATTAGCTGTGAGGCATGTCACATGAGTTTATTACTCCCGTAGTAAAACCTTTTCCACAAGCGAAGGATTATATTTTCCTGGTATTACTATGAGGGTAACATATAATCAGGATTCTACGCCGACCCCCCCCCCACGCCCCACCCCTGTGCCCCAGCTCTCCCCCCAGGCCCCCCTACCCTCAAGCAACTTTATAATTCACGAGTCTTTTTCCCAAGTTCAAGCAAAGTTGAAAGGTGAAAAGGGCTGGAGGTTTCATAGCCGGCTGTTGAAAGGAAGATAGGGAAAATTAAGACGAGGGGGCGAGGGTGGTCTTCCGAAAAGGGAAAAGAAAAAAAAAAGATACTGAAAGAAATTTGGTATTTTTTCCGCCTTCCCCCCCCCTCCACCTCGCTCCACTCCAGTGGAAAGCTAAACTATTTCTTAATTAAAAAAAAAAATATCTCAAGAGTTTAAAAGAATGTGGGAAGGCTGAAATGCAACCGCCGGGCGCAATCTGCACGCCCGGCGTTCCTGTTCTGTGCAACCGGTTGAAAAAGATGTTGGAAATGCCAAGGTTTGATGTGATTTCCCTCTTCCCCCCCCTCCCCTCCCCCCTGCTTCTCTTGAGGAAGCTTTCTCCTCAGGACAGGCCATGATATTAAAGTTGTCCTATTCCCACCAGGCCTTTCAAGATGGCCTCCAGCTGGAGGTGGTGGGATAGTGTGGCCGGATTGAGGAAAGTTAGGCTTCAAGGCGGCTTTTTAAACTGGCACAGATGGAGAGTGAAGCATTATATAAGTGCTACTCCTTCCTTCCTCCCTCCCTCCCTCCCTTGCCATGATATCGCTGTTTTGCAGGCTAACTCTGCCCACTGTCAGGAGTTCGATCCTGACTGGCTCATGGTTGACTCAGCCTTCCCGCCTTCCAAGGTCAGTAAAATGAGGACCCAGATTGTTCCTTCTTTTGCCCTCTCTCTTCCTTTTCCTTCCTCCCTCCCCCCTCTTTCTTTCTTTCTTTCTTTCTTTCTTTCTTTCTTTCTTTCTTTCTTTCTTTCTTTCTTTCTTTCTTTCTTTCTTTCTTTCTTTCTCTTTTCTCTTTCTTTCCTTCCCCTTTTTCTTTCTTTCTCTCTTCTTTCTGTCTTCCTTCTTTCTTTTCTTTCCTTTCCCTTTCTTCCTTCCATCCTTTGTCTTCTCTCTCTCTCTCTCTCTCTCTCTCTCTCTCTCTTTCTTTCTTTCTTTCTTTCCTCTTTCTTTCCTTCCCCTTTTTCTTTCTTTTTCTCTTTTCTTTCTGCCTTCCTTCTTTCTTTTCTTTCCTTTCCCTTCCTTCCTTCCTTCTTTCGTTTGTCTTCTCTCTCTCTCTCTCTTTCTTTCTTTCCCTTTCTTTCTTTCTGTCCTTTTCCTTTTTCTTTCTCTCTTTTCTTTCTGCCTTCCTTCTTTCTTTTGTTTCCTTTCCCTTCCTTCCTTCCTTCCTTCCTTCCTTTGTCTTCTCTCCCTTTCTTTCTTTCTTTCTTTCCCTTTCTTTCTTTCTTTTCTCTTTCTTTCCTTTCCCTTTTTCTTTCTTTCTCTTTTCTTTCTGCCTTCCTTCTTTCTTTTCTTTTCTTTCCCTTTCTTCCTTCTTTCCTTCCTTTGTCTTCTCTCCCTTTCTTTCTTTTTTTCTTTCTTTCTTTCTCTCTTTCTTTCTTTCTCTTTTTCTTTCTTTTCTTTCTCTTTCTTTCTTTCTTCTTTCTTTCCTTTCCCTTTCTTTCTTTCTTTCTTTCTTTCTCTTTCTTTCTTTCCCTTTCTTTTTCTTTCTTTCTTTCTTTCTCTTTTTCCTTCCTTCCTTCCTTCCTCCCTCCCTCCTTCCTTGCCATGGTGGCACAATGGTTAAAATGCAGTATTGCAGGCTGACTTTGTTCACAGCCAGCAGTTCGATTCTGACCGACTCACGGTTGACTCAGCCTTCCGTCCTTCCAAGGTTGGTAAAATGAGGACCCAGATTGTTGGGGGGCAAGATGCTGACTCTTTAGCCGCTTAGAGAGGGCTGCAAAGCATCATGCAGCAGTATATAAGTCTAAATGCTACTGCCAACCCCTATTTTAAATTCACTGGGTTTCTATCTATTCTCAAGAACTGGCTACGCCTCAGTGTTCCATTGAAAGCGATTTGAGCATAGCTATTTGCCAGGACTATGAGTGTGTGTGCATGAGCCAGCGTAAGTCACACCTGAAAGCGTGTGTAACACTCACTGTCCACATCACCTCTCCCCGGCCTCCAGCCCAAACGCTCTCATATATAGTCCTAAGAACCATGCCAAGTTTTGTAGGTCTTGTTTGCTGATTACACTTATGCAACATCCTTCCTCTAAGAAGCTCAGAGGACCATATATGGTTCTCCTCTATTTTTATCCTCTCAAGGACCTTCTCAAGAAGATTGGCTTGAAAGTAAGGACTGCCCCCACAGTCATGCATGTTTGAAGGAGCGCTGAACACGGGTCTTCCCAGTTTGGGATGTGCTTCAAAAAACGTGAAGGGTGAGGATATATCCATCCTAGAACTAAATTTCCTGACAGTGAGAAAAATTAACCAGTGGAACAGCTTGCCTCTGGACGTTGGGGGGGGGGGCTCCATCACTGGAGGTTTTAAGAAGAGATTGGACAGCCACTTGTCTAAAATGGTATAGGGTCTCTTGCTTGAGCAGGGGGTTGGATTAGAAGACCTCCAAGCTCCCTTCCAGCTTTTTTATTCTGTTAATCCCACTGGGGTGAGATGGTTTCCCAGAATGTGTTAATATCGCTTTACAAGGCCTTGGTAAGGCCACTCTTGGAATACGGCATCCAGTTCTGGTCACCATGATGTAAAGAAGATGTTGAGACTCTAGAAAGAGTACAGAGAAGAGCAACAAAGATGATCAGGGGACTGGAGGCTAAAGCATAGAAGGGACGGTTGCTGGAATTGGGTCTGTCTAGTCTAATGAAGAGAAGAACAAAGGGTGACATGATAGCAGTCTTCCAGTATCTCAGGGGCTGCCCCAAAGAAGAGGGAGTCAAGCTCTTCTCCAAAGCGCCTGAAGGCAGGACAAGAAGCAACGGATGGAAACTGATCAAGGAGAGAATCAACCTAGAACTAAGGAGGAATTTCCTGACAGTGAGAACAATTAACCAGTGGAACAACCTGCCTCCAGAAGCTGTAAGTGGTCCATCACTGGAGGTTTTCAAGAAGAGACTGGACAGCCATTTGTCTGAAATGATATAGGCTTTCCTCATGGGTGGGATTGAAATATGTGAACAACCAGTTCTCTGTATAGATGCCACTTCCAGAAGTCCATTCTGGGCCTGGGCAATAAAAAATTAGCTACCGCTTCTGCCGAAGTGGTGCGAACCGGCTGAATCCCACCACTGGGTTTTTCCTACCTGAGCAGAGGTTGGACTAGAAGACCTCCAAGGTCCCTTCTAACTCTGCTATTCTATTCTATTCTAATTTGGAGGCAGGGATACTTTAACCCCATAAATCAACGAATGAGTAAGGGAATAAATGAACGAATAAAGAATGCATTCCAGCGCTCCACGCCCAATTCACCAGAACTTCACCTCGCCGGTAGGAGAAATCAACAACTCCTTCACAAAGGACACCAACTGTACATGACCCGCATTACGCGAAAGGTGAGATGTCAAAACCTAAGCTCCAAATTTATGACACCCTCCAATTTATATAGTCACGGCTTTCTAAAATGCATCGGAGATTAATGGGCCCGTGTAAAACAATGCTATTTTAAAGTGCATATTTCAAATGAGACAGGACAGCCCTGGATTCCCTTGTTTTAAATTATATGTTGGCCTCTCAGAGTTGTGTAATTTTGGAGTGAACAGGCAGGCGATGACATGTAAGGCTGGAATAAAACAGCATGCGACCGTAATCCGCCTTTTTTTTTTTCTTTTGGTTTAATTTCTTGCTTTTGGGTTCAGCTTTGCGTCCTTTTCAATGGGACTTATCCAACTGGGTTTGTACCTTATTTTCCTGTCTTTTTAATTGCATAATTTATGGGGCTGTTGCGGATGGTGTGTTTGAGGGGAAAAAAATGTTGGCGCCCTCCTCCCTTTTACTGGCAAATTCCCTGACTAACCCAAATTAGAATGATATCTCATTTGAAAGGTTGTCTCGAGATTGGTCTGAAAAAACATGGATTCATCACGTTTTGGTACCAAATGCACAGGTACAGTATAAGTGGTACCTTGCTCAATAGTAGTAATTGTGAGAGGGACCTCGGAGTCCTTAAGGGGACAATCACCTAAATAGGAGCCAGCCCTGTGCTGCAGCTGCCAAAAAGGCCAACACACAGCTGGACTGCATTAACAGAGGGATAGAATCAAGATCAGGTGAAGTGTTAATACCACTTTACAAGGCCTTGGTAAGGCCACACTTGGAATAGCGCATCCAGTTTTGGTCACCACGATGTAAAAGAGATGCTGAGACTCTAGAAAGAGTGCAGAGAAGAGCAACAAAGATGATCAGGGGACTGGAGGCTAAAACATATAAGGAACGGTTGCTGGAATTGGGCATGTCTAGTTTAACAAACAGAAGGACGAGGGGGGACATGATAGCAAGTCTTCCAGTATCTCAGGGGCTGCCCCAAAGAAGAGGGAGTCAAGCTATTCTCCAAAGCTCCGGAAGGCAGGACAAGAAGCAACGGATAGAAACTAATCACGGAATGAAGCAACCTAGAACTAAGGAGAAACTTCCTGACAGTGAGAACAATTAACCAGTGGAACAACCTGCCTCCAGAAGTGGTGAATGCTCCCACACTGGAAGTTTTTAAGAAGAGACTGGACAGCCATTTGTCTGAAATGGTATAGGGTTTCCTGCCTGAACAGGGGGTTGGACTAGATGACCTCCAAGGTCCCTTCCAACATCATCATCATTGTCGTCATCATCATCATTATTATTATTATTATCATCATTATTGTCATCATCATCATCGACAAGAATTGGCCTCTTCCAGCCTATTTAACGCACAGAAAAGGAATGAGACATCAGAGTAGGCGAAACCATCCTTTGCACCTGAAATCTAGCTTAGGGGAACAAAAGTCAGGCTGGGGGGAACAGTGTCCTTCAATGACTTTTGGCCAAGTCTACAGATTACCAAGTCTTGTAAGAACATATAGAAAATATGATCAATCCAATACTAACTGTGTAGTCTCTGAGCTTGGTTTATTTTTTCTTCTTGCAAACATTTCATTACCCAACTAGCTAACATCATCAGTGCTAGAAGGTGGAGGGATATGCACAGAGGAGGGAGGAGGAGGGGAGGGGGAGAAAAGGAGGAGGAGGAGGAAAACGATGTCTGTGGGGTCCTTGATGGAAGGATTTATACTCCTTGCAGTCATCTGGTCGTTAGTACTCCCTCTGAGAATCTTTCTGCACTGCAGTGAGGCACGTACAGATACGTACATTGAAGAAACAAAACAACTACTTCACAAACGCACGGCACAACATAGGACAACAAACCCCATGGGCAGGAGTCAGCGGCCCATCTGCATTTAAAAGACGAAGGCCGCTCTTTCGAAGATAGCAAAGTCCACATTTTGGACAGGGAGGACCGCTGGTTTGAAAGAGGGGTCCGAGAGGCCATCTGTGTCATAAGAACATAAGAACATAAGAAGAGCCATGCTGAATCAGGCCAAAGCCCATCGAGTCCAGCATTCTGTGTCACCCAGTGGCCCACCAATTGTACATGGGGATCTTGAGCAGAAAGAGAAGGCAAACCCCCCCCCTTTCCCTTGACCCCCAACAAATGGTACTCAAGGGAATCCTGCCTGCCTCAACCAACATAGAGGCGGCACATGGACATCCGTTTTAATAACCACCGATACACTTGGCCTCCATGAATCTATCTAGCCCTGCCTTGAAGCTATCAAGGCTGACAGCTGTCACGACCCCTTCAGGAAGTGAATTCCATAAATCAACGACCCTCTGGGTGAAGAAATATTTCCCTTTATTTGTCCTCACTTTCTTACCCACGAGCTTTAGGGAGTGCCCCCTTGTCCTAGTATTGTGTGATAGAGAAAAGAATTTTTCTCTATCCACCTTTTCTATCCCATGCATGATTTTATACACTTCGATCAAGTCACCCCTTAAACGCCGTCTTTCAAGGCTGAAGAGACCAAGGCGTTGCAATCTGGTTTCATAAGGGAGGCGCTCCATTTCCTTGATCATTCTTGTTGCCCTTTTTTGCACCTTTTCCAGTTCCATTATATCCTTCTTGAGGTGCGGTGACCAGAACTGTACACAGTACTCCAAGTGTGGTCTCACCATCGATTTGTACAGAGGCAATACAACACTTGCTGACTTATTTTCGATTCCCTTCCTAATCATGCCAAGCACGGAATTTGCTTTTTTTACTGCTGCTGCGCATTCAGTGTCAAAACTGAACAGCCCTCCCTCAACAGAGGGGGGAGGGGAATACAACATCATCCATCTCCAGTCGACAACACAGTCATTTTAGCAGTTCCAGGAAGGCTCCACATCCATTTGCACCATTTGGGTAACCCTGAGGGCACAGATTAAACCCCCTCAAGTGTCCTCAATGATCCTCAGAGAGAGTACTAACAATCAGATGATTGCAAGGAATATAAATCCTTCCGATCTCCACCCATCAGTCAGAACTGAAGAAGCTTCTTGGATGGGCAGTGAAACGTCTTCAAGGAAAAACGAAGACCTTTTGAAAAAGCACCTTTGGAACCATGTCTGAATGATGGAGAATCTCCACAGACATCAAGTTGGCTCCTTTGATGGTTGTCGCCAATAGGCTGGGAAGTGACTGCTTTTTGTATTGGGATTTTAGACTTATTAGAATAGAATAGAGACCTTGGAGATCTTCTAGTCCAGCCCCCTCTCAAGCAGGAGAACCTATACCAGGGGTAGGCAACCTTGGCTCTTTTACGACTCGTGGACTTCAACTCCCAGAATTCCTGAGCCAGCATGGAAACCTCTCCCTTTCTCCTCAGCATGGCTGGCTCAGGAATTCTGGGAGTTGAAGTCCACGAGTCATAAAAGAGCCAAGGCTGCCTACCCGTGGCCTATACTGGCTTAAGCCATCCTGAGTCAATGAGAGTGAATTGGGTGGACATAGGCATGTTCTTAAATCAAATAAATAAATAAATAAGAAATAAATATGGACCAGCAATCCTCGTGGTGGTTTTTCAAGCCTGTTGCGAAAGCTTCTTCTAAGTTATGGCGGAGGGCTTCAACTCAGTGGGCAACGGCAAAAGAGATGCAGAGGAGTCGGGGGGGCGGGAAATTGCTTGCCCTCCGCCTTCTGCGTTTATGATTGAAAGGAAATCGTTAAGCCCGTAATAAGATGCTCTTTAAACCTTTCAGCGTCTTAAGCCCCTCTGCTTTTTACATTGTCATTTCCAAAGCTGACAATCTTCAAGATAAGACGAAAACACAGCCTTTAAAGTGAAGCATTAGATCACAGCTCGGAAGAGAGCCGAAGGTTCCTCCTTTAAAAGATGAAATGAGAAACGGAAAATAAACTGATTATACATGCATCAAAGGGACCAGTTGCTAAGCGTTTTCGGATTGGAAGGATAAGATATCCGCTCTTTGCTTATTACAGCTTTCTTGATCCAGGGAGATTTAAGCAACTGGTCCCAATTAGATGTTTTTAAGCTAGACAAAACGCCATCCATAAAGACATATTTATAGAACAACTTAAAACTGTGGAGATTAAAATGACGAGGGTGGGTCACTCCCTCCCTCTTACTCCAAGTCATTTGCTGACCATTAACCCCAGAGAGGGATCCTAAGCATCAATCTAGTGTAGGAAAATTAAATCATTTAACTCTAGTTAAATCAGGATGACAAATAGTGGCTCATAAGTGGAAGGACAACACAAGGGTTTAAGATTTGCATTTATAAGTCTGGAGGATTTGAGGATTGGGGAGGGGGCTGTTCTTCCAGCCAGGTCATCTTATTGTAGTAGAAGGGTAGGAACATACCAAGGAATATGATATAGGTCAGGGGTAGGCAACCTTGGCTCTTTTATGACTCGTGGACTTCAACTCCCAGAATTCCTGAGCCAGCCATGCTGAGGAGAAAGGGAGAGGTTTCCAGGAATTCTGGGAGTTGAAGTCCACAAATCATAAAAGAGCCAAGGTTACCTATCTCTGGCCTAGGCCCTTTTATGACTCGTGGACTTCAACTCCCAGAATTCCTGAGCCAGCCACGCTGAGGAGAAAGGGAGAGGTTTCCATGCTGAGCCTTGCTGGCTCAGGAATTGTGGGAGTTGAAGTCCACAAATCATAAAAGAGCCAAGGTTACCTATCTCTGGCCTAGGCCTAGGCCCTTTTATGACTCGTGGACTTCAACTCCCAGAATTCCTGAGCCAGCATGGCTCAACATGGAAACCTCTCCCTTTCCCCTCAGCATGGCTGGCTCAGGAATTCTGGGGGTTGAAGTCCACGAGTCATAAAAGGGCCAAGGTTCCTCACCCCTGAGGTAGTCCTCATCTTACGATTGCAATTGAGTCCCAAATTTCAGTAGTTCAGTGAGTTTTGCCCAATTTTACAACCTTTCTTGCCACAGGTTGATAAGCGAATCACTGCAGTTGTTAAGTAAGTAACACGGTTGTTAAGTGAATCTGGCTTTCCCATTGACTTTGCTTGTCAGGAGATGACTTGTTGCTTGTCTGAAATGGCATAGGGTCTCCTGTTTAAGCAGGGGGTAGACTAGGAGAGCTCCAAGGTCTCTTCCAGCTCTATTCTGATTACAGAGGTCTCTAAACGTGATCACCTGATCCCGGGACACTGCAACTGTCATAAATATGAATCATCTCCCAAGCATCTGAATTTTGATCCCGTTCCCATGTTGATGCTGCAACGGTCGTAAGCAAATGATCCTAAGTCATTTTTTTTCACTGCCAGTGTAACTTCCAATGGTCGCTAAACAAACAGTAATAATAATAATAATAATAATAATAATAATAATAATAATAATAATAATAATAATAATAATAATAATAATAATAATAATAATAATAATAATAATAATAAACAATAAACTGCTCTGGGACTTCAGAATTCAAATAGACAAGCACCTGCAACATAATACCCTGGACTTAACAATTGTCGATAAGAAAGACAAAAAAAGTCTGGATAGTGGACGTGGCAGTGCCTGGAGAGAGCAGAATAGACGAGAAAGAACTGGAGAAGATAACAAAATACAAAGACCTACAAATAGAAATAGAAAGACTGTGGCAAAAGCAAGCAAGAGTAGTACCAATAGTCATAGGCGCCTTGGGTGCAATCCCAAAACAACTGGAGCACCACTTGAACACCACTGGCATTGACAAATTTGCCATTAGTCAATTGCAAAAGGCGGCCTTACTAGGAACTGCTTCCATCCTGCGACGATATCTGCAATACCATCAAACATCCACATCTGCCTATCCCAGGTCCTTGGGAAGGACTCGATAAGTGGACAAAATGCCAAATCCCGTCTGAACATCTGGCTGACTGTGCGATGATCCATAGTAGTAGTAATAATAATAATAATAATAATAATAATAATAATAATAATAATAATAATAATAATAATAATAATAATACTTGGAAGGGACCTTGGATGCCATCTAGTCCAACCCCCTGCTCAGGCAGGAAACCCTATACCATTTCAGACAAATGGCTGTCCAGTCCCTTCTTAAAAACTTCCAGTGTTGGAGCATTCACAACTTCTGGAGGCAGGTTGTTAATAATAATAATAAAGTTTGAAGGGACCTTGGAGGTCATCTAGTCCAACCCCTTGCTCAGGCAGGAAACCCTACACCATTTTGGAGAAATGGGTGTCCAGTTTCTTCTTAAAAACTTCCAGTGTTGGCGCATTCACAGCTTCTGGAGGCAGGTTGTTCCACTGGTTAATTGTTCTCACTGTCAGGAAATTTCTCCTTAGTTCTAGGTTGCTTCTCTCCTTGATGAGTTTCCATCTGTTGCTTCTTGTCGAGGACTACTTGTATTTTTTTATAGACTGATATTTCAAATTGAAATAATGCATTTGCCACTTTTCCAGCCTTCGAGGCGGCCAACGGCTGCCAGTCTATTGACTTAGCAACTGGTCAAGTCACAAAAAAAAAAGCAGCAGCAATCAGAACAAACAAACCAACAAAAAAACTAGCCACTGACCCCCAAGGCCCAAGGGGGGAAATGACTTTGGCATCCCCCAAGAAGGTTAACTGAGATCGGACAATCCTGAAGAGTTCATTCCCTCCCCTTAGGGAAGCGTCTTCGTCTCCTTTCTGCAACTGGTCTTCTTCTCCAACCATGGATGATTGGACGTCCACCACGACAGTGTCCACCAAGGGGTTTTTTGAAACGAGGATAGTTGGAAGAAGGAACCTCTGAAGGCCAGAAGCAAGAGAAGGGAAGTCTTGTGGGGTAGAGAAGAAAGAGAAGTGGGGGGAGAGGAGGAAGCTATTGGTGAGCTTTCGCTGTTTTCTTGTAGATGTTTCACTGCCCATTAGGTCACATTATCAGTGCTACAAGGAAGTGGGGTTTGCGGAAAGGAGGAGGAGGAGGATTGTGGGTTTTTTGGTGCCCTCTGAGCTTTCACTGTATTCTTGCAGACTTTTCATTACCTGATTAGGTAATATTATCAGTGCTACAAGGAAGTGGGGTTTGCGGAAAGGAGGAGGAGGAGGAGGAGGAGGAGGAGGAGGAGGAGGAGGAGGAGGAGGAGGGATGTGGGGTCCTTGGTGCTCTCTGAGCTGGGTGGTTTCCTTGCAGACGTTTCATGACCCAACTAGGTAACATCATCAGTGCTAGGGGGGTTGTGGAGTGGTGGTGGTGGTGGAGGAGGACGAGGAGGAGGATTATGGGTTTCTTGGTGTCCTCTGAGCTTTCATTGTATTCTTGCAGACATTTCATTACCCAATTAGGTAACATTATCAGTGTGACAAGGAAGTGGGGTTTGTAGAGAGGAGGGGGAGAAGGAGGAAGAGGAAGAGGAAGAGGAGGATTGTGGAGTCCTCGGTGCTCTCTCAAATGTCACCGTTTCCTTGCAGACGTTTCATCACCCGATTAGGTAACCTCATCCATGTCAAGTCAACCGTTTTAAGGGGAGGTGATGCATTTCAACGGATGGAGAATTTGGGATTTGGGCAACCTGGGAAAATTCCCGGCCAGGGCACTCCCTGCAGGAATACTCCCAATATTCCTCTGAACTAACTCCTCATTCAGATGATCCCTCATCATTGCGGACCAAAGACAGGTAGAAGACACCGTGGTGGTCACCCGACAAGCTGCACCACAGCATGAACATAAAAGGCAACGGCAAACGCAAAAGAGGGCAGGCTAGGCCGGAGCCGATCCTGCCATCCACAAACACAAAAGAGCTTGTCAAGTTGTCACCAGCAATTCAGGGGGGAAAAAAAAACTATTCCATTTCATAAATAGCCACGACTGTCAAAGTCGGAAGCTGTTAAAAATCTCAGAGACCAGGGGGAATAAGATGGGGGGTGGAGAGGGTGGTGGTGGAAGAGAAGCAAAATGAAAAGTGGATGACCCTTGGTTTTTTTGTGTGGTTTTTTTTTCCAGATTCCCAGAACACAAGAGGGCCATCTGCATGGCGGGGGTGGGGTGTGTTTGTGTATGTGTGTGTGTGTGTGTGTGGGTAGGGGAAGTCATCTGTGCAGCAATGATTACTTGCATCCTTATTAATGTATGATGAGACTTGAGAGAAGGGGAGGCCAGGGGTGTGACTGACGGAGACACATCCGGCAGCAGCTTTAATAGAATTTTTCTGAAAAATATATATATAAATATATATATATATGTTTTCTGAGGTTTTTGTGGGTGTTTGTATGTAGGTCTTTGGTTATTCGGGTTTTCTCCCGCGTCAATTTGAATAACCGAAGACCTACATGTGTGTGTGTGTGTGTGTGTGTGTGTATGTAGGTCTTTGGTTGTTCGGGTTTTCTCCCGCGTAGAATCTGAGGTGTCTTGGCGACGTTTCGACCAAGTCCCATTCGTCATCTTCAGGCTGGTTCTTTCGGCTTCGTGCTTCTAGGAGCACGAAGCCGAAAGCACCAGCCTGAAGATGACGAATGGGACTTCGTTGAAACATTGCCAAGACCCCTCAGATTCTATGTGGGAGAAAACCCAAACAACCAAAGACCTACATACAAACACCCGCGAAAACCTCAGAGAACTGGAATAGCTATTTCGAGCTTCTTAACTCTCTTCAGCCAGACATACCCTTCTGAAATTCGAACCTGGGCTGTATATATACACCAAGGAGAGGGAAAAAAGGGAGGGAGGGAGGAGAGGAGGAACCTTCTGCAAACTTGGTGGCTTGTGGAACACAAAACTACTTCTCTTGTTCTTGAAAAGAAGCACCAGGAGTGACATGATAGATGAGGTCCCATATTTGAGGGGCTGCCCCAGAGAAGAGGGAGTCAAGCTCTTCTCCAAAGCGCCTGAAGGCAGGACAAGAAACAATGGACAGAAACTAAACAAGGAGAGAAGCAGCCTAGAAATAAAAGAGAAATCTCCTGATAGTTAGAACAATTAACCAGTGGAACTGCTGGCCTCCAGAAGTTGTGGGTACTCCATCACTGGAGGTTTTTAAGAAGAGACTGGACAGCCATTGGTCTGAAATGGTATAGGGTCTCCTGCTTGAGCAGGGGGTTGGACTAGAAGACCTCCATGGTCCCTCCCAACAGCCCCATACCATTTCAGACAAATGGTTGTCCAATCTCTTCTTAAAAACCTCCAGTGTTGGAGCAATCACAGCCTCTGGAGGCAAGTTGTTCTAATTGTTTCTCCTTAATTCCAGGTTGCTTCTCTCCTCAGTTAGTTTCCATCCATTGCTTCTTGTCCTGCCTTCTGGTGCTTTGGAGAATAGCTTGACTCCCTCTTCTTTGGGGCAGCCCCTGAGATACTGGAACATGGCTATCATGTCACCCCCAGTCCTTCTCTTCATTAAACTAGATGTATCCAATTCCAGCAACCGTTCCTTATATGTTTTAGCCTCCAGTGCTCCTAATCATCTTTGTTGCTCTTCTCTGCACTCTTTCTAGAGTCTCAACATCTTTTCTTTGAAGACATTTCGCTACTCATCCGAGAAGCTTCCTCAGGTTCTGACTGGATGGTGGGGAATGGCAGGATTTATACTCCTTGCAGACAGCTGGTCATTTGCCTTCTTTTAGAGAGAGTCATTGAGGCCACTTGTGATTTTACCAGGGCCTTCTAAAGCAGTACGCACACTTCACCTGTCCGTCCTTCCTCTGCTTGCAAGGTACAGAATGCTCCAAGTCCTTTACATCTTCTCCAATGCCTCCAGTTTGGGTTTCCTGGCATTCTCTTCCCCAATGATTTTAAGTCTGGCTTGTCTTTTTTCTTTTAATTGCACAACACTTCACGGATGTTTTCAAGGCACCGCAGCATGTTTGTCGCCCTGGGGGAATCACAGTGGCGTCTACAGCCCTGGCCGCTGTTGTTTGCTCTTGCAGCCTTCTCCATCTGTAGCCTCTGCAGGACACACCTTCTTGTGTCCAACTGGGGTTAGTCCTCTGCTCTCTTCTTCCCACCCCCCTCTGCCTTTTCACAGCCACTCTCTTAGGAGACGCAGAGTCTGCCCATTAAAACCCTGTTAAAACACTTCGGATGTTGTCAGCAGTGGAAAAGCTGAAAGAGCCGAACCACTGAATGAGATGCTCTCCGCCTGAAGCGGTTGAATGGTACTGTCAATATTCTGAGCACAGCCGCTCAGGATGGGCAAACAACCTAATTCCTCCATCAAAATTTCATAACCTTCTCGAGCTGTAAAGAAATTGGAGATGCGGGCAAATTCCATACCAGCTGTCACGTCAGAGTCCGGAGGCAATGTCCTCTCGGCCTGGATTTTATTTTAGGGGGAAACCATCAGGCTTGTCCAGTGCTGTCCAGCGAAGATGGGAGAACAGCGATGGGGAGCTTCAGTGTCTCAAGTGTGCTTGGTCAACCTTTCATGCAGAAGTACTTTGCATCACACCTTATCAGAGACACTCGTGGGGAGAAACCTCATGTTAGAAGGGAATATGGGTAGCTCAGGGCTGAAATGAGGGGTCCTTGGTGCTCTCTGAGCCTGGTGGTTTTCTTGCAGACATTTCGTGACCCAAATAAGTAACATCATCAGTGCTAGAAGGGAGGGAGAGGAGGAGGAGGAGAAGGAGGAAGACGTTGGATCCTTGGTGCCCCTGAGGTTGGTGGTTTTCTTGCAGATGTTTCATGACCCAAATAGTAACATCATCAGGGTAAGAAAGGAGTTAGCTGTCCAGAGTGGTGGTGGTGGTGGTGGTGGAGGAGGAGGAGGAGGAGAAAGAGAAGGAGAAGGAGAAGAAGAAGAAGAAGAAGAAGAAGAAGAAGAAGAAGAAGAAGAAGAAGAAGAAGAAGAAGAAGAAGAAGAAGAAGAAGAAGAAGAAGAAGAAGAAGAAGACGACGACTGTGGGGTCCTTGGTGCTCTCTGAGCTTGGTGGTTTTCTTGCAGATGTTTCATTGCCAAATTAGGTAATATTATCAATGTTAGAAGGGAGTGTTTATATACAGTAGCTTGCCCCCTCAGTGTTACTTTGTCCTGCCTTCAGATGCTTTGAAGAGGTAGTTGAACCCCTATTCTCTGTGACAGCCCCTCAAGTATTGCAAGACTGCTATTATGTCACCCTCTCAGTGTTGATGGGAGTGGTCTTGAGGGTTCTTGATTAGGCTGTGGTCTACTTTTTGTTTGTTTGCCTACACCGGTAGTTCCTCAGTTGGGGTACTGTTTACTTCTTGACACCATAAAAACTGACACCAGCTTGAGTAGGGAGCAACTCAAAGAATAGGGCAAGATTGGAAGATGTTGAGAGACCTGGCCTAGAGAATCACCAAGAGTCTGACACGACTGAATGGATAACCTCATTATCATCACTACTACTTGATTGTTGGTCTAATGTTAATCTTACTGTTAATGCCTGCCGATCTAGGTGTTGATTGCTGATAGGGAGGTGTTTTGATCTTTTCGTTTCTGTTTTTTTACTTTTTGACTGTCTCTTTTAAATGGTATGTAGATGTTGGGTATCTCAATGTGCCTGTCAATGGTTGATTTGTCTGAGTGCCAGATTTCCAGGAATTCACTAGTGTTTCTGGACTTGATTTGGTGTAGGATATTCCCAGTTCCCAGTTGAAACTATGTTTGAGTCTGTTCACAAGTGCAAATCAAGAGTTTTCATGTATGCTGGCTGCTAATTGGGGTTCATGGCTGTGCTCTGCTAGTCTTCCGCCTGTCAGTTCTGCATAGTGGCTGTTACAGTCCTTACATTGCATGTTGTAGCTACTCCTGATTTTGGTTCTGTGGCTGCTGGGTCTTTTGGTTTATTTAGGGTGTTCTGAAGGGCTTCAGTTGATCTGTATGCTACGCTGGTTCCACGTGACTGTAATAATCTGTTGGTGGTTGCTGAGACCCCAGAATATCCATGGAAGTAGTCTAATTGCATGCTTGGGTTCTCTTTAACTTGATGCATCACAATTTTTGTTCCATCGCTCCTTCTACCCCCCCAGGAGATCCCATCCTGGAGATACATTGTGTAGTCAGCCTCTTCCACCACACACAACCCTCTTTCGGTCAACAAGCACCCTTCCTCCCAGACCTTTGCTCCCAGAGGCTGCCTCCTGATGCGCAATGGAGAATTCTCAGGTCAAAAACAGTGGGAAAGAATGCAAAGACTGCAAAGGCCACTGCCTCTGGATGAAAGGTGAGAAATGGACAAGGAGATTTGAAGCAGTCAGAAGAGACCGTGGGAAATGGGGAAGATGGTTCAGAGAGGGCTCCTTGCGAGAGAATTCCTCACCATGGATGAGAATGGATCTGACACTCATTTCTTTGCCATAAACTTAGATGGGGTCTAAGACAGAACTAAAATTCACTGTCTCCTGGTGATTCGCCCAAAATCACACAGCTGCCTTTCATGCCTAAGGCAGGACTAGAAGTCTCTGTCTCCTGGTGATTGGCCCAAAGTCACCCAGCCAAGTTTCATGCCTAAGGCGGAACTAGATGTCTCCTGGTGATTGGCCCAAAGTCATGCAGCCAAGTTTCATGTCTATGACAGGAATAGAATTTTCTGTTTCCTGGTGATTGGCCCAAAGTCAGCTAGACATCTTTTATGCCTGAGGCAGGACTAGAACTCACCATCTTCTGGGGATTGACCCAAAGTCACCCAGATAGCTTTCATGATTAAGGTGGGACTAGAACTCTCCATCTCCTGGTGATTGAGCCAAAGTCATTCAGACATCTTTTATGCCTGAGGCAGGACTAGAACTCACCATCTCCTGGGGATTGACCCAAAGTCACCCAGCTGGCTTTCATGGCTAAGGTGGGACTAGAACTCTCCGTCTCCTGGTGATTGAGCCAAAGTCACCCAGTCGACTTTCATGCCTAAAGTGGGCTTAGAATCCACTGCCCCCTGGATTGGCCCAAAGTCACCCAGCTAGCTTTCATGTCTAAGGTAGGACTAGAACTCTCTCTCTCCTGGTTGATGACCCAAAATCACCAACTGGCTGGCTGTAGAATTCTGGGAGTTGAAGTCCACAGGTCTTACAGTGGCCAAGGTTAGACACCCCTGATAAAGACCTTAGCCATATCTTGGGACTTCTGGAGCTGGTGATCTTACCAGGATGCCTCAGGTACCAGTCCTTGAAGCTCCACACCTTGTGATCCCAGCCAACAATTCAAGATCTCATTCCTGGCACCACAGTGCAAAAGGTCAGATCGGCTATTGTTGTTTTGCTTTCTCAGTGTGATATATCTTTGAGTCACATGGATATAGCCCTTCAGACAGAGGAATGCCAGAGGTGTGACAGCAGGGCCATAAATCCATATTTGAAACACATATTTTTCTTAAGCTCTGCCTGGCGGTAAATCAGCATCCCGATTCCTGGTGCCTTGGCAACTGGCATCCCAGGGAGACAGAGAGGCAGCTTGTCACCTCCCTAAATGAATTACCCGTTGCCCAAGGTTCGCCCTGTGTGTCAAGACACTTAACTGGGCCCTTCTCTTGATACGAGGGCAGACATATTCACAGGCGCACAAAAACACGTAAAAGGAATCACCAATGACACGGTTAGGCAAGCTGGTGCCCTTCAGTTATTTTGGACTAGGTTGCATCAACAACGGGAGAGCTTCAAGATCACGGGGAGGAATAGCACTGCTATATGCTGTGCTGGGGAGAACCCATGTCTCACCAGTGCAGCAGGATCCACAGAGCCGTGGTGACACAGTGGTTAGAATGCGGTATTGCAGGCAGACTCTGCCCATTGCCAGGAGTTCAATTCTGACCTGCTCAAGCCAAAGTTTAATGTTTTCTGCAAAGAAAAAATGCACTGAACTCTCCACTGCAAGTCAAGATGTGGTAAAATAAAGCTATCAAGGCAAATTGCGATCTAATACTACTGTCAGTTTAATGTCCACTGTGTTTTATACAGTATCTTTTTTGTTCACTTTGGAAATTTTTACTAAAAAATTGCAAAAAAATATAAAGTATTGTGCAAACAGATGTAAGGGTTTTTGAAACTTGAAATGCATTAATAAACAGACCTGATGAAATAAAATAAAAAAAAGATTGACTCAACCTTCCCTCCTTCCGAGGTTGGTAAAATGAGGACCTAGATTATTGGGAGCAATATGCTGGCTCTGTAAACCACTTAGAGAGGGCTGTAAAGCCTTGTGAAGCGGTATATAAATCTAAGTGCTATTGTTATTCTTCCTTCCTTCCCTCCTTCCCTCCTTCTTTCTCTCCCTCCCTTTTCTCCTTCCTTCCTTCCTTCCTTCCTTCCTTCCTTCCTTCCTTCCTTCCTTCCTTCCTTCCTTCCTTCCTTCCTTCCTTCCTCCCTTGCCATGGTGGCGCAGTGGTTAAAATGTGGTATTGCAGGCAGACTCTGCCCACTGCCAGCAGTTCAATCCTGACCTGCTCAAGGTTGATTCAGCCTTCCATCCTTCCGAGGTCGGTAAAATGAGGACCCAGATTGTTGGGTGCAAATATGCTGACTCTGTGAACCGCTTAGAGGGGGCTGTAAAACACTGTAAAGCAGTATATACTGCAAGTAGTCCAGAATGCGGCCGCGCGAGCCGTCTTGGGTCTCCCAAGACATGCTCATATCACTCCAGCCCTCCGTGAACTGCACTGGCTACCAATTGGTCTCCGAACACAATTCAAAGTGTTGGTTATGACCTATAAAGCCCTTTATGGCAATGGACCAGGATACTTGCGGGACCGTCTTCAGCCTCATGAATCCCAGCGACCGGTTAGGGCATGTAGGGTTGGCCTCCTACGAGTCCTGTCTGTTAGACAATGTCATCTGGCGGGGCCTAGGGCTAGGGCCTTCTCCGTTGCTGCCCCAGCCCTCTGGAACCAGCTACCCTCAGAGGTTCATACTGCTTCCTCCCTCCTAGCCTTCTGGAAATTGTTGAAGACACATTTATGCAGACAGATTTGGGGCGTGTGAGCTGCACTCTGCCCCTGGGCCTCTGACTGTGATTGTGTGTTGTGTGAGTGAATAAATTACTTAGTTTTTATACTGTAAATTAGTAATTTTAACTGCTTTATATTATGTTTTTTATACTTGTATTGTTGTTGTGAGCCGCCCTGAGTCTTGGGAGAAGGGTGGCATATAAGTTTAATAAATAATAATAATAATAGTAATAATAGTAATAATAATAATAATAATAATAATAATAATAAAAATAAAAATAAAAATAATAAAAATAAAAAATCTAAATGCTATTGCTATTGTCTGGGACGCTACACATCCTCTTCACAACCTGTTTCCTTGTTAGGAAGTTTTGGTATCCGAAGCAGAATATCTGGATGCAGCCACAGTTTTTTTCCATATAATATCAACCTTGCGAACTCTCAAGTTTCCTCTTTCCACTATGTGTTCAAAATGGACAGTGATTAATATATATATATATATATGTATATGTATGGGTGTGTGTATATATACAGGTAGTTCTCGACTTACAACATTTCACTTGGTGACCGTTCAAAGTTACAACAGCACTGAAACAAACGACTTATGACCGTTTTCACGGTTATGATCATGGGATCAAAATTCAGATGCTTGGCAACTGGTTCATACTTATGACCAGTTGCAGTCTCCCAAGGTCATGTGATTACTTTTTGCAACCTTCTGACAAGCAAAATCCATGGGGAAGCTGGATTCATGTAACAACCAGGTTACAGTGGTGGGATTCAAATATGTGAACAACCGGTTCTCTGTGTGGATGCCGCTTCCGGATGTCCGTTCTGGGCCTGGGCAACAAAAAATTAGCTATCTGGATCCCACCACTGCATAGATAGGCAGATAGGCAGGCAGGCAGGCAGGCGGACATGGGTGCAGTGGTGGGATTCAAATATGTGAACAACCGGTTCTCTGTGTGGATGCTGCTTCCCGATGTCCGTTCTGGGCCTGGGCCACAAAAAATTAGCTATCGGTTCCGCCGAACTGGTGCGAACCGGCTGAATCCCACCATTGCTTCAAGATCATTCCCTTCAACACGGAGAGGGTGACATATAACAGCAGTTTTGCAAGACTTGAGGGGCTGTCACAGAGAAGAGGCGTTCAGCCAAGTCTCCAAAGCACCTGATGGGTTAGACAAGACGTAATGGATGGAAACTTTTGGAAGAGAGATCCAATCTAGAATTAGGGAGTAATTTCCTGACAGTGAGAACAATTGATCAGGGGAACAGCCTGCCTCCAGAAGTTGTGGTTATTCCATCCCTGCAGGTTTTAAAGAAAAGATTGGAGAGACATTTGTCTGAAATGGAACAGGGTCTCCTGCTCGAGCAGGGGGTTGGACTAGAAGACCTCCAAGGTCCCTTCCAACTCTGTTAGCCTGTACTGTGCTTCTGCAGAACTGCTCTCCGGAGAGAGTGAGGGGTGCACGCGATTTTCTTACCCCGCTGAAGCTGACACTCTTGAGCTTTACCCTGTCAGGGAAAATAGTTTCAAACCCCTCAAACCGTGGGATCGTGTCCCTTCCTGGCTGCCCCCGGTCACTGCCGGGCTTGAATATATGTTTCAGCCACCCAAACTGGCCTTCTGCATTTCGCCACCTCATCCCGTCAAGCGCAAGACGTCTCCACCTGAATGTGCAAAGATTTAGACACGGGGAAATGCACCGCAACCTTTTTGGCGAGCTGTCACTTGTCCCTATCGCATCGGTGTGCCAGTGCACGCAGCGATGCTGCTGCATGAGGATGGGGTGAGGGGCGGGGAGCACCTTCGGCTACACATCTCTTTCCACGTCTGAAGGGAGAAAGGTCAGGGTGTCGCCCAGCGAGAAGAGAGGAGGCAATGGCCACGGCACTCGCTCCCTACGTTCCCTGCCCTCTGCTAACCCTGTCAGAGAAATGCGGCGGTTTCTTTTACCTGTCTGGCTTCGGTGGCTAAAGAGAATGACACCCGGAGCCAGCGGTGTGAATGCAGGAAAAGGAAAACTTGGACCAAAGCAGAAATCAATCCCGTAATGCAGCTGTCTGAACTGACGTGCTCGGTCCTACGAGCAGATGTTGTGGGGCAGAAAAGTTGTGCTGGGCTCCGAAGGGAGAAGGGTGGTCGTTAAATTGTAGACACTGCTTTTGCAATTTCGCCTCCACAGGAGGAAAACTGTTTACACAAAGCGTCATTTCTTGCAGAGGAAAGGAGAGCTGCTTTGGTTTAGTGGTGAAGGCACCACTAGGCAAGAATCCAGGAGAGTGTGAGTCCTTATGAAAGCCGGCTGGCTGATTGTGGGCCAGTCACCAGGAGACAGAGAGTTCTAGTCTTGCCTTATGTATGAAAGCTAGCCGGGTGACTTTGGGTTAATCACCAGGAGACAGAGTGTTCTAGTCTTGCCTTATGCATGAAAGCTAGCTCGGTGATTTTGGGTCAGCCATCAGGAGACAGAGAGTTCTAGTCTTGCCTTAGGCATGAAAGCTAGCTGGGTGACTTTGGGCCAATCACCAGGAGACAAAGAGTTCTAGTCCTGCCTTAAGCATGAAAGCCGGCTGGATGACTTTGGGTCAATCATAGGAGTCAGAGAGTTCTAGTCCCGCTTTAGACATAAAGGATGTCTGGATGACTTTGGCTCAATCACCAGGAGATGGAGAGTTCTAGTCCTGCCTCAGGCATAAAAGATGCCTGGGTGACTTTGGCTCAATCCCCAGGAAATGGTGAGTTCTAGTGCTGCCTCAGGCATGAACGCCAGCTGGGTGACTTTGGCCCAGTCATTCTCTCTCAGCCCAACCCATCTCACAGGATCGTTGTGGGGAAAAGAGAACAGAAAACGGAAGGAAGAAGCATTCTAGATGCTTGCTGTCTTGAGTTACTTACAAATAATACTTAAAAATAATAAAGTCGGTATATAAATACATGAATAAAAACAGGTGGTAAGCACGCTGTCGCAAGAAAACCACGGGTAAGAAGTTGCGTGGAGCCCGGAATTTGGTTGCTAAGAAACTCCTTGAAAAGGAACTCCATTTTGTTTGAGACACCTAAAACACAATCTCACAAACTAGAGGACGCAGTAAAGAGGACGTTGACGAAACAGTCAAAATTTCAAAAGACTTGCCCGAAAATGGCAAGGTTTCAGTCATCTCGGGTATGAAAGCCGAAAAATTGCACAAACCTCACTCATAGGTCAGAAACACCCAAATCTCTCAGGAGTTAGCAAACTTGGGTCATCTGGGTTTCGGCGGTTGTTGTTTTGTTTTTATTGTGGTTTTTTTTTCATTTAATTGGGGAGTTTCAGTGAGTAGGGTGTTCCCAACCACTACTCCAGTGTGGATTTTTAATGAGGAGAGTTCAATTATTTTTCAGGTAGCTAAAAAACGCCAAAGGAATTTTTGGGTGTATCCATTCTCGCAGCCCAGCACAAAATCTTGATTTATCATTTTTATCTGGCCCAGGTAGAGTACTGAGAGCATCAAGGTAATTGTGTTTGACAGGGAGAAAAGGAGTGAGGCATTGCAAACGATACATATCTGGCAAAATTTTACAGCCACTTGATGGATTTTTAGTACTTTTATAGAATGCTTGCTAAAGACGGGAACAAAAGGAGAAGTCTTAGCTCAGCGCAGGTAGTCCTCGAGTTAGGACTGCAACTGAGTCCAAAATTTCTGTTGCTAAGTGAGACAATTGTTAAGCGATTTGGACCCATTTCTGGCCACCATCACTAAGTGAATCTCTGCAGTTGTTAAGCGAGTCACACGGTTGTTAAGTGAATCCGGCTTCCCCCCCCCATTGACTTTGCTTGTCAGAAGGCCACAAAAGGGGATCACGAGACTCCGGGACGCTGCAACCGTCATAAATACGAGTCAGTTGCCAAACGTTTGAATTTTAATCACGGACCCTGGGGTTGCTGCAATGGTTGCAAGTGTGAAAAACGGTCCTAAGTCGCTTGTTTTCAGTCTCGTTGTAAGGTTGAACGGTCAGTAAATGAACTGTTGTAAGTCGAGGATGACATACATACATACATACATACATACATATATATGTGTGTGTGTGTGTGTGTGTGTGTGTGTGTGTGTGTGTGTTTTCTAAGGTTTTCGCGGGTGTTTGTATGTAGGTCTTTGGTTCTTCGGGTTTTCTCCCACGTAGAATTTGAAGTGTCTTGGTGACATTTCGACGAAGTCCCATTCATCATCTTCAGGCTGGTGCTTTCGGCTTCGTGCTTCTAGACTTCGTCGAAACGTCGCCAAGACACTTCCAATTGTACGTGGGAGAAAACCCGAATAACCAAAGACCTACATACAAACACCCGCAAAAACCTCAGAAAACAAATATATATATATATATATATATATATATATATATATATATATATATATATATATATATATATATATATATATATATATATATATATATATATATATATATATATATATATATATATATATATATATTTGTGTGTGTGTGTGTGTGTGTGTGTGTGTATGTATGTATAAACAAATGTTGGCAAAGAGAGAAAAACCAGGATATGATTCGCTTGCAAGGAATGTGTGTTTATTAAAAGCAGCAAAACAAAATACTGTTTCCAAATCCTCTAAAACATGAAAGCATGTTTATCCAGAAAGATAAAAGATTGTGAAACAGGAATGGGGCACTGAAAAAGTGTGAGATGGGGGGTCAAGAATGAATAAATGTTGGACAAACACAGAGTTATCAAATGGAGATAAACAAGCATACAGGCTTACTTGATTTGACCACAAATGCAACTAGAATTTCCATTATTAAGCAAGGCCATTGTTACATCAGTCATGCTCAGTTTTACAACCACCGTTGTTAAGTGAGCTACTGCAATTGTTAAGTGAATCACGCAGTCATTAATTGAATCCAGCTTCCCCCCTTGACTTTACTTCTTGGAAGCCAGCTGGGAAGGTAGCAAATGTTGATCACGTGACCCTGGGATAACAGAGTTGGAAGGGACCTTGGAGGTCATCTAGTCCAACCCCCTGCTCAGGCAGGAAACCCTATACCATTTCAGACAAATGGCTGTCCAGTCTCTTCTTAAAAACTTCCAGTGTTGGAGCATTACTCTGCCCCTGGGCCTAGGAATGTGCCTCCATCAGTGACTGTTGATTGTGATTGTGTGTTGTATGAATGTGTTTCGGATTGAATGAATGTGTTTTAGATTGGATGGTTGATTGTTGTTGGTAAATTAAATTTTATTGTATTATTGTTGTAAGCCGTCCTGGGTCTCAGGAGAAGGGCGGCATAGAAATTTAAATAAAGTAAAGTAAAGTAAAGTAATTCACCGCTTCTGGAGGCAGGTTGTTCCACTGGTTAATTGTTCTCACTGTCAGGAAGTTTCTCCTTATTTCTACGTTGTTTCCCTCCTTTAAAATGGAATGGAATAGGAATAGGAATAGGAAGAGGAAGAGGAAGAGGAAGAGGAAGAGGAAGAGGAAGAGGAAGAGGAAGAGGAAGAGGAAGAGGAAGAAGAATAGAATAGAATAGAATAGAATAGAATAGAATAGAATAGAACTGGAAGGGACCTTGGAGGTCTTCTAGTCCAGCCCCGTGCTTAAGCAGGAAAACCTATAGGGTTTCCTGCCTGAGCAGGGGGTTGGACTAGATGACCTCCAAGATACCTTCCAACAGTATTATTGTTGTTGTTGTTGAATATCAAGGCTCAGAAGCCCTTATTTTAAATGCACTGATGATGTTATCTAGTCAGTAATGAAACCTCTGCAAGAAAACAACCCAACGAAATCCGCACCCTGGACTCCCTATAGAAACCAACATTCTCATCAGTGACAACACTGACAGGGCAAGCCAATTGTATCTAAACAGATAGTAAACCTGCTCCCTTCTAACACTGATGATGTTGTCTAGCTGGGTAATGAAATGTCTGCAAGGAAACCACCAAGCTCAGAGAGCAGCAAGGACCCCTCACTTCAACCCTGAACTACCAATATTGCCTTCTATTGGTTACTCATTTTAAAAATTGGAAAAACTGATTTGGAAACGGACAGAACAAACTTTGGGTGGAAAACGAAGGGAGTGAGACAAACACAAGACTCTTCCAGCCTTGGGGGGTGGGGGGGGAATAGCTAAATGTGACGTAGGATGGGTTGAACAAGCAGCCATTAAAACTCCAGCACTTTCATAAAATGATTCACACAAGAGGGGAAAAAATGAAGCCTGTGACTGATAGGTTCTTAAGAGGAGCCCTTTCTGAATTATTGGCACTGGGTAGGTGACTAATCACATTTAAAACTTCATGATTAAACCATAAAACAAGCTACTGTATTTTGACGAGAAGGCACGGCATGTGTTTAAAGCCCTCTGCAAACCCTAAAGTGCAATTATCACCCTAACCAACTGGATGGGGAGAAAAGTTGGAGAGAAGAGAAAGATCGTCTGTTATTGCTAGAGAAGAGAGGGGTCTTTCACAGCAACAAAGACCACACAATGAGTAGAGTTGTACGTCTGAGCTGGGCGCACTCAGAATAACATTGGCCTCTTGGCCATGGATGTGTAGGGCCGGGCTGGTCATGCGCTTTGCGTTTCAAAGGAGACTTGTGAGGGCAAAAAGGCACCCGATGCTCCACTTCCTGGTGAATGGAAGCCACAGTTTGAAAGATCCCCTTGTTCCAAACGGAGGAAAGATCACCTGCTCCAGAAGTGATTCATGGTCTCTTGAACCCTGAAAAGCAGAAATTCCTTACATACGCAAACTTGAGAGATCTCTAATATGCTTTATATGTCTCTGCGGGTATGTGTGTGTGTGTGTGTGTGTGTGTCATGCCATGTTCTCTGCTTCTTCTATTGGCGACACGTTGCACTGCAGGCTAAGAGAGATCAACCACTTGATCATATGATGCGTGGGGGGGGGGACGTTGTAAATACAAGCTGGTTTTGCCAAGTGCTCCAATTTGGATCAGATGACTGTGGGGATGCCAATTACGGCCGTAATTAAGGCGAACAAGCAACGGATGGAAACTAATCATGGAGAGGAGCAAGCTAGAACTAAGGAGAAATTTCCTGACCAGGGAGGACAATTCATCGGTGGGACAAAAAGTTCAAAAAGTGAAACAAGAATTTTGTAAACAGGATCTACGACGAGGGATGATCCGTTAGGAAAGAAGCTTTATATTGAAGTGGTTCTTATTTGCAGAAATATTTTTTTAAAAAAATGTCTATATTTAATTGTTATTTATCAAAATAATAAGAATTGTACTAAGGCAAGGCTGGCAAAAGAGAATTTTACTGGAAGAAGAGAAAATCAAGCAAAGCTACCAGGTGGACTATGGCAAATCTAGACAGCATACTAAGAAGCAGAGACGTCACCCTGCCAACAAAAGTGCATAGAGTCAAGGCCACGGTTTCCCCAGTTGCAATGTAGGGCTGTGAAAGTTGGACCCTAAGAAAGGCTGAGCGCCAAAGAATGGAGGCCTTTGAACTCTGGTGCTGGAGAAGACTCCTGCGAGTCCCCTGGACTGCAAGGCGATCCAACCGGTCAGTCCTAGAGGAGATCAACCCTGACTGCTCTTTAGAAGGCCAGATCCTGGAGTTGAAACTCAAGTACTTTGGCCACCTAATGAGAAGGATGGACTCACTGGAGAAGAGCCTGATGCTGGGAAAGATGGAGGGCAAGAGAAGAAAGGGACGACGGAGAATGAGGGGGCTGGATGGAGTCCCTGAAGCAGGAGGTGTGAGCTTAAATGGACTCCAGAAGATGGTAGAGGACAGGAAGGCCTGGAGGAACGTGGTCCACGGGGTCGCGACGGGTCAGACACGACTTCGTAACTAACAACAACAACAAGAGAGTCGTTGAGGCCACCTGGAGGTTTATCTGTGTCCCCAGGGTCACTTGAGTGGTGCAAATGGGTGTGGGAGCCTTCTTGGAACTGCTGAAAGGACCTTGTTGTAGACTGGAGATAGATGATGTCTCATATCCCACCCCCCCCCCTCTGTTTAGGGAGGGCTGTTCAGTTTGGACACGGACTCTTTTCAAGCTTTTCTTCATCACGGACCCCCTTTAAACACCTTTTGTGGCCACGGACCTCCAAGACTTAAGATTTAAATCATAACATTTCTTTAAGCCTTCGCAGATCCCCTTGTGAGGATATTGTGACACCCCTCCCCAGGGGTCTAGGGACCACAGGTTGAGAACTACTGGTATAGCTTGAGCAGGGGGTTGGACTGGAAAACCTCCCAGATCCTTTCCAATTCTATCCTTCGGCATCCTGTAAGAGTGAGGATCAGCAATAAGCCACCTTTTTTCAGTGCCGTTGTAACTCTGAACGGTTGCTAAGGGAACGATGGTAAGTCGAGGCCTACTTGCATCCGCCCTAAGTCAACTCACGGGCCTGACACACTGCTCAAATCCCAAGCAATCTCACAAACTGCCAAGTGTGAGCACCCTCTGCGAGGGTATGAGGTTGATTTGCAGGAAACTTGAAGGGAGAAATTTATGCTCCAAGTGATTAACAGGAACCGACGTTGCAACTCCAGAGAGGAAGAGCCGAGGATGGCAAGGAAGCTTGACACGACAGACGGTCAATAAAATATTCAGTAAAATGGTCTGATGTATCATAGAAACAGGGTGGGAAAAAGTGGTGGGAAACCCTTGCCTCCTTTTTATTCGACACGGAAGACTTTCGAATCAGAATAGAGCTGGAAAAGGGACCTGGGAGATCTTCTAGTCCACCCCCTTCTCAGGCAGGAAACCAGCCTATACCATTTCGGACAAATGGCTGTCCAGTCTCTTCTTAAAAACTTCCAGTGTTGGAGCATTCACCGCTTCTGGAGGCAGGTTGTTCCACTGATTAATTGTTCTAACTGTCAGGAAGTTTCTCCTTAGTTCTAGGTTGCTTCTCTCCTTGATAAGTTTCCACCCGTTGCTTCTTGTCCGGCCTTCAGGCGCTTTGGAGAATAGCTTGACTCCCTCTTCTTTGGGGCAGCCCCTGAGATACTGGAAGACTGCTATCATGTTTATCCTTGTTATCAACAATATGAGGTTACATTTCAGCAAAGGCGGGTGCTTGTTGACACGGACCTGGTAAAACTAATCAAGGAGAGAACCAGCCTAGAATTAAGGAGAAATTTCCTAACAATTAGAACAATTAATCAATGGAACGACTACCTTTCAGACGTTGCTCTATGACTGGAAGTTTTAAAGAAGAGATTGGACAGTCATTTGTCTAAAACAGCGGTTCTCAACCTGTGGGCCGTGACCCCATTTGGGGTCGAACGACCATTGCACGGGGGTCACCAAACACCGTAGTCCGCCATTTTTTCCCCTTTTCCCCTCGGCCGGCGCAGGGGGCAGCACCGCGCATGCGTGGGGTAGCACTGCGCATGCGCGATGCAGGCCGTCGCGCCGCGCATGCATGGTGCAGGTCAGGGTCACAGCCTGAAAAAGGTTGAGAACCGCTGGTCTAAAATGACATAGGGTTTGAGCAGGGCAAGGTCCCTTCCAACTGTGTTATTCTCTACACTCTTCGACATACGGTCACAATTAAGCCCAACATTTCTATTACTAAGTGAGACATTTCTTAAGTGAGTTTTGCTCCATTTTACCACTTTTTGACTAGAGTGGTTAATGATTGCAGTTGTTCTGTTGTTCTAAAGCTTTTTTATCATTAATGCCAACAAATGCATGCTTTCTATAATCTGATAATAGAGAAACCATCTTCTTAACAATATCTTCTATTACACATTCATGTACCAAAAAGGCAAATCCTGACCGGGCTAAGTAGATGAAGGCTGCATGTTCAGATCTGATATTAAAACAGTCAGATCCTCCTTTTCCTTCCCCAACTATTAAAACGAAGAACGTTTTGGTTAATTGCATCTACGATGACCAATATCTACACGTTTGGCCGTTCGGTTCCATTTTTTTTTCTTCACAGCTTTTGCTTAAAAAAAGTCTTGCCGGTACTGTGTTCTAAGATTTTTATTTATTAATTTATTTTGCCCACCTTAGCGGATCAAGAGAGGACAGAAGGATAAGTAAAGGAATGACCCACATATACTGAATCCCTGAAATAACGTTGATCAAGTCTATCTCAGCTTTCACAGAAAGAGAAAATTAAATCAAGCTCTGGAATGGATTAGGAAGGAACATGATCAGGGGATGTGTAAAAATTAATCATGTTAACTTTAGGAGGAAGGATTTTAAGACCCTCAGGATCAGGAAAGTGTGCTAGCTGCTTAAAGATATTGGTACCCAAAGGGTAAGGAACGACATCTTACCATATGGCAGCCTCTGACAAAAAAAGAGAATATTTGTAATTCAGGATTGAAATGAGGGTGTCCTTGGGGGCTCTCTGAGCTTGGCGGTTTTCTTGCGGACGTTTCATTACCAAACTAAGTCACACCATCAGTGCTAGGAGGCAGTGGGGTTTGTGAAGAGGAGGTGAAGAAGGGGAGGAGAAGGAAGACTGTGAAGATTTTGATGCTCTCTGAGGTTGGTTGTTTTCTTGCGGACGTTTCATTGCCAAACTACGTAACATCATCAGCGCTAGAAGGGAGTGGTTTTGTGACGAGGAGGAGGAGGAGGAGGAAGAGGAGGAGGAGGGGGAGGAGGAGGAGGAAAAGGGGAGAAAGATGAGAAGGAGGGAGATGACTGGGAAGTCCTTGGTGCTCTCTGAACTTGGTTGTTTTCTTGCAGACATTTCATTACCAAACTAACATCATAAGTGCTAGAAGGGAGTGGGTTTGTGAGGAGGAGGAGGAGAAGGAGGAGAGGAAGAGGAAGAGGAAGAGGAAGAGGAAAGGGGAGGAAGGTGATGAGGAGGAAGAAGACTGGCAAGTCCTAGGTGCTCTCTGAGCTTGGTTGTTTTCTTGCGGACATTTCATTGCCTAAGTAGGTAACATCATCAGTGCTAGAAGGGAGTGGGTTTGTGACGAGGAGGAGGAGGAGGGGGGTAGGAGGAGGAGGAGGAAAAGGGGAGAAAGATGAGAAGGAGGGAGATGACTGGGAAGTCCTTGGTGCTCTCTGAACTTGGTTGTTTTCTTGCAGACATTTCATTACCAAACTAGGTAACATCACCAGTGCTACGATTCCAGTACTGATGATGTTACCTAGTTTGGTAAACAAACGTCTGCAAAAAAAAAAAAAACAGCTCAGCTCAGAGAGCACCAAGGACTCCACAATATTGCAACTATTTAAGTAGAGGAAGGCTGTGGAAGAACAATGATCAACCAAGCGTCAATGTATGGTTAAAACCAAACACAAATTGCTAGCCACGCTTTCCACTTGTCAAACCAGCATCAAAAACGTCCCTCCAAATTGAGAAGTGTCCATAGGGATGGCCCTTATTGCTTTTAGCTCAGGTAGGATTTATCTCTGAAGCTCTGACTTCCAAGCAAGGGTTGTCTTCTCGAAGGTTTACCCAACTTTACCCCATCAGGAAGTTATTCCTAAGATGTCTACTCTCCATGGAGGGACCCCTGCCTTTAATGATTGCGTGTGAAGGTAGGAAAATTAAAGCGCTACGTATTCAGTGTGGATTGAAAAAACGGGATGGCAATCAATCAATCAGTCAATCAGTGAATCAATCAATCAATCAATCAATCAATCAATCAATCTCACCAAGGAATCAATCAATCAATCAATCATTCAATGAGGGAGACAGAGGGCTATGATCTGTTATGGGCCAGCCTATTAGCTGCTGGATGGCAACATGAGACTCTGAGACCCAGTTTAGTCTAGGGATCAAGTCTAGGGATCAAGAACTAGACTGGAAGTTCTAGTTTCACCTTAGCCATGAAAGCCAGCTGGTGACTTTGGGCCAATCACCTGGAGATGGAGAGTTCTAGTCCTGCCTCAGGCACGAAAGCTGACTGGGTGACTTTGGGCCAATTACCAGGAGATGGTGAGTTCTAGTCTCGCCTCAAGCACGAAAGCTGGCTGGGTGACCTTGGGCCAATCACCAGGAGATGGAGAGTTCTAGTCCTGTCTCAGGCATAAAAGATGTCTGGGTGACTTTGGCCCAGTCACCAGGAGATGGAGAGTTCTAGTCCTACGTTAGGGATGAAAGCTGGCTGGGGGACCTTGGGCCAATCACCAGGAGATGGTGAGTTCTAGTCCTGTCCCAGGGTTAAAAGATGTCTGGGTGTCTTTGGGCCAATCACTGGAAGATGGTGAGTTCTAGTCCTGGCTTCCTTCCCTTCCCCTCCCCTCTTCCCTCCCTCCCCTCTTGTCTATCATTTTCTTTCCTTCCCTTTATCTCCTTCCTTCCTCCGTCCCTCTGATTCATTTTTCCAGTTTATCTCCAGACCTCTGAATCTGGGCAGACCAAAATTTGTTCCGTCTTCTCCACCCCCCCTCTGCCAACCATCTTGGAAGAGCTGGCAGCCTTTGAAACAAGAGTCTGCTGGCCAAATCCTCCCTGTGCTCCCTGGACGAGCAAAGGACTATTTAGGATACAAATCTGTCAAGTTTGGAATATTTCCCCCCCACACACACACACACACAACCCTCCTGTTCTGTGTAGAGTTTCTGCAAAGTATTCCGGCAACAATGGCATTTTCCGTCTTTCCCCCCTAAGAATGGCCCGCTTGTTCTCTTGCGAAGCACAGTCGCCATTATTCATTTCCTTCGACAATATTCAGAGTCCTCAATGAAAAGAGTTTTTTCCCACATCGGGGCCGTGCCCACACAACCACTGCGGGCCGTGAATGAAAAAGCTGTGCTCCCGAGCCCCGGAATATGTTAACCTCTCCCTCTGTTGGGTCCACTTTTATTTTGGGTCTGCATGTGGGGGTGGGGGGAAAGAAAACAGGGGACGCGAACGTGGCGCGCTTTCCTTTCGTGTCCTCACAGGAGCCGTCCAAGGCGGGGAGGGCCTGGTGGGAAAGCCAGCAGGCTGGCAGAGGGCGACTCTGGACGGGTGGGTTGGACGGGGCTGCAGGGGGGGGGGCATGAAAAGGCTGGTCGGTGGGCCCAGGGAGGGTGTTGCCTGCTGAGGGGGCTGCCTTGAGCCCAGAAGCCCCTCTTCCAGAATGTTCCCCCGCTTTTTTTTTCCATTTGGAAGGTCAACTCTTTGTCTCCTGCTCTTTATAACATTATACAGCTCCCTCCTTCCTTCTCTCCCTCCCTCCCTCTCTCCTTCCTTCCTTCCTCTCTCCCTCATTCCCTCCCTTCCTTCCTCTTTTCTTCCTTCCTCCCTCCCTCTCTCCCTCCCCCCTTCCTTCCTCTTTCATTTCTTCCTTCTCTCCCTCCTTCCTTTCTCTCCTCCCTCCCTCGCCTCCTTTCTTCCTCTTTCCTTCCCTCCTTCCTCTCTCCCTCTCTACTTCCTTCCTCCTTCCTCTCTCCCTCCTTCCCTCCCTTCCTTCCTCTTTTCTTCCTTCCTCCCTCCCTCTCTCCCTCCCCCCTTCCTTCCTCTTTCATTTCTTCCTTCTCTCCCTCCTTCCTTTCTCTCTCCTCCCTCCCTTGCCTCCTTTCTTCCTCTTTCCTTCCCTCCTTCCTCTCTCCCTCTCCTTCCTTCCTTCCTTCCTTCCTCTCTCCTTCCTTCCCTCCCTTCCTTCCTCTTTTTTTCCTTCCTCCCTCCCTCCCTCTCTCCCTCCCCCCTTCCTTCCTCTTTCGTTTCTTCCTTCTCTCCCTCCTTCCTTTCTCTCTCCCCTTTCTTCTCTCCCTCTTTCCTTCCCTCCTTCCTCTCTCCCACCCTTCCTTCCTTCCCTCCTCCCTCTCTTTCATTCCCTCCCTCCTTCCTTCCTTCCTTCCTTCTTCTTTCCTTCCTTCCTTCCTCTCTCCCTTCCTTCCTCCCTCATTCCCTCCCTTTCTTCTTTCCTCTTTTCTTCCTTCCTCCTTTCCCCTCTCCCTCCCTTCCTCCCTTCCTTTTTTCTTTTCTACCCTCTTTCCTTCCTTCCTCACTCTCTCTCTCCCTCCCTCGCCTCCTTTCTTCCTCTTTCCTTCCTCCCTTCCTTCCCTCCTTCCTTTCTCTCCCACCCTTTCTTCCTTCCCTCCTCCCTCTCTCTCCTTCCCTCCTTTCCTTCCTCTTTCCTTCCTTCCTCTCTCCCTTCCTTCCTTCCTCATTCCCTCCCTTTCTTCTTTCCTCTTTTCTTCTTTCCTCCTTTCCTCTCCCTCCCTCCCTCCCTTCCTTTTTTCTTCTTTTCTACCCTCTTTCCTTCCTTTCTCTCTCCCACCCTTCCTTCCTCACTCTCTCTCTCCCTCCCTCGCCTCCTTTCTTCCTCTTTCCTTCCTCCCTTCCTTCCCTCCTTCCTTTCTCTCCCACCCTTTCTTCCTTCCCTCCTCCCTCTCTCTCCTTCCCTCCTTCTTTCCTTCCTCTTTCCTTCCTTCCTCTCTCCCTTCCTTCCTTCCTTCCTTCCTCATTCCCTCCCTTTCTTCTTTCCTCTTTTCTTCCTTCCTTCTTTCCTCTCTCCCTCCCTTCCTTTCTTTTTTCTTTTTTCTACCCTCTTTCCTTCCTTTCTCTCTCCACCCTTCCTTTCCTTCCTTCCTTCCCTCCATCCCTCCTTCCTTCCTTTCTCTCTCCCTCCCTTCCTCCCTCCCCTTCTTTCTTCCTCTTTCCTTCCTTCCCTCCTTCCTCTCAACCACCCTTCCTTCCTTCCATCATCCCTCTCTCTTTCTCTCCCTTCCTTCCTTCCTTCCTTCCTTCCTTCCTTCCTTCCTTCCTTCCTTCCTTCCTTCCTTCCTTCCTTCCTTCCTTCCTTCCTTCCTTCCTTCTTTCCAACTAGAAATCTAACTCTGATGTTTGGCCCTGGAGGCATCTCAAAGAAGCTGGAAAACTATCAAGCCCAATGCAGGTAGTCCTCAACTTTAAGATCATTTAGTGACTGTTTTAACATACAATGGCGCTGGAAAAAGTGACTGATGACCATTTTTCACACTTACGACCCTCGCAGCATCCCCATAATCACGTGCTCAACATTCAGAGGCTGGGCAACTGGCTCCTATTTGTGACGGCTGCAGCGTCCCTGGGGGGGTCACGTGATCCCCTTTTGCGACCTTCTGACAAGCAGAGTGAATGGGGAAGCCAGACTCACTTAACAACCGTATTACTATCTTAACAGCTGCAGTGATTCACTTAACAACTGTGGCAAGAATGGTCATAAAATGGGGCAAAACTCACGTAACAAAATGTTTCACTCAGCAATAGAAAGTTTGGACTCCATTGTGGTCATACGTCAAGGACCACCTGTACCTTATTCCTTGATATGTTCCCCAGTCTTCCAGAATAAAGCGACTGGGCTGGAAGATCAGCCCCCCCCCACACCCCCAATTCCAAATCCTCCAGACTTATAAATGCTGTTCTTGTAAGCTCACAACTGGTTAAAACAGCGGTTCTCAACCTATGGGTCGCGACCCCATTTGGGGTCGAACGACCGTTTCGCGGGGTCGCCGGACACCGCGGTCCGCCATTTTGGTTTTTTTATGTTTTTTTTTGTTTTTTTCATCGCGCGCGCGCTGCGCATGCGCGGTTCGGGCCATTGCGCGCCCGCCGCGCATGCGCGGATCAGCCCATCGCGGTCCGCCGTTTTGTTTTGGTTTTGTTTTGGGTTTTTTTTTGTTTTTTTTCATCGCACGTGCGACGCGCATGCACGGGTTCGGGCCGTCGCGCGTGTGCCACGCATGCGCGGTTTGGGCCATCGCACGTGCGCCGTGCATGCACGGATCGGCCCGTTGCGCACGACGCACAGCGGGTCAGGGTCGCAGCGCGCATGGGCGGCGCAAGTGGGGTCTCAACCTGAAAAAAGGTTGAGAACCACTGGGTTAAAACAACCCTTCCCCAGAGGACTTTTACATGTTCCAATCCAGCCAAATGCTATTTTAGGGTGAGGGTATACTTTTCAGAAAAGCCTGTGGACCATTTCTGGGAAAAGAGGATTATACCTCACACCTGAGAAGGACCCGGTGACACACTTCAGCCAGAAGGAAATCAGAGACTCGTGGGATCAAGAAGAAGGCTCTGGTGAATGTGGCAAAAGAAGTCGCTTCACAGTGTAAACCAGTGGTGGGATTCAAATACCTGAACAACCAGTGGCTCTCTGCGTGGATACCGCTTCCGGAAGTTCTTTTGGAAGTGGCACCCATGCATTTCCGGCGGGCCATTCTGGGCCTGGGAGGCCTTCCTGGCTCAGATGGACTTCCGGAAGTGACATCCACGCACTTCCGGTGGGCCGCTCTGGGCCTGGGAGGCCTTCCCGGCTCAGAATGGACTTCCGGAAGTGGCATCCACACACTTCCGGTGGGCCGCTCTAGGCCTGGGAGCCTTCCCGGCTCAGAATGGACTTCCGGAAGTGGCATCCATGCACTTTGGGCAGGCCGTTCTGGGCCTGGGAGGCCTCCCCAGCTCAGAACGGACTTCCAGAAGTGACATCCACACACTTCCGGCAGTCTGTTCTGGGCCTTGCAAAAAAGGGCTAGGGCTTCGGCCAGTTTGCCGAAGTCAACAAAAAATTAGCTATGGGTTCTACTGAACTGGTGTGAACCAGCTGAATCTCACCACTGGTGTAAACTATTCCTGAATTCCTAGCCATGGTTTTCTGCAGGCCTAGGTGTGCGCGTGACCTCTCTTGCAGGAACTCCAGCTCCAATTCAAGGTGCTAGTTGTCACCTTTAAAGCCCTACGTGCTTGGAACCAGGTTATTTGAAGGACCGTCTTCTCCTGGGTCACTTCTACCCAACCCACCAGAGTGGACAGGCAAGGAATGCTGAAGATCCTCTCTCCTAAAGAGGTCAATTAGCAGGACCAAGAAGGGCCTTCTCCGTGGTGGCTCCTTCCCTGTGGAACATCATCCTTGTAGAAATAAGATTGGAAATAAGATGTTATGGATCCCTTCCCTTAAGGACGTCCATCAGGTAGGACCAAGAAGAAGGGCCTTATCCATGGTGGCTCCCTCCCGGTAGAACATCATCCCTGTGTAGATAAGACTGACACCCCTTTGACGCTCATTCACAAGGCCCTGAAGATCTGGTTTTGCCAATGGACTGGGGATCCCAGAATGGGATGGAGTTCATCAATTGGCTGATTTGAACTGACTGATTGTAGTCACACAGTGTGTATGTGTGTGTATCTCATTTAATTGTTCTTTTTTAATATGAGGTTTTTTTAAATCTTTGTAAGCTGCCCAGAGTCACTGGGAACAAATTGGGTGGCTATATACATTTGATAGCTAAGTAGATGATAGCTAGAAAGCTCTTCAAAGCGCCTGAAGGCTGGACAAGAAGCAAAAGATGGAAACTCATCAAGGAGAGAAGCAACCTAGAACTAAGGAGAAACTTCCTGACAGTGAGAACAATTAACCACTGGAACAACCTGCCTCCAGAAGTTGTGGATGTTCCAACACTGGAAGTTTTTAAGAAGAGATTGGACAGCCATTTGTCTGAAATGGTATAGGTTTCCTGCCTGAGCAGGGGGTTGGACTGGATGACCTCCAAGATCCCTTCCAACTATTATTATTATTATTATTATTATTAGTAGTAGTAGTAGTAGTAGTAGTAGTAGTAGTAGTAGTAGTATAGATGATAGCTAGCTAGATAACGAGAGGATAGATAGATAGATAGATAGATAGATAGATAGATAGATAGATAGATGGATGGATGGATGGATGGATGGATGGATGGACGGACGGACGGACGGACGGACGGAGAGGCAGGCATACAGGCAGGCAGAAAGATAGATAGATAGACCAGGGCTTTTCAACCAGGGGTACGGGTACCACCTGTGGTACATTGGCATCTGGCAGGTGGTACGCGAACATCCTAGAAAAGTGGTAGCAGGGGAGGGGAATGAGCTGAGCTGATGGGAGCACTGCACAAGCCTGAGTGAGAGATGGCTGGAGCTGCAGGGCTGTCAGGGCTCAGCGGAAGTGCAAGGATCAGCGCCAGGCTCCAGCTGGAGCTCAGCGCTGATCCTGGCGCTTCTGCTGAGCCCAGAAGAAGCACCAATCAGCTGGAATGTGGCAGCCTCTCCAGGGTCTTGTGATTTACATTCAGATGCTTGGCAACTGATTCATATTTATAATGGTCACAGTGTCCCAGGGTCATGTGAAGTGACCAAAACCTGCTGCAACCACCCAGCCACTGCCAATCTTCTTCTTCTTCTTCTTCTTCTTCTTCTTCTTCTTCTTCTTCTTCTTCTTCTTCTTCTTCTTCTTCTTCTTCTTCTTCTTCTTCTTCTTCTTCTTCTTCTTCTTCTTCTTCTTCTTCTTCTTCTTCTTCTTCTTCTTCTTCTTCTTCTCTTCCTTCTCCTCCTTCTCCTCTCCTCCTCTTCCTCTCTTCTTCCCCTCCTCCTCCTCCTCCTCCTCCTGCTGCTGCTCCTCCTCCTCCTCCTTCTTCTTCTGCTTCTTCTCCTCCTCCTCTTTCTTCTTTTTCTTTTTCTTCTTCTTCTTCTTCTTCTTCTTCTTCTTCTTCTTCTTCTTCTTCTTCTTCTTCTTCTTCTTCTTCTTCTCCTCTTCCTTCTCCTCTCCTCCTCCTCCTCTTCCTCCTCCTCCTGCTGCTCCTCCTCCTCCTTCTTTTGCTTCTGCTTCTTCTCCTTCTCCTGCTTCTCCTTCTCCTCCCAAATGTCAAGGGCGGTGTAAAATGTATTTTTAAAATGTGTTTTTTTGTATGGCTCCCCTCTCTCTCTTCGAGCCTGGCAGCGCATCGAGAGAGGCCCCGTTGTTCTTCAGAAAGAGCCGTTCAGGGGCTGCCTTTGTGGAACGTGACAAAAAGGAGACAGGAAAGCACTGGGCTGCCATTGTTCCTGTGCAGGGCAGCAAAATTTGATCTGGAATTAAGTCCTCGGGGCAGGGGCTCCTCAATGGCTAGTTTTTATTTAGTGCCAGCATCTTAATCACTTCTCGGGCTTGTTGCGGACGGCCGACATAATGTAGCCTCTATGCTGGGCTGAACAACTTGCTTCTCCCAAAGGCCATTAACGGGATGGAAGGACTGTCATCTGCAGAACATTAGTCTTTCCAGCTTCCTGTCTGCGCACAAAGACAGAGCCCTGGAACAGCCATCAAAAGAACGGCTGAATTTCCTCATTGTGATCACCCCCTTATTAAATTCCTCCTAGGGGGAAAGAGAAAAAAAAAAATCCGAGCAGAGGATCCCGTGTTTCAAAACGGGGCTGGGGTTGAAAGCCAGAGGAGGGAAAAAATGCAACCGGAGGATGCAATTCGCCTCCCAAAAAAGGGATAAACAAGGCAGAAGACAAGTAGAGCGCATCCATGAACACCAACTTAGCAGTCATGATCGAAAACACCTTAATGGTATAAGAAAAGGACTGACTGAGCCACCGGCTCAACGGGGAAAGCGTGAGCATCCTACTCCAAAAACTAGACAAATTGCCCATCAGCAGTCACACAAGAGATAAACAACATTTACATACCATTGAAAAGAGACCGTCAAAAAACTAACACACCTCCTGGCTGGGTGGCATTAACACCAAGATTAATATCATCAGCAGGCACAAAGAGATAAACATCCATCTTGTAAATTCGTAGGATTCTTTTCTTTTCTTTTTTTTTTGGCCATGTATATATACACACACATATATGTTTTCGTAGATTTTCACGGGTACAGGTATGCAGGTCTTGGCGTATTCGGGTCTTTTCCCGTGTAAGATTGAGAGTATCTTGGCGATACACACACACACACACACACACACACACATTTGAACTAGAGTGTGATGTTTCTCATATATATGTGGGTATGTGGGTATATGCATAATGGTATTTTTTTGAGAGCTGAATGCAACACCATTTCATTTTAATGTATGCTGATTAGTGTGCATTTAAAGTGACAATAGATTCTCTTCTCTTCTCTTCTGTAATTCTATTCTGTAATTCCATTCTATTCTGCAATTTTATTCTGTTCTATTCTATTCTATTCTATTCTATTCTATTCTATTCTATTCTATTCTATTCTATTCTATTCTATTCTATTCTATTCTATTCTATTCTATTCTATTCTATTCTACTCTACTCTATTCTATTCTATTCTATTCTACCATCTCTCTCATCTGTTATCTGTCTGTCTGTCTGTCTGTCTGTCTGTCTGTCTGTCTCTGCCTGCCTGCCTGCCTGCCTGCCTGCCTGCCTGCCTGCCTGCCTGCCTGCCTGCCTGCCTGCCTGCCTGCCTGCCTGCCTGCCTGCCTATCTATCTATCTATCTATCTATCTATCTATCTATCTATCTATCTATCTATCTATCTATCTATCTATCTATCTATCAGATTTTTTTAAAGCCTCTTCTGCAGACACCAATCCTGAATATAATTTTTCTATGAACCCTTTTAATTTTTTTTTGCCAAAACCAAAAACTCATTCCTGGGCAAAAGATGACAGTTATTTTTAATGCTGATATGTGATTATTATTTTTTAAACCCAGCTTCCTGTTTTTCACATTCTAATACAGAGACGCCAATGTGGGAAGAAAACACTGAGAAAGAAAGAGAGGGAGAGAGAACAAAAATAAAAACCCCAGCCCGGGAATATTATGGGAAAATATATATATATCAACTAGCAAATATGAAGGTCCTTCAAAAGAACGTGAGTCTCCATATTTTGGCACTGGTTCACACGACCCGGACTTTATTTTTAGCCAAGGAGCTGGGATGTGTTGGGATACCTCGTATTCCAATATTTGTTTCCACTAACAAACCTCCCCCCCAACCAAAAAATAAAATGTGTTGACTTTAAAAATAAAAATCCAGAAGAGGAGACATTTTTGAATGGCAAGATTTTTTTTTTTTAAAAGACCCTGCAAACTTCGAACGGGAGCGCTTGCCAACATGTTAAGGAGAGTCTATTAAGCCTCACAGAGTGAGGAAGTGTTTGAGAATCAGTCAGTAAATCACAGACAACAAGGTCACCGTGTTTAACAGCAGGAACCACACATTGCCAAAACTCCAGCTGCGAGTGGACATAAACGCCTCTAACAATAGGTCTTACAATAGGCTGGGACTGGCCTTCTGCCTCCGCTGGCTGGTTCACACGCGCCAAGGGCTAAAATACGGGCAGTTCAACCAGGCTGGGGATCCCACAGGCCATTTTTAGAACAATGCCTAACATTTCTGCTGCAGAGTGAGGCAGCTGTTAAACGGATTCTGTCCCATCTTTACAACCTCTCTCGCCACAATGCGCTAAGCGACTCGCTGCGGCTGTTGAGTTAGGAACTTGGTTGTTAAGTGAATCTGGCTTCCCCATTTATAGTAATAGTAATAGTAATAGTAATAGTAATAGTAATAGTAATAGTAATAGTAATAGTAATAGTAATAGTAATAGTAATAGTAATAGTAATAGTAATAGTAATAGTAATAGTAATAGTAATAGTAATAATAATAATAATATAAAGATGGAAGGGAGCTTGGAGGTCATCTAGTCCAACCCCCTGCTCAGGTAGGAAACTCTATACCATTTCAGACAAATGGCTGTCCAGTCTCTTCCTAAAAACTTCCAGTGTTGGAGCATTCACCGCTTCTGGAGGCAGGTTGTTCCACTGGTTAATTGCTCTCACTGTCAGGAAGTTTCTCCTTAGTTCTAGGCTGCTTCTCTCCTTGATTAAGTTTCCAACCGTTGCTCCTTGTCCTGCCTTCAGGCGCTTTGGAGAACAGCTTGACTCCCTCTTCTTTGGGGCAGCCCCTCAGATACTGGAAGACTGCTATCATGTCACCCCTCATCCTTCTCTTCGTTAAACTAGACATGCCCAATTCCAGCAGCCGTTCCTTATATGCTTTAGCGTCCAGTCCCCCCTGATCATCTTAGTTGCTCTTCTCTTAGTTGCTCTTCTCTTGAAATGGTGTAGGGTTTCCTGCCTGAGCAGGGGGTTGGACTAGATGACCTCCAAGGTCCCTTTCAACTTTATCATCATCATCATCATCATCATCATTATCATTATCATTATCATTATCATTATCATTATTATTATTATTATCTGCACTCTTTCTAGAGGCTCAGCATCTTTTTTACATCGTGGTGACCAAAACTGGATGCAGGATTCCAAGGGTGGCCTTTACCAAGGCCTTGTAAAGTGGTATTAACCCTTCACGTGATCTTGATTTGACTTTGCTCGTCAGAAAGTCACAAAAGGGGGAATCACGTGACCCACCCCCCCGGAGGACACTGCGACCGTCATAAATACGAATCAGTGGCCAAGCGCCGGAATAATGATCACATGTCCGTGGGGAGGCTGCAACCGTTGTTAAGTGTGAAAAAGGTCGTTAAGTGTGAAAAGGGATCCTAAGTCGTTTTTTTTTCCGTGCTGTTGTAACTTCAAACGATGGTGAAATGAACGGTGAAGTCAAGGACTAACTGCGTGCAACTTTTTGAAAGCAGAACTTTTTTCTTTTTCTTTTTAGATCTGTCCAAATAGTTTAAGAGGCTTTTTTTTCCTCCTCTCCCCTCTTTCAATTTACAGCCAGAGGTTGAATGGGTGAAATGAGGTCTTATCTGACAAGGGGAACATGACCTCCAGGAGGCTCGCAATGGTGTTTCCAATTTCCGTGTATAACAAGGCACTAATGTGAAGGAGGAAGTGGGCAGATACCCAGGAATCAAGGAGGATAAAAAAGCACTAGACCCCTCACCTCCAGGGTCAGGAGGTTAAGGCTTCAGGGCCCGGGAATAAGGTAGAAGGATGTTCTTCAGGTAGTTTTAAATTTCCTCTTTTGGTGACAACAGAGAGAGAGAGAGAAAGAAAGAAAGAAAGAAAGAAAGAAAGAAAGAAAGAAAGAAAGAAAGAAAGAAAGAAAGAAAGAAAGAAAGAAAGAAAGAAGAGAAAGAAAAGAAAGGAAAAAGAAAGGAGGAAAGAAGAAAGAAAGAAAGAAAGAGGGAGGGAGGGAGGAAAGAAGAAAGAAAGAAAGAAAGAGGGAGGAAAGAAGAAAGAAAGAAAGAAAGAAAGAAAGAGAGAGAGAGAGAGAAAGAAAGAAAGAAAGAAAGAAAGAAAGAAAGAAAGAAAGAGAATCCAGGCAAGGAGAAGGAAGGAAGGAAGAAAGAGAGAGAAAGAGAGAGAGAGAAGAAGATAGGGAAAAGAAAAAGAAAGAAAGAAAGAAAGCAGAGAGAGAAAGAAAGAAGGAAAGAAGGAAAGAAAGAAAGGAGAGAGAGAAAGAAAGAAAGAGGAGGAGGGACGGAGGGAGGGAAAAGAAAGAAAGAAAAAGAGAGAGAGAGAGGAAAGAAGAAAGAAAGAAAGAAAGAAAGAAAGAAAGAAAGAAAGAAAGAAAGAAAGAAAGAAAGAAAGAGAATCCAGGCAAGGGGAAGGAAGGAAGGAAGGAAGGATGGAAGGGAGGGAGGGGAAGAGAGAGAGAGAGAGAGAGAGAGAGAGAGAGAGAGAGAGAGAGAGAGAGAGAGAGAGAAGAAGGTAGGGAAAAGAAAAAGAAAGGAAGGAAGGAAGGAAGGAAGGAAGGAAGGGGGAGGCAGGGAAAGGAAAGGAAAAGGAAAAGGAAAGGAGGGAGGGAGGGAGGGAGGGAGGGAAGGAAGGAAGGAAGGAAGGAAGATAGGAGGCACACAGCACACACAGCATGGATGAATTCACAGGAGATTCGAACACAGGCTTTGCATACATGCAAGTAATTCCTTCTGGCTTTTGTTGATTGCACCCCAGAGAATATTTGCGCTAGTTAACTGTAAGACCAATGAGCGACGTCTCTCCGCATTCCCACCCTCCCTCCCACCCCACTTTCTTTAATTGCCCAATATTACTGAATTAAAGGAACACGGACAGGTCACTGTTTTTTTCGAAACAGAGAGGCAGGCTATACGCACAGGCGAAAAGGTTTAACTTAAAACACAGAACAACCGGGTTTAGAAGGGACCTCGGAGGTCATCTAGTCCAACCCCCAGCTCAAACAGGAGACACTATACCATTTCGGACAGATGGTTGTCCAGTCTCTTCTTGGAAACCTCTTTGACTCCTTGACAGGAGTCCTTGACTTACGACTACGATGGAGACAAGAATTTCCGTTGCTAAGCAAGGTTGAATGACCCATGCCCGATTTTACAACCTATTTTGCCAAGGTTGTTAAGTGAATTACTGCAGTTGTTAAAGCGAATCAGGCAGTCGTTAATGCTATACGGCTTCCCGGATGGGAAGGTTAACAGAATAACAGAGTTGGAGGGGACCATGGAGGTCTTCTAGCCCAACCCCCTGCTCAAGCAAGAGACCCTATGCCATTCTGGCCAAATGCCAGTCCAATCTCTTCTTGAAAGCCTCCAGGGATGAAGCACCCACAACTTCTGGTGGCAAGCTGTTCCACTGGTTAACTGTCCTGGATCTCAGGAAGTTTCTCCTCAATTCCAGGTTGCTTCTCTCCTTGATTAGTTTCCATCCTGTCAAGGTTTAATGATTTAACAGCTAAACAGCTTATGTCAAAATGTAATGTAATGTGGATGATGCAGTAATAGGAATGACTCAGCAGGTGTGTGTATCCCTTTAAGAGTCTGAGTATAAAAGGGAAGTTTTTTGCTGGAGTCTTTCTCTCTCTCTTGTCCATTTGACTGCTGCAATTGCTATGTATTGGAGTTTGCTGTTTCACCACATGTATGTATCTTATTTCTAGTGTATATTAGTAGATAGTGTATAATATAAACCACCATTTAATACAAACCACAGTGTACTGCATTTACTCCTGAGTTACCTGAGCACAAGAAGACTGTGGATGTTTCTTGTCCTGCCTTCAGGTACTTCCCCAATCTGTCTTCCAAAGCTCAAGAAGGTATCACTGTTAGCAGCACCATACCTGACCAAGCTCAACATCTGGATGGTGCCATCAGTTCAGGAGATATGTGTGAACTTAAGCGTGTTCCTAAAGAAGGTGTTCTTCACCAGAGAATTACAGCCTCTGAGTTGGACGTGACCTCTGAGGCCATCATTTTCAATCCCCCCAGGAGTGCCGAATCCGATAAAGCATTTCAGAGAGATGACCATCCAGTCCCTGTTTGAAGACCTCCGGAAAAGCAGAATATTCATGAGGTGACCTATTGCTAATGGTTCTTCCCATCAGGAAACTCCTTCTAACATCTAACTCAGCGGTTCTCAACCTGTGGGTCGTGACCCCATTTGGGGTTGAACGACCATTTCATGGGGGTCGCCAAACAATGCAGTCTGCCATTTTTCCCCCTTTTCCTTAGCTGTGCTACTCCCTCTTATTCTATTGGCTTTTGAAAGCCAATAGAACAGACTCTCTTGAATAGAGTCTAATTCTATTGGCTTTCAAAAGCCAATAGGAATTGTCCAGGCTGTCTCTGCCCTGCTGAGCCCGCCAAAAGTCCCAGTCTGCAAACGGGGCTTCAAGTTGTCTGCAGCGAAGGCGAGCTGTCTGGAAGTTTCCACCCCTCCCTGCTGAGCAACTACTAAAAGTGTAAGTAAAAGAGGGCGAGGGATGGGAGGTGGGAGGCCGGCGGGCGCAGGGAGGGTTGCTGGCGCGCATGGGGCCCGGCGGGTGCCTTACCTCCCTTGGGCTGGGTCATCTGGTGGCCCAGCCAGTGGTCGCTCTGCGCCGTCGCTGCCCCTTGCCAGCTACGCCTCGGCCGGCGCAGGGGGCGGCACCACGCATGCGTGGCGCTCCCGGGCAGGGAAAGTCCTCAATTTACAACCGGTTGGGAAGTCCTCGACTTATGACTGGTTGGGGGTCGCAGCATTAAAAAGGTTGAGAACCACTGATCTAACTTGAAGATGTTAAGAGGTTACAAAGATGATAAGGGGTCTGGGAGGCTAAACAGTCAGGATGAGCAGTTAAGGGAACTAGGCATGTTTAATCTAACAAAGAGAAGGCTTAGGGGTGACAAGATGGCCGTCTTCCAACACTTGAAGAACTGCCACAGAGGAAGAGGTTGATTTATTCTCCACAGCAGGGTGGGCCATGTAAAAAACAAGAAAAAAAAGTCAAGGAAACGATTGGCCCATTAGTGAGAGAAAGTGGCAAGAAGGTGACAAGCGACAGGGAGAAAGCAGAACTATTTAACTCGTTTTTTGCATCTGTCTTTACACAAAGGGAAGAAACAGTCCAACCTATCAAAAACAGTATTGTAAAAAACAGGTTAGAAACACAAATTAAGACAGGCAAGAAAATGGTAAGTGAGCACCTGTCCACCTTAGATGAGTTCAAATCACCAGGACCAGGTGGATTACACCCCCAAGCAACTGGCAGATGTGATCTCAGAACCACTGAACTATATTTTTCAAAGATCCTGGAGCACAGGGAACTACCAGAGGACTGGAAAAGAGCTGATGTAGTTCTCATCTTCAAAAAAGGAGAGAAAAAATGGATCCAGGAAACTACAAACCTATCAGCCTGACCTCAATACCTGGGAAGATTCTGGAAAAGATAATCAAGCAACGAATCAGCGAACGCCTAGAGGCAAACAAAGTCATTACCAAAAGCCAACATGGATTTGTCAAAAGCAGATCATGCCAGACAAATCTTATTGCATTGTTTGACCAGGTGACAAAGCAATATACGGAGTTCATTAAAAGAGATCCAATCTAGAATTAAAGAGAAATCATCAGCTAGAAAAGAGTGGGGTTTGCTACCTGTTTATATACAAGTAGCTTGCACTGTTGCTGTTGTAAACTAGGTGCTTCCTTGACAGGGGTATTGTTTGCTGCTTGATCATTGGTCTAGTGCAGGGGCCCTCAAACTTGGCCCTTTTATGACTTGTGGACTTCAACTCCCAGAATTCCTCAGCCACGTTTGAAGACCCCCTGGTCTAGTGTTAATCTTGGTGTTAATCTCTGCTCCTCTGGTTGTTGATCGCTGGTGAGGAGCTATTTTGATCTTTTCATCTCCATTTGCAGGTTCTTGATTGCCTCTTTTGAATGGTGGTGTAGACGTTGTTGATCTCTGTGTGCCCGTTGATGGCCGATTTATCTGAGTGCCAGGCTTCCAGATATTCGCCAGTGTTTTTGGACTTGGCTCGGTCTAGGATGCTCACAGTTTCTCTAGTTGAAACAATGGTTCGGCCTATCCATTTGTTGTGCAACTCCGCTGCAGAGATCAAAATACCGTTTTCTCCGTGGAAGGTGTGTTTGAAGGGAGAAAGACAAATCCTGTTTAGAAGAAATGACTTGATTGCTGGACAGGAGATGTTTTAGCTTTTTTTTTTTTTGGCCTCTTTTTAATGGTATGTAGATTATCATTTATCTCTATGTACCTGTTGATGGCCAAATTGTCTGAGTGCCAGGCTTCCAGGAATTCCCTTGTGTTTTGGGATTTGGCTTGGTCTAGGATGCTCACAGTTTCCCAGTTAAAACTATGGTTCAGTCTGTTCATGTGTTGTGCAATTAAGGAGTGTTCATTGTGTCTTCTCACTGCTAGTTGGTGTTCGCTCTGCTAGTCTTCTGCCTGTTTCTCCTAAGTACAGTGGTGGAATTAAAATACCTCAACCACCGGTTCTCTTATCTCTGAGGCCTAGAACAGACTTCTGGAAGTGGCATCCACGCACTTCCAGTGGGCTGTTCTAGGCCTGGGAGGCCTGCTCCAGGCCTCCGCAGCCTAGAATGGACTTCCGGAAATGGAATCCACACATCTGGTGGGCCATTCTAGGCCTGGGAGGCCTCCTCCAGACCTCCAAGGCCTGAACTGGACTTCTGGAAGCCAGCCGGTTCTCCGAATGAAGCAAAATTTAGCTACCGGTTCTACCGAACCAGTGCGAACCAGCTGAATCCCACCACTGCCTACGTAGTGGCCGATATAGTCCCTTACCCTGCATTTTGTCTTTCATTACTTCACACATTGTGTGTTACCAAAGGAACCTGGGAGTGGGAGAGATAACAGTTATATTTAACCAGGCTTTCATGAGAAAGATCCTTCTCCATAACTCGCAAATGTTGCGATGGAAGTCCTGCGGCATTGAAATTCAATGGCAGCAGGAGCCGTGGCACTCTCTTCTGGATCCTGCTGCAGGCGAGATTCTCAGGGCGGGTGGCAAAGACGCCGAAGCACATGGCGTTCCCCTTTGTGCGAGTCGCAAAATGCCGCAGCACTGGAGAGCAGCACGCACAAAGAACGCCAAGCATGAGTGCCCAATCAAGGCAAGGCTTCTCTTGCGGAAACGCTCTGCTTATTTGATTAAGTTAGGTGAAAAACAGTGCAAACACCCTTGCAGCTTCGCTTCCTCTCGACTCGCTCGCCGGCTTTTTATTTCTAATGCAAAGCGGAAGTCTACGCGGAGCAGTCTGGCTAGCCTCAGTCTAACCTTTCCATCTGGAAGGGAACTAACTAGCCTTCAGGCTACTTTCAACCCTTCCCAGCTGTTGGGCTGAGGGTTTTTTTTTCCCTCCCCCCTTTTAAATAAAAAAAATGTTTTTGTGCAGGCTCGAGAAAGCATATTTATATAAATGATTGCCATATCCTTTGCCAGCTGTTGACCCGGCTCTTAGCCCAACTGGGGCATGTTTTTCATTTTGAGCAGCTCCAGACTGGAACTGACCCGGACAAAGTTAGCACGCTATGCAAACAGTCTTACGTGTTACAAGCCTGACAGTTAAGACAATGGACGCACAGTGTGATGGAAGGGACCGGGGTTTCCCTCTGGGCGAATGTCACAAAAGTCCTGAGCTGGACCTATCGATTTAAAAGATAAATAAAGAGACTCTGTGGTCCTTCGAGGTTAGCCTCTCCTCCATTCTGGACCCTTTCAAAATACGACTGGTGTTCCCCAAAGGGCAAACCAGGCTGGCCGTTTATTTGAATGAAGAAAGAGATTTGGAAATATAAGACTCAATAAACCCTCATTCTCCCCCACCCACCCACCCCGGTGACAACACTCAAACCAACTACTTGATGGGCTCCATCCCAAACTGAGGTCCCCAGGCCCATTGGTAAAACCTGAGTCTCCAGGGCCTTTTGAAAGAGTATCAAAGTGGGGGCCGATCTTCTCTCTGCAGGGAGGATGTTCCACAGGGAGGGAGTCACTACAAAGAGGGTGATTCTTCCGGGTCCCACCTGATGGAGGTCCTTAAGGAAGAGGACCCATAACATCTTATTTCCAATCTTACTTCCAGAGGGTTGATGTTCCACAGGGAGGGAGACATCCCCTTGGCATGAGTTGGTGGTTGCCTCGCCGATCATCATGATCGCTCGCATATAGGGAACGGGTTAGGGTTGTTCTCCACTTTTCATTTCTAGCTCTTCAAATCTCTCCACCAATTTCTCCACTGATTGACTACGGGCTGCGGAAAGGTACTTCCACTCACCCGAGTCCTCAGCGGAGTTTTTGGCTTAATGTCATGATTCCGACAGATGAACCTCTTCAAAAGAACTTCGAGGCATTGTTTTCCTTAAAGAATCTTTTATTCGAGAAACAAACTATTGGCACTACATAGTTGAAGCCAGAAACTGAATTCCCCTCCCCTGGCACAAAGTAGCAAAGCGCAATTCCCTCCTCCAATTAACAGTCATAAATCAGGGACCTCTGCCAAAAAGGTCAACACAGTGCTAGGCTGCATTAACAGAGGGATAGAATCAAGATCACATGAAGCATTAATACCACTTTACAATGCCTTGGTAAGGCCACACTTGGAATGCTGCATCCAGTTTTGGTCACCACGATGTAAAAAAGATGTTGAGACTCTAGAAAGAGTGCAGAGAAGAGCAACAAAGATGATCAGGGGACTGGAGGCTAAAACATATAAAGAACAATTGCTGGAATTGGGTATGTCTAGTTTAATGAAGAGAAGGACGAGGGGGGACAGGATAGCAGTGTTCCAGCATCTCAGGGGCTGCCCCAAAGAAGAGGGAGTCAAGCTATTCTCCAAAGCGCCTGAAGGCAGGACAAGAAGCAACGGGTGGAAACTAATCAAGGAGAGAAGCAACCTAGAACTAAGGAGAAACTTCCTGACAGTTAGAACAATTAACCAGTGGAACAACCTGCCTCCAGAAGTGGTGAATGCGCCAACACTGGAAGTTTTCAAGAAGAGACTGGACAGCCATTTGTCCGAAATGGTAGAGTGTTTCCTGCCTGAGCAGGGTTGGACTAGATGACCTCTAAGGTCCCTTCCAACTTATTATTATTATTATTATTATTATTATTATTATTATTATTATTATTATTATTATTATTATTATTATCGTCATCGTCATCGTCATCATCACATCCCCTAATTAGCTTTCTCCAGGGCTTTCTCCCCATCTCTCTTGCCCGCCAAATTTCTATCAAGTCTAGACCTAATAACCTTGGGTTCCTACCGCTGAATTATTATTGTTATGACTAGCTGGACTCTCATCCACATTCCTCCTCCCAGCATCAACGAACTCTAAAAGCGAAAGAGAAAAGATGGCTACATTTCCATCTGTTGTCAAAGCAAGAACATCCAATGTTAGCAGTGTTGACAGAATTTTCTTAAAGGAGAGGACCCATAACATGTTATTTCCAATCTTACTCCAATCTTATTTCCACAGAAATAAGGAAGGGAGCCACCATGGAGAAGGCCCTTCTTCCTAGTCCCACCGTCAATCATCAATCAGAATAGAACTGGAAGGGACCTTGGAGGTCTTCTAGTCCAGCCCCCTACCCAAGCAGTAGACCCTATACCATTTCAGACAAGTGACTGTCCAGTCTCTTCTTAAAAACCTCCAGTGGTGAAGCACTCACAACTTCGGGTGGCAAGCTGTTCCAGTGGCTAATTGTCCTCGCTGTCAGGAAGTTTCTCCTTAATTCCAGGTTGCTTCTCTCCTTGATCAGTTTCCAACCATTGTTTCTTGTCCTGCCCTCTGGTGCTTTGGAGAATAGCTTCACTCCCTCTTCTTTGTGGCAGCCCCTCAGATACCGGAATATTGCTACCATGTCTCCCTTAGTCCGTCTTTTCTCTAGACTGGCCATACCCATTTCCTGCAACCATTCTTCCTATGTTTTTGTCTCCAGGCCCTTAATCGATTTAGTTGCTCTTCTTTGCACTTTTTTTTCCAAAGTCTTAATATCTTTTTTTGTAACGTGGTGACTAAAACTAGTTGCAGTATTCCAAATGTGGCCTTACTAAGGATTTATAAAGTGATACTAATACTTCACATGGCTTTGATTCTATGCCTCTGTTTATACAACCCAGGATTGCATTAGCTTTTTTGGTTGCTGCTGCACAGGACTGGGTTCATGTTTAAGGGATCGTCCGCTAGGACTCCAAGGTCCCTCTCACAGTTACTGTGTTTGAGTCAGGTTTCGCCTAATCTGTACTTGTACCTTTGGTTTTTCTTGCCTATGTGTAAAACCTTGCTTTTCTTCACATTAAATTTCATGTTGTTGGATAGGGCCCATTGTTCAAGTCTGCCAAGATCTTTTTGGATCTTAGTTTGTCTTTTGGGGGTGTTGGCTATTCCTGTCACCTGCAAATTTGATGAGTTCCCCTTCTATTCCCACATCTAAGTCATTTATAAAGATATTGAAGACCGAGTCTTGTGGTACCCCACTGCTTACTTCCCTCCATGCAGATGTAGTACCATTAGGGCCTACTCATTGAGTATGGTTTGTCAGCCAGTTACAAATCCATCTGGGGGTGATGCTGTCTATTCCACATTTTTGTAGCTTACCTAGAAGTAGGTTGTGGTTTACTTTGTCGAAATCCTTGCTGAAGTCTAAGTATACTATGTCCAACATTTCTACTAATTTACACACTTTGTCAAAGAATGAAATAAGATTAGTTTGGCATGATCTGTTTTTAACAAACCTGTGTTGGCTAGTAGTTATAACTTCATTTGTTACTAGATATTCACAGATCTGGTTTTTTTTCCCGTTTGTTTTGACGCCTTCATGGAGAGGACCCATAGCATCTTATTTCCAATCTTATTTCCACAGGGATGATGTTCCGCAGTGAGGGAGTCACCACGGAGAAGGTGATGGATATTCAACATCGCTTCCCTGCCTTATAATCGCCAAGGATGGTTAACCAAATCCTTTGCATGTTTTCCTGGAAGTAAGTCCTGGCTGAGTGTAACGATTCATACTCCCGAGCTGTTTTACTGACAGATGTTATATTTCAAGTGGCTTTTCACAATGCTTGTTGCTTGTTCTAGCAATTTTGTGCTGTGAAGGAACCCAACTGAAATATAATTAAAGCCTCTGTTACTGATACTTACACTCACTTATTAAGGGGCATGCTAATCAATAAGCTTAATCAGACTCCCAATCAGCTTTAACAAATAATAATGATGATGATGATAAAGTTGGAAGGGACCTTGGAGGTCATCTAGTCCAACCCCACGCTCAGGCAGGAAACCCTATACCATTTCAGACAAATGGCTGTCCACAGTCTCTTCTTTAAAACTTCCAGTGTTGGAGCATTCACTACTTTTGGAGACAGGTTGTTCCACTGATTAATTGTTCTAACTGTCAGGAAGTTTCTCCTTAGTTCCAGGTTGCTTCTCTTCTTAATGGGTTTCTATCCATTGCTTCTTGTCCTCCCTTCAGGTCCTTTGGAGAATAGCTTGACACCCTCTTCTTTGGGCAGCCCCTGACATATTGGAACACTGCTATCATGTCCCCCCTCGTCCTTCTCTTCATTAAACTAGACATTAAATTAGTTGTTGGGGAGCACGTGGCAATGGAAAGAAGCAAATTTTAACTGAGGAGACCCTTTTAATGTGCATTTCCTCTCCCCAATCTTTAAAAAGACCAATGTTTTTAAAAAGGCAATTATCCCTTTCATATGGTGGGAAATAGATAACTCTTAGGAAATAGAACAAGATTACATTCAAATAGATAAAATGTGTATTTTGGATATTAGATTTTGTTATGAATTGAGATAAGGGAAATCTTGGTTACCTAAGGCTTGAAAATTATAAATATCAAAGGTTAAATTGGAATATTGATGAGAAACTAAAAACTGGGTAAAAAGAAATAACAGGACATGGATTGTTTACGAAGATTGAATGTAATTAAGATACGTATAAGCCAGCTGTTCTCAACCTGTGGGTCGTGACCCCATTTGGGGTCGAACGACCATTTCACAGGGGTCGCCAAACAACGCAGTCCACCATTTTTCCCCCTTTTCCTTAGCTGTGCTACTCCCTCTTATCCTATTGGCTTTTGAAAGCCAATAGAATAGACTCTCTTGAATAGAGTCTAATTCTATTGGCTTTCAAAAGCCAATAGGAATTGTCCAGGCTCTCTCTGCCCTGCTGAGCCCGCCAAAAGTCCCAGTCTGCAAACGGTGCTGTGAGTTGTCTGCAGCGAAGGCGAGCTCTCCGGAAGTTTCCACCCCTCCCTGCTGAGCAACTACTAAAAATGGAAGTAAAAGAGGGCCAGGGGTGGGAGGTGGGAGGCCGGCGGGCCCAGGGAGGGTTGCTGGCGCACGTGGGGCCTGGCGCGCGTGGGGCCCAGCCGGTGGTCGTCCTGCGCCGTCGCTGCCCCTTGCCAACTACGCCTTGGCTGGCGCAGGGGGCAGCACCATGCATGCGTGGTGCTCCCGGGCAGGGAAAGTCCTCAACTTACAACCGGTTGGGAAGTCCTCAACTTACAACCGGTTGGGGAGTCCTTGACTTACGACTGGTTGGGGGTCGCGGCATTAAAAAGGTTGAGAACTACTGGTATAAGCTAAAATTTATTGATAAATGTTTTGATTGAGTTGATATAATAAGAACTGTACTGCTTTGCGCGTCTGCATCTGGCGAGAGCTGCCATGGCTCAGAGTCCTCCGCCGCCATTTGATCCCTACCGAGCACCGGTTATTGAAGGCTTTACTCCGACTTCTCATCGGGGCGAGGCCGAAAAGTTCCAAAGCAAGTTCATGCATTTTAACCTAAACAAGTGCAAAGTTATGCACATCGGGGCAAAGAACCCCAATTATACTTACCAACTGATGGGGACCAAACTTTCTGAGACAACCCAAGAAAGGGATCTTGGGGTTTTGGTGGACAGCTCGATGAAGATGTCAACCCAATGCGCAGCAGGAGTAAAAAAAGCAAATTCCATGCTTGGCATGATTAGGAAGGGAATCGAAAATAAGTCAGCAAGTGTTGTATTGCCTCTGTACAAATCGATGGTGAGACCACACTTGGAGTACTGTGTACAGTTCTGGTCACCGCACCTCAAGAAGGATATAATGGAACTGGAAATGGTGCAAAAAAGGGCAACAAGAATGATCAAGGAAATGGAGCGCCTCCCTTATGAAACCAGATTGCAACGCCTTGGTCTCTTCAGCCTTGAAAGACGGTGTTTAAGGGGTGACTTGATCAAAGTGTATAAAATCATGCATGGGATAGAAAAGGTGGATAGAGAAAAATTCTTTTCTCTATCACACAATACCAGGACAAGGGGGCACTCCCTAAAGCTCATAGCTAAGAAAGTGAGGACAAATAAAGGGAAATATTTCTTCACCCAGAGGGTCGTTGATTTATGGAATTCACTTCCTGAAGGGGTCGTGACAGCTGTCAGCCTTGACAGCTTCAAAGCAGGGCTAGATAGATTGATGGATGCCAAGTGTATCGGTGGCTATTAAAACGGATGTCCATGTGCCGCCTCTATGTTGGTTGAGGCAGGCAGGGTTCCCTTGAGTCCCATTTGTTGGGGGTCAAGGGAAAGGGAGGGTTTTGCCTTCTCTTTCTGCTCAAGATCCCCGTGTATAATTGGTGGGCCACTGTGTGACACAGAATGCTGGACTCGATGGGCTTTGGCCTGATTCAGCAGGGCTCTTCTTATGTTCTTATGTTCTTATGTTCTTATGCGCAAGTTCCGCCAGAATCCATTTGTGCCCCTCGGCTGCCTTGGTACAGCTGGAATTTTGACTTATGGACTCATCTGCTTCATAAACAATAAACCCAAGCAATCCCAGGTGATGATGAGGGCCCGTGTTATAGCCCAGGGTTTAACTGTTGCATCCCTATTAGTGGGCATGGCTGTTACAAACCTGAAGTCATCCAAGTGAACAAGCTGCTATTGTACAATATGGTAATATTGTCCACTAATCTGGGTAACAACAAGCCCACCTGCCCGCCATATTTTGCAGAATGATATTTCAGTGCTACTTGGGAAATGATTTCTGGTATCAAAGGAGGCCCAGTTTTGTTTAATAACATTGTTACTATATTCCATCATTTCCGATTTGTCACTGGTGTATAACATTTTTGTGTATCATAGCTATGTTTTAAGCCTATCTTTCGGATAAAGGCAGTAAGATTATCTGATGTAACAAATCACATAGGATGGAGGACCTTTATTGTCTATTAGGCAGCTATATGGCTAAAAGTGTATCAAAAATAACATTTATTATGGAGATTGGGTATGATGAACACATTATGTTAGGGTCAAAGAATCGTAAAGTTTTTATTCCTGATGTTATTTTTTTTCTGAAATTTTGTCACTGTCAAGATTGGACAGAAGTCGGGGAATCTAATTGTGATTTATTAAAAACCATTGTGTTAAGATCTAAAAAAAAACTGTACTAGCTTGAATACGAGAGAGTAAATATTAAAGGGAAAAGAGAAGAAATACTTGATGTTCCAATTTGAGATTTGTGCTAAAGATTTTGTTATCGAACTATTGATTAACCCAGTCACCACGTTGCTTTTTAAATACCTAAATGTAAAATTGGAAAATTAATAAAATATTATTTAAAAAAAAGAGAGGCAATCATCCCTGCCTTGGAGGGGACTAAAATCTGCTGTATGAGTACTGGTCAACAGAGGGATAAATGTGCATTGTTTTGACTGCATAACTGGTTTGATTTGGGGGCATTTAAAAAAATAATAGAACAATGGAATCGTTTAGAGGCGGGCAGTCCCTAAATTTGATGAATAAATGAAATTTAAAACATAAATAAAGAATTCTAAAACGGAGAGGTTTCAGCTCGTCTGCCGCCTTTATTGTCCCAAAAATGCGCAGTCTGTTTTCTTCCCTTCTTACTTTTTTAAGATCTCAACTTCACAACCACATACAGCTAGGGGTTAATCAAGAAGTCCGCTGCAAATGCGTGACACCATTATGCATTGGGCTTTCCCTAATGTATGGCCAACATTGTGAGCTTTCTCTCCTGTCTCGGTATATAAATATAGGAGTTTGGGTAAAGCTATTGTCACTGAGATGGTGCTTTCATCCAACTGCCTAAAGGACAAATGGCACTTAAGGGTGAGGTTCAGACACAATGAACTGGAGTGCTTAACAGCTTCCAGCAACGTGACAGGGAGGTTTGATCATAACCCAGACTGGCACTTGCATTCTGCATGCACTTTTATTCCCTGGGTGCAGATTTAATTAAAAATCAATATATGGTTAATGCTTCAAGGGGCGGCAGGCTGCACCGAACGAAGCGATCGCGACCGCAAAGGAAATGCACAGATCACTCCTTCCTTCCATTTATTCCTTCCTTCCTTTTATTTTATTTTTTTAATTTATAAGCTGCCCTCCTCATAGTATCTAGCGACTCAGGGCAGTTTAGAATGCCACAATTAAACGTATGGAATGATTAAAAGGTTAAGAACATTAGAAAGTTAAGCAGTGAAGTAAAAGATTAAAATTAGCCATGCGGGTTAACGTAAGTTAAGAGGAGTCTGGCGCTGCCGGTCGAGGTTCACCAACAGTAAGACCCAGTGGTAGGATTCAGGTGGTTCGCACCACTTCGGCAGAACCGGTAGCTTAATTTTTTGTTGCCCAGGCCCAGAATGGACTTTCGGAAGCGACATCCACACAGAGAACCGGTTGTTCACATATCTCACCACTGCATCCATGTCTGTCTGTCTGTCTGTCTGTCTGTCTGTCTGTCTGTCTGTCTGTCTGTCTGTCTGTCTGTCTGTCTGTCTGTCTGTCTGTCTATCTATCTATCTATCTATCTATCTATCTATCTATCAAATCTATCTATCATCCATCCATGCAGCGGTGGGATTCAGCTGGTTCTCACCACTTCGGCAGAACCGGTAGCTTAATTTTTTGTTGCCCAGGCCCAGAATGGACTTCCGGAAGTGGCCGGAAGAACAGAGAACCGGTTGTTCACATCTTTGAATCCCACCACTGGTAAGACCCAATGTGAAATTGTAGCAAACTGGCTACAGCGAAGTCCAGCAATTACAAAAGGGTAACCATCTGGCATGAAGAATCAGGACCTGCGAGCTGTGTGTGTGCGGGAAACGGAGGACGGGTTCTCCCCCCCTTTTTTTCTTTTTCTAAAAAAAAAAAGCTTCTCAGCGCTGTTCTTTAAACTTCCTGGTTTTCCTATCCTGAATCTCGGCCATGGTGTACCGCGGGCAAGGCCAGAAGGTGCAGAAAGTGATGGTGCAGCCTATCAACCTCATTTTTCGGTACCTACAGAATAGGTCCCGGATTCAGGTTTGGTTATATGAACAAGTAAACATGCGGATAGAAGGCTGTATCATTGGTTTTGATGAATATATGAATTTGGTTCTGGACGATGCTGAGGAAATTCACTCTAAAACAAAATCAAGAAAACAGCTGGGTCGAATCATGTTAAAAGGAGACAATATTACTCTTCTGCAAAGTGTTTCCATCTAGAAAATACCTAGTGTTCCTGTTGCAATATTAACATTTAATCTTTTTAAAAAATTGTTAGGTTAATGCTATCATTTCTGATTTGGTATCTGAGGTAAGAATGAAGACAGCAACTTAGTTCATGCTTCTGTAATTTTCAATAACTTTTTTACACTGGTGTGTAACTATTTCTTTACAAATAAATGTTTTTTGTTAATATAAAAAAAAAAAAAGAATCAGGACCACACGGGTAAAGTTCCAGTTAAGCTGATTTATTGCTCATGCCTACACACAAGAAACTACGGGTAATTCCCGACTTACCACCTCAATTGAACCCAACATTTCTGTGGCTAAGCAAGACCCGCCGTGAAGTGCATTTCGCCCCGTTTTACAACTTTTCTCGACCACCGTCGTTAAGCGAACCATGGCAGTTGTCACGTTAGCAACACGGTTGGCTTCCCGGTTGCAAGATCGCAAAAGGGGATCGCGTGATTCCCCGGGACCCTACAACCGTCACAAATACACGCCAGTTGCCAAGCATACCGATTTTGATCACATGACCATGGGGAGACTGCAGCTGGTTGTAAGTGTGAAAAATGGTCATAAGTCGCTTTTTTTCAGGGCTGTTGGACGGATGGACACTAAACGAACTGTTGGAAGTCAAGGGCGACCTGTACTCATTGGTCAGCACTAAATTAGAGCTAGCTAAGAGGGCTTGGACTTGGATTGCCTGTGGGAACGTAACGATTCCAGGCTGATTCCTCTCTTGATGCCACCTTCAAGCTCTGCCTGTCCTTGTTTTGGGTTGCCTACCCCTGCCCTATGCCATTTCGGACAAATGGCTGTCCAGTTTCTTCTTAAAAACTTCCCGTGTTGGTGCATTCACCACTTCTGGAGGCAAGTTGTTCCGCTGGTTAATTGTTCTCACTGTCAGGAAGTTTCTCCTTAGTTCTAGGTTGCTTCTCTCCTTGATGAGTTTCCATCCGTTGCTTCTTGTCCTGCCTTCAGGCGCTTTGGAGAATAGCTTGACTCCCTCTTCTTTGGGGCAGCCCCTGAGATATTGGAACACTGCTATCATGTCCCCCCTCGTCCTTCTCTTCGTTAAACTAGACATACCCAATTCCAGCAACCGTTCCTTATATGTTTTAGCCTCCAGTCCGCTAATCATCTTTGTTGCTCTTCTCTGTACTCTTTCTAGAGTCTCAACATCTTTTTTACATTGTGGTGACCAAAACTGGATGCAGTATTCCAAGTGTGGCTTTACCAAGGCATTGTAAAGTGGTATTAATACTTCACGTGATCTTGATTCTATCCCTCTGTTAATGCAGCCTAGCACTGTGTTGGCTTTTTTTGGCAGCTGCAACACACTGCTGGCTCATATTTAAATGATTGTCCACTAGGACTCCGAGATCCCTCTCACAGTTACTACTATTGAGCAAGGTACCCCCTATACTATACCTGTACATTTGGTTTTTCTTGCCTAAATGTAGAACCTTACTTTTTTCACCACTGAATTTCATTTTGTTAGATAGCGCCCAGTGTTCAAGTCTGTCCAGATCCTCCTGTATCCTAAGCTTGTCTTCTGGAGTGTTGGCTATTCCTGCCAGCTTGGTGTCATCTGCAAATTTGATGAGTTCCCCATCTATCCCCTTGTCCAGATTGTTGATGAAGATGTTGAAGAGCACTGGGCCCAGAACAGAGCCCTGGGGCACCCCACTACACACTTCCCTCCATGTAGATGCGGTTCCATTGAGGACCACACGCTGAGTACGGCCGGTCAGCCAGCTACGGATCCATCTGGTGGTGATGCTGTCTAACCTGCATTTTTCTATCTTCTCAAGTAGTAGGTTGTGGTCTACTTTCTCAAATGCCTTACTGAAGTCCAAGTAAATTATATCCACAGCATTCCTCTGGTCCACTAATTTGCTGCAAGTGTGAAAAAAAACCTGTCAGGAATCCCTTCCTTCAGTGCCACTGTAACTTCAAACAGTCACTAAACACACCATTGTAAGTCGAGCACTCCTGTGTCTTCCTTGTACAAATATTTATTACATATGCTACATTTATTATACTGTTATTTATTATCTGCTTCAGGCAACGATGCATTGTGGAAATAAATAAATAAATAAGCCGTCAGTCACCGGTTTCACTTCAATTCAGGGGTTACATCTGACTCCATTCAATGCATTTTGTACACTGGCGCACTCAGGGTGGGTTTTCCGTCTTCTTGTGAAAGAAAGCCACACCGTTCTCACAAATCTAAACTTCTTGGACTCATCTGAGGGAAGGGATGGGTGTGTTGCGGCCTTTTATAAGTACTGCGAAGCTACAATTCCCATTGTTTCTCTGCTGACGAGAACTGAAGCTGAGAGAGACAGTAAAGGCTGGAGAGCTGACATACAGCGAGCGCCTGATCTGCAAACGGTGAAGAAGAAAAAAGAAGAAAAAAAGAAGAAAAGAGAAAGAGAAAGAAAAAAAGACGAAAACAAGAGAAGAGGAGGGAAAAGGGGGAAAAAAGAAAAGAAAAAAAAGATGTGGGTACATCGTAAAAGCATCCGAACATGACATATCATTGCCAAAAAATATCCATTAAAATTTATTGGTGTATTTACAAGTAGTCCTCGACTTACGACCGTAACTGAGCCCAAAATTTCTGCTGCTGCTGAATGAGACAGTTTTTAAGTGAATTGGGTGCCATTTTACCTTCCTTGACATGGTTGTTAAGGGAATCATCTCAGTAGCTGAGTTAGTCACACGGTCGTTAAGGAAATCACCTCAATGGCTGTTAGTCACACAGTCATTAAGGGAATCACCTCAATGGCTGAGTTAGTCACACAATCGTTAATCAAATCACCTCAGTGGCCGAGTTAGTCACACGGTTGTTAAGGAAATCACCTCAGTGGCTGACACACGGTTGTTAAGGGAATCACCTCAGTGGCTGAGTTAGTCACACAGTCGTTAAGGGAATCACCTCAGTGGCTGTTAGTCACACAGTCATTAAGGGAATCACCTCAATGGCTGAGTAAGTCACATGGTCATTAATGGAATCACCTCAGTTGCTGAATTAATCACACAGTCGTTAAACAAATCACCACAGAGGTCGAGTTAGTCACACAGTTGTTAAATGAGTCTGACTTCCCCCATTGACTTTGCTTGTCAGAAGATCGCAAAAGGGGATCACGGGAACTCCCCGGGACAGCACAACCGTCATAAACGCATGCCAAGTGCCTGAATTTTGATCATGTGACCAGGGGGATGCTGCAACGGTTGTTAAGTGTGAATAATGGTCATAAGTCACTTTTTTCACTTTGTAACTTTGAACGGTCACTCAATGAATGTTTTGATTTGAGTCGTAAGTTGAGGACTACCTGTATTTATTATTTCAGCTTATACACTCTCCTATCACCCATGACCTTGAGTGGCTTACAATTATCAATATAGAATAGAATAGAGCTGGAAGGGACCCTGGAGGTCTTCTAGTCCAGCCCCCTGTTTAAGCAAGAGAACCTATACCATCTCAGACAAGTGACTGTCCAGTCTCTTCTTAAAGACCTCCAGTGATGGAGGACCCACGATTTCTGGTGGCAAGCTGTTCCACTGGTTAACTGTCCTCACTGTCAGGAAGTTTCTCCTTAAATCCAGGTTGCTTCTCTCTTTGGTCAGTTTCCAAGCATTATGTCTTGTCCTGCCCTCTGGTGCTTTAGAGAATAATGTGACCCCTCTTCTTTGGGGCAGCCCCTCAGATACTGGAACCCTGCTATCATGTCACCCCTGTTTCTTCTTTTCCTTAGACTAGCCAAATCCAAGTCCCGCAGCCGTTCTTCGTATGTTTTGGTCTCCAGACCTTGGATCCTCTTAGTTGCTCTTCTCTGAACTTTTTCCAAACTCTCAACATCTTTTTTGTAATATGGTGACCAAAATTGGCTGCATTATTCTAGGTGTGGCCTTAGTAGGATTACTAATAGCGGTACTAATACTCAGGGCTTTTTTTGGTCATAGAACGCCCAGAACGGAGTTCCTGCACCTTTTTTGGATGGAACCTTGTAGGGTAAGCAAGGCGGGTTGTAAGACGTGTGTGAGAGTTCTGGCACCTTTTTTTTTTTTTTTTTTACAAAAAAAGCACTGCTAATCCTTCATGTGATCTATATATAAAATTAAAAAACACAAATAATCACTAGAGACAGACTCGTCTGTTTCCTAATCCTCCTTAACACTTTAAACGCGAACTAAAAAAAATAATGTTATAAAATGAAGCCAGGCCGACGTTTCTCCATTTATCCTAACCATTGTCCCATCTCAAGGTCCACCTCAGCAAATCAGCTTTTTGAGCACGATGTGCCAGGAATTTTCACAAATACCGGGTGACTTAAGACGATGGGATCTTTGAAGCCTCTGGAGCGCAGATTAACTAATGAAAAAAAAAACAACAACCCCAAAGCCGTGAAATTGCTCTCCAATCTTCTTTTTTATTTTTTCCAGACTAGACGTGTTTGTGACAACGAAGAAGGAGGCAACAGTTTTCACCCGAGCCATCTGGCCAGCCCCCAAGACCACGGGGGTGATGAAATTAATGGCCCACACCATTTGTGTAGGGCTTTCCCTTACAATCCAAGAATCGGATTTGTCACACAATTACAAGAGAGGATTTGGACGCCGGGTTCTTCCCCCACACCCTCCCCCCTCTTCCAATCTCTCAAAGTGCAGGACGAATGTGACACATTTGTCACCTAAACCGTTTACAGGCTGTGTGTTTTGCACACACACACACACACACACACACACACACACATAGAGCTTGGGATTCTACTCAATCTTGGCAAGAGGCACGTTCTGCACAGGGATGGCTTCTTCTAAGGACGCCATCATGCAGAGCTCACCAGAAAGGTTGAAAGCTGCCTGTATTGTGTCAGACTTCCTAGATCCTGCTGGGGGTTATATATAAGTAGTCCTTGAGTCACGACGGTTCTGTTTAGTGACCGTTCGGAGTTACAGTCGCACTTTAAAAAGGGGCTTATGACTCTTTTTCACACATACGAACCGTTGCAGCATCCTCATTTTGTGATCAAAATTCAGATTCTTGGCCACTGGCGCCTGAGATGTCGGGGCTAGCACTGATGATGTTACCTAGTTGGGTCGTGAAACGTCTGCAAGAAAACCATCCAGCTCAGAGAGCACCAAGGACCCCACAGTCGTCGTCCTCCTCCTCCTCCTCCTCCCACAAACCTCCCCTTCCTTCTAGAACTGATGATGTTACCTAGTTGGGTCATGAAACGTCTGCAAGAAAACCAGCAAACTCAGAGAGCAGTAAAGACTGTTCAAAATGTCACGATTTCATCACACGGTATCCGTTGTGATTGGTGAATAATTGAAGAAAGGCCTCTATTCAATCTTCAAAGATGATCCTTTGAACCAGATGTGAACCAACCATGTCAGGTGTCAAAAAGGTCGTCCTCGACTTACAACTTATTTAGCGACTGTTCAAAGTTACAACAACATTGAAAAAAGTGACTTATGGAGATAGATAGATAGATACCGTAGATAGATAGATAGATAGATAGATAGATAGATAGATAGATAGATAGATAGATAGATAGGTAGGTAGGTAGGTAGGTAGGTAGGTAGGTAGGTAGGTAGGTAGGTAGATAGATAGGTAGGTAGGTAGGTAGGTGGGAGGGTGGGAGGGTGGGTAGGTAGGTGGGTGGATGGATGGATGGATGGATGGATAGAATAGACACAGACATAAAGACAGACAGAGCTAGAGACAGATAGATAGAAAGATAGATAGATAGATAGATAGATAGATAGATAGATAGATAGATAGATAGATAGATAGATAGATAGGTAGATAGATAGATAGGTAGGTAGGTAGGTGGGAGGGTGGGAGGATGGGTAGGTAGGTGGGTGGATGGATGGATGGATGGATAGAATAGACACAGACATAAAGACAGACAGAGCTAGAGACAGATAGATAGAAAGATAGATAGATAGATAGATAGATAGATAGATAGATAGATAGATAGATAGATAGATAGATAGATAGATAGATAGATAGGTAGATAGATAGATAGATAGGTAGGTAGGTAGGTGGGAGGGTGGGAGGATGGGTAGGTAGGTGGGTGGATGGATGGATGGATGGATAGAATAGACACAGACATAAAGACAGACAGAGCTAGAGACAGATAGATAGAAAGATAGATAGATAGATAGATAGATAGATAGATAGATAGATAGATAGATAGATAGATAGATAGATTATTTGAACTATGACAGCATTTACATTTATAAACCTGCTGCCTTTGTCAGGTGTGACGAATTGAGACCACACATTAACTTCCAGTTATGGTGATTTATACAGAAGAATCTAGTCAACTAACCATCAATACTAAATTGGCCTAGAGAAGAGTTAACAGAATTCAAGGGCGTTATATTTAGACTGAAAACGTAATGATTCTAGGCTGATTGCTCTCTTGGCGCCACCCCCAGGTTCTGCCTACTCTGTTGCAAAAAAGTAGACAAGAGATCTGACTTTTCCCACCAACACTTTAAAAAAAAAAAATTGCTGGTGCTGTGCCAAATTGAACTTTCACTGCTGCCTTCCTTTCGTTTTGTGCATCAATGAGACGCACCGGGTTGTAAGAAATGGGCAAGATCTTCGAAACAACACACACACACACAAAAATAAAAGATCCACTCCTGCTGCATAGGCAATCTCCTTCCTCAAAGAAAAAATGGGAAGCGCCAATAAAGCCACCATGTTAAAAATTGATTTATTCTTCTTTAGTTTAAATTTCAAAGCCAGAAAGTTTGTGTGTATATATGTTTGTGTAAAAGGTGCTCCGACATGCCTCTAATTGATTCGTTTTACACCATCCGGGAAAGGATAACAGAGATTTGTGGAGCAGTTTTCCCTTTCTCTCCGGTCTGCATATATCGCTCATTTGCCCATCTTAATTCAATTAAAGAGAATAAGGACAGTTTGACCGAGGATTGAACCATGTTTTAAACGGAGGGCATTTCTATTTAAATCAGAATATGTCAACCCCTGTTTTTCTCCACTAGGAAACTTCCGATCTGCAACTTTCACTCCCCAAGGTCAACGGAGGGTCACTGATGATCCTGCCAAGCCTGGACCTCGACTTACGACCACAAGGGAGCCCCAACATTTCCCTTGCTAAGCAAAACAGTTGTTCGGTGAGCTGTGCACCATGTCCCCACCTTGTTTGCCACCGTCGGTAAGTGAATCATGTAGTTGCTAAGTGAATCCGGCTTCCCCTTGGACTTTGCTTGTCAGAAGGTTGCAAAAGGAGATCGATCACATGACCCCCCGGGACATGGTAACCGTCGTAAATATGAATCAGTTGCCAAGCGTCTGAATTTTGATCACGTGACCATGGGGATGCTGCAACGGTCGTAAGTGTGAAAATGGTTCCTAAGTCACTCCCTTCAGTGCTGTTGCAACTTAAAATGGTCGCTAAATGAATGGTCGTAAGGTGAGGACTATCTCTGTAAAGCTGGATGGGTACAGCAGCTTTCCTGAGCACCAGCCGTCAACTGTAGAAAAAATGTTTCATGAAAACATGGACAAGTGTTGACAGGAAAGCAGCGTTCCAGTATCTCAGGGGCTGACCCAAAGAAGAGGGAGTCAAAGCTATTCTCCAAAGCGCCTGAAGGCAGGACAAGAAGCAACGGATGGAAACACATGAAGTCTTAATACCACTTTACAAGGCCTTGGTAAGGCCACACTTGGAATACTGCATCCAGTTTTGATCACCACGATGTAAAAAAGATGCTGAGACTCTAGAAAGAGTACAGAGAAGAGCAACAAAGATGATGAGGGGACTGGAGGCTAAAACATATAAGGAACGGTTGCTGGAATTGGGTATGTCTAGTTTAATGAAGAGAAGGACGAGGGGGGACATGATAGCAGCGTTCCAATATCTCAGGGGCTGCCCCAAAGAAGAGGGAGTCAAGCTATTCTCCAAAGCGCCTGAAGGCAGGAGAAGAAGCAACGGATGGAAACTAATCAAGCAGAGAAGCAATCTGGAATTAAGGAGAAACTTCCTGACAGTGAGAACAATTAATCAGTGGAACAACCTGCCTCCAGAAGCGGTGAATGCTCCAACATGGGAAATTTTTAAGAAGAGACTGGACAGCCATTTGTCTGAAATGGTATAGGGTTTCCTGCCTGAGCAGGGGGTTGAAGACCTCCAAGGTCCCTTCCAACTTTATTATTGTTGTTGTTGTTACCCAGCTTCACATCAGTCTGGAGCAACTATTACTGTTGGGTGCCAGAATTCCTCAGGGTGCCTGGCTGAGCAATTCTGGGAGTTGAAGTCCACAAGTCATAAAGGGACCAAGTTTGAAGACCCCTGTTTTAAAACAAAACAAATCCAGGAGAACATCTAAATCTGGAAACCCAGTTCAGATTATAGCATAGAGCAGCGGTTCTCAACCTTTTGCAGACCGCGACCCCGACCTGCGCAGTGCATGCGCGGCGCGACCCCGACCTGCACCGCGCATGCGCAGCGCGACGACCCACATCGTGCATGCATGGTGCGCACGCAACAGCTCGCATTGCGCATGTGCAGTGCGACGGCCCACATCACGCATGCGCGGCACGCGCGACGGCCCGCATCACACATGCGCAGTGCGATGGCCTGCATCGCGCATGCGCAGCACGACGGCCCGCATCACGCATGCGTGGCGTGCACGCAACGGCCCGCATCACGCATTCGTGGTGCGACGGCCCGCATCGTGCATGCGCGGTGCTACCCTGCGCATGCGCGGTGCTGCCCCCTGCTCCGGCCGAGGGGAAAAGAGGAAAAAAATGGCGGACTGCGGTGTTTGGCAACCCCCGTGAAATGGTCGTTCGACCCCAAATGGGGTCGCGGCCCATAGGTTGAGAACCGCTGGCATAGAGCAAGGTGGCAACTTTAAGATGGGATGGACTTCAACTCCCAGAATTCCCCAGGCACGCTGGGCATTGAAGTCCACCCGTCTTACAGTCAGCAAGGTTGGAGAAAACGCTGCCAGGGAGTGCAATGTTTCCAACGGAAAACCTTCCTCCAGTTCAAAAGCACTCCAGATTGGCAGAGAGGATGACATTCCTGCGATTTTAGGAGCGATGATATCATTGGCCAAGTTTAAGGGTGTGAGTTTCTTCCCCTGGAAAGGACATTTCACTGCTGTGTTAGTGACACAACTTTCCTTTTAGCAAAAATCTCCGATGCACACCGAAGCGCCTTCAAAAGGATGCTCTATCATTAGGAAGTTGTTTTGTCTCTCGGTGTGCTGTTGTGTGTGTGTGTGTGTATGTTTGTGTGTGTATGTTTGTGTGTGTGTGTGGACATGGCAATCTGTTGTGGCAGTAGGAAAACCACACTAGGTTTATTTTTTTTCCTGCCTTTCAAAGCAAACCTCACTGCTCTTGGCTACACACATTATCTCTCTTTTAATACTGCGTCCTTTTATCGCTTAGTAGCCCTGGTGAAATTCAAGGCATTGAGTAGCCACTTGCACGGCTTCCACAGAAGTAGGAAATATCACAAATGGCAGCCTCTTGGACCACAAACCTGTGAGGTCCTTGGTGCTGTTGATCTTGGTTATTGGCTTGCAGACATTGTATTACCCAACTAGGTAACATCATCAGTGCTACAAGAGAATAGGGGTTGCAGAGAGGAGGAGGAGGAGGAGGAGGAGGAGGAGGAGGAGGAGGAGGAGGAGGAGGAGGAGGAGGAGGAATACTGTGGGGTCCTTGGGGCTCTCTGAGCTGGGTTGTTTTCTTGCAGACGTTTCATGACCCAACTAGGGAACATCATCAGTGCTAGAAGGGAGTGGGGTTCTCTCTCTGTTTACCCCAATCAAGGAACTACTGGTTCAGACAAACAATCTAACAGTAAACAACTGCCTAATCAAGGAACCACCAAGAACATTCCCACTAACCCTGACAGGGCAAGCCACTTGTACATAAACAGAGAGTCAACCCCACTCCCTTTTACATGGATGATGTTCCCTAGTTGGGTCATGAAACGTCTGCAAGAAAACCGCCCAGCTCCGAGAGCACTAAGGACCCAACAATTCAACGCTGAGCTACAAATAATTTTCTCCTATTATAGGAACCACAACTCTGATCCTTCAAGTAGAGTAGAGGCTCTCCCATGGTGAAGCCAGATCTCAGGGGGGAAACAGCAGCCTCAGAAGCAGTCAAGTGGAAGCGAAGTGGATTTAACAAACTCCAGAAGTGAAGCACAAGTCAACCTGCCTGCAATAATCGGGCAGGGAGAAGGTCACACGGATGACCCGGAGGTGTCCAAAAATTCCACCTGTCACCTAAAAACCAGGGCACATGCCCTTCCCTGTCCACCCTTGCTCCCCAGGGCCAATCTGGGGCTGCCTTGTGAGTGTCAGGCCCCCTTGTCTCCCTTTTCCTCCTCTTCAAATGCTTTCTCCTTCTTAAGGCCACACTGGGCACCATGCCACAAAAGCAGCTGTGTAATTCCCCCCCCACCTCTCCACCTCCTGCTGCGTCAGGCGACTGGGAAGGTTAGGAGGTAATCAAGCTTATAGATTAAGGCTGGCCAAAGCTACAAGATCAGCCACAGGTTGGGGGCGTTTATTAATTCTTGAAAGAACAGGGGGTTGCCATGCAGCCATAGCTCAAAGGGAAAACAACCACAGACACACAGGGACGCAGAGTCTGCAGCCGAAGGCCCGGTCATGTCCAGGTTTGACAGGTTCAAAGAATGGATTGGATTGGATTGGATTGGATTGGATTGGACTGGACTGGACTGGACTGGACTGGACTGGACTAGACTAGACTAGACTAGACTATAGAGTAGACTAGAGTATATAGACTAGACTATAGACTAAACTAGACTATATAGACTAGACTAGACTAGACTAGACTAGACTAGACTAGACTAGACTAGACTATAGACTAGACTAGACTATAGACTAGACTAGACTATATAGACTAGACTAGACTAAACTATAAACTAGACTAGACTAGACTATAGAGTAGACTAGAGTATATAGACTAGACTATAGACTAAACTAGACTATATAGACTAGACTAGACTATAGACTAGACTATAGACTAGACTAGATTATAGACTAGACTAGACAAGAAAATGTGGAGTGGAGTGGAACAGAGTAGAGTAGAGAATAGAAAATATGGAATGGAATGGAATAAAATGAAATGAAACGGAGTGGAAGAATGGAACGGAACAGAACAGAAAAGATCAGGGGTCCCCAACCTGTGGTCCGCGGCCCACTACAAGGTCGTGGCCTACTGGCCACTGGGCTGTGAAATGCATATGTGTGTGCACACTCACCCCCACTCATGCTAGCGCCGCTGCAGCTATGCAAACGAGGCACTGTGTGGCGAAAATGGGGCACCACTGCTATGCAAATGGGGTGGCGTATGATGCAAAAAAAATGGGCACTGCATGGCGAAAACAGGGTGGTGCTAGCAAATGTCACGCGGGCACTAGCACCACCCCGTTTGCATCACTAGCACCACCCTGTTTGCATCGCTTGTGCTCACAGCCCCATTTGTGTGTGGGGGGTGCACATGCATGTGCGTAAAAGCCTTCCCCCTCCCTTTCCCTATGGTCCACCAGAAAGGTCGGAGACCTCAGGAATAGATCATAGGTGCCCTGGGTGCAATCCCAAAACAATTGAAGCACCACTTGAAAACCATCGTCATTGACAAATTCGCCATCAGTCAATTGCAAGCAGTGGCTTTACAGCTGACAATTCTGCTACAATACCTCCACCACCACGAAACATCAACAGCAAACACATCTCAACATCCACAGCTGCTGCAATGATCGTAAGTGTGAAAAATGGTCGTAAGACACTTTCTTTCCAGCGCTGTTGTACTGTCGAACGGTCACTAGATCGAACGATCGATCGTGGACTACCTGCATTTATGCAGGTGTGTTGAGATTTATACAAATTTTAGTTCAAATTTTAGTTCAACAAGCTGGGAGCACAAGGCTGTGAAACGGTTCGTACCAATTCCAGCTGGAGGTTTTACTTGGCCAGCGTATGGCCAGGACTCTCTCCATTCAGCTCAATATCAATTAAGTCCCTGGGGAAAGTAGAGCATTTATCTAGATAAATTAAGAATTCAAGGAGGAACATTTTTAAAGGGGAGGTGGGAGGGATGGCGGGGGAGGGGAACTGAAATGATGAAGGCAACTCAGCCTAGGCTTATCAAACACCCAACAGCTGTTTAGGGCAGCACGTTAGATTCATTACAGTGTCTCATTCTTTTTCTTTTTTTCTTTTTTTTAAAAAAAAAAAAATTAAAAAAACCCCCAAGTCTCATTTTAAGACCCAACTTAATTTGCAGAGGAAAAAAAACAAACAAACCATTTCCTACCTCTTCATGTCCACTTTGGATAAAAACTCATGTCTCGTGTTGGACGTTCAAATTAAAGAAAGCCATTGGCTAGCCGGGAAAGGATGGGCAAAGGTGGTGCTTGCTATCACGGCTATTCTTATTCCCACAGAACCATTAATGATGTGATTTAAACGCCCCCCCCGACTAATACAGACATAATCTACGTCTTTAATTTCAACAATGAGGCATTTTCATTTCCAAGCGGTGGGCCTGGGAAGCTAAGCGGCTCAACGCATCTGTCCAGTTGCGGTTATCTTAATTTTTGCCTTATTCCGCCCCCCACCCCCGGCTTGAAAATGTGCTTTCTTGTCCTCCACTTATTTGATTAACCGAGCCCCAACCTTAATGCAGATCCTTGGCATGCAGGACCAAGTTGATTATTAATAAAAGATCTTGGGATTAACACTTGGAATACAAAGGTCCAGTTCTGGTCACCACAACGCAAAGAAGATGCTGAGACTCTACAAAGAGTACAGAGAAGAGCAACAAAGATAATCAGGGGACCGTAGGCTAAAACATAGGAAGAACGGTGGAAAGAACTGGGTATGTCTAGTCTAAGGAAGAGAAGGACGAGGGGGGACATGATAGCAGGCTTCTAATATTTGAGGGGCTGCCACAGAGGGAGTCAACCTCAATTGTAGGATGAACAGTTGAGAGAGTTAGGAAGGTCTAGTCTGTTGAAGAGAAGGATTAGGGGTGACATGAGGATAGTTTTCCAATATTCAAACTATTTAGCCTTCAGAGCCCTTATCTCTCTCTCTCCTTCCTTCCTTCCTTCCTTCCTTCCTTCCTTCCTTCCTTCCTTCCTTCCTTCCTTCCTTCCTTCCTTCCTTCCTTCGCCCTCTCCCTTTCTTTCTCTTTCTCTTTTCTTTCTCTTTTCTTTCTCTTTTCTTTCTTTCTTTCTTTCTTTCTTTCTTTCTTTCTCTTTCTTTCTTTCTTTCTTTCTTTCTTTCTTTCTTTCTTTCCTCTTTCTTTTGTTTCTTTCTTTCTTTTTTCCTTCCTTCCTTCTTTCCTTTCCTTTCTCTTTCTTTCTTCCTTCCTTGCTTCCTTGCTTCCTCCTTCCTTTCTTCCTTCCTTCCTTCCTTCCTTCTCCTTCCTTCCTTCCTTCCTTCCTTCCTTCCTTCCTTCCTTCCTTCCTTCCTTCCTTCCTTCCTTCCTTCCTTCCGGACAACTTACAAATAACCTTTGTTGCTCTTCTCTGCATTCCTTCTGGGGTCTCGGCATCTTTTTTGGTATCGTGGTGACATTTAAGGTTTTGTACCTTTGTTTTATGATGTTTGTAAACTGCCCAGCGTTGCTGGAGAGTGAGACGGGCAGCAGATAAATTCAATGCATAAATACTGGTAGTCCTTGACTTACAACTATTCACTTAGTGATGACTCAGTGGTACAACAGCACTGAAAAGAGTGACTGAGGACAGTGTTTCACACTTAACGACCGTGGCAGCCTCCCCACGGTCACGTGATCAAAATTCAGACGCTTGGCAACGGACTCACATTTACGGCGGTTGCTGTGTCCCAGGGGGGGTCACGCGATCCCCTTTTGCGACCTCAAGACAATGGGGAATCCAGATTCACTTAACAACCAGGTTACTAACTTAACAACAGCAGTGATCCCCTGTGGCAAACATCTCGCTTAGCAACAAAAACGTCGGGGCTCAATTGTGGTCATAAGCCGAGGACTACCTGTACGTGAAAACTAACTGCGTAGATGCAAAAGCTGGCAAATCGACAACCTTCGCTGGTTTCGTCCAGTATAGCCTGCTCCGTGCTTCTCCAATCTCGCTTAAATGGGTTTTGATTGAATTTTTCGCCCACGTGTTTCTTTCCCGACAATGAAAGCTTCCGAGAGAGAGAGAGAGAGAGAGAGAGAGAGAGAGAGAGAGAGAGAGAGAGAGAGAGAGAGAGAGAGAGAGAGAGAGAGAGAGAGACCGGCATCCAAAGTTGCCAGCTTGACATTATTTGGGAAACATGGCATTACTACAGAACGAAAGTACACCTTGGCCCCGCCCTCAGTCCCTCCAACCGGATCCAGGCTGGCTCAGGGAGGATCAATAGAGAGAGAGTGAAGTCATGCTGATCTGTTGCAATGAAGAGATGGGGCAATTCAGAAAGGCAATTAGCGGGCTGCGATCTGACAGCCCTGATGTGGCTGTTAGGACAGGACGGTGAGTTTGCCTTTTTTCAGAATAAAAGAGAAGGAAGGGACCTTGGAGGTGATCTAGCCCAACCCCCGGCTCAAGCAGGAGAACCTGTAGTACTATTTCAGACAAATGGCTGTCCAATCTTTTCTTAAAAACCTTCAGTGTTGGAGCACCCATTATTTCTGGAGGGAAGCTGTTCCACTGGTTAGAACAGAGCTGGAAGGGACCTTGGAGGTCTTCTAGTCCAGCCCCCTGCTCAGGTAGGAAACCCTATACCAGTGGTTCTCAACCTATGGGTCGCGACCCCATTTGGGGTCGAACGACCGTTTCGCGGGGGTCGCCGGACACCGCGGTCCGCCATTTTTTTCTCCCATTGCGCGCGTGCCGTGCATGCGCGGTTCGGGCCGTCGTATGCGCGCCGCGCATGCGCGGTTTGGCCCATCGCGGTCCGCCATTTTGTTTTTGTTTTTGTTTTTTTTCTTCGTCGCACACGTGCCGCACATGCGCAGATCGGCCCATCGCGTGTGCATGCGCGGACTGGCCCGTCGCACGTGTGCGTGCACATCGGGGTCATGCCGCACATGGGCGGCGCAAGTGGGGTCTCAACCTGAAAAAGGTTGAGAACCACTGCCCTATACCATTTCAGAAAAAGTAGTTGTTTAATCTCTTCTTAAAAACCTCCAGTGTTGGAGCATCCACAACTTCAAGAGAGTTAATCTAGAATCTAGTTCCACCGATTCAAGCTATTCTCCAAAGCGCCTGAAGGCAGGACAAGAAGCAACGGGTGAAAACTAACTAAGGAGAGAAGCAACCTAGAACTAAGGAGAAACTTCCTGACTGTTAGAACAATTAACCAGTGGAACAACCTGCCTCCAGAAGCGGTGAATGCTCCAACACTGGAAGTTTTTAAGAAGAGACTGGACAGCCATTTGTCCGAAATGGTATAGGGTCTCCTGCCTGAGCAGGGCGTAGGACTAGATGACCTCCAAGGTCCCTTCCAACTTTATCATTATTATTATTATGATGATGATTAATTGTTCTCACTGTCAGGAAGTTTCTTCTTAGTTCTAGATTGCTTCTCTCCTTGATTAGTTTCCATCCGTTGCTTCTTGTCCTGCCTTCAGGGGCTTTGGAGAATAGCTTGACTCCCTCTTCTTTGGGGCAGCTCCTGAGATACTGGAAGACTTGCTATCATGTCCCCCCTCGTCCTTCTCTTCGTTAAACTAGACATTCCCAATTCCAATAACCGTTCTTCATATGTTTTAGCCTCCAGTCCCCTGATCATCATTGTTGCTCTTCTCTGCACTCTTTCTAGAGTCTCGACATCTTATTTACATCGCGGTGACCAAAACTGGATGCCGTATTCCAAGTACAGTGATGAGGAAGGGAAGTTGCATCAAAGAAAAGTCTTAAGAGAGAGGAAGGAAGTATAGAAGAAAATCGCCATATGATTACTTTTGACATGAAATAGCACCTCAAAAGTACCAACGTGATCATATCACCGACAGCAAATTCACAGGGACACTGCGACCGTCATAAATACGGCACGTGCCAGTCGCCAATCGTCTGAATTTTGATAATGTGACACGGGGATGCTGTAACGATTTTAAGTGTGGAAAATGTTTCTAAGCATTTTTTTTCTCAGTGCTGTTGTAACTTGAAAGGATCATTAAGCAAGTGATTATAAGTCGAGGACTACCTGAATAAAGACACCTGCCCTGGGCTGGGGGTTGGACTAGATGACCCCCTGAGGCCCCTTCCCATCCTTTTGATTCTATGATCCTATGACCAGCAGGAATGTCAGAACTCTTCGGAATCCTTTGATATTAGGGATCCTGGGTTTCATCACCCAATTAGGTTACATCACCAGGGCACTCATTATGTTATAACACTGATGATGCTACCTAGCTGGGTCATAAAACATCGACAAGAAAACCACCAAGCTCAGAGAGCACCAAGGACCCCCCTCATTTCAACTCTGAGTTACACATATTTTTAATCGGTCCATTATATTAGGCGAGAAAGAGAGACATTACCATAGAACAGCGGTTCTCAACCTATGGGTCACGACCCCATTTGGGGTCGAACGACCGTTTCGCGGGGGTCGCCGGACACCGCGGTCAGCCATTTTGTTTTTTTTTGTTTTTTTCATCGCGCATGCACCGCGTATGCGCGGTTCGGGCCGTCGCGCGCGCACCACGCATGCACAGATTGACCCGTCGCGGTCCACCATTTTGTTTTTTTTTGTTGCGCGTGTGCCACGCATGCGTAGTTTAGGCCGTCGCGCGCGCGCTGCGTATGCATGGATTGGGCCGTCGCGCGCGCGCACGGGTCGGGGTCGCACCGCGCATGGGCGGCGCAAGTGGGGTCTCAACCTGAAAAAGGTTGAGAACCACTTCCCAAATGCAGATGATATTTCTCCGAGTAATTTTCAAGGGCTGTCCTGGGGAAAAATGCCCTGCAGTAATCAATCAAAGCCTGGGACCAACTTGTGGGAGTTTTTCCTGCTGGGCTGAAAAAGATTTATCTCTCTCTCTCTCTCTTCCCCATCTAGAGCAGGACCGATGAGGGAGTGCAGAGAAGGCCAGGCTGATGATACCTAGATACATATTAATCCATCCATTATGTTCCTGGGGTATTCTAAGTCCGGCCCCCTCCTGCATTCCACCGTCTTTACATTTGGTAATTTAATTAAGGTGGCAGCTTAAAGATCAGGCCGGCAGATTAGAGGCCGTTGACTTGCTTGAGAGATCAAGAAAGCAAATTGATAAACGCAGGAGCAAAGGTGGGCTGTGTGAGAAGACAGAAAGGGAGGAGGGGGTCCTACGCATGGGGGGGGGCTCTGAATGAGTGATCAAGGTCAGCTCCGGTTCATTAAAATCTTTGGGGAGCCTGGCTCATTATGGACGGGGCTGCTCCCCGGGCTTTGCTGGCCTTTAAGATGTTTGCTGACATTTGCAAGGAGTGGACTGGGAGGGTTGAGATGGGGAGAGGGAAAATATTATAGGCAGTCCTCAGCTTACGACCGCAATTGAGCCAATTTCGATTGATAAGTGAGACAGTTGGTATAGGGTTTCCTACCTGAGCAGGGGGTTGGACTAGAAGACCTCCAAGATCCCTTCCAACTCTGTCATTCTGTTCTATTCTATTCTATTCTATTCTATTCTATTCTATTCTATTCTATTCTATTCTATTCTATTCTATTCTATTCTATTCCATTCCTTATTTCTATTCTATTCTATTCTATTCTATTCTATTCTATTCTATTCTATTCTATTCTATTCTATTCTATTCTATTCTATTCTATTGTATTCTATTCTATTCCTATTCCACTCCACTCCATATATTCTATTCTGTTCTGTTCTATTCGTGTTCTGTTCTACTCTATTCTATTCTACTCGACTCGACTCGACTCGACTCGACTCTAAGCTATGCTATTCTTATTCTATTCTGTTCTATTCTATTCTATTCTATTCTATTCTATTCTATTCTGTTCTGTTCTGTTCTGTTCTGTTCTGTTCTGTTCTGTTCTGTTCTATTCCATATTTTCTATTCTATTCTATTCTATTCTATTCTATTCTATTCTATTCTATTCTATTCTATTCTATTCTATTCTATTCTATTCTATTCTATTCGACTCGACTCTAAGCTATGCTATCCTTATTCTATTCTATTCTGTTCTATTCTATTCTATTCTATTCTATTCTATTCTATTCTATTCGTGTTCTGTTCTGTTCTATTCGTGTTCTGTTCTATTTGTGTTCTGTTCTACTCTACTCTACTCTACTCTACTCTATTCTATTCTATTCGTGTTCTATTCTATTCTATTCTATTCTATTCTATTCTATTCTATTCTATTCTATTCTATTCTATTCTATTCTATTCTATTCTATTCTATTCTATTCCACTCCACTCCACATATTCTATTCTGTTCTGTTCTGTTCTACTCTATTCTACTCTACTCAGTATGAACCCATTGCCAAGTGTCTGAATTTTGATCACATGATCGTGGGGATGCCGCAAAAGTCATAACTGTGAAAAATGATCATAAGTGACTTTTTGTTCAGTGCCGTTGTAACTTTGAACAGTTGCTAAATGAACTGTTGTAACTTGCAAGGAAAGCTCGTAAACAGGGGCAACATTCATTGAACAAATGTCTCACTTGACAATAGACACGCTGTTGCATGTCGAGGACTCTCTGTAATGTCTGAGCCCAACAACAATCCTAGGTAAGCCTCTGGGCTAGATTCCAAGCCCAGGGCTCCGGGTTTAAAAGTCTGCCTTTGCCAGCCGAGCGTTTTTCTCTTTTACGCAGTGAAAGCCGCGGTCCAGGAAAAATCCTCTTGGATAATGTTTAACACGTCTCCATCGATCGCCCCCATCACAAATTCATGAGACGAGGCAGAGAGCAGGAAATCTGGCAGGACGCCCAAACTGTTCTGCATTGCTTAAGGAGAGCGATTCGGTCTTTAAGATCTAATTGGAACCTCTGATCTCATTTTATTAAAGCCCGGATCTTCTTGCAAAATGTCGGCAATGGTACATCTGCAAGATTTAAAGGACTCCAGAGTTACAGAAAGCCAGGATCGGAGAGAAAGAATCCCGGTGTCAGTTTATCAAATTCCGTATTCATGATGCTCAAATGGAGAAATATGCGCATTGGGTTACTTTTGCAGATCAAAACATGCAAAATCGGTCCGGGCCAGCAGCTGGCCTCCTCAATTTACCAGCCCCTCGCTCAGCTGCCTAAGCACATCAGAAGTGGTAAAAAGACACAGAAAACAGGGACCCCTAAACCTTTTCCATCGTCCCATCGGCTAAATGTCACGCAAATGTAATCAGTGGGAAAGTTTGGAGTCATAAAAATTGGATCAAGGAGTGGAGACGTCTTTATAGCTTCGTCTCTCATCAGCTCCAATTTTTTTCCTTAACATTTTATTAGCCTGAGTTGAATCTTTCTCCTTTTTCCTACTGGACATTTTCCAAAAAAAAAACAACACCAAACCCCCCTTTTAATGTTTTAAGTGCTAGAATGACTCAAGGACAGGTAGGCCTTGACGTACGACCGCGATTCGGTCCAACCTTTCCATTGCTAAGCGAGACATTTGTTAAGTGAGCTTTGCCCCCGTTTTACGACCTTTCTTGCCACCGTTGTTAAGTGAATCGCTGCAGTTGTTGAGTTAGCAACACGGTTGTTAAGTGAATCTGGCTTCCCCTTGGACTTTAGTTGTCAAAAGGGCGCAAAAGGGGATCGCGTGACCCTGGGACACCGCAACCCGTCATAAATACAAATCATTTGCCAAGATACGGGGTTAGATAAAATACTGCTAGGCCCGGAGAAAAAACAAACAAAGAATATTTATAAACACCTGTTGGAACATAAGCTGTATGAGGAGCAGGTTAAAGAAACAATGGCGACATGGGCAATAGATCTAGGATATAATATAAATATGGATCAATGGCAGCAAGTATGGGAGCGAAAGAACAAAACCACATTGGCGACATCATATAAAGAAAACCTGTATAAGATGGTTTAAAGATGGCATCTCCCGGAGAACTTCCGGTTTCCGGTCACGAGGACCGGAGCCTTCTAAATACAGCTCCGGAATGGAGCTTACTTTTTTTACTTAAAAATCGACTCACCGAAGCAGGGAAGCGCCGGAAAAGAGGGCGCTTCCGAAGAGGACCCCAAGCCCGCCCAGACGAGACCGAAAGCGCCGCTGAGGGATCCAGAAAGCCGACGGACGGGGCCGAAGAGGCCGGCAGCGGCCGGCCGGCCGGCAGAGGACAAAGACGCCACGCTGCGAGGCCGTGCAACAGCAGCCTAGGAGAGCGAGCCGGCCAATGCAGAGGGACGACGGAGAGAAACGGTGAGGCCACCGGGAAGGGAACCACAAGCCGAGAGACGCAGAACGGGGAGAGAGGCCAGCAGAGGGAGGAGGAGGCCCCCACAGAATCATTAGAAGACCCCCCCCAGGCCCCCAAACAAAGCACCGGAGGCGGCAAGAAGCCGGGCGGGCGGAGCAGGAGAGGACAGCCCGGGAGAGAGGAGGCTACGAAGCGAAGGGGGAAAGAAGGGAGGGGGAAAACCCTGCAGAGACACAGCCCCCCTCCCCCCCCACAACGGGCGGCAAGGAAGAGGAAAGCTGGAAAGCAACCCGGTGAGCAACAAGGGAAAAGTAGAGGGGAGCAGCAAACACAGGCTGACAGGAGGAAGTGACCTGGGCTAGAAGGCAGAGAAAGAGGGGAAAGAAGGAGCCAGAAAGGAATAAGGACAAGAAATAGATTGGCAGAGGGGAGTGAAGAGGAAACCAAGGCAAAAGCACTGAACTTGTTCACTGGCTCTCTGAAAATAAAACTGCCAGAATACAGGCCCCTACCCCTACACTGCCTAAACCCTGAAGCCTCCCCCCTCGAAAGGCTAGAATACTGGACCAGCACCAGACCACAACCTAGCGCCCAATTTGGTCCAAACTGGGACCCAAAACAGTGCCAGGACAACAGGAGGACAACCTCAAAATGGCCTCAAAACAGATCACACTGACACAAACGAAGGGAGTTGTATCCTCCCCAGCCCAGCGTACTAAACCACCAGGAACTACTCTACCCACCCCCACACCCTCCCATCCAAATACAGGCACCCAGAACCATACATCTCCACAGGCCAGCCCAACAGCACACATGATACAAAAATTACAAGAGGGAATAGAAATGCTGGTTGAAAGGTTGGATGGAATGGATAAAAGGCTGGTGGAAAGGGACACAAAGATGGAGAGGAGGTGTGTAGAGGCAGAACAAAAGATGGAAAAAAGATACAACGATACAAAACAAATGCTGCAAGAACAAGGTAGAGAGATGGAGAGGAGGTGCGTAGAGGCAGAACAAAAGATGGAGAAAAGATACAGCGATATAAAACAAATGCTGCAAGAACAAGGTAGAGGGCTAGAGAGAAAATGGGAGGAGCAACGCAAGGCGATGGCTACAGATTTGGAGCAAATGAAGGAGGCAATACAAGCACACTACAAGGAAATAAGGGAGGAAATGGAGAAAAAATTCCAGAAAATCAGAGAGAAGGTGGACAAGCGGATGGAGAAAGTGGAGAATCAAGTAGAAAGCCAGAGAACAGAGATAGCAGAGATGAGAGGGGTGACCCAAGACCAAGCCACCATAGTACAGTACGGGCAACTGGCGACTGCAATCAGGTTCAGAGGCCTGAATGAGACACCAGACGAAACCCAAGGAAGCCTGGCCGGAACCTTTATAGAGGCCCTGGCAGCATTTCTGGGAAAGCCAACCTCAACTATCGAATGGCAAATCGACAGAATCAACAGAGTGGGCGCACGGACGACAACGAACAGGCACCAACCAAGGGACGTGGTCATCCACTTTTCGACACAGGGATTCCGGAACCGCATCTCAGCCACATCTTACCACAAGAGTTTATACATAAAGGGGCAGGAAGTGAAAGTACTGAAAGAGATCCCCCAGACGATGCTGCGAGACAGAAAGGAATATAAGTTCCTGGTTGACGAACTGAGATCACGTGCCTTGCGATTCAGATGGGAAATCCCCACGGGGATGACATTCTACTATAAAAATAAAAGACGCCAACTGAACTCGGTCCAACAAGCCAGAGAATTCCTGGAAAAGGAGCTGATGCCGGAGGGATCCCAATACACCACGAGAGAAGACGCAGAAAATCCACCAGACCGACAGACCAATACAAGAACACGAGAAAGGAAAGGACCAACTCGAGACACGACGACACAGAGAACAGGAAGCAACAACAACAACAAGGGAACAAGACAGACTGCAGAGGGCAGGATAACAAGATCCACCACCAAACGCACAGATCGGCAAGACGCGATCCCTATATGCAACTCGAACACAAACTCGGATACCATGGGAACGAGACCAAAGAATACCACAGGAGATAGAATGAAAGCGGTCTCGGAAGAGTATCCTGAAACCGACAATGATGACTAAATACTTGACTTGGAACGTTAACGGACTAAATTCCCCACAGAAAAGGAGGAAGATATTTCATTATCTGTTTCAAGGAGGAAACGACATAATTTGCCTACAAGAAACACACATCAGGGAAGCAGACCAGAAATATCTGACCAGCTACAAACTAGGTGCGCAATTTGTGGCAGCGGCGCCAAGAAAAAAGAATGGGATTGTTATATACGTAAAGAAACATATAATGGCGAAGCTAATAGAGTCCGACCCCCAAGGTAGATACCTGGCAATTGAAATAACACAAGAGGACAAGAAGATTCTAGTAATGGGCGTATATGCACCACATCAGCAACAAGGCAAATTCTACAAAAAGCTACACAAGAAAATAACACAACTTAACTACAGATCTTACATCATCATGGGCGACTGGAACGGGGTCATAGAGACTGCTCTAGACAAAAAAAGAACTGCACCGAACCCGCAAAAACACTCCAAGTTGCCTAAATCCTTCTTCGACATGAAGGAGGACCTCGAACTGACAGACGTATGGCGGAAAAGGCACGGCAAAGAACAAGAATTCACCTTCTTCTCCGGCAGACATCAATCATTCTCCAGAATTGACTTTATATTAACTTCTAGTGACTTGCTAACTTGTCTAAACACGGTGAAAATCCTACCCAAGACATTGACAGACCACAACCCTGTGAGGATGGAATTAAGACACGGCCCGAAACAGAGGAGATCCTGGAGAATCAATGAAAACCTGTTTAGACACGAAGACAAGGTGGCGGAATGCAAAAAAGCTATGAAGGAATTCTTCAACACACATATGAACAACGGAACACCGATAGAACAATCTGGGAAGGCAGCAAGGTGTACATGCGAGGGACCCTCATATCCATGAATAGCTGGCACCGTCGCCAACAAGAACAAAAAAGAAAAGAGTTAGAAAATGAGATAAGCAACAAGGAGCGGCTACTGATAAAAAGACCAGAGGACAAAGTCACCAAAGAAGGACTCAAGATCTTAAGAAAGCAATTTGACATGTTGATGGCGGACCAAGTTGCAAGGAACATACAATATGCAAAACATAAGACATTCTGCAAGGCCAACAAACCGGGCCGCTGGCTAGCCTACACTATAAGAAAGAAACAGAAATCCCGCATAATTGAAAAGATAGAATACAAAGGCAAACTAGAATTCAGACAAAAAACCATCAAGAAAGCCTTCACAGAATTCTACTCGAAACTATATGCCGAGGATAAGATACAAGACAAAGAGATAGATGAATTCTTACAAAACGAAAAGATACAGGCGATTACCGACACACAAAGAGAAGCCCTGAATGCCTTAATCACAAAGGAGGAAATACACTCAGCGATCACACAACTGAAAGCAGGAAAATCGCCCGGGACGGATGGGATAACAGCGACCTACTACAAGCATCTACAGGAAGAGATGCTAGAACCCCTCAGAAAGCTATTTGCCAGCATCCAAGAAGGAGGCCAGGTCCCGCCATCCTGGAAAACAGCCTACATCTCATTAATCCCAAAGGAGGGGAAAGACAACACACAGCCCGCAAACTACAGGCCCATCTCACTACTAAACACAGACTATAAAATCTTCACAAAAATTTTGGCCAATAGGCTAATGACTGTTTTACAAAAAACAATACATCCGGACCAAAGGGGTTTTATACAAGGACGCCAGATGAAAACCAACTTGAGGCAGCTGTTGAACATAATAGAGTACCTGCAAAGGCACAACCAGATACCCGCCGCTCTAATGTTTGTGGATGCAGAAAAAGCCTTCGACAGACTGAATTGGCCGTTCCTGACGAACTTGCTCCTGAAGATGAAAATGGGAGCACAGTTCTTCAACTCCATAACGGCAATTTACCAGAAACAAACAGGCCAGATCATTGTCAATGGAGACTTAACGGACTCATTTAATATAGAGAGAGGCACGAGACAGGGCTGCCCGCTGTCCCCCCTGCTATTTGTCCTAACACTGGAAATTTTACTGAACAGAATAAGAGCGGCAAAGGATGTACAGGGCATACAGATTAAACAGCAAGAATACAAACTATGTGCCTTTGCGGACGACCTGCTGGTGACAATGTCGCAACCACCACAATCAGCAAGGAAATTGATGGAGATAATGGAGGACTATGGTAGGGTGTCAGGCTTCAAAGTAAATATATCAAAAACAAAGATGCTAGTCAAAAACCTAGACAACAAAGCAAAACGGAACCTGGAAAGAATAACGGGTTGTGAAATAGTCAAGAAAGTCAAATACTTGGGAGTGGAGATAGAATCAACAAATGCGAAATTATACAAGAATAACTACGAGGTCCTGTGGAATAAGATACAAGCAGACCTGGAAAGGTGGAAATCGCTACGTCTATCCCTGCTCGGCAGGATAGCGACAGTAAAGATGAATGTACTACCCAGATTTTTATTTCTCTTTCAAATGCTACCCATACTCAAGAAGGAGGCGGACTTAGACAATTGGCAGAAAGGCATCAACAGATTTATTTGGGACGACAAGAGACCGAGGGTGAAACTAAAAATCATCCAAGACGCAAGGGAGAGAGGGGGACTCAAGATGCCTAATCTAAAGCTATATTACTATGCAGCAACGTTGGTGGCGGTTAGTGACTGGATCAACATGACAAATGATAGAGTTCTGAATGTTGAGGGGCATGGTCTACGATTCGGCTGGCACGCATACCTAGTATACGACAAAAAGGCAGATAGGAACTTCAAGGAGAACCCACTACGAATCCCACTGTTATGGGTCTGGAAGAAATATAAGCACCTCCTACACGACAAGATTCCCATCTGGACGATCCCTGGACACGCAACAGGGGATATGATCACATCCCAAGGGCAAGAAGCAGTGCCCTACAGTGAACTTGTACTGGGAGAAGAAAACGGGTTCCTCTTGAAATCTCAAGCAACGCTAGCAAACAGAGGAATAGGAAGTAACTGGCTATCATATATACAACTACAGTCAAGGTGGCGTAAAGACAAGAAGAAGGGCTTCTCCCAGACCGACGAGAACCTAATTAAACAGATTAGAGAACAGGGGATTATGCACATCAAACGAGTGTACAGCATTCTGATAGAAATGGACTCTGAAACCGAGCTAGTCAAGAACTGTATGATAAGGTGGGCACAAGACTTCGGACACCCTATCGCCATAGACACGTGGGAGAAAATCTGGGTGAGGAATGTAGAATTCACGAAATCGCAACACTTAAGGGAAAACTTCTACAAGATGTTCTATAGATGGCATCTAGACCCGAAAAAAATATCACTCATCTACCCGGGCACCCAGCCCAAATGCTGGAGGTGCGGAGACGGGGAGGCTACTTACTTTCACATATGGTGGGCATGCAGAAAAATCAAAGCATTCTGGAGGAAGATATGGTGGACACTCCAAACTATTTTCAAAAAGCGTATAGAATTTCTACCTCAGGCTTTTCTGTTAGGGATCACAAAGGATATCACTACCTCAGAGACAAATTTATTTTTGAACTTAATTACAGCAGCAAGATTATTGGTGGGACAGTACTGGAAGAATCCGGAAATACCGCCTATTGAAGAATGGACTGTGAAAGTAACAAATCTGGCGGAAATGGCAAAAATATCAGCATATTTGAAAAATCGCTCCAATGAACAATTTGTGACGGACTGGAAACAGTGGATAGACTATATCCAAGAGAGACACCAATCAAACAGAATGCAGCTGGCGTTTAGCTAGGGCTCGATGGGAGGAGGGAAGAAGGGTTAACAAATCAAATGTTTACAAAAACTAACCCCCAATGTTGAATGTATATGTTCTATAACTAATGCCTCTTAACATAACCTTATGACTAATGCTGTTTGCTTTAATATTGTTAAAGTAGACTGAATCTCTACCTCAGGATATGAAACTTTCACCTCAGGATCTCTGGTTAGGGACTATAAAAGATTGCACTAGTAATGGGATGAAGTCAATTCAGAAGCGCAAACGCACAATATGCGATAGACTAGAAACAGTAGATAGACCATATATAAGAGAAACACCAATCAAACAAAATGTATTCGGAGTATACTTGAAGATGTAAGGGAGGAGGGAAGAACGTTTACTAAAACAGATGTTTACAAAGATTAATACCTAATGTTGTATGCTAGGTTCTAGGAAGATTGCTTAGCAATAGGATCTTATGTTTAATGTTGAGCACATTAATATTGAAACGGATAGGGGAAACACCAATCAAAATAAAATGTAACAGGAGTATAGTTGAGGCTAGACACGAGGAGTGGGGGGAAAAAGGCTTACTAACCCAGACGTTATCAAAGACTAATACTTAGTATTGTATACCAGGTGTCATGATGATTGCTGCACAATATGTTTTTATGTTCAATGTTAATTGTTTTAATAAAAGAATTTTTATAATAAAAAAAAAAAAAAAGATGGCATCTCCCTCCGGCCAGATTAGCCAAAATATATAACAGATATTCATGTATGTGTTGGAAATGTAAAAAAGAAAAGGGCACCTTTTTTCATGTATGGTGGACATGTAGAGAAGCACAGGTGTACTGGCGTATGGTCTGGGAATGGGCAATAGAAATGACTAGGCAAAACATTCTATACAAACCTGAGGCGTTACTACTAGGAATACTAGAGAAAAATGTAAATAAAGAGGACACATATTTAATTATCCATGTGGTTACGGCGGCAAGGATACTATTTGCTCAAAAGTGGAAAGCAATGGAAGTACCGAGTGGGGAAGAATTAATAAAGAAAATTATGTATTGCGCCGAACTAGATAGGATAACTAAAAGATTAAAAAAATCAGGAAGAAACAGAACTTTATCGAATATGGAATAAATTTTATAGATGGAGGGGGGAAAAATGGAGGTCACAAATAAAGAGATAAGTTAAGATAGAGACCAGAATTGTATAGTTTGTATATAGAGATATTATATGTAATTAATGTACAATATGGACTGTGATGTCAGTCAAAGACGATTTACCATGTTCAATGTTTTTAATTCTTTTTTTCTTTGTATATCAATAAAAACTTTAAATAAATAAATAAATAAATAAATAAATAAATAAATAAATAAATAAATAAATAAATACAAGTCATTTGCCAAGCATCTGAATTTTGATCACATGACCCTGGGGATGCTGCAATGGTCGTAAGTGTGAAAAACGGTCATAAGTCAATTTTTCCAGTCAGTACCGGTGTAACTTTTGAACCATCACTAAATGAACTGTTAAGTCCTTGTGGGAAAACCACAAATGGCCATCATTAATATTATAAAATGCAGGAGGATTCAGCTTTCAAGCCGCCACCACCACTCCCATTTCAAATTGTTTGTTGACCTGAGGTCAGCCAGATAGCTGTTGTGCAGGCAAAAAAGGGAAAATTCTTTGAATTATTACAATCTGCGGGGTCCTGGGTGCTCTCTGAGCTTGGTTCTTTTCTTGCAAACGTTTCATGACCCAACTAGGTAACATCATCAGTGCTAGAAGGGAGTGGGGTTTGCAGAAAGGAGGAGGAGGAAGAGGAGGAAGACAACTGTGGGGTCCTGGGTGCTCTCTGAGCTTGGTTCTTTTCTTGCAAACGTTTCATGACCCAACAAGGTAACATCATTTGTTCTAGAAGAGAGTGGAGTTTACTCTCTGTTTATATAGACTTAACAGCCTCATCAAGGAATCACCAAAGGCACGCCTACCAACATCCATAGGACAAATCAATAATTCCCGTTAACACCCTTAACCCAGTCAATCACTAATCCGATCAGATCGCCTTGCAATTGTGAGATTGTATAAGAAGTTGTAAATTTGGGAATGTGAACTCACTTCTTATTTCTCCAAGAAGTGCCAGGTATCCCTTGAGTCTCTGAGCATTAGAATGGGATGGGATGGGATGGGATGGGATGGGATGGGATGGGATGGGATGGGATGGGATGGGATGGGATGGAATAGAATAGAATAGAATAGAATAGAATAGAATAGAATAGAATAGAATAGAATAGAATAGAATAGAATAGAATAGAATAGAATAGAATAGAATAGAATAGAATAGAATAGAGGTTAGAACAGAACAGAACAGAATAGAATAGAGGTTAGAACAGAATAGAATAGAATAGAATAGAATAGAATAGAATAGAATAGAATAGAATAGAATAGAATAGAATAGAATAGAATAGAATAGAATAGAATAGAATAGAATAATGAAAGAATGGAATAGAAATAATAATAATAATGATGATGATGATGATGATTAAGTTGGAAGAGACCTTGAAGGTCATCTAGTCCAACCCCCTGCTCAGGCAGGAAACCCTCTACCATTTCAGACAAATGGATGTCCACTCTCTTCTTAAAAACTTCCAATGTTGGAGCATTCATAGCTTCTGGAGGGAAGCCATTCCACTCATTAATTGTTCTCACTTTCATGAAAGTTCTCCTTAGTTCTAGGTTGCTTCTCTCCATCCATTGCTTCTTATTCCGCATTCAAATGCTTTGGAGAATAGGTTGTCCTCCTCTTCACCACAACAGCACCTCAAATATTGGAACACTGCTATCATGTCACCCCCTGCTTCTTCTTAAACAAGACATTCCCAATTCCAGCAACCATTCTTTATACGTTTTTAGCCTCCAACCCCCTAATCATCTTTGTGGCTCTTCTCTGCACTCTTTCCACGTTCAACACTTTTTTTATATCGTGGTGACCAAAACTGGATGCCATATTCCAAGAAGGATTCACCAAGCAAGCAAGCAAGAGCTGATGGGTCTCAGGTGCTGCTGCACTCAAGTACATTTTGGAGAACCGAGGTTGGTGATGTCAGAAGCCATGAATTCTGCAATACGGAGGCTTTCCTCTGCAGCCGCTCTTTCTCTCCATCTCATTTCCTCGGAGGACTAAGTGCGGGGCAACGAGTTGGTTGACAGGGCTCAGATATCCCACAAGTGGATAGTTGGAATTAGTTTAATGCCGTGCTTGACTGGGTCAACTTTTGGGTTAAATTTACCCCGTGGACTCACGACATGCTAACCTCTCCCTGACCTAATTAAGCATGTTGTGGAACAGCTTGCCACCAGAAGTTGTGGGCGCTCCATCACTGGAGATTTTTAAGAAGAAACTGGACAGCCATTTGTCCAAAATGGTATAGGGTTTCCTGTCTGGACAAATGGCTGTCCAGTTTCTTCTTAAAAATCTCCAGTGATGGAGCGCCCACAACTTCTGGTGGCAAGCTGTTCCACTGGTTAATTGTTCTCACTGTCAGGAAGTTTCTCCTTAGTTCTAGGTTGCTTCTCTCCTTGGTTAGTTTCCACCCGTTGCTTCTTGTCCTGCCTTCAGGTGCTTTGGAGAATAGCTTGACTCCCTCTTCTTTGGGGCAGCCCCTGAGATACAGGTAGTCCTCAGCTTACAACAGTTTGTTGAGTGACGGTTCGAAGTTACAAGGGCACTGAAAAAAGGGACTTATGACCGTTTTTCACACTTACGACCGTTGCAGCCTCCCCCAAGGTCACGTGATCAAAATTCAGACGCTGGCTGACTGACTCATATTTATGATGGTTGCAGCGTCCCCGGGGGTCATGTGATCCCCCCCCTTTGCGACCTTCCGACAAGGAAAGTCAATGGAGAAGCCGGATTCATTTAACAACCCCGTGGCTAAGTGAGCAGCTGCAGTGATTCGCTTAACGACTATGGCAAGAACCATGCCGTCGTAAAATGAGGCAGAACTCAATGGCTGTCTCCCTTAGCCGCAGAAACGTGCTCAATTGTGGTCGTACGTCAAGGGGGACCTGTACAACATTGCTAAGAGAATGGCTTATGAGCAGTCCTCACACTTATGACCACGTCCTGTGATTAAAGTTTGGACGCTGGGCAACTGGCTCCTATTTGTGACAATGGTAGCATCCTGGGTGTGTGTGTGTGTGTGTGACGTGATCCCCTTTTGTGACCTTCTGACAAGGCAAGTGAACGGGGAAGCCAGATTCAATTAATAACCGCAGTGATTCAGTTAATGACAAGAAGGAGGAGAAGGAGGGGGAGGGGGAGGGGGAGGAGGAGAAGGAGGAGGGGAAGGAGAAGGAGGAGGGGGAGGAGAAGGGGAAGGAGGAGGAGAGGTTTCATGTGAATAAGCTGCAGCTTCCCCAGCACCAGATGGAGTTGCATCAAAGGCCACTGATAAATCAAGTGAGGTTTACCATGAGGACATGTGGGACCCGACATGGTGTGAACTCAGTCATAAGCCAGCTAGTTAATAATTGAATAAAATGCATTTTCAACATCAGAAACAACAGATTGAAACTAATCAAGGAGAGAAGCAACCTAGCACTAAGAAGAAATTTCCTGACAGTGAGAACAATTAATCATTATCATCATAATAATAATAAAGTTGGAAGGGACCTTGAAGGTCATCTAGTCCAACCCCCTGCTCGTGCGGGAAACCCTATACCATTTCAGACAAATGGCTGTTCAGTCGCTTCTTAAAAACTTCCAGTGTTGGAGCATTCACCGCTTCTGGAGGCAGGTTGTTCCACTGGTTAATTGTTCTCACTGTCAGGAAGTTTCTCCTTAGTTCTAGGTTGCTTCTCTCCTTGATTACTTTCCATTTGTTGCTTCTTGTCCTGCCTTCAGCTGCTTTGGAGAATAGCTTGACTCCCTCTTCTTTGGGACAGCCCCTGAGATACTGGAAGACTGCTACCGGTATCATGTCCCCCCTCGTCCTTCTCTTCATTAAACTAGACATACCCAATTCCAGCAACCGTTCCTTGTCTGTTTTAGCCTCCAGTCCCCTGATCATCTTTGTTGCTCTTCTCTGCATCCTTTCTAGAGTCTCAACATCTTTTTTACATCATGGTGACCCAAAGTAGACGCGTTATTCCAAGGCTGGTCTTACCAGAGCAGCATAAAGAAGTATCAACACTGCACATGACCTCGATGTGATCCCTTTGTTGATGCAGCCTCGTCATAAACCAGCTATAGTTTAATCATTCAATAAAATGCATTTTCAAAACTTCAGATTTGGGGGTTGTTTCCCCTAGGGTTTTTTTTGGGGGGGGGGGAAATGCGCAAAACTAGGGAAGAGCAGTCCAACCCGTTGAGCAAAAGGGCCGTCGCCTTTGTTCGTTCTTTTGGAGGCAACGGATGGCTTCGCTGGGATTGACTTCTCCCAGACACGAACAGCTGACGGGTGGGATTGGTGACCCCAAAGCCTGGGAACTGAACAGCCACCAACAGCTATAAAAGGGGATTAGAGAAATCCAGAGAGCAAAAGGGCCACCAGTGGCTGCCAGCCAGAATGGCAATAGATCACCTCCAAAGGCAGGAGACCTCTGCTCACCAGGTGCCGGGGAACATGAGCGCGCCCTCCCGTCGCCTTGCTTCAGAGTTTCCCATGGGAAGCAGCAAAGGGGAACTGGATAGGCCTTCGCCTTGATCCATCCAGCCTGGCTGAGGTTTCCATTTTGCAGTTAATTATTTCGCAGCAGAGATGATCCCAAAGCTATGTGTGTGTGTGTGTGTGTGTGTGTGTGTGTGTGCTTGTGCGTGTGTGTGTGTGTGTATCTGCGTTTTCTTGGTGCTGTCTGAGCTGGATTGGTTTTTTTTTTTTTTGCAGACGTTTCGTGACCCAACTAGGTAACATCATCAGTGCTAAAAAGAGAAGAGGAGGACGATGACGATGGAGTCCTTGATGCTCTTTGAGCTGGGTGGTTTTCTCGCAGACATTTCACAACCCAACTAGTGCTGGAAGGGAGCAGGGGGGGGGTGCTTCCTGTTCATATACAGTGCCAACAGTAAGCAATGGTCATCAAGGAACTACCAAGAAAGAAACAACACTCCCACAAATGTTAACAGTGATGATATATACTATACTGATGATGTTCCCTAGTTGGGTCATGAAAATGGCTGCAAGAAAACCACCCAGATCAGAGAGCACCAAGGAGCCCACAGTCCTTCTTCCCCTCCTCTCTGCATATCCCTCCGCCTTCTAGCACTGATGATGTTAGCTAGTTGGGTAATGAAATGTCTGCAAGGAAACCTCCTCCTCCTGCTGGTCCTCCTCCTCCTGCTGCTGCTATGCCTCCTCCTCCTCCTCCTCTTCTCTGCATCCCCCATTCTCTTCCAGCACTGATGATGTTACCTAGCTGGGTCATGAAACATCAGCAAGAAAACCACCCAGCTCAGAGAGCATCAATGACAATCCTCCTCCTCCTCCTCCTCCTTTCTAGCACTGATGACGCTACCTAGATGGATCATAAGACATCTGCAATAAAACCACCCAGCTCTGAGAGCACCAAGGACCCCACAGTCCTCCTCTTCCTCCTCCCCCTCCTCCTCCTCGCATATCCCTCTCCCTTCTAGCACTGATGATGTTACCTAGCTGGGTCATGAAACGTCTGCAAGAAAACCACCAAACTCAGAGAGCACCAAGGACACCATGGTCCTCCTCTTCCTCCTCCTCCCCCTCCTCCTCCTCGCATATCCCTCTCCCTTCTAGCACTGATGATGTTACCTAGCTGGGTCATGAAACGTCTGCAAGAAAACCACCAAACTCAGAGAGCACCAAGGACACCATGGTCCTCCTCTTCCTCCTCCTCCCCCTCCTCCTCCTCGCATATCCCTCTCCCTTCTAGCACTGATGATGTTACCTAGCTGGGTCATGAAACGTCTCCAAGAAAACCACCAAACTCAGAGAGCACCAAGGACACCATGGTCCTCCTCCTCCTGCTGCTGCTGCTCCTCTTCCTCCTCCTCTCTGCATCCCCCATTCTCTTCCAGCACTGATGATATGACCTAGCTGGGTCATGAAACATCAGCAAGAAAACTACCAAGCTCAGAGAGCATCAAAGACAATCTTCCTCCTCCTCCTCCTCCTCCTTTCTAGCACTGATAATGCTACCTAGATGGATCATAAGACATCTGCAAGAAAACCACCCAGCTCAGAGAGCACCAAGGACCCCACAGTCCTCCTCCTCCTCCTCCTCCTCCCCCTCCTCCCCCTCGCATATCCCTCTCCCTTCTAGCACTGATGATGTTACCTAGCTGGGTCATGAAACATCTGCAAGAAAACCACCCAGCTCAGAGAGCACCCAGGACCCCACATTCCTCCTCCTCCTCTTCTTCCTCTGAGATGGATTTGAAAGACTCTTTGGGGAAAGAGCTCAAAGAGAGGCATAGAATTAGGGGCAGCTACCAAAACGGCTGAGACAACCACGACGGCTAGAAAACCAGAGTATTTTACCTGGCAGCTCATTATGAATTCACGGCTCTGTGGTTGTAGGAGGTGGTGACATTAATTTAGAGCCCCGTTTGTCAAAAACCTGCTGGCTGGGGAATTCTGGGAATCAACCTCCACACATCTTAAAGCAGCTGAGGTTACAAAAACAAGCATGCCTGGCTGAGGAATTCTGGGAGTTGAAGTCCACAAGTCATAAAAGGGCCAAGTTTGAAGATCCCTGGTCTGGATCCAAGCCCGCGGTTTCATCAAAATGGCCGACTGAGGAATTCTGGGAGTCGAAGTCCACAAGTCATCAAAGGGCCAGTTTTGAAGATCCCTGGTCTGGATCCAAGCCTGCGGTTTCATCAAAATGGCCGACTGAGGAATTCTGGGAGTCGAAGTCCACAAGTCATCAAAGGGCCAGTTTTGAAGATCCCTGGTCTGGATCCAAGCCTGCGGTTTCATCAAAATGGCCGACTGAGGAATTCTGGGAGTCGAAGTCCACAAGTCATCAAAGGGCCAGTTTTGAAGATCCCTGGTCTGGATCCAAGCCTGCGGTTTCATCAAAATGGCCGACTGAGGAATTCTGGGAGTCGAAGTCCACAAGTCATCAAAGGGCCAGTTTTGAAGATCCCTGGTCTGGATCCAAGCCTGCGGTTTCATCAAAATGGCCGACTGAGGAATTCTGGGAGTCGAAGTCCACAAGTCATAAAAGGGCCAAGTTTGAAGATCCCTGGTCTGGATCCAAGCCCGCGGTTTCATCAAAATGGCCGACTGAGGAATTCTGGGAGTCGAAGTCCACAAGTTATAAAAGGGCCAGTTTTGAAGATCCCTGGTCTGGATCCAAGCCCGCGGTTTCATCAAAATGGCCGACTGAGGAATTCTGCGAGTCGAAGTCCACAAGTCATAAAAGGGCCAAGTTTGAAGATCCCTGGTCTGGATCCAAGCCCGCGGTTTCATCAAAATGGCCGACTGAGGAATTCTGGGAGTCGAAGTCCACAAGTTATAAAAGGGCCAGTTTTGAAGATCCCTGGTCTGGATCCAAGCCTGCGGTTTCATCAAAATGGCCGACTGAGGAATTCTGGGAGTCGAAGTCCACAAGTTATAAAAGGGCCAGTTTTGAAGATCCCTGGTCTGGATCCAAGCCTGCGGTTTCATCAAAATGGCCGACTGAGGAATTCTGGGAGTCGAAGTCCACAAGTTATAAAAGGGCCAGTTTTGAAGATCCCTGGTCTGGATCCAAGCCTGCGGTTTCATCAAAATGGCCGACTGAGGAATTCTGGGAGTCGAAGTCCACAAGTTATAAAAGGGCCAGTTTTGAAGATCCCTGGTCTGGATCCAAGCCTGCGGTTTCATCAAAATGGCCGACTGAGGAATTCTGCGAGTCGAAGTCCACAAGTCATAAAAGGGCCAAGTTTGAAGATCCCTGGTCTGGATCCAAGCCTGCGGTTTCATCAAAATGGCCGACTGAGGAATTCTGGGAGTCGAAGTCCACAAGTCATAAAAGGGCCAGTTTTGAAGATCCCTGGTGTGGATCCAAGCTCGCGGTTTCATCAAAATGGCCGACTGAGGAATTCTGGGAGTCGAAGTCCACAAGTTATAAAAGGGCCAGTTTTGAAGATCCCTGGTCTGGATCCAAGCCTGCGGTTTCATCAAAATGGCCGACTGAGGAATTCTGCGAGTCGAAGTCCACAAGTCATAAAAGGGCCAAGTTTGAAGATCCCTGGTCTGGATCCAAGCCTGCGGTTTCATCAAAATGGCCGACTGAGGAATTCTGGGAGTCGAAGTCCACAAGTTATAAAAGGGCCAGTTTTGAAGATCCCTGGTCTGGATCCAAGCCTGCGGTTTCATCAAAATGGCCGACTGAGGAATTCTGCGAGTCGAAGTCCACAAGTCATAAAAGGGCCAAGTTTGAAGATCCCTGGTCTGGATCCAAGCCTGCGGTTTCATCAAAATGGCCGACTGAGGAATTCTGGGAGTCGAAGTCCACAAGTCATAAAAGGGCCAGTTTTGAAGATCCCTGGTCTGGATCCAAGCCCGCGGTTTCATCAAAATGGCCGACTGAGGAATTCTGGGAGTCGAAGTCCACAAGTTATAAAAGGGCCAAGTTTGAAGATCCCTGGTCTGGATCCAAGCCCGCGGTTTCATCAAAATGGCCGACTGAGGAATTCTGGGAGTCGAAGTCCACAAGTTATAAAAGGGCCACGTTTGAAGATCCCTGGTCTGGATCCAAGCCTGCGGTTTCATCAAAATGGCCGACTGAGGAATTCTGGGAGTCGAAGTCCACAAGTTATAAAAGGGCCAGTTTTGAAGATCCCTGGTCTGGATCCAAGCCTGCAGTTTCATCAAAATGGCCGACTGAGGAATTCTGGGAGTCGAAGTCCACAAGTCATCAAAGGGCCACGTTTGAAGACCCCTGGCATGGGGGTCTCCTGCTTGAGCAAGGGATTGGACTAGAAGACCTCCAAGGCCCCTTCCAACTCTGTTATTCCGTTAACCTTCCCAGCCGGCTTCCAACAAGTCAAATGGGGGAAGCCGCGGTCAAATCACGTCCCGCAAGATTTGCTTTGACAGCTGCACTGATTCACTTCACAACAGTGGCAAAAGAGGTCGTAAAAATCTGGCCTGGCTCAGTTAACCAACCACCTGTGCTTAGCCCCGGAAATTCTTGCCTCCACTGTCGTCATAAGTCAAGGACTCTTGGCGTTTTAAATACCCGAACAGAGGACAATCACAGTCCCGTTGGCCTGTTTTAACTCCCCCGTTCCTCGATCATTTTGGTTTACAGGGGATCCGATGCAAACGTGGGAAACAGGGAAGAGAAATACCCCCATTGGGTGCCAAAGGTGAGAAGAAAAAAAAATACACAGAGAGGTTTAATGAAGAGAAGGATGAGGGGGGGGACATGATAGCAAGTCTTCCAATATCTCAGGGGCTGCCCCAAAGAAGAGGGAGTCAAGCTGTTCTCCAAAGCGCCTGAAGGCAGGACAAGAAGCAACGGATGAAAACTAATCAAGGAGAGAAGCAACCTAGAACTAAGGAGAAACTTCCTGACAGTGAGAACAATTAACCAGTGGAACAACCTGCCTCCAGAAGCAGTGAATGCTCCAACACTGGAAGTTTTTAAGAAGAGACTGGACAGCCATTTGTCCGAAATGGTATCGGGCAGTGGTGGCGAACCTATGGTACGGGTGAGGCGGAACTCAGAGCCCTCTCTGTGGGCACATGCGCCATCATCCCAGTCCCAAGCCTTCTGCTGGGTTTTATAAAACCTTTTCTCTTTAGGCCTCCGCCACCATGTGCAAAAAAAAAAAGAAAAAGAAAAAAAAAGGTTCAATCAGTCCATTTCAACTTCTGGTGGAAAAAAAAAAGTTCTTGCAAAGTTAGAATTGATTGGTTGAACTTTTTAGTCCCACCTAGTCTGCCATTACCACTGCAGCCACGCCCACCCAATGGGCCACGCCCACCCAGCACTCGACGATGCATAAGTGGGTTTTGGGTTGCAGTTTGGGCACTCGGTTTCTAAAAGGTTCGCCATCACTGGTATAGGGTTTCCTGCCTGAGCAGGGGGTTGGACTAGATGACTTCCATGGTCTCTTCCAACATTATTATTATTATTATTATTATTATTATTATTATTATTATTATTATTATTATTATTATTATTATTGATCATCGCACAGTCACCCAGATGTTCAGACTGGATTTGGCCTTTTGTCTACCTATCGAGTCCTTCCCAAGGGCCTGGGATAGGCAGATGTGGATGTTTGATGGTATTACAGATATCGTTGCAGGATGGAGGCGGTTCCTAGTAAGGCTGCCTTTTGCAATTGACTCATGGCGAATTTGTCAATGCCGATGATGGTGTTCAGGTGGTGCTCCAGTTGTTTTGGGATTGCACCCAAGGCGCCTATTATATTATTATTATTATTAATATTATTAATATTATTATTACTATTAATATTAACATTAACATTAATATTACTATTATTAATATTATTAATATTGATATTAATATATTATTATCATTATTATTTTATTATTACTATTATCATTAAGAGAGACCAGAAGATGCCAAAGTCCAGCAGCATCATTAATTTCTAAGGTGAGTTCAGGAAATAAGGCAACTGGGAAGAAAAGGAAGGAAAAAAAATAAAAGGGGAGAGGGAGGGGGGTGTTTTCTGCCAGGGAAGGCAAACGCCCCGAGAGGGAAGCAGCCCAATTAAAACAGGAGTAATCTATGCAAAGGGGATGAGCTGGAGACGGACGCTTCCCCGCACTCAGGGAGCCCTTGAAGGAGAAACAGGGCCACCGATGATAATACTTTCCATTCAATGGCGTTTTGCAGCCTGCTGATTCATACGGTTGCTGGGCCCGGCGCCCTGCTGGCGAACCCCCTCCGCTGAAATCAAATCCACTCTCTTTGGTTATAAATTATAATGCTCTATAAACAACACTCCCAGTGGGAAGAGGGGGGGATGAGAGAGAGAGAGAGGAAGAGGCAGAGAGAGGGGGGGGGAGATGCTCAAGCTCCTGCTCAGCTCTTCTGAGCAAAGAGGGCCCAGTTGCTTGTCCCAGAAGCATTTGGGCTGTAATTTATAGACTGTTTGATGTTTCGGGAAGAGAAGAGCCGAAGGAGAAGCTGGGATTGCCAGGGCAAAGGGAGGAGGAGGAGACGGGGAGGGGAGGAAGGGGAAAGAGGGAGGAGGAGGAGGAGAAGGAAGAAGACGAGGAGAGGAAGGGGAGGGGGAGGGGGAGGAAGGGGAGAGGAGGAAGAAGTGAAGGAGGGGGAGGAGGAGGAAAAGGAAGTGGGGGGGGAGGGGGAGGAGGAAGAAGTGAAGGAAGGGGGAGTAGGAGGAAGAAAAGAAAGAGAAGGAGAGAGGGAGGAGGAGGAGGAAGAGGAGGAGGGGGAAGGAGGAGGAAAAAGAGAAGAAAAGGAGGAAGAGGAAGAGGAGGGAGAGGAAGAGGAAGAGGAGGGGTGGCTGTGGGGGAGAACCTTGAATAGCAGCAATCAAGGAAACGGAAAAAGAAAACACAGGTAGTCCTCGACTTACAACCGTTCATTTAGCGACCGGTCAAAGTTACAGCGACACTAAACGAGGGAAACCAAAGCAAAGACCCGGGTCCCAGGAGAGTGTTGTAGGATCCAGTCTGGAGCCAGGACTCCAGCACCAGCCCCCTAAAAGCTTGGAAGAATAAACCTGAATCGGTGACCGACTCAGATTGGATCCTAAAAAAAAAAAAAAAAAAGTGACTTGCAGCCGGTCCTCACACTTACAACCCTTTCCGTATTCGAATTGGTCATGGGATCAAAATCCAGGCACTTGGCAGCCGGAATCTACTCACCACGGCTGTAGCAGCCTGAGGTCAAGTGATTCCCACTGGTGACCTTCCAACTGGCTTTATTTTTTTTTTTTAATGTAAATTTTTTTTATTAAAACAATCAACATTAAACATAAGATCATATTAAGAAGCAATCATCATAGAACCTGAAATACAACACTAAGTATTAGTCTTTGTAAACGTCTGGTTTGGTAAACATTCCTCACTCCTCACGTCAAGCCTCAACCATACGCCTGATACATTATATTTGATTGGTGTTTCTCTTATATATGGTCTATCTACTGTTTCTATTTTATCACATATTCAACTGGCTTTATTGAAGCAAAGATGATGGGGGAAGCCAGATTTGGTTAGGAAGGAAGGAAGGGAGGGAGGGAGGGAGGGAGGAAGGAAGGGAGGAAAGAAAGAAAGAAAGAAAGAAAGAAAGAAAGAAAGAAAGAAAGAAAGAAAGAAAGAAAGAAAGAGAAAGAAAGAAAAAAAGAAAGAAAGAAGAAAGGGAGGGAGGGAGGGAGGGAGGGAGGAAAGAAAGAAAGAAAGAAAGAAGAAAGGGAGGGAGGGAGGGAGGGAGGGAGGAACGAAAGAAAGAAAGAAAGAAGGAAGGAAGGAAGGAAGGAAGGAAGGAAGGGAAAGGGAAGGAATGGCAAAGGGAAGTGAATAGAGAAAGGAAAAGAAAGGGAATAGAGAAAGGAAAAGGAAGGGAAGGAAAGGGAAGAGGAGGAAGGAAGGAAAGAAGGAAAAAAGGGAAGGGAAGGGAAAATAGAAAGAAAGAAAGAAAGAAGAAAGAAAGAAAGGAAGGAAGGAAGGAAGGAAGGAAAGGAAGGAAGGAAGGAAGGAAGAAAAGAAGGGAAAGGGAAAAGGAAGGAAGAAAAAAAAGAAAGAAAGAAGAAAGGAAGGAAGGAAGGGAAAAGGGAAAGGAAGGAATGGCAAAGGGAAGTGAATAGAGAAAGGAAAAGAAAGGGAATAGAGAAAGGAAAAGGAAGGGAAGGAAAGGGAAGAGGAGGAAGGAAGGAAAAAAGGAAAAAAAGGAAAGGGAAGGGAAAATAGAAAGAAAGAAAGAAGAAAGAAAGAAACAAAAAAGAAAGAAAGAAAGAAAGAAAAAAGAAAGAAAGAAAGAAAGAAAGAAAGAAAGAAAGAAAGAAAAAAGGAATACTCTTGATGTGGCAGTAAAATTCAACATGGAACTTAAAAATAAATTAAATAAAGAAAACATTAATAGATATTAAAGAGATAAATGCAAAGATAAATTAAGAGATAAATGGAACAGGATGCTCCGTTGCCAAGGTAATTTGAGTGCAAAGGGGGGGGGAGAAAACCAGGCAGGAGAGGAGAAAGGAAAGAAGTGGGTTTACATTAATAAATGATTAAAGGCCTGAACGAGGGGCTATCGGGTTGAACAGGGGAGCCTCTACGCCAATCCACCTCTTCCCCTTCGCAGCAGCCGCAGCTTGTTCGCATTAGCGGGCAAGGCTGATCAATATGGTTCTCATTTGCCCATTTCCATGCAGCATCTGGGCCGGGCTCCCCGACCTCAGGAAAGCAGGAGGCGAGCAGGAGTCACGGAAGCACTTGGGCCCACTCCTCTGTCGCCAGCCCATCAGCCCCAACGGCAGGAAGGAACATGGGAGGAAGAGTCGGGAGCACCTGGTTTTCGGAACCGGGCAGCTAGGCCAGGGATTGGCCACTATGCCCACTTCAAGACCTCTGGACTTCAGCTCCCAGAATTCCTGAGCCAGCATAGTTGCCCACCCCTGGCTCAGGAATTCTGGGAGTTGAAGTCCACAAGTCGTAAAGTCACCATAGTTGCCCATCCCAGCTGAGGAATTCTGGGAGTTGAAGTCCACAAGTCGTAAAGTCACCATAGTTTCCCACTCCAGCTGAGGAATTCTGGGAGTTGAAGTCCACAAGTCGTAAAGTCACCATAGTTTCCCACTCCAGCTGAGGAATTCTGGGAGTTGAAGTCCACAAGTCGTAAAGTCACCATAGTTTCCCACTCCAGCTGAGGAATTCTGGGAGTTGAAGTCCACAAGTCGTAAAGTCACCATAGTTGCCCACTCCAGCTGAGGAATTCTGGGAGTTGAAGTCCACAAGTCGTAAAGTCACCATAGTTTCCCACTCCAGCTGAGGAATTCTGGGAGTTGAAGTCCACAAGTCGTAAAGTCACCATAGTTTTCCACTCCAGCTGAGGAATTCTGGGAGTTGAAGTCCACAAGTCGTAAAGTCACCATAGTTGCCCACTCCAGCTGAGGAATTCTGGGAGTTGAAGTCCACAAGTCGTAAAGTCACCATAGTTTCCCACTCCAGCTGAGGAATTCTGGGAGTTGAAGTCCACAAGTCGTAAAGTCACCATAGTTGCCCATCCCAGCTGAGGAATTCTGGGAGTTGAAGTCCACAAGTCGTAAAGTCACCATAGTTTCCCACTCCAGCTGAGGAATTCTGGGAGTTGAAGTCCACAAGTCGTAAAGTCACCATAGTTTCCCACTCCAGCTGAGGAATTCTGGGAGTTGAAGTCCACAGGTCATAAAGTCACCATAGTTGCCCACTCCAGCTGAGGAATTCTGGGAGTTGAAGTTCACAGGTCGTAAAGTCACCAGTTTCCCACTCCAGCTTAGGAATTCTGGGAGTTGAAGTCCACAGGTCGTAAAGTCACCATAGTTGCCCATCCCAGCTGAGGAATTATTGGGAGTTGGAAGTCCACAAGTCGTAAAGTCACCATAGTTGCCCATCCCAGCTGAGGAATTCTGGGAGTTGAAGTCCACAAGTCATAAAGTCACCATAGTTTCCCACTCCAGCTGAGGAATTCTGGGAGTTGAAGTCCACAAGTCGTAAAGTCACCATAGTTGCCCATCCCAGTTGAGGAATTCTGGGAGTTGGTCCACAAGTCGTAAAGTCACCACAGTTGCCCACCCTAGCTCAGGAATCCTGGGAATTGAAGTCCACAGTTCGTACAATTGACATAGTTGCCTACCCAAGTTAGACATTCATTCCCAGACAGCTCAGTTGGGTTTGTTCCTAAGTACACAGACACACTCACACAGAGCTATCCTTGCAGGGTTTACAGCAGGTGAGCATACAATGAAAAAGTTACGTCAGCCTTGTCCTGCAGGTAGTCCTCGACTTACAACCATTCATTCAGGGATTACTCAAAGTGACTTAATTATTGTTGTTCACACTTATGACCACTGTAGCATTTCTGTGCTGGCTGGCGAATTCTGACAATTGAAGTCCACAAGTTGCCAAGGTTGCACACCCCTTTTAGTTTCCTCAGCTGGTGTGGAAGCTGTGAAACAAATCTGTTCTCCTCCTCTGCTCTTCTGTTGTCACTGACTCGTTCCATTTTTATTCAAGACCGTCTTCAGTTCGACTCTCTGTACAGAAAGTCCTCGCCCTGCGACCACAATTGACCCCCAAATATTCATTGCTAAGCGAGACAGTTGTTAAGGGGGTTTTGCCCCTTTTTACGACCTTTCTGGCCACAGTTGTAAAATGAATCACCGGAGGAAGCTAATCAAGGAGAGAAGCAACCTAGAACTAAGGAGGAATTTCCTGACAGTGAGAACAGTTAACCAGTGGAACAACTTTGCCTCCAGAAGCTATGAATGCTCCAACACTGGAAGTTTTTAAGAAGAGACTGGACAGCCATTTGTCCGAAATGGTATATATCAGCGGTTCTCAACCTGTGGGTCGCGACCCCATTTGGGGTCGAACGACCATTTCACAGGGGTCGCCAAACACCGCAGTCCGCCATTTATTTATTTATTTTGGTTGGCCATTTTTTCCCCCTTTGCGATGCGAGCCGTCGCGCCGCGCATGCGTGATGCGGGCCCGCCATTTTTTTTGGTTTTTTGGTCGGCAATTTTATTTATTTATTTTTATATACTTATTTTATTTGGTTGTGGTACACCATCCAGTCACTCCTTGTGAGACACATGTCTATAGAAACACAATCAATCAATAAAAAATCTACGTTACAGAAGTGTTGAAAAAGAGAGGAGATTCACTTAGCGGAAAGTAGGATAAAATTTAATAAAATTAACTATGACCCTACTGCCACATACCTTAATTCAACCGTAGGACAGCCGGACATTTTTTTTCCCTTTGCCATGCGGGCCGTTGCGCCGCGCATGCGCGATGCAGGCCCGCCATTTTTTTTTTGGTCAGCCATTTTTTTTTTGGTCGGCCATTTTTTTCCCCTTTGCGATGCGGGCCGTCGCGCCGCGCATGCGCGATGCGGGCCGGGGTCGAGCCCCGGAAAAGGTTGAGAACCGCTGGTATATATGGTTTCCTGCCTGAGTAGGGGGTTGGACTAGATGACCTCCAAGGCCCCTTCCAACTCCATTATTGCGCTATTCAGTTATTAAGTGAGTCATGTGGTTGTTCAGTTAATCTGGCTTCCCCACTGACTTGGCTTGTCAGAAGGTGTCAAAAGGGCATCACGTGACCCCGGGACACTGCAACCGTCGTAAGTACATGCCAGTTGCCAAGCCTCTGAATGTTGACTACATGACCGTGGGGATGCTGCAGCAGCTCTAGGTGTGACAAACAGTCATAAATCACCTTTTTCCAGTGCCCTTGTAACTTCAAATGTTTCAAGTCAGGAATGGCCGTAAGTCCAGGACGACGTGTCCTTCCCTAGAAATGCTTCCCGAGGCCGGTTGGGAGTATAAATCGGTAGCAAGGAAGGCAGCCTAAGAGCTGCTAGACCCTCTGAACTTTAAGGGGGCATCAAAGGAATCAACCTTCAAGGTACAGCCAGCCCTCCTGACCTTGAGGGAGAAGGGGGGGTACCTTCAAAAGGTGCTCTTCAGGCACCCTCATCTGAAAAGGTTAATGCACAACAAAGAGGCTCATTAGCTGGTCTTGGGAAGGGGTCACGTCCGGATGAATGAGGCCGTCTTTTGCCCCAGCCTGTTCTAATGATGAGGGGCAGATCGAGTTCCTGCTCCGCCACGGAAAAAAAAAAAAGGTCTGGAGTGGCAAGCCGCTGGTTCTCCGCCTGTCAACTCAGCCGGATGGGTTGTGAGGTTCCCAAACTGAAGAAGGAGAGAGAGGGGGGGAATAACAGAACGGGCAGAAGGTCCAGGAAGGGACCTTGGAGGTCTTCTAGTCCGACCCGTGGCTCAAGTGGGGGTGGGGGGGACCCTGTACCGTTTCGGACGAGGGGCTGTGCAATCTCTTCTGAAAAAGAAAAAAAAAAAACCTCCCGTGTTGGAGCACCCTCGACTTCTGGAGAAGCGCTGGGTTTGTTCTAAGCTCCTTGTGTGACCCACGGTGATGGACGGGTGTGGGTGGCGAGTGGCAAAAATCTGCTTTACTGGCACCCCTGTGGAACCCTGGGGTGTCTTTGTGTAAGTACAGAGATTGCATCGTGACTCTGTTTCATCTCTCTTTCCATGCCTTATCTCTTGCCTTCCCCTTCCTTTCCTTCCTCCCTTCTCTTCCTCTGTTTTTCTTTCCTTTTCCCTTTTCCCTTCCTGAGTTCATTTCCTTTTTCCTCCTTTCTTTTCCTTTCCTTCTTTTCCTTTCTTATCCTTTCCCTTTTCCCCTCCTTTCCTTTCCCCTTCCTCCTTTCTTTTCCTTTCCCCCTTGTCTTTCCTTTTCTTTTTCCCTTCCCTTCCTTTCCTTTCCCCTCCTTTCCTTTCCCTTTTCCCTTCCTCCTTTCCTTCCCTTCCCTTTCCCTTTCCCCCTTGTCTTTCCTTTCCTTTCCTTTCTCCCTTCCCTTCCCTTCCTTTCCTTCCCTTCCCTTCCCCTTTTCCCCTTCTTTCTTTTCCTTTACTTTCCCTTTTTCCTTCCTTTCCCTTCCTTTCCTTCCCTTCCCTTCCCTTCCCTTTCCTTTCCCTTTTCCTCTCCTTGTCTTTCCTTTCCCTTTCCTTTCCTTTCTTTTCCTTTCCTTTCCCTTCCTCCTTTCCTTTCCTTTCCCTTCCCCCCTTGTCTTTCCTTTTCTTTTTCCCTTCCTTTCCTTTCCCTTTTCCCTTCCTCCTCCTTTCCTTTCTTTCCCTTTCCTTTCCCTTTCCCCCTTGTCTTTCCTTTCCTTTTTCCCTTCCCTTCCTTTCCTTTCCTTCCCTTCCCTTTCCTTTCCCTTTTCCCCTCCTTGTCTTTCCTTTCCCTTTCCTTTCCTTTCCCTTCCTTTCCTTTCTTTTCCTTTCCTTTCCTTTCCCTTCCTCCTTTCCTTTCTCTTTTCCCTTCCTCCTTTCCTTTCCTTTTCCTTTCCTTTCCTTCCGTATCCTTTCCCTTCCTCTCTTTTTTAATTCTCCTTCCCTTTCTTTTCCTTATTTCCTTCCTCCATTTCCCTTCCCTCTTCTCCGTTTAACCCATACACAATAGATTCGGATCGTCTTTAAAGGGAACAATGTGCCTGAGCTGAACGTGGGAACACGGAGCACGGAGGAAAGAGTACCAGGGACGGAGCTGCGTCTTCCAATAGGATCGTGACGCGTTCTCCGTTAATACAGAAACGGCAAAGCCAAAATTGTACCTGCCAGATCCATGTCTGCAAATCAAGTGTCATCCTGAGTAATTCTGGCCGGCTTCGTGCCCAGTGATGCTAGCTAAACAATGTGTGAAGGAGCATATCAGTCTTTCTCCCTTTCTAGGCCCACTGGCCAGTCAGCCCCAGCCAGAACGCATCGCTCCTTTTCTTGAGATGTTTACACGTCTGAATTTGCCTTTCTCCCTTCCAAGCACAGGCAGTCATCGACTTACGACAGATCGTTAAAAGTCACAGCGGCGCTGAAAAAAGGACCCTTTTTCACTGTTCCGACCTTTGCAGCCATCCCCGCGGTCATGTGATCAAAATCCAGAGGCTGGGCGACTGGATCGTATTTGTGATGATTATATTTATATTTATATTTATATTTATATTTATATTTATATTTATATTTATATTTATATTTATATTTATATTTATATTTATATTTATATTTATATTTATATTTATATTTATATTTATATTTATATTTATATTTATATTTATATTTATATTTATATTTATTTGAACTTATATGCCGCCCTTCTCCTAGGACCCAGGGCGGCTTACAATAAAAATACAATAAAATTCATAACATTCATACAACATACAATCCCAATCAACTCACAGTTGATTGCTGTGTCCCAAGGTCATGGGATCACTTTTTGCGAGATTCTGACCCGCAAAGTCAATAGGGGGAAGCCGGATTTTCTGAACAACTGGGGTGACTCACTTACCAACTACAGTCATTCACTTGTGACAAGGAAGGTCATAAAATGGGGCCAAAGTCATTTAGCAACGGTCTCATTTAACCACAGAGATTGGGGGGCTCAATTGCGGTCGTTAAGCCGAGGACTAAGCTGTACAGCTTCCGGACAGAAAAGGGCATTTTGATCTCTGAAGATGACTAGCACAGCTCCCCCATGAACACCACGTAGCAGCCAGAAAACTCCTTAATTGTCCAACATTTGGAGGGACTGAACCATGGTTTCAACTGGGGAACCGTGAGCATCCTAAACCAAGGCAAGTCCAAAAACACTAGAGAATTCCTGGAAGAGAAATGCTTCCAGCTGCCAAAAAAGCCAACACAGTGCTGGGCTACATTAACAGAGGGATAGAATCAAGATCACAGGAAGTGTTAATACCACTTTACAAGGCCTTGATAAGGCCACACTTGGAATACTGCACCCAGTTTTGGCCACCACGATGTCAAAAAGATGCTCTGGAAAGAGTGCAGAGAAGAGCAACAAAGAAGATCAGGGGACTGGACGTTAAAACATACAAGGAACGGTTGCTGGAATTGGGTATGTCCGGTTTAATGAAGAGAAGGACGAGGGGGGACACGATAGCGGTCTTCCAGTAACTCAGGGGCTGGCGATCCTGACTGGCTCAAGGTTGACTCAGCCTTCTGTCCTTCCGAGGTTGGTAAAATGAGGACCCAGATTGTTGGGGGGCCATAGGCTGTAAAGCCAATTAGAGAGAGCTGCAAAGCACTGTTAAAAGCGGTATTTAAGTGTAAGTCCTATTGCTATTTATTTACTTAACTGAAAATTGATGGTCTATGGAATTGGAAGTATTAAGGAAGAGAAAAAAAATATGGTAACTGTTCGCGCTTCTGGTAGGAAAAAAAATTAAAATAAGAAATTTCAACAGGGATTCATCCATTTGGCCAATCAACAGAGTCCCATTAACTTCTAAACAATGGAAATACCGAGTGAGGAAGATCTAATAAAGAACATTATGTTTTGCGCAGAATTAGATAGGTTAACTAAAAGATTAAAAAACCAGGAAGACACAGAATTTTATTTGATACGGAACAAATTTTATAGATGGAGGGGAAAAAAAGATAGAGGTCACAAATGATTGAGACAAAATAAAAAAATAGAGATTAGAAATGTATAGTTTATATATAGATAAGTTATATGTAAATAATGTATAATATGGACTGAGATGTCTGTCAAAGACGATTTACCATGTTCAATGTTTTTAATCCTTTCTTTCTGTATTCAATAAAAAACTTTTATAAAAAAAAAAAAACCCAGAGTCCCATTAACTTCCAAACCAATTCGCAAGAGATTGGCTAAGCAAACAAGGAATTATTGGCTATTTATCTGGTTTTGCTTTCCCCACCCAGATCGTCCTTCCTTCCCTTGTTATTCCTTGGACAGAGTTAGGAGAATGGTCTTTCCTTTCTTCCACTGAAATATGTGCAAGTACAAGATACTCCTCTGAGTTAAATTGCTACCAACTTTTCCAAAGGCAGTTTGAGCAATTAACCTCCGGACCAAATACTTCAAAGGGAAGCAGCCCTAGAGTTTAACCCTCTTTGATCTACTCAAAGGTTCCTATAGGATTTCCCTTCAAAGGCTTTCATCCCTCCTCATGTCCATGGAACAAGAAGGAGGATGAGAAGGAATCAACACAGTATGGTGTGTGTTGTATTTAGATATAAATGAGACACACGCATACACACATTATTATATATGTTACAGGATATGTTATCTGTTGCTATGTTATGTTATTTTATGTTTTGGTATGGTATGATATGTTACGTTACGTTACGCTACGCTATGTATGGTATAGTATGTACCGGTATCGTAAAAGATGTTGAGACTCTGGAAAGAGTGCAGAGAAGAGCAACAAAGATGAACAGGGGACTGGAGGCTAAAACATATGAAGAACAATTGCTGGAATTGGGTATGTCTAGTTTAATGAAGAGAAGGACGAAGGGGGACATGATACCGGTAGCAGTCTTCCAGTATCTCAGGGGCTGCCCCAAAGAAGAGGGAGTCAAGCTATTCTCCAAAGCCCCTGAAGGCCGGACAAGAAGCAACGGATGGAAACTAACCAAGGAGAGAAGCAACCTAGAACTAAGGAGAAACTTCCTAACAGTTAACCAGTGGAACAACCTGCCTCCAGAAGCGGTGAATGCTCCAACACTGGAAGTCTTTAAGAAGAGACTGGACAGCCATTTATCCAAAATGATATAGGGTTTCCTGCCTGAGCAGGGGGTTGGACTAGATGACCTCCAAGATCCCTTCCAATTCTGTTATTCAGTATGGTATGGAATGGCATGGTGTTGTGTTGCATTGTACATTGCATTGTATTTTATTACATTATATATCCACTCCACTTTACTCCATACATGACACACTTGGAATACTGCATCCAGTTATGGTCACCATGATATAAAAAAGATGTTGAGGCTCTAGAAAGAGTGCAGAGAAGAGCAACAGAGATGACCAGACTGCTATCATATCATTCCTAGTCCTTGCGTTTGACTAGTCTAAAGAAAAAAAGAAATAGGGGAGACATGATAGCAGTGTTCCAGTATTTGAGGGGTTGCACAGGAAAGAGGGGGCCAGGTTGTTCACCAGAGCACCAGAGGGAAGGACAAGAAACAATGGTTAGAAACTGATCAAAGAAAGAAGCAACCTGGAATTAAGGAGAAACTTCCTGACAGTGAGGACAATCAACCAGTGGAACAGCTTGCCACCAGAAATCGTGGGCGCTCCATCACTGGAGGTTTTTAAGAAGAGGCTAGACCAGGGGTGTCAAACTGCCGGCCCGTGGGCCGGTTTCATCATACTGGAGCCGCGCCCACCCCATTGCCGGCAACGTCGAAAAAGCTCCGATACGTTGCACGACGTCATGTGACGTTGCGTGTTTGACATGTCTGGACTAGACAGTCACTTGTCTGAGATGGTATAGGTTCTCCTGCTTGAGCAGGGGGCTGGACTAGAAGACCTCCAAGGTCCCTTCCAGCTTCTATTCTATTCTATTCTATTCTACTCTATTCTATTCTATTCTATTCTATTCTATTCTACTCTACTCTACTCTACTCTACTCTACTCTACTCTACTCTATTCTACTCTATTTTTCTTCCTAATTCTATTCTACTCTACTCTACTCTACTCTACTCTACTCTACTCTACTCTACTCTACTCTATTCTACTCTACTCTATTCTTCTTTTCATTAAGACTAAACAAACCCAGTTCATCATACGACTAGCCTCCAGACCCTTTTACCATCTCTGTTGCTCTTTGCGCACTTTCTAATCTAGAATCTCAGCAACTTTTCTGTGATTGTGGCGACTCAGAACTGGATGCAATATTCCAAAATGTGGTCTCGCCAGAGCATTGCAAAGCGGTGCTATGACTTCTCATGATCCTGATACTCTCCCTCCGTTGGTGCAGTCCAAGAGGGCATCAGCTGTTTTGGCCTCCAGAAGCCACGTTCAGATTTAATGGTGGAGCTGCCCCTTTCTCTGCTTTCAACTCCTTCTTATCTTTTGCTGGGAGGTGGAGTGGGGGTGGGGGGAGATGGCTGGGGGGAGCTGTTTGGGGCATTGCTGGGCTTAGTTTTTGCTCCCCTTCCCGAAGCCTGATGGAATCTGTTGTTTTTGTGGCATTTGGAAGGGGAGGCGAGGAGGATGAACGTTCAGATTTAATTTCCATATGTTTTCAAGACCACTGGCAATTAAAAGGGAAGGAGGAGGGGCATGTGTGTGCGCCTCTCTGTGCGTGTGTGTAAAACAGCACACACCCCTCCAAGTCTGCTTGTTTGACTGGAAGAAAATAGATTGCGAACCACATAGTTCAGTGACCCATCACCTTAATAAGGGGGGGGGCTGGAAACCTCTCTCCCCGACTAATACTTAGTATTGTATATCAGGTGCCATGATGATTGCTGCACAATATGTTTTTATGTTCAATGTTGATTGTTTTAATAAAAGAATTTTATATATATATAAAAAAAATAGTGTGCATCCAGCAGAGTGTTCACAGTCCTCTGAATGTTCGCCAGCTACTCTTCCTTCCACCCACCCACCCACCCCGTCCTGCCAACAGCCCCCCCCCCGCCAAAATGGCCCTTGCAGCGGAAAACAAGAACTAGAGCAAACGCTTTTGTGAATTAAGAGATCTTGCAAGCGTAAATTTGGTCAGGCTGCTCCTTTCCACAGGCCAGAGGGTGGGCAAGGCGCCCCAGGATGTGAACTGTCAGTTTGCATAGCTGGTGACAAGGCGCAGAGCCGTCAGTTAAAAAAGGTGAAGATGCTGCTGCTGCCGCCGCTGTGTTAACAATGGAGGAGAGCCAGGAAGGGCTGATGGAGATGGTTTAGGCAAAGGAAATGTTAGGGGAGGAAAAGGAAGAGGGAAATGGAGGAGGAGGAGGAGAAATAGTAAAAAGGAGGAGGAAGAGAAAGTGGAAGATGAAAATGAAGGAGGAGGAGGAAGAGGAAGAGGAGGAAGGGGGAAAAGGAAGAGGAACATGGAGGAGGAGGAGGAGGAGGAGGAGGAAAAGGAGGGGGAGGAAGAGAAATAGTGAAAAGGAGGAGGAAGAGGAAAATGGAGGAAGAGGAGGAAGAAAAATAGTAAAAAGGAGGGGGAAGAGAAAGAGGAAGAGGAAAATGGAGGACGAGGAGGAGGAAGAGAAATAGGGAAAAGGAAGAGGAAGAGAAAGAGAAAGTGGAAGAGGAAAACGGAGGAGGATGAAAAGGAGGAAAGAAAGAAGGAGGAAGAGGAAGAGGAGGAAGGTGAAAGGAACAGGAAAAAGGAGAAGGGAGAGGAAGAGGAAGAGGAACAGAAGCAGGGAAGATGAGGAGGAGGGAGAACAGGAAGAGGAAAATGCAGGAGGAAATAGGTGGAGGAGGAAGTAGAAGAGGAAGAAGAGGAACATGAGGAAGAAGGAGGAGGAGGAGGAAAAAGGAGGAGGAGGAGGGGCAGCAGGAAGAGGAAGGAGGAGAAAAAAGGAAGATGAACAAGGGGGAAGAAAAAAGAGGAGGAAGAGAGGAGGAGGAGGAGGATTAAAGGACACAACAGAACAAAACCGGATGCCATTTGCTGGTGAGCAGAGCACCATCACATCCCACAGAGAGAGAGAGAGGGAGAGGGAGGGAGGGAGAGAGAGAGAGGGAGAGAGAGGGGGAGAGAGAGGGAGAGAGAGAGAGGGAGAGAGAGAGGGGGAGAGGGAGAGAGAGGGAGAGAGAGAGAGGGAGAGGAAGAGAAAGAGAGGGAGAGGGAGAGAGAGAGAGAGAGAGAGAGAGAGAGAGAGAGAGAGAGAGAGAGAGAGAGAGAGAGAGAGAGAGAAGGCTAAGCCTTTGGCAGCTGCGCTGGAGTTGCCTCACGGTTGTCAGACCTGCCGTGAACGTTTCTGATAAGGAAGACTTTGGATTTTTCACTCCCCAGATTTTCTCCAGTCTGCACAGCCCTGAGCTAAACAGGTCTTTTAGTAGTCGGCACATAATGGCCGTTAAACGGGGTTTAATGCAAGAGGGTAGAGGATTCATAAATTGAACAGGACCAAATGTATCCATACCACTTTATGAAACGCTAGTGAGACCACACCTGGAGTTGTGCATCAGGTTTTGGTCACCATACTACAAAAAAAAGATGTTGAGACTTTGGAAAAAGTTCAGAGAAGAGCAATTGATATGATCCAAGGTCTGGAGACTAAAACATAGGAAGAACGGCTGCGGGATTTGGGTCTGGCTAGTCTAAAGAAAAGAAGAAATAGGGGAGACATGACAGCAGTGTTCCAGTATTTGAGGGGCTGCCCCAAAGAAGAGGGGGTCTCCAAAGCACCAGAGGGCAGGACGAGAAACAATGGTTGGAAACTGGTCAAGGAGAGAAGCAACCTGGAATTAAGGAGAAACTTCCTGACAGTGAGGACAATTAACCAGTGGAACAGCTTGCCTCCAGAAATCGTGGGCACTCCATCACTGGAGGTTTTGAAGAAGAGACTGGACAGTCACTTGTCTGAGATGGTATAGGTTCTCCTGCTTGAGCGGGAAGCTGGAGTAGAAGATCTCCAAGGTCCCTTCCAGCTTCTGCTCTGTTCTGTTCTGCTCTGCTCTGTTCTGCTCTATTCTATTCTTCCATTCCATGCCATTGCATATTCTACTCTACTCTACTCTACGGTACTCTACTCTACTCTACTCTACTATTCTATTCTCAACAAAGATTTCTATTCTATTCTATTCTCAACAAAGATTCTATTCTATTCTATTCTATTCTATTCTATTCTATTCTATTCTATTCTATTCTATTCTATTCTATTCTATTCTATTCTATTCCATTCTCTATTCTATTCTATTCTATTCTATTCCATTCCATTCCATTCTCTATTCCATTCCATTCCATTCCATTCTCTATTCTATTCTATTCTATTCTATTCTATTCTATTCTATTCTATTCTATTCTATTCTATTCTATTCTATTCTACTCTACTCTACTCTACTCTATTCCATTCCATTCTCTATTCTATTCTATTCTATTCTATTCTATTCTATTCTATTCTATTCTATTCTATTCTATTCTATTCTATTCTATTCTATTCTATTCTATTCTATTCCATTCTATTCCATTCCATTCTATTCTATTCTATTCTATTCTATTCTATTCTATTCTATTCTATTCTATTCTAATTCTATTCTATTAAATGTATGGAAACAAAGGGAAACCCAGAAATGCAAAGTACATGCCAACCAATTCTTCCTTTAATCAAGTCATTCTAAGAGCCTCGACAAAATGCTTTAAAAAGCACTAAAAGCAATGCCCTCAGATGTGACTATAAAAAAGAAGGAATTACAACGGGTAAAACTCTTGCTAATGAATAATCAGAAAATATGTCAGCAGCCGCAAAGCTAAAGCTCAACAGATAAAGACGTGAACTTGATTCCCTGGATGGAAAACTACATGAATTGCTTGTCGGAGCAGATGTGCTTATAATAATATTTTTGTTTTTTAAAAAAATCTTTTTTAAGACAGTGAAAATATTTCAGGGCTGTGGAATTTCACATGGCAGCGCTGGGAGCTTAGAAGAAAAATCTTTGTTCCAGTTACTCAAGGGGCCATTAATATCCCTCAGGAGGGGCTAATATGTCCAGAGGAAAAAAAAACACGCAACATTAGTTGTAAAAACTCACGCTCGATATACATTCAACGGATGAAATGGAGTTGTCAAGCCAGGAGACAAAATTCAGAGGCACAGCACCTTTTTTTTTCATATTCAGGGATATTTTTAAGGGGTCCTTGGTGCTCTCTGAGCTGGGTTGTTTTCTTGCAGACGTTTCTTTACCCAACTAGGTAACATCATCAGTGCTAGCAAGGGAGTGGGATTTGCTTTCTGTTTATTTACTAGTGGCTTGCTGTGTTGGTGGGGGATTTCTCGCTGGTTCCTTTGCTCAATGATGAATTATGGGGTCCTTGGTGGTTTTCATGCAGACATTTCATTACCACACTAGGTAATATCATCAGTGCTAAAAGGAGTAGGGTTCACTCTTATTTTTATATATTAGGGGCTTGCCCTGTCAGTGTTAGAGGGAATAGTCTTGTTGTTTCCTTGCTGTTTACTCTTAGCTTATTTACTGGTGGTTTCTTGATTGGGTATCCTTTATATATTGATTGCTGGTCTACTCTTAACCTTGGTGTTAATCTCTGCTCATCTGGGTGTTGATTGCTGAAGAGGAAGAATAGAGTAGAGCAAAGCAGAGCAGAGTAGAGTAGAGTAGAACAGAACAGAACACGAATAGAACAGAACACAAATAGAATACAGTAGAGTAGAGTAGAGTAGAGTAGAGTAGAATAGAGTGGAGTGGAGTGGATTGGAGTGGAGTGGAGTGGAGTGGAGTGGAGTGGAGTAGAACAGAACAGAACAGAACAGAACATGAATAGAACAGAACATGAATAGAATAGAATAGAATAGAACAGAAAATGAATAGAACAGAACATGAATAGAACAGAACATGAATAGAACAGAACACGAATAGAATAGAACAGAACAGAACAGAACACGAATAGAATAGAATAGAATAGAATAGAATAGAATAGAGTAGAATAGAGTAGAGTAGAGTAGAACAGAACACAAATAGAATAGAACAGAACACGAATAGAACAGAACAGAACACAACACAACACAACACAAATAGAATAGAATAGAATAGAATAGAATAGAGCTGAAAGGGATCCTAGATGTCATCTAGTCCAGCCCCTCCTCAAGCAGGAGAACCTATACCAGGGATAGGCAACCTGGCCTCTTTTATGACTGGTGGACTTCAACTCCCAAAATTCCTGAGCCAGCCATGCTGAGGAGAAAGGGAAAGGTTTCCATGCTGAGCCATGCCGACTCGGGAATTCTGGGAGTTGAAGTCCACGAGTCATAAAAGAGCCAAGGTTGCCTACCCCTGGCCTAGATCATCTCGGACAGGTGATTGTCTAGTCTTTTCTTTAAAAAAAAAAAAAAACAGGTGGTTTATTGTAGACCTCTTAAAAGGGGCAGAGGACAAGGAAATAGAATGCTTACATATCTATACAGACTCATGATTGATTTAAAAACCAAAACTAAAGAAATTCATCATGTTGTAGTTTTCTTCTGTTTCTTCTTCTCATTCTCTTCTTTCTCTTTTTCAATTTCGGCAACGTATTTTTCAATTTCATCAGGGCTCAGTATCTTGAGAGGTTGGCTTCTTCTCATAACAGCCAGCTCAATATTTTTTCCACCAGACTGTACAACTTCAAGAAGGGCTTTGATAACAAGTTTAATTGTCAGATCATCAGTTTCAATGGCTTCATCAGTATAGTTTTTCTCCAGAAATTCCCGCACGGATTTTGCTCCTCTGCCAATTGCATTAGCCTTCCAAGCATGGTAAGTGCCAGACGGGTCAGTCTGATATAGCCTCGGAGTTCCATCAAAGTCAAACCCTACAATAAGGGCAGAAATACCAAAAGGTCTGCGGCCATTACTCTGGGTGTATCGCTGCTTCAGGCTAGCAATATAACGTGTAATATATTCCACAGTGACAGGATCTTCCACTGTAAGTCTATGGCTTTGGCATTCCACTCCGGCTCTATTTATAACTATCCGGGCATCTGCTGTGAGACCTGCAAAAGCCATGCAGACGTTGTCATCAAGAGCACAGATCTTTCGAACAGTTCTCTCATCTTGCAGTTTTGCCACAGATTTTTTCTCCACACCAAGAACTACAATATCTTTTCCTCGTACTCCAACCGCGGTGGAGCCTTTCTTCACGGCCTCCTGGGCATATTCAACCTGAAACAGGTGGCCGTCCGGGGACAAAACGGTGATCGCCCGGTCGTAACTCATGACAGCGGCGAGACGACAAAAACCACAGACCGGAGCCAAGAATCGTCTAGTCTTTTCTTAAAAACCTCCAGTGATGGAGCGCCCACGATTTCTGATGGCAAGCTGGTTCCACTGGTTGATTGTCCTCACTGTCAGGAAGTTTCTCTTCCTCACTGTCAGGAAGTATTTTGGTCTTTCTGTTTTCTTTTTGGCTTTTTGATCGCCTCTTTTGAACGGTGGGTAGACGTTGTTTATCTCTATTGTGCCCGTTGATGGCCGATATGCCTCAAGGCCAGGCTTCTAGGAACACTCTCACATTTTTAGCCTTGGTCTGGTCTAGGTTGCTCACAGTTTCCCAATTGAAACTATGGGGAAGTCTCTTCGTGGGTTGTGCAATTAAGGAATTTTCATTCATGTCTTCTGGCTGCTAGTGGTTGCTTGTAGAGGCACTCTCCTAATTCTCTACCTGTTTGTCCCCCATTGTGGCTGTTGCAGTTCTTACATTGTGTAGACCGGCGGTTCTCAACCTGTGGGTCGCGACCCCATTTGGGGGTCGAACGACCATTTCATGGGGGTCACCAAACAACGCAGTCCGCCATTTTTTCCCCCTTTTCCTTAGCTGTGCTACGCCATTTTTCCCCCTTTTTCTTAGCTGTGCTACTCCCTCTTATTCTATTGGCTTTTGAAAGCCAATAGAATAGACTCTCTTGCATAGAGTCTAATTCTATTGGCTTTCAAAAGCCAATAGGAATTGTCCAGGCTGTCTCCGCCTTGCTGAGCCCGCCAAAAGTCCCAGTCTGCAAACGGTGCTGCAAGTTGTCTGCAGCGAAGGCGAGCTCTCCAGAAGTTTCCACCCCTCCCTGCTGAGCAACTACTAAAACTGTAAGTAAAAGAGGGCCAGGGGTGGGAGGCCGGCAGGTGCAGGGAGGGTTTGTGGCGCACGTGGGGCCCGGCGGGTGTCTTACCTCCCTTGGGCTGGGCCAGCTGGTGGCCCAGCCCGTGGTCACCCTTCACCGTCGCCGCCGCAGCCACCCAGGAGCACCTGGGCCTGCCTGCTGCCGCCATGAATGGGCGCGATGCGGGCTGTTGTGCCACGTATGCGCGATGCGGGCTGTCGCACCACGCATGCACGATGTGGGCCGTCGTGCCGCGCATGCGCGATGTGGGCCGTCGTGCCGCACATGCGGGCCGTCACGCCGCGCATGCAAGGTGCAGCCTGAAAAAGGTTGAGAACCGCTGGTGTAGACTCTTGTTGTTTTTTTCTTCTGTCGTTCCTGGGTCTTTTGTTTTACTTAGGATATTCTGGAGGGTTTTAGTCGGCTTGGATGCTGTGGCGATGCTACTGTATGTGGTTGCAATAGTCTGTTTGGTGCTTTCTGAGATAAAGAGCTGCAGATAGCCCTCGACTTACAACATCTCACTTAGCGACGGTTCAAAGTTGCAACACCACTCAAAAAAGCGACCTATGACCTTTTATTCACTCTTACAACCCTTGCCGCTTCCCTGTGGTCACGTGATCAAAATTCAGACACTTGACAACTGACTCATATTTACGATGGTTGCAGTGTCCTGGGGAAGTCAACGGGGAAATCAGATTCACTTAACAACTGTCTTGCTGACTTAATGATTGCAGTGATTCACTTAACAACTGAAAGGTCGTAAAACGGGGCCAAATTCACTTAACTTACTGTCCTGCTTAGCAACAGAAAATTTTGGGCTCCATTTGTAAGTCGAGGACTTTGATCCCTTCCTAATACATTCTCCCGTTGTTCTCCTTCTCTGGTTATTTTGTTTTAATATAAAATAAGTATATGAACCGATGTTAAATGGGAGGCATTTTCAGAAGACTTTCACCCTAGGTCAAACCTATATTAAAACTCTGCTTGTCTGGGGTAAAACAACAGAGCAAGGGAACAGCTTTCCCAGCATCTGGGCCCAATTACTCCTGACATCCTGAACCGAGGGAAGCAGGCAGACAAGTTGGAGAGTTCACGAATGATGTGAAACCAGGCTGATCCGCAGAGAGGAAAGGGCCAGCCCAGCCCAAATTCCAAGAAAACATGGACATCACAGATCCTCAGCTTCCTTTCCCTATTGGAAAAGGGGAAAGAAGGAAGGAAGGAGGACGCTAGAAAGACTGGACAACTGACCAAAGATCATTTAGGTCACATCTCCAGCTGTGGGAACCTTGTGTTTTCACCTTGTGAATCCAATCCTTACAAAGCGTTCTGCACGTCTGCAGACAAACTGCAAGCCCAGCAATACCACTCCGTTAGCAAAATTCTGGACATATAACAACAACAAATGCCTATCCATACGTCCGTAGGAGAACCTATACCCTGCTTAAGCAGGGGGGCTGAACTAGAAGACCTCCCAGGTCCCTTCCAGATTCTATTCTATTCTATTCTATTCTATTCTATTCTATTCTATTCTATTCTATTCTATTCTACTCTACTCTACTCTACTCTACTCTACTCTACTCTATTCTTATTCTATTCTATTCTATTCTATTCTATTCTATTCTATTCTATTCTATTCTATTCTATTCCTAATTCCCAGTCTATATTCTATTCTATTCTATTCTATTCTATTCTATTCTATTCTATTCTATTCTATTCTATTCTATTCTATTCTATTCTATTCTATTCTATTCTATTCCAGTCTATTCCATTCCAGTCTATTTCAGGCTCATCTCTGTTTGTAAATTAATAAACAAGCAGTTTGCTCCTGCATGAAAGTTTTATACCTCTGCCTTTCTATCAGAAATGACCTTATAGAATTAGATACATTACGGCGAGATGAATTTATAATAGATCTAAGCTTAAGACGGTCGTGGGGTAGTGCATGATTTTAATGCCCCATTAATGGTTTAATATGGGAAGCGCATTTTGATAACTGCTGACGAGCAAAAGGTTCTTCTCTTCTCCCCCCCTCTAAATGTAACCCAATTGATCACTCTGAAGATCTATTCCCTATTTGCTACCAATAAGAGGGAGGCAGAAAAATGAGATAATATGTTATAAAAATGGCTCTTTCTCATTCAAAACGGCTGACAGTTGAGGGCTATGCTTTTTTTCAGAAAAAGTTCTCCAGGGCAAGAGTATTAATTTCCGGGATGTTTCTCCAGATTTTTTGTCTACAGAACAAAGGTACAGGTAGTCCTCGACTTACGACCACAATTGAGCCCTAAATCTCCATTGCTAAGTGAAACATTTGTTAAGTGAATTTTGGCCCATTCTACGACCCATTGACTTTGCTGGTCAGGAGGTCACAAATGGGGATCACATGACCCCAGGACACTGCGGCCGTCATAAATATGAACCAGGGGCCAAGCAGGATAGCAGTCTTCCAGTATCTGAGGGGCTGCCACAAAGAAGAGGGGGCCAGGTTATTCTCCCAGGTACAAGAGGGCAGGACGAGAAACGATGGTTGGAAACTGACCAAAGAGAGAAGCAACCTGGAATTAAGGAGAAACTTCCTAACAGTGAAGACAATTAACCAGCGAAACAGCTGGCCTCCAGAAATCGTGGGCGCTCCATCACTGGAGGTTTTTAAGAAGAGGCTGGACACTAGTCCAGTGGGAGCTGGACTAGAAGACCTTCAAGGTCCCTTCCAGTTTCAGTTTCAGTTTCAGTTTCAGTTTCAGTTTCTCTTTCTGTTTCTCTATTCCATAGTCCATTCTATTCTATTCTATTCTATTCTATTCTATTCTATTTTTCTTCCTAATTCTGTTCTGCTTTGTTCTGTTCCATTCTGTTCCATTCCATTCTTATTCTTATTCTTCCTGTTTCTATTCTATTCTATCTAGTCTAGTCTAGTCTACTTTATTTTTCTTCCTAATTCTATTCTATTCTATTCAAGTCTAGTCTAGTCTATTCAATATTCTGTTCCGTTCCACTCCACTCCATCCATTCCATTCTTCTTCCTCCTTAGTCTATTCTATTCTATTCTGTTCTGTTCTGTTCTGTTCTGTTCTGTCCTATCCTATCCTATCCTATCCTATCCTATCCTATCCTATCCTATCCTATCCTATTCTTATTCTAGTGAATTTTGATCATGTGACCATGGGGATGCTGCAACGGTCCTAAGTGTGGAAAACGGTCACAAGTCATGATGATGATGTTACCCAGTTTGGGTCATGAAACGTCTGCAAGAAAACAAGGAAGCTAAGAGAGCACCGAGGAGATCCCCCCTCCCCCAGTTCAATCCTGAGCTACAAATATTCTCCTTTATAGGGTCGTAACTCACTTTTTCCAGTGCATTGTAACTGAAAGATCCGCAAATGAATGGCACTGTACAGGTATTCCTCGACATATGACCATAATTGAGCCCCAAAGTTCTGTCGGTAGGTGAGACATCAGGTAAGTGAATTTTGCCCCATTTTACAACCCTCCTTGCCACCCTAGTTAACTGAATCACTGCAATTGTTAAGTGAGTCACAGGGTTGTTAAGTGAATCTGGCTTCCCCCCCCACCCCCCCAATTGACTTTGCTTGTCAGGAGGACGCAGAAAGGGATCAGGTGACCCTGGGACACTGCGACCATCGTACATATGAGTCAGTTGCCAAGCGAGTGAAGTTTGACCGCGTGACCGTGAGAATTTACTTTTTTGTTTTCAGTCTCATTTTAACTTTGAACCGTCCCTAAATGAATGGCTGTAAGTCGAGGACTATCTGAATAGAAATATAACACTGTGACTTCACAAAGTCGTGAGGTATTGCAGAACTGTCATTTGGTCAAGTTGAGGATCAAAGAAGAATCCTGGTCCTTTTTTAAAAAAAAGAAAATGCGGCTATGATAAACAGTGCTTCCCAAAAATAACTTTGAATAATCGAACGGTTGAAATAGAGATTGAACGTGTAAAAGTCCACCCAACTTATCGCTTAAAATATTCACGTTCCTTCCTTCTTCCAGTACGTTGAATGAAAGCTTCCCATGTTGTGGAAAAAGACCAACATTACTTAAGGATATCTAAGATAACTGAAGTGGGGGATTGTTTTACACCGATTCCTACCTTGTCCTCTTGCAGTTTTAACTGAACATTTAATTGAACGTACGTACAGCGAAAAACTACTCTGTCTTGTAACTACAGATTTTTTCCACACTGCCGTCCAAAAAGCTACTTAAGTTCTTCCTTGTTTTCTTGCAGACGTTTCATGATCCAACTAGGTAACATCATCAGTGCCAGAAGGGAGTGGGTTTGTTGTCTGTTGATATACTAGTGGCTTGCCCTGTCACTATTGGTGGGAATGGACTTGCTGGTTCCTTGACTGAGTGTTGTTTACTGTTAGCTTATTTGTCTATCTTGGTGGTTTCCTGATTGGGGTATGGTTGACTTCTTGATAGTTTGTCTAGTACAGTGGTGGCGAACCTATGGCACACATGCCAGAGGTGGCATTCGGAGCCCTCTCTGTGGTCACACGTGTCGTTGCCCCAGCCTCGCCTCTCCTGACCCCCTCCCCACCAGCAGCCCCCCTACAGGAGAGTCACCCCCCGAGCGTGGCCCACACGGAGCAGCGAAGCTAAGGACACGGCAGCCAGGCAGGGTAGACAAGACTCTGCCCTCATGCCCCATCCTGCACAGTTGATGCTGCGGGGTGCGGGCAGAGGGCATGGTCGCTATGGCATTGCTGGGCTGCGTGGGCGATCTGTGGTGGGCCCTGGAGGCAGTGAGTGGTCCTGCGGGCAGGTGGGGTGGGGGACGGGGTGGGGCAGGGGTGGAGCAGGGGCGGGGCCAGTTTTGGGGCACTCGGTCTCTAAAAGGTTCACTATCACTGGTCTAGTATTAGTCTTTTCATAATGTAATTTCGTAACACAGAGACAGACTGAACCATAGTTTCAAATGTGAAACTGTGACTATCTGAGACCAAGCCATATCCAAAAAGGCTAGAGAATTCCTGGAAGCCTGGCTCTCAGACAAATTGACCATCAACGGGCACACAGGGAGAAACAATATCTACACACCATTTGAAAGAAACAGTCCACAAGCCTCCCCCCCCCCAAAAGAAACAAAAAGACCCAAACACTCCCCTCACCAGCAATCAACACCTGGATGATTGGAGATTCACATTAAGATTCGTACAATCAAGAAGTAAACAATACCCTTGAGCTACAAATATTCTCTGTTATTACTACTTTGGTTCATATAAGAGACTATTCCTAACCCAGTAGAATATTGATTTTTATTTTCATTAGATAATGCCAGCAGATCCCTAACAGGTGACAGTATATCAGAGTTGGAAGGGACCTTGGAGGTCTTCTAGTCCAACCCCCTGCTCAAGCAAGAGACCCTAGACCATTTCACACTAACAGTTGTCCAATCTCTTCTTAAAAGCCTGCAGCACCCATAGTTTTTGGAGGCAAGCTGTTCCACTGGTTAATTATTCTCACTGTCAGGAAATTCCTCCTTAGTTCTAGGTTACTTCTCTCTTTGGTCAGTTTCCATCCGTTGCTTCTTGTCCTGCCCTCAGGTGCTTTGGAGAACAGCTTGACTCCCCCAGGAACGGTTGCTGAAATTGGGTATGTGTAGTTTAACGAAGAGAAGGACGAGGGGGGACAGGATAGCAGGAAATTTTTAAGAAGAGACTGGACAGCCCTTTGTCTGAAATGGTATAGGGTTTCCTGCTTGAGCAGGGGGTTGGACTAGATGACCCTCAAGGTCCCTTCCAACTTTACTATTATTATTATTAACCAGTGGAACAACCTGCCTCCAGAAGCTGTGAATGCTCCAACACTGGAGGTTTTTAAGAAGAGACTGGATAGCCACTTGTCTGAAATGGTACAGGGTTTCCTGCTTGAGCAGGGGGTTGGACTAGATGACCCCCAAGGTCCCTTCCAACTTTATTATTATTATTATTATTATTATTATTATTATTATTATTATTATTACTACTACTACTACTAATACTACTATTCATTAGACATAAACCTCAGTCAACTGAACATTCAAATTGGCTGGTGCTGATGGTTGACACGGGTTGCTACCAGCATCCTAGGTGTCAACCAGGTACATCATCATCATCATCATCATCATCATCATCATCATCATCATCATCATCATCATCATCATTATTAGCTCCTAACTCTGGGGCTGGCAGGAATTATCTGACAGGAAAACGCAGGTTTGCTAGGCTGGGTCAGTAAAATATCAGGGAGGCACTTAAGGCCTGGTTTCCATCTTGATATATTCCCTTTCTCCAACTTTCTTCCCACTTTTAGAGGAACTAATAGACAAAGGAAGCAAGAAATAGTCTTTTATCTCCTCTTTCTCTGGGTCTGCTAACACTAATGTGGCTATGCAAAATGCCGGCAGCCTCTTTGCAAAGATCCTCTCTGCTCATGGTGCTAACTCAGAGCAAAAATCTCTCTCTTTCTCTCTATTTCTCTTTCTCTCTCTCTCTCTCATTCCAGGCCACTGCGGTGAAGTGACATTTACTTAATGCAGCTATAAATTTCCTGATAATTAGTGGGTGGCTGACAATAATGCCTGTTGACAGAGCAAGGACCAAGGCAGGCTGGAGAACGAGCTTTGCAACACCCAGAAGAACTGGAACGACGGAAGCTGGACGATGGAGAGCTGACGCCCAAACCCGTCTCTCTTCTAGCGCCTGGCAGATCTAGCAGCTCAGAGCTGGAGTTGGAAATCCTTGTCTTTGCTTTGTGAAGCAAGAAGGGGGAAAGGATCACACCTTTTGGACACAAATTGGAAAGCTGGTGACAGCAGGGAATTGTAGACTGCACCAACAGAAAAAAAATATTGGGAGCTCAGGATTAAACTGTGCGGGTCCTGGGGCCTCGCTGCAGCTGGCGGCTGTCTTGCAGACGTTTCACGACCCAACTAGGTAACATCATCAGTGTTAGAAGGGAGGGGGGTTGTGGAGAGGACTGTGGGGTCCTTGCTGCTCTCTTGGTGGCTTTCTTCCAGACGTTTCACGACCCAACTAGGTAACATCATCAGTGCTAGAAGGAAGGGGGGTTTGTGGAGAGGAGGACTGTGGGGTCCTGGGTGCTCTCTGAGCTTGGTGGTTTTCTTGCAGACATTTCATGACCCAACTAGGTAACATCATCAGTGCTAGAAGGGAATACTGCTATCCTGTCTCCCCTATTTCTTCTTTTCTTTAGGCCAGCCAAACTCAAGTCCCGCAGCCGTTCTTCGTCTATTTTAGTCTCCAGGCCTTGGATCATCTTAGTTGCTCTTCTCTGAATTTTTTCCAAGGTCTCAACATCTTTTTTGCAGTACGGTGACCAAAATTGTGCCGTATTCCAGATGTGGTCTTGCTAGGGTTCCCACAGTCCTGGGGCTTTAACAAAAAGGCAGACAATCTGCTCACTTATAGAACTGCTTCACTTTCCAGAGAGGTAAAACATGGCCAGAAAAATGGGATGTTCTTTACACTTCAAGTTGGCACAGGATAGCCAAAATTTTCCACTTCTGATTTCAGCCAAAAGGGAGGGAGAGAGGCCCAGAGTAATCCAGGATCGTGCCAATCAGCACAAGCATCTTGCCAACTGAAACTGTCAGCTAAATCAGCAGAACGTTTTTGACTGATTGCTCCACTGATTGAATGTTTGATTGTACATGTGGGTTTGTTGTTATCGGTTATTGTTTAAAATAATCCAAATAGGTGTGGAGAATATGTATGGAAATGCTAAGGATGGGTGGAGCATATGGTTGGAAAAATACCATCCAATAAGGCAAGAACACCAAGAACGTTTAAAGAATGTCCAAACTGTTGAGGAGGATCGGAGCATACTTGGAATATGGCATCCAGTTTTGGTTGCCGCGATCTAAAATAAAGATGCTGAGACTCTACAAAGAGTACAGAGAAGAGCAACAAAGATGATCAGGGGAGGCTAAAGCATTTAAGGAACGGTTGCTGGAATTGGGCATGTCTAGTTTAACGAAGAGAAGGACGAGGGGGGACATGATAGCAGAGTTCCAGTATGTCAGGGGCTGCCCCAAAGAAGAGGGAGTCAAGCTATTTTCCAAGGCGCCTGAAGGCAGGACAAGAAGCAACGGGTGGAAACGGATCAAGGAGAGAAGCAACCTGGAACTAAGGAGAAACTTCCTGACAGTGAGAACAATTAACCAATGGAACAACCTGCCTCCAGAAGCGGTGAATGCTCCAACACTGGAAGTTTTTAAGAAGAGACTGGACAACCATTTGTCTGAAATGGTATAGGGTTTCCTGCCTGAGCAGGGGGTTGGATTAGATGACCTCCAAAGCCCTTTCCAATTCGATTCTTCTGTTATAACATTACTGTATCAAGCAGCTGGAGAAGGCATCTGCCAAGGGTTAATTGCAACCCTGCATGAAGAGCAGTTAGCAAAGTGAGAGTTAGAACACCCAGGAGGAAAAGAGCAATTTTTCCAATGGCATGAGAAATAAACAAGAAAGTGTAGGGGGGTGGGTGGGAAGGAATATTTCCTTTGGCCCCTGCTTCTGCCCCTCGGAACGGAGGGGAAAAGAAAGGGCTCCGGGAAACGCGAGGCCCTAGACCAGGGGTCTTCAAACTTGGCCCTTTTATGACTTGTGGACTTCAACTCCCAGAATTCCTCAGTCAGGCATGTGTTTTTTTTGTGTGCTGGTTGGGTGCGTATTGTGAACGTGTTTGCAATAAGACTCCAACACTGGAAGTTTTTAAGCAGAGACTGGAGAGCTGTGTGTCCGAAATGGTATAGGGCAGCGGTTCTCAACCGGTGGGTCGCGACCCCATTTGGGGTCGAACGACCATTTCACGGGGGTCGCCAAACACCGCAGTCCGCCATTTTATTTATTTATTTTTTGGTCGGCCATATTTTTTTTTTGGGTTGGCTATTTTTTTCCCCTTTGCGATGCGGGCCGTCGTGCTGCGCATGCGCCCGTCGCGCCGTGCATGCGCGATGCGGGCCGGGGTCGAGCCCCGGAAAAGGTTGAGAACCGCTGGTATAGGGTTTCCGTGCCTGAGCAGGGGATTGGACTAGATGACCTCCAAGGTCCCTTCCAACATTATTATTATTATTATTATTATTATTATTATTATTATTACTACTACTACTACTACTACTACTACTACTACTACTACTACTACTACTACTATTATTAAATTCAGGTAGTCCTCCACGTACAACAGTTTGTTTCGTGACTGTTCGAAGTTACAGCAGCACTGAAAAAAGTGACCGATGACCGTTTTTCACACTTAACAACCGTTGCAGCATCCCCGTGTTGATTTACATCGGGAATGTTGACAACTGACTCACATTTATGACAGTGGCAGTGTCACGGGGTCGTGTGATTTTCCCCCTTTTGCGACGTTCTTGACAAGCAAAGTCCACGGGGGAAATCATATTCGCTTAACGACCATGTTACTAATTTAACAACTGCAGTTAAGAAAAGTCGTAAAACGGGGCGAAGCTCACTGAACAAACATCTCACTTAGCAACCTAAATGCGGGGCTCCATTGTGGGTCATAAGTAGAGGACTAGCTGTACTCTGGTGAATCCAGCCGCACCATTCCCTACAACAGGGGTCTTTGAACATGGCCCTTTGATGACTTGTGGACTTCAACTCCCAGAATTCCTCAGCCAGGCACGCTGGCTGAGGAATTCTGGGAGTTGAAGTCCACAAGTCATCAAAGGGCCAAGTTGGAAGACCCCTGCCCTAGACAGTCCTCAGTTGCTCTAAAGCAGTTGCCCCGTTTTACAGCTGCTTCACAACTATGGCAAAAAAAAGGTCATCAAATCAGTTGTGACTACCCTTAACAATAGCCTTGCTTAGCAACAGAAAATTCCAGTCCCCAATTGTGGTCCTACGTCAAGAACTACTGATACCCCAAATTTCAAACAGGCAGTCCTCGACTCCCGACAGTTCATTTAGTGACCGTTCCAAGTTACCACAGCAGTGAAAAAAGTGACTGATGACCGTTTTTCAAACAACCATTGTAGTATCCTCGTGGTCATGTCATCAAAATTCAGAGGCTTGGCAACCGCCATGTGCTTATGACCGTTGCAAGGGTCACGGGGGTCACGGGATCCCCTTTTGAGACCTTCTGACGAACAAAGTCAAGGGAGAAGCTAGTTTCACTTAACAATCATGTTATTAACTGAACATCTGCAGTGATTCTGAGCGTTGAAGTCCACCAGTCATAAAAGACCCAAATTTGAAGACCCTTGACTTAACCACTGTAGCAAGTAAGATTGTAAAATGTGGCAAAACTCACTTAAGAAATGTCTCACTTAACAACAGAAATAATAACAACAACAACAACAACAACAACAACAACAACAATAATAATAATAATAATAATAATAATAATAATAATAATAAAAGTTGGAAGGGACCTTAGAGGTCATCTAGTCCAACCCCCTGCTCAGGCAGGAAACCCTATAGTACCATTTCAGACAAATGGCTGTCCAGTCTCTTCTTTGAAGCTTCCAGTGTTGGAGCATTCACCGCTTCTGGAGGCAGGTTGTTCCACTGGTTAATTGTTCTGACTGTCAGGAAGTTTCTCCTTAGTTCCAGGTTGCTTCTCTCCTTGATTAGTTTCCATCCGTTGCTTCTTCTCCTGCCTTCAGGGGCTTTGGAGAAGAGCTTGACTCCCTCTTCTTTGGGGCAGCCCCTGAGATATTGGAACACTGCTATCCTGTCCTCCCTCATCCTTCTCTTCGTTAAACTAGACATACCCAATTCCAGCAGCCTTTCCTTATATGTTTTAGCCTACAGTCCCCTGATCATCTTTGTTGCTCTTCTCTGTGCTCTTTCTAGAGTCTCAACATCTTTTTTACATCGTGGTGACCAAAACTGGATGCAGTATTGCAAGTGTTGCTTTACCAAGGCCTTGTAAAGTGGTATTAACACTTCACGTGATCCTGATTCTATCCCTCTGTTCATGCAGCCCAGCACTGTGTTGGCTTTTTTGGCAGCTGCAGCACACGGCTGGCTCCTAGCTAAGTGATTGTTCACTAGGACTCCAAGATCCCTCTCACAGTTGCTACCATTGAGCAAGGTACCCCCTATACTATACCTGTACATTTGGTTTTTCTTGCCTAAATGTAGAACCTTACTTTTTTCACCACTGAATTTCATTTGGTTAGATAGCGCCCAGTGTTCCAGTCTGTCCAGATCCTCCTGTATCCTAAGCCTGTCTTCTGGAGTGTTGGCTATTCCTGCCAACTTGGTGTCGTCTGCAAATTTGATGACAGTTTAATCTGGGTTTCTGTACCGAGTCTAAATTACTCTTCCTCAATCTCTATGGCTTTGTGTGTCAATGACGAGAATGACCATTTCGTGACCGTTTTTCACACGTACGACCTTTGCCGCGTTCTCTGTGATCACGTGATCAAAATTCAGACGCTTGGCAAACCAGCTCATGTTGATGACGCTTGCAAGTGTCCCCGGGGGTCACGTGATTCCCTTCTGCGACCTTCTGACAAGCAAAGTCAATGGGAGACATCACATTCACGCAACAACCGGGCGACTAACTCAGCTTAACAGCGGTGACGAGAGAGGCCGTAAAATGGGGGTGAAACTCACTTAACCAACGTTTCACTTAGCCACGGAGATTGTGGCCGTGAGCCGAGGACTACCCATAGGAGAAATTGCAGGGCAAGGCTCTGGTGGACGATATCCCTTTCAGCTCCTAACTCTGGGACTGGCAGGACCTACTTGGCAGGAAGAGGCAGCTTCAGTAGGCTGGGTCAGTAAAATATCATGGTGTACATAAGACTCAAGTTATAATAATAAAGTTGGAAGGGACCTTGGAGGTAATCTAGTCCAACCCCCTGCTCAGGCAGGAAACCCTATACCATTTTGGATAAATGGCTGTTCAATCTCTTCTTAAAAACTTCCAGTGTTGGAGCATTCACAGCTTCTGGAGGCAGGTTGTTCCACTGGTTAATTCTTCTCACTGTCAGGAAGTTTCTCCTTAGTTCCAGGTTGCTTCTCTCCTTGATTAGTTTCCATCCATTGCTTCTTTTTTATATATATAAATTTTTTATTATTAGATATATATTTGTACATGTAAACAAAGAAAAAATTCAAGTTAAATGCTATTCCGTTTAATACAATCATTTTAAACTTGTAAACTTGTAAACTTATAACGAGATTTAACTATAAGCCAGATACATTTTCTTTGATTGGTGTTTCTCTTGTATGTAGTCTATCCAATGTTTCCAGTCCAACATATATTTTTCATTTGAATGATCCTTCAAATATGCAGATATTTTAGCCATTTCTGCCATATTTATGATTTTCAAAGTCCATTCTTCAATAGATGGTATTTCTGGTTTCTTCCAGTATTGTCCCACCAACAGTCTTGCTGCTGTGATCAAGTTCAAAATTAAGTTCGTCTCCAGGGTGGTACAGTCTTTTATGATCCCTAACAAAAACAACTGAGTTAGAAATTCAATACGCTTTTTCAAAATGGTTTGAAGTGTCCACCATATTTTTCTCCAGAAAGCTTTACTTTTTCTACATGTCCACCATACATGAAAATATGTAGCCTCCATACTTTCACATCTCCAACATTTAGGTTGTCCATCCGTTGCTTCTTGTCCGTCCTTCAGGCGCCTTGGAGAATAGCTTGACTCCCTCTTCTTTGGGGCAGCCCCTGAGATATTGGAAGACTGCTATCCTGTCCCCCCTCGTCCATCATTAGACTAGACATGCCCAATTCCAGCAACCTGTTCCTGGTATGTTTTAGCCTCCAGTCCCCTGATCATCCTTGTTGCTCTTCTCTGTACTCTCTCTAGAGTCTCAACATCTTTTTTACATCGTGGTGACCAAAACTGGATGCAGTTGTGGTCGTAAGTCAAGGAGCAGCTGTATTTGCCTGTTTCTGAAGCTGCTGGAGCAGGCGAGAAAAAAAGAAACGTAGAATTCAACGGAGAGCGGAGCGCCTGATGCACAGAAGGTTTTGCAATCAAGAGGGGGGAGACGTAAGGGGAAAGAGGATAAAACCCCTTTTGCAAGCCCCTTCTTCCGATAATTACGTTCCTTCACTTCAAAGAATTCCATATTTTTCAGCATTCCTTTTGGAAGGAAAGAGAGAGAGAGAGAGAGAGAGAGAGAGAGAGAGAGAGAGAGAGAGAGAGAGAGAGAGAGAGAGGACTTCTTTTTTTTAAAAAAAATGCATCTGGTCCTGTTCCACTTAAATGATCCTTTAATTTCCTTTCTTTTCTCCCAAACCCCTCAGGTGCCTGGTCCGGCGTTCTTTGGCCTCCGATGCGTAAAACGTTCACAGCTCCAGGCGGTGGGGAAGATCTCCTGTCCAACCAGGCTTTTGCAAGGCGTTTCCTGCATAGCTCAGCTTTGCGTGAGCGGGCTCCTGCGATGCATCGGCTGCCAGACTTTCAAATCCCTTTCGTGGAAATTTTTTCTTTGGGCCTGGGCTCTGTGCCTCCTCGTTCCTCCCTTCCCTTCCCTTCCCTTCCCTTCCCTTCCCCGGTTTCCACCTTAGGCTGGATATCCGGAACTGACTTTCGGAAGTGCCCTAATGGTTACCAAATTTTTGGGAACCGCTTCAGCTTTTCGGAGTTCAACATGTGTCGGAGCAAAAGAAACAGGCTGTATCAGCTGCCGACACTTAACCTTCTGACAGGCCCAGAGGTTGCTGGGTTTTGTTTTGGGTTTTTTTTTCTCCCCCCACCAGGCACCCCACTTCTGACTTGGTGTCTCTCTCCCCCTCCCCTTTCCCTCCCTCCCCCCGCCGCATCTTGGTGTCTCCCCCAATAAGAAAACTTTAACCAGATAGCGGCATGATGTAAATGCAAAATCATGTAGAGGAACAGTTTAGCCAACGTGCCGATTTCCAGATGTCTTGCAGAAAAAGAGGTCAAGAGTTTCCGCCCGAGGTTCTGCTGAGGAAGGAAGGAAAGAAAGAAAGAAAGAAAGAAAGAAAGAAAGAAAGAAAGGAAGGAAGGAAGGAAGGAAGCAGCGAGGGAGGGAGAGAGGGAGGAAGGAAGGGAAATGGATGGAAGGAAGGAAGGAAGGAAGGGAAATGGATGGAAGGAAGGAAGGAAGGAAGGAAGCAGCGAGGGAGGGAGGGAGGAAGGAAGGAAGGGAAATGGATGGATGGAAGGAAGGAAGGGAAATGGATGGATCAATGGAAGGAAGGAAGGAAGGAAGAGGAAGGAAGGAAGGAAGGAAGGAAGGAAGGAAGCAGCGAGGGAGGGAGGGAGGGAGGAAGCAAGGGAAATGGATGGATGGAAGGAAGGAAGGAAGGAAGGGAAATGGATGGAAGGAAGGAAGGAAGCAGCGAGGGAGGGAGGGAGGAAGGAAGGAAGGAAGGGAAATGGATGGATGGAAGGAAGGAAGGGAAATGGATGGATCAATGGAAGGAAGGAAGGAAGGAAGCAGCGAGGGAGGGAGGGAGGGAGGGAGGAAGCAAGGGAAATGGATGGATGGAAGGAAGGAAGGAAGCAAGGGAAATGGATGGATGGAAGGAAGGAAGGAAGAAAGGAAGGAAGAAAGGAAGGAAGCAGCGAGGGAGGGAGGGAGGGAGGAAGGAAGGGAAATGGATGGATGGAAGGAAGGAAGGAAGGAAGGGAAATGGAAGGAAGGAAGGAAGGAAGCAGCGAGGGAGGGAGGGAGGAAGGAAGGAAGGGAAATGGATGGATGGAAGGAAGGAAGGGAAATGGATGGATCAATGGAAGGAAGGAAGGAAGGAAGGAAGAGGAAGGAAGGAAGGAAGGAAGGAAGGAAGGAAGCAGCGAGGGAGGGAGGGAGGGAGGAAGCAAGGGAAATGGATGGATGGAAGGAAGGAAGGAAGCAAGGGAAATGGATGGAAGGAAGGAAGGAAGGAAGGAAGCAGCGAGGGAGGGAGGGAGGGAGGAAGGAAGGGAAATGGATGGATGGAAGGAAGGAAGGAAGGAAGGAAGGGAAATGGATGGAAGGAAGGAAGGAAGCAGCGAGGGAGGGAGGGAGGGAGGAAGGAAGGGAAATGGATGGATGGAAGGAAGGAAGGAAGGAAGGAAGGAAGGAAGGGAAATGGATGGAAGGAAGGAAGGAAGGAAGGAAGGAAGGAAGCAGCGAGGGAGGGAGGGAGGAAGGAAGGAAGGGAAATGGATGGATGGAAGGAAGGAAGGAAGGAAGGAAGGGAAATGGATGGAAGGAAGGAAGGAAGGAAGGAAGGAAGGAAGCAGCGAGGGAGGGAGGGAGGAAGGAAGGAAGGGAAATGGATGGATGGATGGAAGGAAGGAAGGGAGGGAGGAAGGAAAAGAAGAGAAGGTGGTCCCTGCCAAGGAATATAAAGATTGTCAAATTAATGGTCCCCATGAGCTTAACCGAAGGCATCCGTGGAACAGCAGGTAGACTTGGTATTCCAAATAGATTGCCTCTGAAGCTAGAAGCTGTCCCTGAAATACTTTAACAGAGAAAAGAAAGAAAGAAAAAAGAAAGGGAGAAAGAAAGGGAGAAAGAAAGAAAACAAGAAAAGGGAAGGAGGGAAGGAGGAGGAAGAAGGAAGAAAAAGAAAAGGGGGAGGAGGAAGAGGAAGAGGAAGAGGAAAGGAAAGGAAAAGGAGAGGGAAGGGAAGCCAAGGGGGAAGGGGGAAGGAAGGGGGAAGGGGGAAGGGGGAAGGAAGAGGAAAGGAAAGGAAGAGGGGAGGGAAGGAAAAGGGGACGGAAGGGAAGGAAGGTGGAAGGAAGCGGAAAGGAAAGGAAGAGGGGAGGGGAGGAAAGGAAGGGAGGGAAGGGAAAAGAAGGGAAGGGAAAGGAAAGGAAGGGAAGACATTCTTGGAGAAAAAGAGAGAGAGAGGGAGAGAGAGGGAGGGAGAGAGAGGGAGAGAGAGAGAGAAACCTGCCATGTCAGGTTAAATACTGGGACTGGGGCTCCCCTCATGCCAGGAGGACCAAATATGGAGTGTGTCTACCAGTTTCCCTTTCCTTAGGCCATTTCCACAGCCTGAGTTTAATCTACATTTATCACAACAAGATTTCCACATCTAAGGAGGAGGCCCGCAGGAAGGGTCTGGAGCAAATAAGCGGAACGGAAATGCTACATTAGGGGAAGAAAAGGGAAAAAGAAAAAAAAAAGGCATAAAGGGAATTTTACTAGCTGCATTTCCCCATCCTAAGTCAACAGTCAAGCGCTCGGGCCAGGAAGGAGTTAAGAAGGGGGACAAAATTATACGGGTTTGCATGTTAAAGGTTAGAGGAATAATCAGTCATTTGAAGGGAGAGAGAAGGAAAAAAAACAAAACACCCTTCCACTACATAAACATTTTTCCGGATGTAATTTCCAGTCCAAGGATACATTTCCCAGTAGAAATCAGCAGCTAAAAAGGAAACCATTTAGTCCCTTTAAGTGCCAAATTGTATGCTGATTTCCACCCCCCCCCACTCCCCCCTTCGTCTGGCTCGGCTTTCCAAAGTAGTGGTTTAGGCTTCTGCAATCTTTCACCCAAAAAAACTGTATAAACACACATCCTTAAAAAGACAGACATAATCCTTGGGTGGGCCAATTTAGGTTGGATTATGAAAATACTTAAAATACAAAATCGTATAATCACTGTTGTCTTTTTTGGTTCGCTCTGAACTGGATGGACGAGAACAGAGAGGAGTGGAAAGCGAAGGGGACGGGCCCACCGCCTCAAAAAAAACAACAACGAAGGGGCGCCGTAGGCAGGCCGACCTGTTGTTGTAGAAAGTCTAAAAATAATTAAGTGTGTGTGTGTGTGTGTGTGTGTGAGAGAGAGAGAGAGAGAGAGAGAGAGAGAGAGACTCCTACAGCTGGAGGATAGTATAAAAATATTTATTACTTACACCAGTGCTTCATTTTTCAGGCTAAAAGACTTGCAAAAATGTGCAGAATATGGCAGCAAAAGGCAACCCTGACCAAAAAAACCCCCCACCCCCAAACCCCTTCCCAAAGCAATAAAAGTGCCATTCATAGGTTACAATTATGATGGTTTAATCCTATATAGGCTGATACTCATAAGATGAAAGTGGAGCGATCGGTTATTAAACGTTTGAGGTCCTGGGTGCTCTCTGAGCTTGGCTGTTTTTCTTGCAGACGTTTCATGACCCAACTAGGTAACATCATCAGGGCTAGAAGGGAGCGGGGTTTGCTCTCAGTTTATATATCATGGTTTGCCCTGTCAGAGTTGGTGTTAAGAGTTGTTCTCTTCTTGGAGGTTTCTTGATTAAGCTGTTTTAGACAGACAGACAGACGGACGGACGGACGGACAGACGGACGGACAGACAGACAGACAGACAGAGATATGGATGGACTGACAGACGGATAGGTCGGCAGACAGGCAGACTTAGCTTCCCTGGTGCTCTCCGAGCTTGGCTGTTTTCTTGTAGAGGTTTCATGATCCAACTAGTCCAGGGGTAGGCAACCTTGGCTCTTTTATGACTCGTGGACTTCAACTCCCAGAATTCCTGAGCCAGCCATGCTGAGGGGAAAGGGAGAAGTTTCCAAGCTGGCTCAGGAATTCTGGGAGTTGAAGTCCACGAGTCATAAAAGAGCCAAGGTTGCTTACCCCTGAACTAGGCTATGTCATCAGTGCCAGAAGGGAGTGGGGTTTTCTTGCCCTATCAGATTAATACTAGACCAAACATGAAGAAATAAACAGTATCCCAATAAGGAACCACCAATTCAGACAAACAATCAAATGCTAAACAACAGCTTAAACAAGGAAACACCAAGAACTCACAGGGCAAGGTGCTAGAATATAAACAGAGAGCAAACCTCACACCTTTCTGGTGCTGATGATGTAACCTAGATGGGTCGTGAAATGTCTGCAAGGAAACAACCAACCAAGCTCAGAGACCACCAAGGACTCTCTGTGCCCATTGTCCGTCCATCCGTCCGTCCATCCATCTATCCATCCATCCATCTATCCATCCCTCTATCCATCCATCTCTCTATCCCTCCATCCTCCATCTATCTATCTATCTATCTATCTATCTATCTATCTATCTATCTATCTATCTATCTATCATCTATCTATCCATCCATCCATCCATCTCTCCATCCCTCCATCTCTCCATCCCTATATCCATCTCTCCATCCCATCTATCTATCTATCTATCTATCTATCTATCTATCTATCTATCTATCTATCTATCTATCTATCTATCTATCCCCCTATCCATCTATCCATCCATCCCTCTATCCCTCCATCTATCTATATCTATCTATCTATCTATCTATCTATCTATCTATCTATCTATCTATCTATCTATCTATCATCTATCAATCATCTATCTATCCATCCATCCATCCCTCCCTCCATCTCTCCATCCCTCCATCCCATCTATCTATCTATCTATCTATCTATCTATCTATCTATCTATCTATCTATCTATCTATCTATCTATCTATCCCCCTATCCATCCATCCATCTCTCTATCCCTCCATCTATCTATATCTATATCTATCTATCTATCTATCTATCTATCTATCTATCTATCATCTATCAATCATCTATCTATCCATCCATCCATCCCTCCCTCCATCTCTCCATCCCTCCATCCCTCCATCCTATCTATCTATCTATCTATCTATCTATCTATCTATCTATCTATCTATCTATCTATCATCTATCTATCTATCCCCCTATCCATCCATCCATCTCTCTATCCCTCCATCTATCTATCTATCTATCTATCTATCTATCTATCTATCTATCTATCTATCTATCTATCTATCTATCTATCTATCTATCTATCTATCCATCCATCTCTCCATCCCTCCATCCATCTCTCCATCCCTCCATCCCATCTATCTATCTATCTATCTATCTATCTATCTATCTATCTATCTATCTATCTATCTATCTATCTATCTATCTATCTATCTATCTATCTATCTATCTATCTATCTATCTATCTAAGAATCACGTGTGGTTCAAGTTTCCTTAAGCACAACATTCACCAGCGGCGTCTAACATTTTACTGTGGTGACATGGTCCCACGTGTCCCTATGTCACTTCTAACATGTACCGGAATGCATGAAAGAGCTAAGTTGAAGCAACAGCTTTTTAACAGAGAAGGCCGGGATAGATGCAGGCAGGAAAGATGTGCTTTGTGGTCCTGGCAATTAAAGAACTCCTACCGCCTTGCAGTCACCAAATGGATTTTACACTTTGTTCTCTTTCAGGAATAAAAGGGAAGTCTGGGACTCCACAAAGACAGTCCAAGGATCTCACAAGGTTGATGCATCGGATCTGACAGAAGGTGCCGAGGTGCCTGGTGGCCTAAATTCCCGGCCACCTCTTGAGCCACATCTTAAGTGGAGGCAGATCAATTGGGCCGATCTGAGTATGCTGCTCGAATCCACTTCTCTACCAATCTATATTTTGAAGAAATTAACCTTCAAAAAGAAGAAGAAGAAGAAGGAGGAGGAGGAGGAGGAGGAGGAGGAGGAGGAGGAGGAGGAGGAGGAGGAGGAGAAGGAGAAGGAGAAGAAGAAATTCACGACAGGTCTATATTTCACGACCAATCTATATTTTGAAGAAATTAACCTAAGAAGAAGAAGAAGGAGGAGGAGGAGGAGGAGGAGGAGGAGGAGGAAGAGGAGGAGGAGGAGGAGGAGAAGGAGAAGGAGAAGGAGAAGGAGAAGGAGAAGAAGAAGAAGAAGAAGAAGAAGAAGAAGAAGAAGAAGAAGAAGAAGAAGAAGAAGAAGAAGAAGAAGAAGAAGAAGAAGAAGAAGAAGAAGAAGAAGAAGAAGAAGAAATTCACGACAGGTAGTACTCATCTTACAACCACAATCGAGGCCCAAATTATCCCTTTGCTTAAACAAGTCAGTTGCTAAATGAGTTGGGCCCTATTTTTGCTAGTCGCTAAGCGGATCACCGCGGTAGAGGTTGCCCTGGACTCAGGACCTCCACAATTCAGCCCAAATTTTCTGTTGCTAAGGTGAGACGTTTGTGAAGTGAGTTTTTCCCCAGCTTTACGACCTGGCTTGCCGCAGTGGTTAAGCGAACCACTATGCGTCTTAAATTAGCAACATTGTTAAGTGGACCTGGCTTCCCCCTTGACTTTGCCTGGCAGAAGGTCACAAAAAGTGATCATCACTGGAGATTTTCAAGAAGAGACTGGACAGTCACCTGTCTGAGATGGTATAGGTTCTCCTGCTTGAGCGGGGGGGGGGGGGCTGGACTAGAAGACCTCCAAGGTCCCTTCCAGCTCTAATTCTAATTCTAATTCTAATTCTAATTCTAATTCTAATTCTAATTCTAATTCTAATTCTAATTCTAATTCTAATTCTAATTCTAGTTCTAGTTCTAATTCTAATTCTAATCTATTCCATTCCATATTTTCTATTCCATTCTATTCTATTCCATTCCATTCCATTCCTATTCTATTCCATTCCATATTTTCTATTCTATTCTATTCTATTCTATTCTATTCTATTCTATTCTATTCTATTCTATTCTATTCTATTCTATTCTATTCCATTCCATTCCATTCCATATTTTCTATTCCATTCCATTCCATTTCTATTCTATTCTATTCTATTCTATTCTATTCTATTCTATTCTATTCTATTCTATTCTATTCTATTCTATTCTATATTCTATTCTATTCTATTCTATTCTATTCTATTCTATTCTATTCCATTCCATTCCATATTTTCTATTCCATTCCATTCCATTCCTATTCTATTCCATTCCTTATTTCTATTCTATTCTATTCTATTCTATTCTATTCTATTCTATTCTATTCTATTCTATTCTATTCTATTCTATTCTATATTCTATTCTATTCTATTTCATTATTCTATTCTATTCTGAACATGACCCCGGGACGTTGCAAACCATCATAAGTATGAGTCGGTTGCCAAGCCACTGAATTTTGACCATGTGACCATGGAAATGCTGTAATAAGCACTGGAAAAAAAATGACTTAGGACCGTTTGTCACACTTAGGACCGTTGCAGCATCCCCATGGTCACCTGATCGAAATTCAGACACTTGGCAATTGACTCGCATTTATGACAGTCGCAGCGTCCTGGGGTCACCTGATCCCCTTTTGCGACAAAGTCAACGGGGGAAGCCAGCTTCACTCAACAACTGTGCTCCTAACTAAACAACCTCAGCGGTCCCCTCAAGAGGCATGGTGAGAAAAGTCTTAAAAATGGGGCAAAATTCACTTAACAACCCTTCTCACTTAGCAGCAGCAATTGTGGTCCTAAGGCAGACGTAGGCAACCTTGGCTCTTTTAGGACTCGTGGACTTCAACTCCCAGAATTCCTGAGCCGGCCATGCTGAGGATAAATGGAGAGGTTTCCATGCTGGGTCAGAAATTCTGGGAGTTGAAGTCCACAAGTCAAAAAAGAGCCGAAGTTGCCTACCCCTGTCCTAAGGACTCCATCCAGATTGAAAAGCTCGCGGGCATTCTTGTTTTTATAATTAAGGCCTCCAAAACCCTCCATGGCTTTGCCAGAGGAATGATTCACCTCTCTCTCTCTCTCTCTCTCTCTCTCTCTCTCTCTCTCTCTCTCTCTCTCTCTCTCTCTCTCTCTCTCTCTCTCTCTCTCTCTATCTATATATATATATATATATATATAGGCTACCCTAGGTTTGGCTCAAGGTTAGGTAAACACTAGTTTTTGCAAAGATGGAGCAATCTCCCCACTAAAGCAAACAAATGCAATTTGAATTTATGGCTATCTTTGAAAGGCAGCATCTGTCGTTGCTGTTGGTTTTTTGGGGTTTTTTTTTTTGGGAAGCCCTTCATTACAAGCCCTACGTGCTTTTGGAGACAAGAGGGAAGTCCTGTGGGTTTCTGCCTCCCCCTCGGAAAGATAAATTCTGTTTTTTCGTTTTTGCTGCTGGAGTTTGGTTCTCATTTCCCCCCCCTTCTCTCTCTCTCTCTCTCTCTCTCTCTCTCTCTCTCTCTCTCTCTCTCTCTCTGCAAAGCAACTCAAAACGCCAGCTCACGTTAAAGCCAAAAAGTGTCTTCCACCAACACGTTGCATGTGGCGGATAAGAGAGAGAGAAAAAATGCTTTTTTAATTTTTTTCCCCTCTAATGGATAAAGTTATGCGAAAGAAGACAGAGAGGTCCTCTCCCTCCCACCTCCCTTGGTCTTCCGGGAGTCCAGGAATAAATTATCCTGATCAGATCTGGAAAAGTTGGGTTGGAAGTTAAAGAGGTTTTCACATCTGCGTCTTCGCATCCCAGCCTTGGGAATAAAGTGTTTTCGTGTTCCGTTCGCAGAAAAATGTGAGAAAACCTTCCCCTCTTTGAATTGTTGGAGACAGTAGTTTTGATCATGTCTGCGCTTGGCTTTTGCAGCCAAGGATGGAGGATTAAACTTGTAATATACAAGGCATTTTTTCCCCTCGGTTGCTTGCCAAGCTGGGCTGGAAGTGACTATGACCACATGCTTTCTCTGCCTATCCAGCTATCCCAGAATAACACTAGAGTATCCTCTTTCCCAACCTGGTGCCCTCCGGGAATGTGGAGAATTCGGGGAGCTCAAAGAGCCACCACTCTTCCCAGCTGGGTGACTTTGGGCCAATCACCAGGAGACGGTGAGTTCTAGTCCTGCCTTAAGTATGCAAGCTGGCCGGGTGATTTTCAGCCAGTCACCAGGAATGGTGAGTTCTAGCCCTGCCACCTTAGACATGAAAGTCAGCTGGGTGACTTTGGGCCCATCACCAGGAGACGGTGAGTTCTAGTCCCACTTTAGGCATGAAAACTGGCTAGGTGACTTTGGACCAATTACCAGGAGATGGTGAATTCTAGTCCCACCTTAGACATGAAAGTCAGCTGGGTGACTTTGGGCCAGTCACCAGGAGACAATGAGTTCTAGTCCGGTCTCTTGGGCATGAAAGCTGGCTGGGTGATTTGGCCAATCACCAGGAGATGGTGAGTTCTAGTCCTGCTTTAGGCATGAAAGTCAGCTGGGTGACTTTGGACCAATCACCAGGAGATGGTGAATTCTAGTCCCGCTTTAGGCATGAAAGTCAGCTGGGTGACTTTGGACCCATCACCAGGAGACGGTGAGTTCTAGTCCCGCTTTAGGCATGAAAACTGACTAGGTGACTTTGGACCAATCACCAGGAGATGGTGAATTCTAGTCCCACCTTAGACATGAAAGTCAGCTGGGTGACTTTGGGCCAATCACCAGGAGACGGTGAGTTCCAGTCCTGCCTTAAACATGAAAGTCAACTGGGTAACTTTGGGCCAATCACTAAAACACTATAAGTTCTAGTGCCGTCTTAGGCATAAAGGTCGGCTAGGTGACCTGGAGCCAGTCCCTCTCTCTCAGTCCAATCCACCTCACAGAGTTGTTGTGGGGAAAATAGGGGGAGGAAGGTGTTTGCATATGTTTGTGGTCTGGAGTTATTTGTAAAAAAAAACAATGGCAGGATAAAAAAATGAATAAACAAAATAACAATGGCCACTGAAAGCGCCAGAACTCCCTTTGCTAAGCAATGCAATCATGTGATGTCACATTTTATGTTCAGGTCATTTAGTGACAGATATTCCAGTCCAAATTCCTGTTGTTAAGTGGGAACTACCCATAACTTTGTGAAAAAGAAAGCACTGGTCGCCATCCCAGGACTGATCCTACTTCTTACTCACAAGGTAAAAGAATGGAAACTTCCAGGGAACTGCAGACTTCCAAGAAGTGCTCCAGACTACAGGCAGTCCTCGAATTATGACCAAAATTGAGTCCAAACTTTCCATTGCTAAATGAGACAGTGTAAGGACCCACTTCAACTAACCACCCAAGAAAGCAGAACAGCTCAAGCAGGAGACCCTATGCCAGGGGTAGGCAACCTTGGCTCTTTTATGGACTCCAATTCCCAGAATTCCTAAGCCAGCCACGCTGAGGAGAAATGGAGAGGTTTCCAAGCTGAGCCAGGCCGGCTCAGGAATTCTGGGAGTTGAAGTCCACGAGTCATAAAAGAGCCAAGGTTCCCTCCCCCTGGCCTATACCATTTCAAGGTTCTGGGTACTCTCTAAGCCTGGTGGTTTTCTTGCAGATGTTTCAGTACCAAACTAGGTAACATCATCATCTCTGCTCTCCTCCCACCCATCTTTTTGCTTACTGTATTGATGTATTATTCTCATTGTCTTCTTTTTTTCCATTGTTTATTTTATTATTCTATTTTACTTCTGTTCTCTTTACTCTCCTTTCATTTTCTTCCTTTTTCTTTATTGCAAGATGCTTAGAGTAGCTCCACGGCAAGATAGGAGGCAAATAAATTTAACCAATAATTTATATTTGTTTGTTACTGTGCTTATGTTGTTGTTGGCTAACCAGGATCATACACTGAGTCAGATGGCCTTATGAATCTTGAAATAGATAGCTAGATATAGATACACAAATAGATATAGATAGGTAGGTAGGCAGGTAGGTAGAGAAATATAGATAGAGATTGAGAGAGACAGAAAGAAATAGATAGACAGACAGACAGACAGATAGATATGGATGGATAGATAGGTAGGGAGGGAGAGAGAGAGAGAGAAATATAGAGATTGAGAGAAACAGAAAGAGATAGATAGATAGATAGATAGATAGATAGATAGATAGATAGATAGACAGACAGACAGACAGACAGACAGACAGACAGACAGACAGACAGACAGATAATAGATCGATAGATATGGATGGATAGATAGCTAGATAGCTACCGGTAGATAGCTAGATATGGATGGATGGATGGATGGATGGATGGATGGATGGATGGATGGATGGATGGATGGATAGATAGATAGATAGATAGATAGATAGATAGATAGATAGATAGATAGCTATTTAGCTATCTATCCATCCATCCATCTATCCATCCATATCTATCTATCTATCTATCTATCTATCATCTATCTATCTATCTATCTATCTATCTATCTATCTATCGATTGATCGATAGAGATAGATAGATAGATAACTAGATAGATAGATAGATAGATAGATAGATAGATAGATAGATAGATAGATAGATAGATAGATAGATAGATAGATAGAAATGGATGGATGGATGGATAGATAGATAGATAGATAGATAGATAGATAGATAGATAGATAGATAGATAGATAGATAGATAGATAGATTGATAGATAGGTAGATAGATAGATAGATAGATAGATAGACAGAAAGATAGATAGATAGAAAGATAGATAGAAAGATAGATAGATAGATAGATAGAAATGGATAGATGGATGGATGGATGGATGGATAGATAGATAGATAGATAGATAGATAGATAGATAGATAGATAGATAGATAGATAGATAGATAGATAGATATAGATAGATAGATACATAGACTTCCAGAGCAACTCAGTTCTCTCTCATGTGCAAAAGACAAGCTGCCAAGAAAATTGTTTTAAAAAAGCCCTTTGATTGTTTGTGTGTGCGTCTGTGTGTTTCTTCTCCCTTTTGCCACAGCAAAAAAAAAAAATTACTTTGAACCTGAAACATGGAAACACACCTTCAGATATATAAATAAAAGGGTCTTTTAGATAGCTGCGCTTTTCAAACAATGGCTAAGTGAAAGAGGCGATAAACACAACCAGGAGCAGCCACAGACAGACAGACCCAACCTGAGAGAGCAAAGGGGCCGGATGGCTGCTTCCCTTCGCTGATCAAAAAAAAAAAAAAGGCAGTCCTTTCCCCCCCCTTTTTTTTATTTCTTTGTTGCTGACATCTCCTGGGTGCCTTCCCAATTTTAAGGAGCGCCCTTATGAAAGGCGGTCATTATTTGGAAGTGAAGAAAGAGAAGGGAATTTGCCCGGCTCTTTTCCATTGTGCAATGAAACCGTACGCGGGAGGGTTAATCTGCTTTCTAAATGAATAAACAAAGGGTCCCTCTGTCCCCACAGGGTGTGTGTGTGTGCCGGCCAGGCAGATATCATCTTCGGAGGGAGAGCCATCTCGAACAAATGGGGCTGGAGGAAATGACCTCCTGGAACCCCCACACCTGGAAATGGCTCAAGAACCAGCCTGGAGAGGTGCAGTCAGAGATCAAAAAGCGAGTGGATTCCTTCGGTTTCAAAAAGAGGGAAATGTGGAGATCTCCTGTCCTGCTTGATCGGTCAGGATCACAGTGGCCGCAGCACACAAGAGAAGGGGTCACTGGGGGGGGTCCCACTAATGAAAAAGAGGGTAGCCTTGAGGCCATGGCAGGGATCAACCCAGACAATATGGCATATGGGTGTCAAAGTCGACTGGGTGGCTTTCGTACCTCAGGAGGGACTAGAATTCACAGTCTCCGAGGTGACACGATAGCAGTGTTCCAGTATCTCAGGGGCTGCCCCAAAGAAGAGGGAGTCAAGCTATTCTCCAAAACATCAGAAGGCAGGACAAGAGGCAAAAGATGGAAACTAATCAAGGAGAGAAGCAACCTGGAATTAAAGAGATACTTCCTGACAGTGAGGACAATTAACCAGTGGAACAGCTTGCCACCAGAAATTGTGGGTGCTCCATCACTGGAGGTTTTTAAGAAGAGACTGGACAGCCACTTGTCTGAGATGGTATAGCTTCTCCTGCTTGAGCAGGGGGCTGGACTAGAAGACCTCCAAGGTCCTTTCCAGCTTCTATTCTATTCTATTCTATTCTATTCTATTCTATTCTATTCTATTCTATTCTATTCTATTCTATTCTATTCTATTCTTCTTCCTGATTCTCTTCTCTTCTCTTCTCTTCTCTTCTCTTCTCTTCTCTTCTCTTCTCTTCTCTTCTCTTCTCTTCTCTTCTCTTCTCTTCTCTTCTCTTCTCTTCTCTTCTATTCTTAATTAATTTCAATCTGCGGAAAAACCTTTCTCCATGGAACCAGTCTCCAGTGCCCAAAAAGTTGGGGGTCACTGAGTTAAGGAACCAGGTTAGAAACTGGGAGACTGTGAGTTCTAGTTCTGCCTTTAGGCATGAAAGCCAGCTGGATAACATTGGCCCAATTAACAGGAGATGGTAAATTTGAGTTATGTCTTAGGTATGAAAGCCGGGTGAGTGCCTTTGCCCAATCACCAGGAGACAGTGAATTCTAGTCCTGTCTCTTGGGCACGAAAGCCAGCTGGGTGACCTTGGGCCAATTAGCAGGAGATGGTAAGTTCTAGTCCTGCCTTCAGCACGAGAGCTGACTGGGAACTTTTTTTTTTTTTTTGTGGTTCCAAAAGTTTATTTGAATATTTAATTTACAAAAAGAAAGAAAGAAAGAAAAACAGGAATCGTATATCCTAGCTGCTGTCCTATGCAAACTAGGTAAGCTAAAATCGCATATAAAACACATGCCCACTTAACATACTATTATCAATGTAATTTTGAGAAAGCATGGAACCGGTAGGGAAGATAACAGAAAATAAACATTACATACATTCTTCTTAGAGATTGTCCAAGTAGCCAATCCCATCCAAGATCACTTCTCTCTACATCCCGTGTTTCCTTATATACACTGCATGTTACCATTTGACAGAAATATTTTTTTATATTTTATTGAACCTGATTGCTAAACTTTTTTTCATTCACTTCTTTCCTTGACCGATTTATCCCTGAATTTCTCTTCCCAAACAGAAATGAACAAGAAACACTGAAGACACATATATGCTGTCTTTGGTAGGGATGCTTATGTGGTTAAAATCAGTAATTAATTCTCTATTTTGTAGAAGTTATGGCAAGAAATTCAGCATTACATTTGGCAAAAGACAGAGAGATCTTTACAGTTTACTTGAGTCTTACTGGCAGTCAGAGCTGAATATGTAAAATAAGTCTAGTTATTGTTTAAAAATGGCGATTTCCTCCAAGGGTTTAACATACGCATAAGAGCAATATTACTTGACAACTGGTGTGTACTTACGACAGTTGCAGCACCCTGGGGTCATGTGACCGCCCCTCAATAGGAGAAGCCAGATTCATTTTGTGACTGCAAGATTTGTTTAACAACTGCAGGGATTGGCTTAACAATGGTGGCAAAAAAAGGTCATAGAAAAGTCACAAAGAGGGGCAAAACTCACTTAACAATCGTGCTTAGCAACGGAAATTTGGGGGCTCAGTTGTGTTCGTAAGTCGAGAACTGCCTGTGGCTTGCCCTCTGGCTTGCCAGGGAGAACACAAACCCAAATCTTTGTGTGTGTGTGTGTGCTGGTTGGGTGCGTGTTGTGAATGTGTTTGCAATAACACTCCAACACTGGAAGTTTTTAAGAAGAGACTGGAAAGCCATTTGTCTGAAATGGCGCAGGGTTTCCTGCCTGAGCAGGGGGTTGGACTAGATGACCTCCAAGGTCCCTTCCAACATTATTATTATTACTACTACTACTACTACTACTACTACTACTACTACTACTACTACTACTACTACTACTACTACTACTACTACTATGGATCATCGCACAGTCAGCCAGATATTCAGACTGGATTTGGCATTTTGTCTACCTATCGAGTCCTTACCCAGGACCTGAGATGATGATGATGATGATGATGATTACTATTATTATTATTAAATTCAGGTAGTCCTCCACGTACAACAGTTTGTTTCATGACCGTTCAAAGTTACAGCAGCACTGAAAAAAGTGATCGATGACCGTTTCTCACACTTAACGACCGTTGCAGCATCCCCGTAGTGATTTACATCGGGATGCTTGACAACTGACTCACATTTATGACAGTGGCAGTGTCACGGGGTGGTGTGATTTTCCCCCTTTTGCGACCGTCTTGACAAGAGAAGTCCACGGGGGAAGCCGTATTCGCTTAACAACTGTGTTACTAATTTAAAAACTGTGGTTAAGAAAAGTCGTAAAATGGGGCGAAGCTCACTGAACAAACGTCTCATTTAGCAACCTAAATGCAGGGCTCCGTTGTGGGTCATAAGTAGAGGACTAGCTGTACTCTGGGTGAATCCGGCTGCGCCATTCCCTACAACAGGGGTTCTCAACCTTGGCCACTTTAAGACTGGTGGACTTCAACTCCCAGAATTCCTCAGCCAGGAAGCTGGCTGAGGAATTCTGGGAGTTGAAGTCCATAAGTCATGAAGGGGCCATAGCTCCCCCATGCTGGCTCAGGAATTCTGGGAGTTGAAGTCCACCAGTCTTAAAGTGGCCAAGGTTGAGAACCCCTGCCCTACAACAAGGGATCTTCAAACTTGGCCCTTTTATGACTTGTGGACTTCAGCTCCCAGAATTCCTCAGCCAGGAAGCTGGCTGAGGAATTCTGGGAGTTGAAGTCCATAAGTCATGAAGGGGCCATAGCTCCCCCATGCTGGCTCAGGAATTCTGGGAGTTGAAGTCCACCAGTCTTAAAGTGGCCAAGGTTGAGAACCCCTGCCCTACAACAAGGGATCTTCAAACTTGGCCACTTTAAGACTGGTGGACTTCAACTCCCAGAATTCCTCAGCCAGGAAGCTGGCTGAGGAATTCTGGGAGTTGAAGTCCATAAGTCATGAAGGGGCCATAGCTCCCCCATGCTGGCTCAGGAATTCTGGGAGTTGAAGTCCACCAGTCTTAAAGTGGCCAAGGTTGAGAACCCCTGCCCTACAACAAGGGATCTTCAAACTTGGCCCTTTTATGACTTGTGGACTTCAGCTCCCAGAATTCCTCAGCCAGGAAGCTGGCTGAGGAATTCTGGGAGTTGAAGTCCATAAGTCATGAAGGGGCCATAGCTCCCCCATGCTGGCTCAGGAATTCTGGGAGTTGAAGTCCACAAGTCATGAAAGGGCCAAGTTTCAAGACCCCTGTCCTACAGGCACACGCCTGACGTGGTAAACTTTGAATAAAGTTTTGCCCCCTGGATTCTGCTGAATTATCTTCCAGTGGACCAAAATCAAATTCTGTACCACGCTGCAAATAAATTGCTAGCGAGCAGCATCTGCTCCGAGGTGGCCACAGTTGCGTTGCATCTCCCGGAAGGTGACAACTTCTCTGTTTGTCATTCACTTTAACATTCTATCTATATTTTAAGAGGAATGTAGGGTTTGTAAATCTCTAGCTGCCCGGCTTGAAGCTAAGCAGGCTTGGCAGCCCACTGATGCAGAAGGCCATTATCTCACCTTTGTGCTTCTAACTGCCGTCATTTGCCTCTTCCTGTTTCATAATACATTCCCCGAGTGGCCGCCGAGAAACTTTTTAACACCTATTGCGGTCATTAAATAATCAGCCATGCCGCAGTGGTGGGCTCATGAAAATTACATGAAGGGCAAATCACTTCATTCCTCCCTGGATCGTGGACGGCGGATCTTGTACCCCTCTTCTTCCTTTCCCATGAAAATATGGAATTTATGACTTTATTATTATTATTATTTTAGTCTTCTAGGAAAGTGTGCATTTTGTCCTCCTATCTGTAACTGGCAGTATGCCTAGGCCAGGGGTAGGCAACCTTGGCTCTTTTATGACTCGTGGACTTCAACTCCCAGAATTCCTGAGCCAGCCATGCTGAGGAGAAATGGAGAGGTTTCCATGCTGAGCCATGCCGGCTTAGGAATTCTGGGAGTTGAAGTCCATGAGTCATGAAGGGGCCATAGTTCCCCCATGCCGGCTCAGGAATTCTGGGAGTTGAAGTCCACGAGTCATAAAGCGTCCTAGGCCTAGGCCAGAGGTAGGCAACCTTGGCTCTTTTATGAACTCGTGGACTTCAACTCCCAGAATTCCTGAGCCAGCCATGCTGAGGAGAAAGGGAGAGGTTTCCATGCTAAGCCATGGCGGCTCAGGAATTCTGGGAGTTGAAGTCCACGAGTCATAAGAGAGCCAAGGTTGCCTACCCCTGGCGTAGGCTGTTGAGAACCGGTTTGGAATACCGGTTGAGGAGCTGACCTCGAAATCGGGAGACTGTGAATTCTAGTCCTGCCTGAGGTATGGAAGCTGGCTGGGTGACTTTGGCCCAGTGTCACCCAGACAGCTTTCATACCTAAGGCGGGACTAGAATTTACTGTCTCTTGATGATTGGCCCAGTTACCCAGGCAGCTTTCATTCCTAAGACAGGACTAGAACTCACCATCTCCTGGTGATTGGCCCAGTCACCCAGCCAGCTTTCATACCTAAGGCGGGATTAGAACTTAGCATCTCTTGGTGATTGGCCAAGGTCACCCAGCTAACTTTCATGCCCAAGAGACGGGAGTAGAATTTACCGTCTCTTGGTGATTGGCCCAGTCACCCAGTTGGCTTTCATGCCTAAGGCAGGACTAGAACTCACCATCGCCTGGTGATTGGCCAAATCACCCAGCCAGCTTTCATGCCCAAGAGACCGGACTAGAACTCACTGTCTCCTGGTGATTGGGCCAAAGTCACCCGGCCGGCTTTCATGCCTAAGACGGGAGTAGAATTACCATCACTGGTGATTGGCCCAATGTTATCCAGTTGGCTTTCATCGCTAAGGCAGAACTAGAACTCACACTCTCCCACTTTCTAACCTGGTTCCTTAACCCAGTGGCTCCCAACCTTTTGGGCACCAGGGACCGGTTCCATGGAGAAAGATTTTTTTCCGCAGATTGGAGGGGGCGTGGCCTTTGCACACTGCCTGCATTCCATGGATGGGGCTTCACTTTGTTTGCGCGACCCTTTCTTGCCGCAGTCGTTAAATGAATCACAGCAGCTGTTAAGTTAGTAACCCGGTTGCTCAGTGAATCTGGCTTCCCCGTGGACTTTGCTTGTCAGACGGTCGCAAAAGGTGTTCAGCGGAGCCAAATCTTGGTCACAGGATGATGAGGATGCTGCAATGTTTATAAGTGTGGAAAATGGTCCTAAGTCACTTCTTTTCAGTGATGAAACTTCAAACGGTCACTAAACGAACCGTTGCAAATTGAGGACTACCTGTCATTGATGCCATCCACCTTGCTGCTGGCTGTTTCCCTGTTTCTTTCCTTTGCTATCATGGTATTCTCAGGAGTTCACTTTATTTTTTATTGATCTTTAAACACCGTGTTATTCTCCTCCTGAGCCTGTACGAAGCCTGTTGTTTGCAACTCTTATTTATTCGTTTCGCTGTGTTTACGTACCCATCAACAGTACTTTGGGGAGGAAAACAGGAAAAAAATAAAAAAGTCAAAATGCGACTTATTCAAACGCCCAAAGCTGTTATTTTTAAAGATAATAAAAAAATATCCGTAACACCATCAGACATCCACATCTGTCACTCCCAGATCCTCGGAAACAACTTGATAGTTAGACAGAAATACCAAATCCAGTCTAAACATCTGTCAGACTGTGTGACCAACCGTGATAATTTTTATTACAGTCACAGGCCAATGTTACAAATAAAGACACATTAAAGGATTTATATCCCTTGCAGTCCTCTGCTCGTTGGCACTCTTTCTGAGAGTCCTATATAAATCCTGCCCTCTTCCACCATTCAGTCAGAACCGAAGAAGCTTCTTGGGTGAGACGGATAGAAAAGGTGGATAGAGAAAAATTCTTTTCTGTATCACACAATACCAGGACAAGGGGGCACTCCCTAAAGCTCATAGCTAAGAAAGTGAGGACAAATAAAGGGAAATATTTCTTCACCCAGAGGGTCGTTGATTTATGGAATTCACTTCCTGAAGGGGTCGTGACAGCTGTCAGCCTTGATAGCTTCAAGGCAGGGTTAGATAGATTCATGGATGCCAAGTGTATCGGTGGCTATTAAAACGGATGTCCATGTGCCGCCTCTATGTTGGTTGAGGCAGGCAGGATTCCCTTGAGTCCCATTTGTTGGGGGTCAAGGGAAAGGGAGGGTTTTGCCTTCTCTTTCTGCTCAAGATCCCCATGTACAATTGGTGGGCCACTGTGTGACACAGAATGCTGGACTCGATGGGCTTTGGCCTGATTCAGCATGGCTCTTCTTATGTTCTTATGTTCTTATGTAAATCTAGTTGCCCAAAGATGCTTTTTCAGGAAGCAGCTGGACTTTCTTTGTTTTTTCTTTGAAGATGTTTCGCTTCTGATCCAAGAAGCTTCTTCAGCTCTGACTGGATGGTGGGGAATGGAAGGATTTATACAGCTGGTCCTTTGCCTTCTTTCCATTTGCAAGGAGTATAAATCCTGCCACTCCCCACCATCCAGTCAGAGCTGAAGAAGCTTCTTGGAGGAGAAGCGAAAAGTCTTCTGTAGGAAGTCAGTCCCCCAGAGGCAGGAAAGCATGTCCAGTTTTCTTAATAGCCCCAGGTCACCCCTCCCCAAGCAGAAACCAGCTCTATAGAGATGCAGATGTAAATCCAGGGAGCTAGGAGATTAAGAAGACAAAGGCCTAAAATCTACATACCCCATCCAAACCCTAAGAGTCATCAGCCCCAGCTCCAGGGAAGCAGGATATGACCATTGGTAATAATAATAATAATAATAATAATAATAATAATAATAATAATAATAATAATAATAATAATAATAGTAGTAGTAGTAGTAGTAGTAGTAGTAATAGTAAAATTGGAAGGGGCCTTGGAGGTCATCTAGTCCAACCCCCTGCTCAGGCAGGAAACCCTATACCATTTCGGACAAATGGCTGTCCAGTCTCTTCTTTAAAACTTCCAGTGTTGGAGCATTCACCGCTTCTGGAGGCAGGTTGTTCCACTGGTTAATTGTTCTAACTGTCAGGAAGTTTCTCCTGAGTTCTAGGTTGCTTCTCTCCTTGATGAGTTTCCATCTTGTCCTGCCTTCAGGCGCTTTGGAGAATAGCTTGACTCCCTCTTCTTTGGGGCAGCCCCTGAGATATTGGAATGCTGCTATCATGTCCCCCCCTAGACCATCTCTTCATTAAACTAGACATACCCAATTCCAGCAGCTGTTCCTTATAAAAGGATTAACCCATCACCATCAGAATACCAGAAAAGCACACTCACACTCAGGTCAAAGTTCTTGCCACAGGAACAAGAAGCAACTCAAAGCAAAAGGCTCCGGAGGGTATAAAAACCCACTCCCTACCTGTGCTCAGCCCTTTTTCCTCTTTCCTGCCAAAACCATCTTTCTGTCTGGATCTCCTCTTCAATAAACTCCAACCTTCTTTCTAAAGCAGTCACCATTTATTTATTTATTTATTTATTTATTTATTTATTTATTTATTTATTTATTTATTTATTTATTTATTTATTTATTTATTTATTTATTTATTTATTGTGACTTATATGCCACCCTTCTCCCCAGACTCAGGGCGGCTCACAGCAAATAATACAAGTACAAAATATAAATCAATTTAAAATAGTAGTATACAATATAAAAAACTATAAAACTGTTCCCACTCATACAACATACAGTCCCAATCAAAGGCCCAGGGGCAGAGCGCAGCTCACACGCCCCAAGCCTGTCTGCATAGATGCGTTTTTAAGAGTTTTCGGAAAGCTAGGAGGGAGGGAGTAGTACGAACCTCTGAGTGAAGTTGATTCCAGAGGGCTGGGGCAGCAACAGAGAAGGCCCTTGCCCTAGGCCCCGCCAGATGACATTGTCTAACAGACGGGACCCATAGGAGGCCAACCCTGTGTGCCCTAACCGGTCGCTGGGATTCATGGGGCAGAAGACGGTCCCGCAAGTATGTTGTTTATCCCTGGCTTGAACTGAACCACGATGAAGACTTTTCTTTCAACACTTGAAAGAAAAAGAAGAACGTCCAGCTGCCTCGTGAAAAAGGACCTTTGGGACAAACCATGACCTGGATGACGGAGAATGTCCGTAGACATCCTACAGAATAAGTGGTTTTTAAAAGTAGGCTCTGTTTTCCAAAGCCAATTTAATGTACGTAAGTGGGCAAACAAGTATTCGCATTCAGATCTATAGGATTCCATTTTAATTGGATAATTGCCCAGAGGGAGTAATCTGATCTCCTGCGAAGATCCAAAGCCAAACGTGTGGGTAACCCAATATGCACCTCCGATCAAGCAGAAAGCTCCTAGCAAAAAAAATAAAATAAAAAAATAATCAAGTGGTCTTCCCTGTCCATCAAAACTCAGCAAGGTACCCCCACAGAGAACAGCATTACTTTGTGAAAATAATATTTACACAGACCAACCCACATAAAAGGAAGCGTGCATTTGGAGAGACGCGCTGCAGATGAGACGTCAAGTCTTAAAAGAAATACAGAGTAAACGCCTGGTTTTGTAGTTTGTGCTTCTTGCTTGCTGGGAGCAAACAATGTAAAACTAGGAAAAAAAGAGGATAATCTGAAAGTAATCCTTTGGCTAGGTTCACACACTACGCTTAACCCACAATTGCGATCTGTGTGCTTTCCGCTCATGATTTGTTTTGGTGTTAGCTACTATGGTTTGTAAACCGTGGTAAACAGCCCGTAACTTAATGAAGTAGGAAGCCAGCCTTTTTTTTGCTAAACCTAGTAAGTTTCAAGGCCTTAGAAAAAGCCAGAGTTAGCTCTGTATTAATTGCTCTAACCAACAATACTACTCTAAGGAGAAACATTAGTTCTGGCAAGCTACCTCAAGTACATTTGAGGTAGAACGATTTTATTGTATATACTTGCAGGGGAGCCAAGAATGTTAGGCAACAAAATAACTTCCCCAAAATTGAGTTTGGCTTATCTTAACACCTTCTAAAAGGACCTATGTACCACGAGTCCTTGACTTACGACAACAATGGAGCCCCAAATTTCTGTTACTGAGCGAGTCAGTGGTTAAATGAGTTTTGCCCCATTTTACAACCTTTGGTGCCACAGTTGTTAAGCAAATCACTGCAATTGTTAAGTTAATCACCCAGGTCAGGGGTAGGCAACCTTGCCTCGTGGACTTCAACTCCCAGAATTCCTGAGCCAGCCATGCTGAGGGGAAAGGGAGAGGTTTCCATGCTGAGCCAGGCCGGCTCAGGAATTCTGGGAGTTGGAGTCCATGAGTCATAAATGAGCCAAGGTTCCCTCCCCCTGGCCTAGATTAGTAGTAGGCAACCTTGGCTCTTTTATGACTCGTGGACTTCAACTCCCAGAATTCCTGAGCCAGCCATGCTGAAGAGAAATGGAGAGGTTTCCATGCTGAGCCATGCGGGCTCAGGAATTCTGGGAGTTGAAGTCCACGAGTCATAAAAGAGCCAAGGTTGCCTACCCCTGACCGAGGTTGTTAAGTGAATCAGGCTTCCCCATTGACTTTGCTTGTCAGAAGGTGGCAAAAAAGGGGAATCAGGTGATCCCGGGACACTGCGACCGTCATAAATGTGAGTCACTGGGCAAGTGTCTGGATTTTGATCACTTGACCCTGGGGATGCTGCAAAAGACGTAAGGGTGAAAAATGGTCATCACTCACTTTCCCCCCACGCTGTTGTAACTTTGAACATCGGTCACATCGGTCAATGGAGAATTTGACAATTATTCAAAACAGCTTATAATACCTTGTGATGATGCCTCTAACCCAGGGGTCTTCCAACTTGGCCCTTTGATGACTTGTGGACTTCAACTCCCAGAATTCCTCAACTAGCGTGCCTGGCTGAGGAATTCTGGGAGCTGAAGTCCACAAGTCATCAAAGGGCCAAGTTTGAAGAACCCTGCTCTAACCCCATCAAACATTCACATCTGCCTATCCCAGGTCCTTGCGAAGGACTTGATAGGTGGATAAAAATGTCAAATCCAGTCCGAACATCTGGCTGACTGTGCAACAAACTGTAACAACAACAACAACAATAATAATACATGTAGTCCTCGACTTACAATCACAATTGAGCCCAAAGTTTCTGTTGCTCAGTCAGACATTTGTAAAGTGCGTTTTGCCCATTTTATGACTTTTCTTGCCACAGTTGTTAAGTGAATCTCTGCAGTTGATAAGTTAGTAACCTGGTTATTAAGTGAATCTGGCTTCCCCCGTTGACTTTGCTTGTCAAAAGGTCGCAAAAGGGGATCGCGTGACCCCGGAACACAGCAACGGTTCATAAGTATGAGCCCGTTGCCTAGCATGTGAATCTGGATCACGCGATCACAGGGGAGGCTACCAAGGTTGCAACTGTGAAAAAAAATGGTCATTAATAATAATAATAATAATAATAATAATAATAATAATAAAGTTGGAAGGGACCTTGGAGGTCATCTAGTCCAACCCCCCCCTGCTCAGGCAGGAAACCCTATACCATTTCAAACAAATGGCTGTCCAGTCACTTTCTCCAGGGCTTGTTGTACTTTTGAACAGTCACTAAATGAACTGTTGTAAGTTGAGGACTGCTTGCAAGGGTGGACAAGTAGCAGAGGCCGTGAGGAAGAGCAGGAACCAAAGGTCAATTTGTAAGTCTTGGACCAAAACTTGGAGACTTCTGTTTCCTGAATTCTTTTTTTTTGAAGTTTAGATCTTTGTGTGAAGTTTCCAAAATCCAAGGCCTGTTGCTTATTTATTATCCCTCAGTGCTCTAGCGTCACTAAATGAACTGTTGTAAGTTGAGGACTGCTTGCAAGGGTGGACAAGTAGCAGAGGCCGTGAGGAAGAGCAGGAACCAAAGGTCAATTTGTAAGTCTTGGACCAAAACTTGGAGACTTCTGTTTCCTGAATTCTTTTTTTTTGAAGTTTAGATCTTTGTGTGAAGTTTCCAAAATCCAAGGCCTGTTGCTTATTTATTATCCCTCAGTGCTCTAGCGTCACCTGCAGAATGCACCAGGCGGGAAGCCGAGCCCTGCTCAGGTATCCGAGATGTGTGAATGCAGCCAGCCGATAGAAGCCAGGAGCGCTGGGGAATTCCTGGGGAGCGCTTATCGTTGCTGGTACCAGATTAGCGGTGGCCACTGGTTTCCAGTTACCGGTGTTGAGAACGCCGAAGGAAATCTGGTGCTCTCAATAAAGCAGGCCCGGCCTGTGAGGAGCTGCTGCCCCAGAGGACCCTGGTTGGCTGCGGAGACGTGTAATTAAGATGCCCTGAAACCCTTCACCTGAACCTGTAATTACCTGGATGGTATCAGGAAGGCCGGTTGTTGCAAACAGTGGCTTCATTCAGGTTTTTTTTTCCATACTCTGCCGATCTAAGAAACAGCAGGGGGGGGTGCGTGCAGGGGGAGGGAAGCCAGATCCATATTTTAATCTTCCTGATAATAATAAGGACCTCCATGCTTGTTTAGGGGGGGGGTTGGGGAAGGTGAAAAGTGAACACGGCAGGCTCTCCAAATCTGTCAGTGACCACAATAACAGAGTTGGAGGGGGCCTTGGAGGTCTTCTAGTCCAACCCCCTGCTCAGGCAGGAAACCCTATACCATTTCAGATAAATGGCTGCTCAGTTTCTTCTTAAAAACTTCCAGTGTTGGAGCATTCACAGCTTCTGGAGGCAGGTTGTTCCACTGGTTAATTGTTCTCACTGTCAGGAAGTTTCTCCTTAGTTCTAAGTTGCTTCTCTCCTTGATGAGTTTCCATCCATTCCTTCTTGTCCTGCCTTCAGGCGCTTTGGAGAATAGCTTGACTCCCTCTTCTTTGGGCAGCCCCTGAGATACTGGAACACTGCTATCATGTCCCCCCTCGTCCTTCTCTTCATTAAACTAGACATACCCAATTCCAAGCAGCCGTTCCTTATATGCTTTAGCCTCCAAATCCCTAATCATCTCTGTTGCTCTTCTCTGCACTCTTTCCAGAGTCTCAACATCTTGTTTATATCAAGGCAACCATGACTGGACACAGTGTCCCAAGTGTGGTCTTACCAAGCCTTTGCAATTCTCAAGGGTGTTTGGAGGTCCCACAGTCCTAAATGATACCGCTTACCTTTCTCAGTGACTGCCAGGAACAGAAGCTATATACGGATGATCAAGGAAAGTCAAAGTAGTATTCACAGAAGTGAAAATCTGCAGCTCAGGGGTGAACTGTGGGGGTCCTTGGTGCTCTCTGAGCTTGGTGGTTTTCTTACAGATGTTTCATGACCCAACTAGGTAGCATCATCAGTGCTAGAAGGGGGTTTGTAGAGAGAGGAGGAGGAGGAGGAGGAGGAGGAAGAGGTGGATTTTGGAGTCCTTGGTGCTCTCTGAGCTTGGTGGTTTTCTTGCAGATGTTTCATGACCCAACTAACTAAAATCCTCAGTGATAGAAGGAAGGGGGGTTGTGGGTGTGTGGAAAGGAGGAGGAGGAGGAGGAGGAGGAGGAGGAGGAGGAGGACTGTGGGATCCTTGGTATTCACTGAGCTTGATCGTTTTCTTGCCGACATTTCATTACCCAACTAGGTAACATCATCAGTGCTAGAAGTGAATGGGGTCTCTGGAGAGAAGGAGGGGCAGGAAGAGGAAGACAACGATTGTGAGGGTCCTTGGTATTCACTGAGCTTGGCAAAACTCACTTAACGACTGTCTCACTTAGCAACAGAGAGGTTGGGCTCAATTGTGGTTGTAAGACGAGGACTACCTGTACAGGCAAATTGTCCTCAGTGTCTGGAATTAAGGAGAAACTTCCTGACAGTGAGGACAATTAATCAGTGGAACAGCCGGCCTCCAGAAATTGTAGGTGCTTCATCACTGGAGTTTTTAAAGAAAAGACTAGACAGTCACCTGTCTGAGATGGTATAGGTTCTCCTGCTTGAGTGGGGGGCTGGACTAGAAGACCTCCAAGGTCCCTTCCAGCTCTAGTCTATTCTACTCCCTGCCCCAAACCTGCATTTACCTGTCTTAAGGGTGAAGAAATGCTTCAAACCGCATTCCGATCACGTGCAGGTAATTTTGGTCTATTTTTTACGATTCGGTGTGTGTTACCAGTCAAAGTTGAATTTACTATCCTGATGCACCCGGTGTGACTTTTTTTCCCCTCCTCCTTTAGAATCACCTCTAAGAACTGTGTCTACCTTTCTGGCCGCTGATATCTGATGAAGTTAAAGGCAAATCTTGTTCCCCTAAGAAAATTTTATGAGTCTACATTTCTGATGCTGTGGCTGCTGTCACGTTTCCAGGGCCATAAACACATTGCCCGCCACGTGGGGGACTGCCGTGGCGCCACACCACTGTCTCTCTCTCTCTCTCTCTCTCTCTCTCTCTCTCTCTCTCTCTCCCTCTCTCTCGCTCCCTCCCTCTCTCTCCCTCCCTCTCCCTCCCTCTCTCTCCCTCCCTCCCTCTCCCCCTCTCTCCCTCTCTCTCTTTCTCTCTCTCTCCCCCCTCTCACTCCCTCTCTCTCTCTCCCTCCTTCTCTCTCGCTCCCTCTCGCTCCCTCTCTCTTGCTCCCTCCCTCTCTCCCTCCCTCTCTCTCCTTCCCTCTCTCTCTCTCTCCCTCCGTCTCCCCCTCCCCCTCTCTCTTTCTCTCTCTCCCCCCTCTCTCTCTTCCTCCCTCTCTCGCTCCCTCTCCCTCGCTTCCTCTCCCTCCCTCTCCCTCCCTCCCTCTCTCTCTCCCTCCCTCCCTCTCCCACTCCCCCTCTCTCCCTCTCTCTCTCTTTCTCTCTCTCTCTCTCCCTCCCTCTCTCTCTCCCTCCCTCTCCCCCTCCCCCTCTCACCAACTGAACAAGGGCAGATTTGCTCCCTCCCTCTCTCGCTCCCTCTCCCTCCCTCTCTCTCGCTCCATCCCTCTCTCTCTCTCTCCCTCCCTCTCTCTCCCTTCCTCTCTCTCCACCTCCCCCTCTCACCAACTTTTTTTTTTGCTTAAAAACGGTGGCCAGAAAAGTCGTAAAATGGGCTGAAACTCACTTAGCTAACCGTCTCACTTAGCAACGGAAATTTTGGACTCAATGCGGCCGTAAGTCAAGGACTACCCTGCATAGAGTCAGAACGAGAGGTAATGTGGAAGGGCGGGCTTAGGGTCTGTCGATTCCTCTTTGAAACTCACAAAGGCTTTACGTGCATCTGTTTTCCCCGTTTTGTGGCTGTAAATTCAATAAATTTATTACCTGCTCCTCAAAGAACTGCCCCCTTAGGGTCTGTCTTGACTTTCCTGCTAAATCGATTTTAGTGGCCGATGCTGGGATATACATTATAAGCGGGAAAGAGTGTCTTTTCCCTACATTATGTGTAATTTTATATACTTTTATAAAGTCTCCATACTCTCCTCCCTGAAATGCCTTTGGCTTGGTTCTGCCCAGTTGACTCGCTGCCTATTCTCCAATTCCTCATATTTTTTGGCAATTTCTTCCTGAAGTTTTGGTCCCACTGAGGCAGTTAAAACCATTCCCCTCACTCTGATCCAACTCGCTGATGGTCACCAGCGCCGTCGTTCTTGCATGTGGCCCTTCTCCAGACATACCCTCAACACGATTACTTTTTTTACTTTACTTTACTTTTATTTAGACTTATATGCCGCTCCTCTCCGAAGACTCGGAGCGGCTTACAACATATACAAAACATCAAACAATCTAAGTCCAAATCAAAAGTATTAAAAATAAACACCCAGCACACATACATCTTTCAAACAACAATCCACAATCATCCCCAGGCCTGCCGGCAAAGATAAGTTTTCAGATTCTTTCGGAAGGCCGGGAGAGTGGGAGAAACGTGGACTTCAAGGGGCAGTTTGTTCCAGAGGGTGGGCGCCACAACAGAGAAGGCCCTCCCCCTAGGGCCCGCCAGACGACATTGTTTCGCTGACGGGACCCGGAGGAGGCCGACCCTGTGCGCTCTCACCGGTCGTAGGGAAGTATGTGGCAGAAGACGGTCCCGTAAATATCCTGATCCAGAGCCATATAGGGCTTTATAGGTAATAACCAGCACTTTGAATTGCGCTCGGAGACCGATAGGCAACCAATGCAGCATGCGGAGGGTTGGCAAAATGTGGGCACAACGTGGAAGGCCCACAATTGCTCGCGCAGCTGCATTTTGCACTAATTGTAGTCTCCGAACACTCTTCAAGGGTAGCCCCATGTAGAGAGTGTTGCAGTAGTCGATCCTCGAGGTGACAAGGACATGTGTGACTGTGAGGAGAGACTCCCGATCCAAGTAAGGACGCAACTGGTGCACCAGGCGAACCTGGGCAAATGCCCCCCTCGCCACAGCCGATAAATGATGTTCCAATGTCAGCTGTGGATCGAGGAGGACACCCAAGTTGCACACCTTCTCCGAGGGGTTTATAGCTTTACCCCCCAGGGTAATGGAAGGACAGATTGAAGCGTCCTTGGGAGACATAACCCACAGCCACTCTGTCTTGTCGGGGTTGAGCCTCAATCTGTTAACGCCCATCCAGACCCTCACAGCTTCCAGACACTAGCACATCACCTCAACCGCTTCACTGATTTGGCCAGTAATCTCACACAAAGGTGGAGGACTTTGGCCCCTTTAGGACTCGTGGACTTCAACTCCCAGAATTCCTGAGCCAGCCGTGCTGAGGGGACAGAGAGAGGTCTCCATGCTGAGCTATAGTGGCTGAGGAATTCTGAGAGTTGAAGTCCACAAGCCATAAAAGGGCTGTAGTTCCCCACCTGTGATCTATAGCCGATCAAGCAAAGCGGGCATGTTGCGGATCCTATCACCCAGAGCGCGTCTGTAATTCTATATACAGGCAGTCCTGGACTTGCCTACACTTCATTTAGTGACTGTCCCAATTTACAACGGCACTAAAAAAGGGGACTTATGGCCCTTCTCCACACTTACGACCATTGCAGCATTGTAAGTGTGGAAACCGGTCATAACTCACTTTTTTTCAGTGCTGTTGTAACTATGAAAGGTCACTAAACGAACGGTTGTAAGTTGAGGACTACCTATTTGGGGTCGGCCTGGAAACAGGTCCTGGGACTGAGAACTCAAAAGCAACACTCTCCAGGCCTTAGCTGGGCAGCCTGTCAACGGAAGAAAAAGAGGTTTTTATTTTTATTTTTTCCTCTTGTTTTTGCATTCCAACCAATTACCCTTCCTTGTTCCCGCAACGGCGGCTCCGATCATAAAAATTCATAACTTAGTTACATTAAAACACACACACACACAAACACACACACACACACACACACACACCCCTAAATATCTCCATCCGTGCCCAGTCGAATCAATTATGCCGCCGTTGTGTCGAGCGGCAGAGGGCAGGGCCTCCCCACCATGTTGGAAGAAGCAGGAGGGCTATAAAATGTGCTGCAAAATCAATTAAAGATGAAAAACACACAACTCTCTTGCAACTTGGCGATAGGGAGGGGTGGGGGGGTGGTGGCAAGCGATAGAGCCTTGATAAGGGAAGGCGCCATGCGAAGCGTATCTGCAAGCAGAAAGCCATCAAAGAGACAGATAAGCATCTTCAGAGAGTACAAGGCGCACACACGGGTCATAAGAGACGAATCACTTCCTGGTTTGTGATGGATAGTAAAAATTTATGACCTATTAACCTTCCGCCAGCCTTTCAAAAAAATAAAGTACAGAAAGGGGGTGACTTTCCAATAAACTGGTCATCGTCAAGATCTGTAAAGCCATTTTGGGATGGGGGTCAGCAGGAAGACAGACTATTTACTGTACAACAAGAACATTTACTGTACAACGAGAAAGACGAGGAGGACTTTAGGCAGCAGAAGTGGGGAAAAAAAGATCTTTGGATCAAGAAGTTTTTATTCTGACGCCGCTTAAGTGTTTCCTGCCTTTGTTCATAAGGAACCAGGAACAGGCAGGAACCAGGGCAAGGGATGGAATCACCTGGCCGGAGAAAAAGGGGGAGAATGGGGACAGGAGGAGCCCCTTCTGGGGATCCGTTGCCCAGGTTCGTCCCCCAAAATGTAGAAGTCAGTTCTGGATCAGGAAAAGGAGAAATGCCGGTGGTTCAAGGGAGTTTATGCACTACGAGGAAACTGGTCCATCCCCCAAAATGGATGCATAAGATCAGGGGTAGGCAACCTTGGCTCTTTTATGACTGGTGGACTTCAACTCCCAGAATTCCTGAGTCAGCTGGCTCAGCATGGAAACCTCTCTATTTCTCCTCAGGATGGCTGGCTCAGGAATTCTGGGAGTTGAAGTCCAGGAGTCATAAAAGAACCAAGGATGCCTACCTCTGGCCTAGGCCTAAAACGCTTTATGACTTGTGGACTTCAACTCCCAGAATTCCTGAGTCAGCATGGGGGAACTATGGCCCCTTCATGACTGGTGGACTTCAACTCCCAGAATTCCTGAGCCAGCATGGCTCAGCATGGAAACCTCTCTATTTCTCCTCAGGATGGCTGGCTCAGGAATTCTGGGAGTTGAAGTCCAGGAGTCATAAAAGAACCAAGGATGCCTACCTCTGGCCTAGGCCTAGAACGCTTTATGACTCGTGGACTTCAACTCCCAGAATTCCTGAGTCAGCATGGGGGAACTATGGCCCCTTCATGACTGGTGGACTTCAACTCCCAGAATTCCTGAGCCAGCATGGCTCAGCATGGAAACCTCTCCCTTTCTCCTCAGCGTGGCTGCCTCAGGAATTCTGGGAGTTGAAGTCCATGAGTCATCAAAGAGCCAAGGTTGTCTACCCCTGATCCATAGTATACAGGTAGTCCTTGACTTACAACGATTTGAAGATACCACGGCACTGAAAAAAGTGACTTAAGACCGTTTTTCACACTTACGACCGTTGCAGCATCCCCACGGTCATATGATCAAAATTCGGACGCTTGGCAACTGGTTTATGTTTACGACGGTTGCAGTGTCCTGGGGGGGGGTCACGTGATCCCCTTTTGCGACCTTCTGGTGAGCAAAGTCAATGGGGAAGCCAGATTCACTTCACAACCGGGTTGACTAACGTAACAACTGTAGAGATTTACGTAACGCCTGTGGCAAGAAAGGTCTTAAAATGGGGAAAACTCACTTAACAAATGTCTCGCTTAGCAACATACATTTTGGGCTCCGCTGTGGGCATGAGTACCTGTATTTCCTGAGAGTGAGAACAATTAACCAGCGGAACAACCTGCCTCCAGAAGCTGTGAATGCTGGACGTTTTTAAGAAGAGACTGGACAGCCTTTTGTCTGAAATGGCGTAGGGTTTCCTGCCTGAGCAGGGGGTTGGACTAGATGACCTCCAAGGTCACTTCCAACTCTTGTTATTCTGTTAATCAAGGAGAGAAGCAACTTAGAATTAAGGAGGAATTTCCTGACAGTGAGAACAATTAATCCATGGAACAATTTGCCTCCAGAAGTTGTGGGTATTCCAACACTGGAGGTTTTCGAGAAGAGACTGGGCAGCCATTTGTCTGAAATGGTGTAGGGTTTCCTGCCTGAGCAGGGGGCTGGACTAGATGATCTCCAAGGTCCCTTCCAACTTTTTATTATTATTATTATTATTGTTATTGTTGTTGTTGTTGTGTAGTAGAGTAATTAATGTACAAGCATTACAATTGGAGAGGCTTAACAAGTGTGGTGGAGTCCTTGATGATGTTACCCAGTTTGGTAATCAAACGCCTGCAAGAAAACCACCATGTTCAGAGAGCATTAAAATCCCTCAGTCTTCCTCCTCCTCCTCCTCCTCCTCCTCCTCCTCCTCCTTTCCGCACACCCCACTCTCTTCTAGCACTGATGGTAGCAACAGCACTTAGACCTATATACCGTTTCACAGTGCTTTACAGCCCCCTCTAAGCGGTTTACAGAGTCAGCATATTACCTGCCAACAATCTGGGTCCTCATTTTACCTAGTCTGGTCACGAAACGTCTGCAAGAAAACCACCCAGTTCACAGAGTACCGAGGACCCCACAGCTACAAATATTCTCTCCTATAGGTATTCCGGAGTTCTTAGTTCCCGATGGGAAAATCTGAAGCCTTGGCTTTTTCTTCTTAAATTAGACTTCCCCCTCCTGACCCTTTCAAACAGAGGGCTGCCTTCTGCCCGTGGGAGAGACAGACAAGCAGAAGGAAGAAGGTGGGGTCGCTGGCCTTCTGCCTACATTGGCTTGGCTGCATTCACAAGTGGCAGACTGGGACATGCAGAGGTGACAAAACATACCTGTGCGTGCCATCAAACGTTGCAGCATGTTGGCACTTTCAATCTTCAGGAGTTTATGGCACGCTTGCGGCAAACCTCCTGAGATCTCATGAAATTTGGAATCTTGGATCTGGGTGGCTTTAAAGTTGCGGGGATCTGGAGACTCCATCAAAGGTGGGGGGGCCAGAGAGACCTCTATTTTATGGTAAACCACACATTAAACCACCTTGCAATGACGAATGTTTACTTGAAAGAGATACTGGATGGAGAATAAGCAGGCAACAGATAAGGTGCAGCAGACTATTTTGGAAATCACCCAGTTCTGCAGAGTAAGTTCTGCAGAGACAATATTTGAAGAGTCTCTGGTGGTATAGAGACTATTTGTCCCTATTTAAAAAGTCTGAAATGGGTGGAAGCTCGTTAAAGAGAGATCCAGCGAGGAGGAGGAAATTCCTGTCAGTGAGAACAATTAATCAGTGGGTCAGCTTGCCTCCTGGAGTTGTGGGTGCTCCATCACTGGAGGTTTTCAAGAAAAGATTGGAGAGAAAGAGAGAGAGAAAGAGAGAGAGAAAGAGAGAGAGAGAGACAGAGAGAGAGAGAGAGAGAGAGAGAGAGAGAGAAAGAGAAAGAGAAAGAAAAGAAAAGAAAAGAAAAGAGATAGGAAGAAAGGAGAGAGAGACACAGAGAGAAACAGACAGAGAAAGAAAAAGAGAGAAAGAGAAAGAGATAGGAAGAAAGAAAAGGAGAGAAAAAGAGAAAGAGAGAAAGAGAAAGAGGAAAGAGAGAGAGAAGGATAAAGAATAAGAGAGAAAGAGAGAGAGAGAAAGAAAAAGAGAAAAAGAGAGACAGGAAGAAAGAGAGAGAAAGAGACAGAGAAAGTAGAGAGAAAGAGAGAAAGAAAAAGACAAAGAGAGAGGAAGATATAGGAAGAAAGAGAGAGAAAGAAAGAAAAAGAAAGAAAAAGAGAAAGAGAGAGAAAGTAGAGAAAGAGAAAGAAAGAGAAAAAGAGAGAAAGGAAGAAAGAGAAAAAGAGAGAAAGGAAGAAAGAGAGAGAGACAGAAAGAAAAAGAGAGAGAAAAAGAAAGAGATAGGAAGAAAGAGAGAGAGAGAGAGAGAGAGAGAGAGAGAGAGAGAGAGAGAGAGAGAGAGAGAGAGAGAGAGAGAATATGGTAGTTGCTTTCCCATTCTTGGCCCTGTTTAGACAACTTGCACAAATCAATTTTGTTTCTGTGGTTCGGTTTCCTCCGACAGTTTAAACCTCAATTCAATCACCAGGCTCCAGGGATTTCTGAACCACTGAAGATTAAAACCCTCCTCCAGCCCCAAGTGTTTTTTACTAATGTTGTGTGTTTAATAACTCCACTTATGAGCAATTTTGTTAGGAGGAGGAGGAGGGAAAAAAAAAAAAAGAAGATAAATCCGAGCCTGAACAAACCTCTGGAAGTGATAGAGCTGAATTTTTAAAAGTCAAATTGCCCTGCACTTGCCCTTGGATAAGTGCGGGAACGCTGCAGCCAGGCATTACGGAAACTGCCTATCAGGGCGATCTCTCATACCGAGTCAGCGCCAAAAAACCTGCAAAGTCATGTTCAAGTAACGCCACGCCAACAACACTTGTGAGGATCGCCCAAGCGATAAGGGTCCTTGCTGAGGAACTGACCAGGAGCACTGACCGGGGACAGACGCGACATTTTTAAAAAGAGAGCAAGTCAACTTTCCGGTTTAGAAAAACCAGGCGGTCCTCGACTTACCACCGCAGCCGAGCCCAAGAATTTCTGTTGCTAAGTGAAACATTTGTTAAGTGAGGTTTGCTCCACTTGATGACTTTTGTCTTGCCACAAGAACTGAATCCCTGCAGTTGGTAAGTTTGTAACACGGTTGTTAAGTGAAACGCGCTTATCCCATTGAGTTGGCTGGTCAGGTCGCAAAACGGGATCCTCCTCCCCCCCAGGACACTGCGACCGTCATAAATAGGAGTCAAGTTGCCAAGCGTTCTGAATTTTGATCACCTGACCATGGGGATGCTGCCAACGGTCGTAAGTGTGAAAACTGGTCATAAGTCACTTCTTTTCAGAGATAAGTGTGAAAGCTGGTCATAAGTCACTTTTTTCAGAGATAAGTTTGAACGGTCACTAAATGAACTGTTGTAAAAGGAGGACTACCTGTATATCGCTTTAAAAAAAAAAGATTCCTGAATAAAATACCATTTTGTGCAACTGTTGGCGGAAACAAAACAACCGGCTTGTTAATCTGAATTAAATCTGATTAAACAGGCAACTTTCTTTGGAGGAAAGATCCTGGCGCTGAAGCTCAAATACTTTGGCCACCTCAGGAGAAGAGAGAGGATTCTTTGGGAAAGACACCGATGTTGGGAAAGAGGGAAGGTGAAAGGAGAAGGGGATGGTGGAGGAGGAGAAGGTTAGATGGGTGTCGTCAACGCAACACACGTGATTTTGGGCAAAACACCGGGAGACGGTAGAGGGCCTGGTATGATATCAGAAGAACATCAGCAGAACTTCCAGATTCAGCCACAGTTTTGTTCCATACGGTTATCAACCTTGTGAACTTTCAAGCTTCCTCTTTCCGCTACGTATTCAAGATGGACAGTGATTCAAATTTATACGAGGGCAATTCGGAAATAAACCTCCGTTTGGTTATCGATGACGGACACTCGCAGAGACAGAACTTTTATTATACACCTTAGAAGACGACAACATTACATTACTTTTTGACATAGTCGCATTCAAATTGAGGCACTTGTCATAACGTCACACAAGGTTTGAAATTCCTTAGTCGTAGTCACTCAGCGCCAAATCTGGGCTATAGGGGTGTGTGTGATCAAAAAGACCCTGGCGGAACTGCTTCACAAGTTCTTGGGTATGTCTAGCGGTGAGCGGGCAAGCATTGTCATGAACCAACACCACACCGGAAGTCAGCATGCCCTGACACTTGTTATGGATGGCTGGTCTGAGTTTTCATAACGTTTCACAGTAGATGTCTGAACGGATGGTCAAACCAGGCTCCGGGAACGTCATTAGCTGTACTCCTTTGGCATCTTCACATTTGGCGGGATTTTCCATAGCACCACTTCCGGTGTGGTGTCGGTTATATCGAAAAGTAATGTAATGTTGTAGTTTTTTAAGGCGGGGGTCCCCAACCCCCATCTGTGGACTGGTACTGGGCCGCAGCATGTCAGCAAAGGGTCTGCACAAACAAGCAAAGCCCCATCATCCGTGGGATGCAGGAAGCACACGGAACCACACGGAACCACACACTCTCCGGGCCGTGGAAAAATCTCTGCCCAAAAGGTTGGAGCCCTCTGTTTTAAGGTGTGTAATAAAAGTTCTGTATCTGCGAGCGTCTGTCCTTGATAACCAAACGGAGGTTTATTTCCGAATTGCCCTCGTATGTATTTATATGTAAGGGTGTAGGTATATGCACATGTTGTATATAGCCTGTTTATATGTATGTTATGTATGTGTACACTTTTGGAGAGCAGGCAACAGAATTTCATTTTTAATGTGTGCCAGTGTGCCCGCAGCAAAAAAAAAAAAAATGACCATTAAGGTTATCTTATCTTATATGGTCCACGGGGTTGCAAATAGGCGGATCCAACTTAACGATTGAACAGCAATCAAATAGGCAACCAGGTCAAAGGGTTTTCATTCAGATTATTGTTTTGTTGTTCATGCCAAAACAGGACCTATGGAACCATTCCAGGTTTCATTCAGAGTCTTGAGTTCTGATCCACTCTACTCTTGAAAATAAATGGCCGTTTTTCAACATCTCACAATGCTTTAGAGGATCACTTGCGTATCGAAGACTGATCGCAACGAGTCAAGTCTTTTCCCTACCCCGAGCAATCTTCTGTCACATGGGGCTTAAGGGCTCTCCTCTAGTGGTGGGATTCAAATAGGTGAACAACCGGTTCTCTATGTCGAATTCTGGGCCCGGGCAACAACAAATTATTTATTTATTTATTTATTCGATTTGTATGCCACTCCTCTCCGGAGACTCGGAGCGGCTAACAACATATACAAAACATCAAAGAATCTAAGTCCAATCAAAATATTAAAAATAGACACCCAACACACGTACAACTTTCGAACCGCAACCCACAATCATCCCCAGGCCTGCCGGCAAAGATAAGTTTTCAGGTTCTTTCAGAAGGCCGGGAGAGTGGGAGAAACGCGGACTTCAAGGGGCAGTTGGTTCCAGAGGGTGGGCGCCACAACAGAGAAGGCCCTCCCCCTAGAACCCGCCAAACGACATTGTTTCGCTGACGGGACCCGGAGGAGGCCGACCCTGTGCGCTCTCACCGGTCGTAGGGAAGTATGTGGCAGAAGACGGTCCCGTAAGTATCCTGGTCCAGAGCCATATAGGGCTTTATAGGTAACGACCAGCACTTTGAATTGCGCTCGGAGACCGATAGGCAACTAGCTACCGGTACTGCCGAAGTGGTGCGAACCGGCTGAATCCCACCGCTGTTCTCCTCCCCTTAACCAGCCTACAACCAATATCTTACATCCACGCAGAATGAAACAAGTCTTTGGAGGAGATCAGCTTGAAACAACACCATCCCTTCACTCAGTGAGGTCAACAGTCTCACATAAAGTTGTCCCTTGCAGTTCCAAACTTCAGAACAGGCTACACTTCATGCTGATATAAGTCTTGACCAGTAAGTACAATGTTTCTGCCATGCTCGGGTGTCATCAATAGATCTTAATCTGAATCTGAATACCATCACCAATTAGATATTGTCCTTTGGCCACAAAGACACCATCATTCCTTCCACCATACCTCAACCACAGACGGGGCGGTCTCAACTTTGAATCTCCCCAAGCAGTAATCACATGCCTTTAGCCACGACGGAACCAAGTGGTCTATTTTATCCATCCACAAAATAGCTTCAGTTTTGTTGACACACTCACAAACATTTTGCCAATGGGAAAATCCATGTGCGCTTAACCGTGAACACATTAAAAAAAAAAACAAATTGGTTTGATAGACCCATTTTCCTACCTGAGGTAGTATCAGTTGCTGAAGATCTTCCTCGTAGATCAGTAGCTGGGCATGACGATCCTGGCATGCTAACAGGCTCAGAACGTACAGGCTGGATTCTAAAAATACAACGCACACATCAGTTGGAAGGATCAGCTTGTTGAAAAGAGTTGAAGTCCACAAGCAGGGGTCTTCCAGCTTGGCCCTTTTATGACTTGTGGACTTCAGCTCCCAGAATTCCTCAGCCAGGCACGCTGGCCGAGGAATTCTGAGAGTTGAAATCCACAAGTCATCAAAGGGCCAAGTTGGAAGACCCCTGCTCTAGAACCTTTCTGTTCTGCAGAATAGCTGGATGGTTTGAGACACTCTTTGTGTTCAGACTGAAAAATAAGTCACATTTTTCAGTGCTGTTGTAAGTTCGAACCGTCACCATGCGAATGGCTATCAGTCAAGGACTACCTGCATAACACTAGGGGGAATGAGAAATAAACAACGAGTGTTTGCTTTTTTTATTTTTTGAAAAAAAAAAAAGAAGAATTAACCTGAGACTGTCCAGATCCAAATCATCGGTGTCAAAGTCCAGGAGAGGCTGTGGTGTGTCGCTGGGGCCGTGGGACTGAAGCACGGAAGAACTGGAGGAAATCACAGTGGTTTGGCCAGAAGGATGGATAGTCTTGAACTGGAACTGTGGGCCCATCCAGAGGCGCCGGTGAGGTCCAGTATGAGTCACAATTTCCACCTGGAAGGTGGAGAAGAGCAACAAAGATGATTAGGGGACTGGAGGCTAAAACATATAAGGAACGGCTGCTGGAATTGGGTATGTCTAGTTGAATGAAGAGAAGGACGAGGGGGGACAGGATAGCAGTGTTCCAATATCTCAGGGCCTGCAACTACCAGGCAGTGGCTTATTCGAAAGCGGGCCGCGCAAGGGATGAGCAAGAGTGTGCAAAGCTCCGTTCGCGTGAGTGGCGACCAACCATGCGCAGGTGAAGCTCCATGCGCACGAGCGGCGTACATACTCATGCGTGTAAAACTCCACTCACGTGAGCAGCAGCCGAGCATGTGCACCACTCAGACGAGCAATAAACAAGTGTGTGTGTGTGAAGTGCCAGTTGCACAAGCGGCAGACAAGCGCGGGAAGCTCCACTTGCACAAGTGATGGGCGCTTGTTCTTGCGCACGAAGCTCCACTCATGCATGGAAAGTGCTCACGTGAGAAGCTCCATTCGCGCGAATGGAGCTTCATGTGCGTGCACTTGCCCATCGACTGCAGGGCCCGGTTTTAAAGAGGCTTCGGCCCAGTCATGGGCCACAGCCCGGGGGTTGGGGACCCCTGTCCTAGATGACAGACCCAGAACATGCCCATTGTCTTAGATCAGGGGTGTCAAACTTGCAATGTCTCATGACATGTCGCCACGTATTACGACTTTTTTTCCATTGCCGGCAATGGGGTGGGCACGGTTTTGGCATGACGCATCTGGCCGCGGGGCGGCAATTTGACACTCCTGTCTTAGATCTAGTGGAGCGGTTCTCAACCTGTGGGTCGCAGGTCCCGCAGTCCGCCATATTTTTTTTTTTGGTCGGCCATTTTTTTGGGGGGGGGTCGGCCATTTTTTTTCCCTTTGCGACGCGGGCTGTCGCGCCACGCATGCACAATGCGGGTCCGCCATTTTTTTTTTTTTTTTTTGGTCCGCCATTTTTTTGGGGGGGTTGGCCATTTTTTTTCCCTTTTGCAATGCGGGCCATCGCGCCGTGCATGCGCGTTGCGGGCCATCGCACCGCGTATGCGTGATGCGGGCCGTCGCGCCGCGCATGCGCGATGCGGGCCGTCACGCCGCACATGCGCGTTGCGGGCCGGGGTCGAGCCCCGGAAAAGGCTGAGAACCACTGATCTAGTGGGATAGGCAGATGAAACTGGGAGGACGAGGTTTCCGAAAGAATCTTGTCCCGTGCCAATCCAGGCTCTATAGAACGACGCCAGCATATTGAATTAGACCCAGAAACCAAACTGGTAACCAACGCAGCTTGTGTAGTAGACGTATAACGTGTGCTGTACCCGGAAAATATGTAACGGCTTGTACCACTGTATTTTGCCAGTTGTCTAAAGCAGAGGCCCTCAACCTTTTGGGCACCAGGGACCGGTTCCGTGGAGAAGGGTTTTCCCACAGACTGGAGAGTGTGTGGTTTTGTGTGCTGCCTGCATCCCGCGGATGGGGCTTTGCTTGTTTGTGCGGCCTAGTTGCTGGCATGCTGCGGCCGGTCCACGGTCCGGGGGTTGGGGACCCCTAGTCTAAAGCCCCCCCCCAGGCACAACTGCTGCCTATTCCTTGAATAGGAGTCATGAGTCCAGTAAAACCCCTAAATTGCATGCAGAGTCCGTTTGGAACAGTGCCATCCCAATCTAGCACCAGAGGTGGTACATACCTAGAACCACAGGTGTGGGAAGCACACCAACCTCTGTGGCATCAAATAGAGCTAGTCCTCAACTTACAACCACAACCGAGCCCAAAATTTCTGTTGCTAAGTGAAGCAGTTGTTAAGTGAGTTTGGCCCCATTTCACGACCTTTCTCGCCATGGCTCTCAAGCCAATCACTGCAGTTGTTAAATCACAAACACAGTTAAGTGAATCTGGCTTCCCCATTGGCTTTGCTGGTCAGAAAGTCGCCAAAAGGGATCCCGTGACCCCGGGACACTGCAACGGTCATAACTATGAGTCAGTTGTAGGGATCACGTAGTCAGAGTGAAAACTGGTCATAAGTGTCATTTTTTCCAGTGTAGTTGTAATTTTGAACAGTCACTAAATGAATTGTTGTAAGTTAAAGACTACCTGAATAGGAGGGGAGAGGAGGAGGAAGAGGTGAGGAAGAGGAGGAGGAGGAAGAGGAGGAGAAGGAAGAGGAGAAAGAAGAAGGAGAAGGAAGAGGAAGAGGAGGAGGTGGAGGAGGAAGAGGAGTAGGACGAGGAGAAGGAGGAGGAGGAGAGGAGGAGAAGGAAGAGGAAGAGGAGGAGGAGGAGGAGAAGGAAGAGAAAGAGGTGAAGGAGGAGGTGGAGGAGGAGGTGGAAGAGGAGGAGGAGGAGGAGGAGGAGGAAAAGGAGAAGAGGTGGAGGAGGAGGAAGAGGAGGAGAAGGAAGAAGAAGAGGTGAAGGAGGAGGTGGAAGAGGAGGTGGAAGAGGAAGAAGAGGAGGAAGAGGAAGAAGAGAAGGAAGAGGTGAAGGAGAAGGAGGAGGAGGAGAAGGAAGAGGAAGAGGAGGACGAGGAGGAAAAGGAGGAGGAGGAAGAGGAGGAGGACGAGGAGGAGAAGGAGGAGGAGGAGGAGAGGAAGAGGAAAAGGAGGAGGATGAAGAGGAGAATGAAGAGGTGAAGGAGGAGGAGGAGGAGGAGGAAGAAGAGGAGGAGGAGGAGGAGAGAGTAGAAGGTATGCAATAGCAGAGGAAGACCTCAACAGGCAGATGTGACCGAACGTGTTCTGCTGCTCAAGCGTGCTTGCATGAAAGCGAGAGTCCTTTGGTGTCTCAGAACCTCACTCTCCTCTGTCAAGAGGGAAAGGGCAACGTGAGGACAAAGGCCTCTTGGAGAAGCAGAAACAGAAGGGGGGGCCTTTCAAAGTTACTTTTGCCCCTCCAGATGTCGGCCTTGGCCTTCTCCCACTAAGCCAAGATGCCGAATTGCACTACAGATAGTCCTTGACTTAAACCATTCAGCTAGTTCTGGACTTACAACTGTTCATTTAGTGACCGTTCAAAGTTACAATGGCACTGAAAAAAGCATTAGCAATAGCAATACTGCTTAGGACTTATATAGCGCTTCACAGTGCTTTACGGCCCTCTCTGAGGGGTTCACAGAGTCAGCCTATGGACCCCAACAATCTGGGTCCACATTTTACCGACCTCGGAAGGACGGAAGGCTGAGTCAACCATGAGCCAGTCGGCATTGAACTGCTGGCAGTGGGCAGAATCAGCCTGCAATACTGCATTCTAACCATTGCGCCACCATGAGAAAGAAGGAAGGAAGGAAGGAAGGAGGGAGAAAAGGGAGGGAGAGAAAGAAGGAAAGGAAGGAAGCAATAGCAATAATAGCTAGACTTATATACCGCTTCACAGAGCTTTCATGGCCCTCTCTAAGCAGTTTATTTGCCGCCAACAATCTGGGTCCTCATTTTACCGGCGACAGAAGGATGGAAGTCAGCATGACCGTTTCTCACACTTATGACGGTGGCCGCCTCCCCACGGTCACGTGATCAAAATCCAGACGCTTGGCAACTGACTCATATTTATGACAGTTGCAGTGTCCCAGGGGGTCACGTGCTCCCTTTCTGCCACCTTCTTCCAAGCAAAGTCAATGGGGAAGGCGGATTCACTTAACAACCGCAGTGATTCACTTAACAACCGTGCCTAGAAACATCGTAAGAGGGGGCAAAATTCACCTAAAACCTGTTTCGCTTAGTAACAGGAACCTCGGGTTCAACTGCCTGTATTCCAGCTGACTGCCGACTGTGATGACAAGCGTTTTCCCTTTCTTTTACTTTTTTCATGTTCCAACGTGGTCTTCTTCTTGCCGGGCAGCTGTTTGGAGGCTGGAGGGAAGAGCAAACAGGCCATTCCGTGCGCTGTCAACATTTTGCTTTTTCAAAGGGCGGCACAAGCCGTCTGCCTGACGCATGGAGGCTCTTGCACCCCACGCTGCGAATCAGGCCGCAACGCAAACAGGCTGTCGACGACGTGGAGCCCCCATGCCGTCAGCTCCCCAGAGAGCCGAGAGGTAAACAGATGCTCCTGCCATTCCAGCAAAGACGAGGAGGCAGATGTTCCCGGTCACCCCCTCGAAAAAACGCACAGGGCCCGACATATTGTGTCTCCTTCCCGATGACAGCACGCATTAGCCACTTCCCTAATTGAGGAGCGGAGGCGAAGGGCCCTGTCCCCTTTGTCACATGGACGATCTGCCGGATCACACTTCCATCTGGAAAAACAGACCAAACCCTGCGGGCTTTTCAGCTGAAAGCGAGTGGCGGATGGCGACCCTCGTTTGTTGTGAGTGTGGAGGAGATGCGGGTGTGTGTGTGTGTGTGTGTGTTAACAAAAGGCAGGAGTTCCCCAACAGCCCTCCCTGAGCTGTTGAGGAACTCAAAAGGATTCCTGATGGGAATCCTTTTGGGAAAAGGAAGGGAGGTTCCAAAGGAATCCAATAGGTCCACATCAATGCCGCAGGAACATGACGCACATCCGAACAATCTAAATCCAGTGATGGCGAACCTTTTAGAGACGGAGTGCCCAAACTGCAACCCAAAACCCACTTGTGCATTGTTGAGTGCTGGGTGGGTGGTGGGTGGGTGTGGCCCATTGGGTGGGCGTGGGCCCATTGGGTGGGCGTGGCTACAGTGGTAACGGCAGACTGGGTGGGACTAAAAAGTTCAATCAATCAATTCCAACTCTGCAAGATCTTTTTTTTTCTCGTGAGAAGTTGAAATTGACCGATTGAACCTTTTTTTTTTTTTTTGCACATGGCAGCGGAGGCCTAAAGCAAAAAGGTTTTATAAAACCCAGCTGAAGGCCTAGGACTGGGGCGATGGCGCGTGTGCCCACAGAGAGGGCTCTGAGTGCCGCCTCTGGCACCCGGGCCATAGGTTCGCCACCACTGATCTAACGTGGACATCGGTCTCTGGAGATTCTCAACCATCCAGATGACGATTGTCCCAAAGGTGCTTTCCCTCCTCACCCAAAAGGCAACTGGACTCTCTTGTTATTTTTCTCATCCTAAGGAGATTCTTCAGTTCTTCTTCCGAAGAACCTCTCACCTTTTCTGCTTTCCCAGGACCGACACATCTTTTTATTGCTATTGTTATTTTACTGTGTTTATTATATTTATATAATTAATACATTTATTATACTATTTAATACTACTACTACTACTACTACTACTACTACTACTACTACTACCGTACTACTACTACTACTACTACTACTACTACTACTACTACTACTAATAATAATAATAATAATAATAATAATAAAGTTGGAAGGGACATTGGAGGTCATCTAGTCCAATCCCCTGCTCAGGCAGGAAACCCTATACCATTTGATGTTATTGTTTTGTTATTTTATTTATTTTATCTTATTATAAGGTAAATAAGATAAAGGAGACTGGAGGCTAAATCATATAAAGAACGGTTGCTGGAATTGCGTATTTCTAGTTTAATGAAGAGAAGGACCAGGGGTGACATGATAGCGGTGTTTCAGTATCTCAGGGGCTACCCCAAAGAAGAGGGAGTCAAGCTATTCTCCAAAGCACCAGAAGGCAGGACGACAAGCAACGGATGGAAACTCACCAAAGAGAGAAGCAACCTGGAACTAAGGAGAAAATTCCTGACAGTGAGAACAATGAACCAGTGGAACCACCTGCCTCCAGAAACGGTGAATGCTCCAACACTGGAAGTTTTTAAGAAGAGACTAGACAGCCATTTGTCCGAAATGGTATAGGGTTTCCTGCCTCAGCAGGGGTTTGGACTAGATGACCTCCAAGGTCCCTTCCAACTCTGATATTCTGTTCTGTTCAGATGGCTAACAGACTGCCTTCCTATACTTAAGGAACTCACAGAGAGGAGGGGTTCAAGCTATTCTCCAAAGCACCTGAAGGCACGACAAGAAACAACAGATGGAAACTAATCAAGGAGAGAAGCAACCTGGAACTAACCAGTGGAACGACTTGCCTCCAGAGGTTGTGAATGCTCCAATACGGGAGATTTCCAAGAGGAGACTGGACAACAGTTTATCTGAAATGGCATAGGTTTTCCTGCCTGAGCAGGGGGTTGGACTAGAAGACCACCCAGGTCCCTTCCAACTCTTGTTATTCTGTGGCTTTGTTGTTCTATTATTTTGCTTCTGTTCTGCTGATACTTTTTTTCATTTTTTCCTTTTTAACAGATTTATTCATTTGTTTATTTATTTGTTGGATTTATATGCCGCTCCTCTCCAAAGACTCCAAAGATATGAGCCGCCTGGAGTAGCCCTATTTATTTATTTATTCGATTTGTATGCCGCTCCTCTCCGGAGACTCGGAGCGGCTTACAACATATACAAAACATCAAAAAAAAAATCTAAATCCAATCAAAATATTAAAAAATAGACACCCAACACACGTACAACTTTCGAACAACAACCCACAATCATCCCCAGGCCTGCCGGCAAAGATAAGTTTTAAGGTTCTTTCGGAAGGCCGGGAGAGTGGGGGAAACGCAGACTTCAGGGGGCAGTTGGTTCCAGAGGGTGGGCGCCACAACAGAGAAGGCCCTCCCCCTAGGACCCGCCAAACGACATTGTTTCGCTGACGGGACCCGGAGGAGGCCAACCCTGTGCGCTCTCACCGGTCGTAGGGAAGTATGTGGCAGAAGACGGTCCCGTAAGTATCCTATGGCGGGACAGGGGGCAAATAAATTGATCAAATAAACCAATACTTCTCTTTCCAAGGGCTTCGCAGTACCTGAGATAGCCACTCTTCATCTTCTTGTCCACTGTGATCGGAAGCTAAGCTGTCGTAGGAATCGTGGCGGGTAATCGGTCCTGGACTCCCCAGCGGAACCACTGTGGGGGGGGGAGGGGGGAAGAGAAACAAAGCAAAGAACGAAATGAAACACAGCGAAGAGGTCAAAAAGCACATTTCAGGTAGTCCTCGCTTTACGACCACAATTTATTAGAGAGACATTGGTTAAGTGACCTCTGCCCCGTTTTACCACCTTTCTTGCCGCAGTTGCTAAGTGAATCACTGTTGTGGTTCAGATAATAACACGGTTATTAAGTGAATGTGGCCTTCCCACCGACTTTGCTCGTCAGAACGACGCAAAAAGGGGATCACGTGACACCCACCCGGGACTCCGCGACCGTCATCAATATGAAGCCGTTGTCAAACATCTTTATTTTGATCACGTGGGGATGCTGCAAGGGTCGTAAGTGTGAAAAACCGCCGTGCCTTTTTTTTCCAGTGCTGTTGTAATTTCGGTCACTAAGTGAAAGGTTCTAAGTCGAGGACTACCTGTGCATTTAATTTAAAAAAAAAAATTATGTGGCTTGTTTGGTGACAGGCGGTCCTTGACTTACGGCCAGAATTGAGCCCAACATTTCTGTTGCTAAGCAAGACAGTTTGGTGAGCTTTACCCCATTTTCCAACTTTTTTTCTTGCCACAGTTGTTAAGAAAATCAACTACAGTTGTTAAGTTAGTCACACGGTTGTTAAGTGAATCCGGCTTCCCCCCCCTCCCCATTGACTTTGCTTGCCAGAAGGTCGCAAAAGTGGATCACGTGACCCCGGGACACTGCAGCCGTCTTAAGTACATGCCAGTTGCCAAGCGTTTGAATTTTGATCACGTGACAAATGGGGGAGGCTGCAACGGTCATAAGACATTTTTTTTTTCAGTGTTGTTACAACTTTGGAAGGTCAGTAAGTGAATGATTCTAAGTCAAGGGCTATCTGCGGTAGGTGGACCGCCTCTGGGTTCCATGCGGTGGACGTTAAGATTCTGATGACCATCAAAACAGATCCAGCGTATCTGAAATTTGCTCAAGCCTCTTAGCAATGAAATAGGAAAGCCGCCTTCGGAAGAGGTTTAGGGAGTAGAATAGAATAGTGGTATTAATAATATTAATTCCACTTTATAAGGCCTTGGTAAGGCCACACTTGGAATACTGCATCCAGTTTTGGTCACCACAATGTCAAAAAGAGGATAACACTGTAGAACAGTGATGGCGAACCTTTTAGAGACCGAGTGCCCAAACTGCAACCCAAAACCCACTTATGCATTGTCGAGTGCCAGGTAGGTGTGGCCAATTGGGTGGGCGTGGCCCATTGGCTGGGCGTGGCTACGGTGATAACGGCAGACTGGGTGGGACTAAAAAGTTCAAAGTCAATTCCAACTTTGCAAGATCTTTTTTTTCCCCGCGAGAAGTTGAAATTGACTGATTGAACCTTTTTTTTTTTTGCACACGGCGGTGGAGGCCTAAAGCGAAAAGGTTTTATAAAACCCAGCTGAAGGCCTAGGACTGGGGCGACGGCGCGCGTGCCCACAGAGAGGGCTCCGAGTGCCGCCTCTGGCACCCGTGCCATAGGTTCGCCACCACTGGACTAGAAAGAGTGCAGAGAAAGCAACAAAGATGATCAGGGGACTGGAGGCTAAAACATATGAGGAACGGCTGCTGGAATTGGGTCTGTCTGGTTTAATGAAGAGAAGGACGAGGGGGAACATGATAGTAGCCTTCCAGTATCTGAGGGGTTGCCACAAAGAAGAGGGAGTCAAGCTGTTTTCCAAAGCACCTAAAGGCTGGACAAGAAGCAACAGATGGAAACTAACCAAGGAGAGAAGCAACCTAGAACTAAGGAGAGACTTCCTGACAGTGAGAACAATTAACCAGTGGAACAACCTGCCTCCAGAAGCAGTGAATGCTCTAACACTGGAAATTTTAAAGAAGAGACTGGACAGCCATTTGTCCAAAATGGTATAGGTTTCCTGTCTGAGCAGGGGGTTGGACAAGTTGACCTCCAAGGTCCCTTCCAACTTTATTATTATTATTAGAACTGGAAGGGACCTTGGAGGTCTTCTACTCCAGCCCCCCACTTGAGCAGAAGAACCTATACCAGTGATGGCGAACCTTTTAGAGACTGAGTGCCCAAACTGCAACCCAAAACCCACTTATGCATGGTCGGGTGCCGGGTGGGTGTGGCCCATTGGCTGGGTGTTGCCCATTGGGTGGGCGTGGCTGTGGTGGTAATGGCAGACTGGGTGGGACTAAAAAGTTCAATCAATCAATTCCAACTTTGCAAGATCTTTTTTTTTCCCCGCAAGAAGTTGAAATTGACTGATTGATTGAACCCTTTTTTTTTTTTTTGCACATGGCAGTGGAAGCCTAAAGCGAAAAGGTTTTATAAAACCCAGCTGAAGGCCTAGGACTGGGGTAACAGTGCGCGTGCCCACAGAGAGGGCTCTGAGTGCCGCTTCTGGCACCCGTGCCATAGGTTCGCCACCACTGACCTATACTATTTCAGACAGGTGATTGTCTAGTCTCTTCTTAAAAACCTCCAGTGATGGAGCGCTCACAATTTCTGGTGGCAAGCTGTTCCACTGGTTGATTGTCCTCACTGTCAGGAAGTTTCTTCTTAATTCCAGGTTGCTTCTCTCTTTTGTCAGTTTCCAACCATTGTTTCTTGTCCTTCCCTCTGGTGCTTTGGAGAATAGTTTAACCGCCTCTGCCTTATGGCAGCCCCTCAGATACTGGAACACTGCTATCATGTCTCCCCTATTTCTTCTTTTCTTTAGACTAGCCAAACCCAAGTCCCGCAGCCGTCCTTCGTATGTTTTAGTCTCCAGGCCTTGGATCACCTTAGCTGCTCTTCTCTGCACTTTTTCCAAAGTCTCAGAATCTTTATTTGTAGTATGGTGACCAAAATTGGTTGCAGTTTTCCAGGTGTGGTCTCACTAGAGTTTTATAAAGAGGAGCACTTGGTGCAAACATCTCACTGAAAATTCACTTCTTACGCTCGCATTTAGACTATTTCCCTTGGAACTGGGGGTCAGTGAGTGACGAGCAGGGGGAAGATTCCACCAGGATTATTGCAGGCATGGAGAAAAGATACCAAGGGAAATGGGAATCAGTCCATGCTTGCCGATTAATGATGGAATCCTCCCAGGGATGATCCTACTGCAGTTCACAAGAGAAAAGGCAAAAAGTGCAGTTCGTTGTTGTTGTTAGTTGCGAAGTCGTGTCCGTCCCGTCATGACCCCTGGACAACGTTCCTCCAGGCCTTCCTGTCCTCTACCATCTTCTGGAGTCCATTGAAGCTCACGCCTCCTGCTTCAGGGACTCCCTCCAGCCACCTCCTTCTCTGCCGTCCCCTTCTTCTTCTCTTGCCCTCCATCTTTCCCAGCATCAGGCTCTTCTCCAGGGAGTCTTTCCTTCTCATTAGGTGGCCAAAGGACTTGAGTTTCAACTTCAGGATCTGGCCTTCTAAAGAGCAGTCGGGGTTGATCTCCTCTAGGACTGACCGGTTGGATCGCCTTGCAGTCCAGGGGACTCGCAGGAGTCTTCTCCAGAACCAGAGTTCAAAGGCCTCCATTCTTTGGCGCTCAGCCTTTCTTTTACAGTCTTTAAGGGGTGCTCCAAGGAAAATGGACTCTTCCCTCCATTCAGCCACTTCATTCTCTGTCGTCCCCTTCTTCTCTTGCCCTCAATGTTTCCCAGCATCAGGCTCTTCTCCAGGGAGTCCTTCCTTCTCATTAGGTGGCCAAAGAGCAGTTTAGATACCGAATAAACATGGAGCCTTGTCGTTTATTATCTGATGTTAGAGCTTTTGTGCAAAAATCACAAAAACCATCACCTGAAAAAACCAATATGTGAACAGAAAGTCACGTGATTGGTATCAATAAAAAGATACATTTATAATGATTGGTGTGGCACCCTTCTCGTTGCTATATAATCACATTCTGCAGAAAGGTTACAGAGAAGATATGTCAAACCCAAGGCCCGGGGGCCGGGTGCAGCCCGCGAAGTGGTTTCATGTGGCCCGTGAAGCCATCCTGGAAACAGTGAGGGAACGGCCCCCGCTGCCTTGGCCCTGGCCCAGGCCGGCCGGGAGCCAATGTACAATTTTGTGGTGGCCATTTATGCTGAAACGCATTCAGTCTTAGCTCCACAAGGCCGTCTGGAAACAGCGAGGAACCAGCCCCTGCCACGTCGGCCCCGTCCCCTGGGTGCATGCTGGGGAGGGGTCTCCCTTTGTGAGGAATGAAGAAATGCACCATCGCCTGGAAGTGGCCAGCCAATGGCCCTCGCCTACTTCACATATCCGGCTTGATGGGCTCTGCCCTGGTCCCACCCCCTTCTGCCAAAGACCCTCAGATGTATCCCACTCCTGCCCAGGCCTCCACAGGTCCCCTTGACGCGAATGATGTAGAGATGACCACGCCCACCCAGTAGGCCACACCCACCCGCCCCCCCAAGGGCAACCGCAATGCTGATGCGGCTGTCAATGAAATTGAGTTTGACACCCCTGTTATAGAGCGTAACTGCACATCCCCTTCCTAATTTGGAATTATTTTGATGCCATTTTGACCTGAAGCTGCACCTTGGAAATTAGAGCCAATGAATACTCAGGATGTCGTTTTCCTTTATGAAGGACCCAGTTCTGGTAAAACTGAGCGACTTTCATTTCCCAGGCCTTCTCCTCGTAGACCACTGTGATTGTACAAGGTCACTGCATCCTTGGCAAGTCCTGTGACTTTGCCTTCTTCTTTCCAGCCTTTCCCTCTTTTGTTTTCAACCTCTCCACTTCACCAGACGCAAAGCGCCAGCTGAAGGACCCGAACAAAACCACTCCTCGGAAACCCATGAGGCTGCAGAACCATAAGCCTCAAGTCACCTTGATGCTAATGCCAGCGTTTTGAAGCTGCCTCGACAATTAGGTTGGCCGAGATCCCCCTGGCAGGTGATAGCATCCTAGCAACAGCAGCTGCCTTGTCAAGCAAACATATTGCAGCACTGACCGCCATTTCTTTTTTTTTTTTAATAAAATTTTTTTTTATTAAAGCAATCAACATTAATCATGATAGCATACTAAAAAGCAGTCAACATAAATCATAAAATACAACAGTAAAGGGAACGGGGAAAAAAAGTAGAAGAGTGTGAAACTTCTCAACCTGATATCCAGAGGGATCAAGAGGTTTGTCTGCCGCTAGGAACATCTGGAATTAAAAGGGGGGATAATACTTATTTCTCCAAAGCGCCCGAAGGCAGGACAAGAAGTAACGGATGGAAACTCATCAAGGAGAGAAGCAACCTGGAACTAAGGAGGAATTCCCTGACAAGTGAGAACAATTAACCAGTGGAACAACCTGCCTCCAGAAGTGGTGAATGCTCCAACACTGGAGGTTTTTAAGAAGAGACTGGACAGCCATTTATCCAAAATGGTATAGGGCAGTGGTGGAGAACCCATGGCACGGGTGCCAGAGGTGGCACCCAGAGCCCTCTCTGTGGGCATGCGCACCATAGCCCCAGCCCCGCCTCCCCCCATGGCGCCCTCCTCACCAGCAGCACCCCTGGAGGAGAGTCACCCTCTAGCATGGCCTGCACGGACCAGTGCAGCCAAGGACAAGGCAGCCAGGCTGCAGGGACATGACACTGCCCTTGCTTTCTGTCGTGCGCAGTTGATGCTGCGGGGCGCAGGTGGAAGGTGTGGCTGCCATAGCACTGCTGGACCGCCTGGGTGATCTGCAGCAGGCCATAGAGGCGGTGGATGGCCCTGTGGGTGGGGGCAGAGCTGGGACAAAGGGGGAAGGGGCGGGAGGCGGAGCAGGGGTTGGCAGGGGTGGTGGGGAGGGGCCGGTTTTTGGGCACTCGGTCTCTATCATCACTGATATAGGGTTTCCCTGCCTGAGCAGGGGGCTGGACTAGAAGACCTCAAAGGTCCCTTCCAACTGTGTCATTCTATTCTATTCTATTCTATTCTATTCTATTCTATTCTATTCTATTCTATTCTATTCTATTCTATTCTATTCTATTCATAATAATAATAACAACAATAACAACAAATTGGAAGGGACCTTGGAGGTCATCTAGTCCAACCCCCTGGTCAGGCAGGAAACCCTACACCATTTGAGACAAATAGCTGTCCAGTCTCTTCTTAAAAACTTCCAGTGTTGGAGCATTCACCACTTCTGGAGGCAGGTTGTTCCACTGTCCTCACTGTCAGGAAATTTCTCCTTAGTTCCAGGTTGCTTCTCTCCTTGATTAGTTCCCATCCGTTGCTTCTTGTCCTGCCTTCAGGCGCTTTGGAGAATAGCTTGACTCCCTCTTCTTTGGGTCAGCCCCTGAGATACTGGAACACTGCTATCATGTCCCTCTCGTCCTTCTGTTCGTTAAACTAGATAGAACCAATTCCAGCAACCGTTCCTTATATGCTTTAGCCTCCAGTCCCCTGATCATCTTTGTTGCTAGCAACTCAACAATCCATGGCTGCTGGGTCTCAAGGTTTGCCTCCGTCTTCAAAGATTCATAATACGAGAAACAAGCTTAATTTCTGATAGAAGACAATATTTATAGCTCAGGGTTGAAACGAGGGGTCTTCAGGCTCTCTGAACTTGGTTATTTGCTTGCAGACGTTTCATTACCCAACTAGGGAACATCATCAGTGCTAGAAGGGAGTAAGGTTTGCGGAGAGGAAGAGGAGGGGGAGACGGAGGACAGCGACTGTGGGGTCCTTGGTCCTCTCTGAGCTTGGCGGTTTTCTCGCATGTTTCATTTCATTACCAAACTAAGTAACATCATCTGTACTAGGAGGGGATGCAGTTTGTGAAGAGGAAGAGGAGGAAAAGAAGAGGAGGAGGAGGAGGAGGAGGAGGAGGAGGACTATGGAGTCCTTGATGCTCTCTGAGCTTGGTGGTTTTCTTGCAGACATTTCACAACCCAACTAGGTAACATTATCAGTGCTGGAAGGGAGGAGGAGGAGGAGGAGGAGGAGGAGGAGGAGGAGGAGGAGGATTGTGAAGTTCTTGGTGCTCTCTGAACTTGGCAGTTTTCTTGCAGTTATTTCATTACCAAACTAGGTAACATCATCAACGCAGGTTATTGTTCCAATCATGCAGGAAACAATACCACAATCAAGGAACTACCAACTCAGACCAAGAATCCAACAGTAAACCACAGCCTAATCAAGGAATCACCAAGATCGTTCCCACCAACGTCGACAGGCCAAGCCATTGGTATATAAACAGAGATCAAACGTGACTCCCTTCTACACTGAGGCCGTTACCAAGATGGGTCCCAAAACATCTGCAAGAGAACAACCAATCTCGGCGAGCACCAAGGACCCCGACGCTTAATTTTATACATACTTTAATTTTTTTTAAAAAAATGGCCCGTCACATCACACAACGAAGCCGTGTCGATTTTCCACGCACGTCTTCCGACGAGGATTCCGACACCAAGCACAATGTTCTTTTATGCGCCGTAATAAATTTGGTGGCCAGGCCTGCTGTGAAATCGACCTGATGGGGCCATCTTTAAAGAGTTAGTAACTCTTTCTATAATTCACCGCTTTCAATAGTATGTTTGACATTATTGTCGGGGAAAATTATGTTAACCATGGATTACTGTTACAATCAAAGTGTGTAGTGAGAAGTCAAGAGGCTTAGTAGTAAATTTTCAAAGCCAAACGCCGAGATTTAGCTGTTTTGACTCCATTAGCGTCAGGAGGACTCGGCCTGCTAAATCCTCACATGTAGCTTTGAAAACTGACCTTCGTATGCTGATGGAATCCAATTTTTCTAACTACCGCCCTCCTTTTAAGAAGTTCCAGATGACCAAACCAGGCCAGCAAAAAAAACATTTCAGCGCATTATGGCTCTTTGGAGGCATCTGAAAGTTATTTTAATTCTTCTGCGCTCAGAACCACTTCCAGCATTTTTTGGAACGGTACATTGGGACGGCGGATTTTATTGCGGAGATGCAGCGAAGGAGAGCACATGGAAAGCCGGAAAGACACACATATAAAGCTAGCAGTCAAATTTTCACATCTGCATAAATAACCCTGAATTTATTATTTGCTATATCTTAGGCTGGGCTGTTCCCAGGCAAAGAACTGCTTCATCCTGAAGCTTTCCAAAGATAGAACAGAATAACCAAGTTGGAAAGGACCTTGGAGGTCTTCTAGTCCAACCCCCTGCTCAGGTAGGAAACCCAGACAAATGGTTGTACAGTCTTTCCTTAAAAGCTTCCAGTGTTGGAGCATTCACAACTTCTAGAGGCAGGTTGTTCCACTGATTAATTGTTCTGTCAGGAAATTTCTCCTTAGTTCTAAGTTGCTTCTCTCCTTGATTAGTTTCCATCCATTGCTTCTTGTCCTGCCTTCAGGTGCTCTGGAGAATAGCTTGACTCCCTCTTCTTTGGAGCAGCCCCTCAAATACTGGAACACTGCTGTCATGTCCCCCCTCGTCCTTCTCTTCATTAAACTGGACATACCCAATTCCAGCAACTGTTCTTTATATGTCCCCTGATCATGTTTGCTGCTCTTCTCTGCACTGTTTCTAGAGTCTCAACATTCCCCTCCTGTTATTCTGCCAGATGCTGGGTAATTATTATTATTTGCATTTCCTTGGCCACTTAACCTTCTGTCTTCACAAAAAGAGCAACGGTTGCTTCTCGAGGTAAGAAAGTCAGTTTTTTCTTTCCCACATAAAACACAGATGCCGACTGTCTAGGCCAGGGGAAGGTAACCTTGGCTCTTTTCTGACTCGTGGACTTCAACTCCCAGAATTCCTGAGCCAGCATGGCTCAGTTTGAAAACCTCTCCATTTCCCCTCAGCATGGCTGGCTCAGGAATTCTGGGAGTTGAAGTCCACGAGTCATAAAAGAGCCAAGGTGGCCTACTACTGATCTAGGCCAGGGGTAGGTAACCTTGGCTCTTTTCTGACTCGTGGACTTCAACTCCCAGAATTCCTGAGCCGGCATGGCTCAGCATGGAAACCTCTCCCTTTCTCCTCAGCATGGCTGGCTCAGGGATTCTGGGAGCTGAAGTCCATGAGTCACAAAAGAGCCAAGGTGGCCTACCCATGGTCTATGTCGATTCTCAGTCATACAGGTCATGGTTGTCCCAAAGGTGCTTTTTTTCAAGAGGCCAACTGGACTTTCTTGTTCTTCCTTTGAAGACGTTTCGCTTCTCATTCAAGGAGCTTCCTCAGCTCTGACTGGAGGGTGGGGAATTGAAGGATTTATACTCCTTGCAGACAGCTGGTCATTTGCCTTCTTTTAGAGCAGGGGTGTTTGACCTGTCTGTTTTTGAGAGGCGTTGAGGCCACTTGGAGGTTGATCTGTGTCCTCAGGGTCACCTGAGTGGTGCAAATGGGTGTGGAGCCTTCTTGGCTGCAGGAAGGATTTATACTCCTTGTAGAGAGAGCTGGTCATTTGCATTCTTTTATAGAGTCGCTGAGGCCACTTGGAGTTTTGTCTGTGTCCTCAGGGTCACCTGAGTGGTGCAAATGGGTGTGGAGCCTTCTTGGCTGCAGGAAGGATTTATACTCCTTGTAGAGAGAGCTGGTCATTTGCATTCTTTTATAGAGTCGCTGAGGCCACTTGGAGTTTTGTCTGTGTCCTCAGGGTCACCTGAGTGGTGCAAATGGGTGTGGAGCCTTCTTGGCTGCAGGATGTTTTCTGCCCTGTTCCTGCAGTCTGCAGTGTTTTCTGGAAATCCGTTCGGACTCCCGCACCATTCGAAGGGTGTTTCTCCCAAAGTGCATCACTAATTGTTCTAACTGTCAGGAAATTTCTCCTTAGTTCTAGGAAGCGGTACTAATACTTCATGGTACTAATACTCTTCAGAAAAAGCCTCCGAATTCAATTCCGGGCTGGGTGGTGGAATCTTCTAGAAAGAACGTCCTCCAGCCCTGATTTCTTTTCTCTCATTTAGACCGTTTTTTTCCTGCCTGCCTCAAAATCTTGTACAGGCAGTCCTCAACTTACAACAGTTCATTTAGTGACTATCTGAAGTTACAAGGGGCATGGAAAAGGTGACCGAGGGCCGTTTTCCACACTTACATCCCCGTGGTCACGTGATCAAAATCCAGCCGCTTGGCAACTGGCATGTACTTATGACGGTTGCAGCGTCGGGGGAGGGGTGCCACATGATCCCTTTTGCTGCCTTCTGACCAGCAAAAGTCAATGGGGAAGCCAGAGTCCCTTCACACCAGTGTGACTAACTTAACACCTGCAGTGATTCAGTTAAGAACGGCGGCAAGCCAGGTCGCAAAATGGACCCAGGCTCCAGTTTCACTACAATATGTCAAATTCCCCTGCCGTACGTGTCATTGCGGAAGGAGATTTGCTTTTTTTTTTTTTTTAACGGACTGGAAGGTGATACTGCTTGGAAAGCTGGTGGCAGAGTTTCGTGATCCATCACGCACTCCTGCCTCCAAGATCTCCAAGGAGAGAGACCGGGGAAAAGAAAGATCTGCCACGTCAGCTTACCAGGAAACTGTAGAAGAAAGTCGGAGGGTTATGTCCCGTTTGTTTGTTTGTTTTAACAAAATCTATACTGATATCATTAGATTTCCTACAGTCCGAGGGCAGCTGTAATTAATGGCTTTCTCCCCTTGGCTTTAATGCACTCGTTTGTCAATGCAAAAGGAGCCCAGCGCTCAATCAATTTTGATGTATTTAGTAAGCAATTTGTCAAAGAACTCCTGCAGACCAGTTAATATATTAATTCTGGCCATCAGTCCCCTCCTGGTTTCTCCAGGCTTTCTCAATAAATCTATTGGGGGGCTGGGGGACAGAAATGTTTGCAAACTGAAGGTGCCTTCGCGTCCCCCCCTCCCACCTGCCCATGACAGAGACAGGAAACAAGCAAGCAAAACAGAATCTAGAACAGGGGTTGTCTATGTCTAGTTTAATGAAGAGAAGGACGAGGGGGGGCAGGATAGCAGTCTTCCCATATCTCAGGGGCTGCCCCAAAGAAGAGGGAGTCAAGCTATTCTCCAAAGCGCCTGAAGGCCGGACAAGAAGCAACGGATGGAAACTAACCAAAGAGAGAAGCAACCTAGAACTAAGGAGAAACTTCCTGACAGTGAGAACAATTAATCAGTGGAATAACCTGCCTCCAGAAGCGGTGAATGCTCCAACACCAGAAGTCTTTAAGAAGAGACTGGACAGCCATTTGTCTGAAATGGTATAGGGTTTCCTGCCTGACCCGGGGGTTGAACTAGATGACCTCCAAGGTCCCTTCCAACCCTATTATTATTATTATTATTATTATTATTATTATTACCTTTCTGGGGCAGGCACCTTTATACACGCATGCGCACACAGTCAAATGTGGCTGCGAGCACGTGCACACAAATGGGGCCGGGAGCACGTGCACTCTGCAAATAGAGCTAGCGCCGGCGTGAGGCTTGCGGCTTGGCTAGCGCTGGTACAAAGCGGCCAGCCACTCATGTGGCCCGGTGGCCAAGAGGCCACGGCCCACTAGTGGGCTGCAGCCCAGTAGATTGGGGACTTCTGATCTAGTACATTGTTTAACGTCGTTGGCCTTTCGTGCACTGTTGGGGGGAGTACAGGAAGTCCTTGTCCTACGACCGTTCTTCAAGTTGCCTAATGGAACTGGAAATAGTGGCTTAGACCTGGTCCTCGCATTTACAACCACTGCAGCCTCTCGTCATGCGATTGAAATTCAGCGTGTCTGGCAACCGGCCTGTATTTCCGACGGCTGCAGTATCCCGGGGTCATATGATCGCCATTTGCGACCTTCCCACAAGCTGGTTTCCGTCAAGAAAAAGTCAATGGGAGAAGCTGGATTTGCTTAACGACCGCAAGATTTGCTTTCTTTAGTGATTCACTTAACAACCGTGGCAAAAATGGTTGTAAAATCAATCGCAACTCACTTAAAAACTGCCTCATGTAACAAGTGGAAATTCTGGTTGCAAATTTTGGATATTAAGTCGAGGACGCCCCATACAGGCAATCCTCCGCTCACAACAGTTCATTTAGTGACCGTTGAAAGTTGCAACAGCATTGGAAAAAGTGGCTTACGATCACATGATCAAAATTCAGACCCTTGGGAGATGGTTCATATTTACGACGGTCGCAGCATCCCGGGGTCACGTGATCCCCTTTTGAGCAAAGTCAATGGGGAAACCAGATTCACTTAACAACTGTATTACTAGTTTATCGCCTGCAGTGATTCACTTAACAACAGTGGCAGGAAAGATCGTAAAATGGGGCAAAGCTCCCTTCACAAGTGTTTCACTTAGCAACATCAATTTTGGGCTCAGTTGTGGTCGTAAGTCGAGCACTGCCTGTTTCGTAAGTCGAGCACTGCCTATTTCTTCCATATCCAATTCAGATTGCTGGCTTTGTCCTCTCAGCAACCTCTGCAGTGGGGGAAAAGGGGAGGCCAGTGGCAAAATGTACATCTTGCTATTGCAATGCAAACCCCATCCCTTTTGTGCGTGCATCACAACATCACAAGCAAGTCTGTAATCAGGGAGCAGGTTTTATTTATTTTGACACAATCTTGGTTTGCTATAATGGCAATACAGACTAGTTTTTCTAGTACAGTGAATTTCGGTGACTTGGAGATGTGTGGACTTCAACTCCCAGAATTCCCCCAGCCAGCCATGGCTGGCTGGGGAATTCTGGGAGTTGAAATCCTCACATCTTCAAGTGGGTGAAATTGAGAAACATTGCTCTAGCACAGGGGCAGGCAACCTTGGTTCTTTTATGACTCGTGGACTTCAACTCCCAGAATTCCTGAGCCAGCCGTGCTGAGGGGAAAGGGAGAGGTTTCCATGGTGAGCCATGTTGGCTCAGGAATTCTGGGAGTTGAAGTCCACGAGTCTTAAAAGAGCCCAGGTTGCCTACCCCCTGCTCTAGCAGGATCTCCTTTTGCCTGATATTTTCCAAAATCAGGCACAATACACTTAACAACTGCCTTTCTTTGCCATGAAAGTTCTGGTCCAGAAATTGGAGCCTGTTTGGTCAAGTAGTTAAGACAACAAGTTAGAAAACAAGAGACCATGAGTTCTAGTCCCGCCTCAGCTGTGAAAGCCAGCTTGGGCCAATCACCAGGAAGAGTTCTAGTCCTGCCTTAGGCATGAAAGCCAGCTAGGTGACCTTGCGCCAATCACCAGGAGAAGGTGAGTTCTAGTCCCGCCTTAGGATGGGTAACTTTGGGCCACTCACTCTCTCTCACAAAGTTGTTGTGGGGAAAATAGGAGGAGGAATCCTGGGGGAAAAATTCTGTCCATGTGCTTGCTACGGATGGCCCATAATCAATCAATCAATCAATCAATCAATCAATCAATCAATCAATCAATCAATCAATCAATCAATCAATCTGCTATAGTAAGTGTGATGTAGTAGTTAAGGCTTTTGGACTAGGCCAGGGGTAGGCAACCTTGGCTCTTTTATGACTCGTGGACTTCAACTCCCAGAATTCCTGAGCCAGCTTGGCTCAGCATGGAAACCTCTCCCTTTCCCCTCAGCATGGCTGGCTCAGGAATTCTGGGAGTTGAAGTCCACGAGTCATAAAAGAGCCAAGGTTGCCTACTACTGATCTAGGCCAGGGGAAGGGAACCTTGGTTCTTTTATGACTCATGAACTTCAACTCCCACAATTCCTGAGCCAGCATGGCTCACCATGGAAATCTTTCCCTTTCTCTTCAGCATGGCTGGCTCAGGAATTCTGGGAGTTGAAGTCCACGAGTCATAAAAGAGCCAAGGTGGCCTACTAGGATTAGGAAGTCTAGTTTAGGAACATTAGTTTAGGAAGATCAGTTCAATTCTATTCTCAGTCGCTTGGCTAAATTTGGGTAGATTATTTTTCTTGACCCACCCTATCTCGCAGGGAGACACAGGGGAAAGTTGGAGAAGAGACGGCTGTGAACCCCACCTGGGACTCCTGAAGGAAAGCTAGTACAGAAATCTAATAATGTAAAAACAACCAAACAAACAGAGCGGTATTTGTGGGAATAAGGCCATTACTGGCCACTGGAGACGTAATCTAACTCTGAAGATGCTTAATTCTGTGTGGCAGATCCTGGAGAGCACTAATGAGAACAAGGCACTTCCCAGAGGAAGTAACTTGATTACCACCCTTGGAATGTTGCATCCAGGTTTGGTCACCACAACACAAAAAAGATGTTGAGACTCTAGGACAGACATGTCAAAAACAAGGCCCGGGGGCCGGATGCAGCCCGCGAAGTGGTTTCATGTAGCCCGCGAAGCCATCCTGGAAACAGTGAGGGAACGGCCCCCTCTGCCTTGGCCCTAGCCCAGGCCTGCCAGGAGCCAATGTACAATTTTGTGGTGGCCATGCATGATGAAACACATTCAGTCTTAGCTCCACAAGGACGTCTGGAAACAGCGAGGAGCCAGCGTCTGCCGTGTCGGCCCCGCCCCTTGGGTGCCTGCTGGGGAGGGGTCTCCCTTTGTGAGGAATGAAGAAATGGACCATGCCTTGGCGCTTGCCCCGTTCCCCCCCCTTCTGCCAGAGACCCTCAGATCTGTACCACTCCTGCCCAGCCCCCCCCCAGGCACCCTTGACGTGAATGATGTAGAGCTGAGCACGCCCACCCAGTAGGCCACACCCACTCCATCCACGCCCACCCAGTAGGCCGCACTCACCCTGGCCACCCCCCCCCCAGGGCAACTGCAATGCTGATGTGGCCCTCAATGAAATTGAGTTTAACACCCCTGCACTAGGAAGAGAGTGTAGAAGAGCAACAAAGATGATTAGGGGACTGGAGGCTAAAGCATACGAAGAACGGTTGCTGGAATTGGGTCTGTCTAGTTCAGGGGTAGGCAACCTTGGCTCTTTTATGACTCGTGGACTTCAATACCCAGAATTCCTGAGTCAGCATGGCTAGTTGAAGGAAAAGAAGGCCTAAGGGTGACAGGATAGCAGCGTTCCAGTGTTTGAGGGGCTGCCCCAAAGAAGAGGTAGTCAAGCTATTCTCCAAAGCACCTGAAGGCAGGACAAGAAGCAACGGATGGAAACTCACCAAGGAGAGAAGCAACCTAGAACTAAGGAGAAACTTCCTGACAGTGAGAACAATTAACCAGTGGAACAACCTGCCTCCAGAAGTGGTGAAATGCTCCAACACTGGAGGTTTTTAAGAAGAGACTTGTCTGAAATGGTATAGGGTACCCTGCCTGAGCAGGGGGTTGGACTAGAAGACCTCCAAGATCCCTTCAAACACTCTTATTCTATTCTAACTGTTACAATGAACTATTTTCCAAGGCACCTGAAGGCAGGACAAGAAGCAACGGATGGAAACTTATCAAGGAGAGAAGCAACGTAGAACTAAGGAGAAACTTGGCAAGGCCAGGGGTAGGCTATATGGCAATGGGCCAGGATACTTGCGGGACCGTCTTCTGCCCCATGAATCCCAGCGACCGGTCCGGGCGCATAGGGTTGGCCTCCTACGGGTCCCGTCCGTTAGACAGTGCCGTCTGGCGGGACCTAGGGCTAGGGCCTTCTCTGTTGCTGCCCCAGCCCTCTGGAACCAACTTCCCTCAGAGGTTCGTACTGCTCCCTCCCTCCTAGCTTTCCGAAAACTTTTAAAAACACATTTATGCAGACAGGCTTGGGGCGTGTGAGCTGCGCTCTGCCCCTGGGCCTTTGATTGGGACTGTATGTTTTATGAGTGGTAATAGTTATATAGTTTTTATACTGTATATTAGTATTTTAATTGATTTATATTTTTGTACTTGTATTTTTGCTGTGAGCCGCCCTGAGTCTGGGGAGAAGGGCGGCATATAAGTCAAATAAAATAAAATAAATAAAAACTTCCTAACAGTGAGAACAATTAACCAGTGGAACAACCTGCCTCCAGAAGCTGTGGGTGCTCCATCCTTTCAGGTTTTTAAAGAATAGCTTGGAAAGCCCCTTGTCCAGAATGGTATAGGATCTCCTGTTTAAGCAGGAGGGTGGACTAGAAGACCTCCAAGACCCCTTCCAACTCTGTTTCACTGCACATAATGGAAGGCAGCATCTATGATTCCAGGGGGATTTGATCTCATCTAAGATTCCAGGGGGATTTGATCTCAACCCAGCAGCAGAGATCCTCTTAAGTTTCTTCCGAATTCTGAATTTACCCCAACATCCTTGCAGTTGATCCTTGTGCCCGCAGACCCTCGACTGAAATTGACCCTTCCCATCCTTTGGAAGAAAAAGTCAAGGCAGAGCTTGACGCTTAATATGTTGGGGACAACGTGCTACCTGACCACAGGGGCATTTGGCCCTCCGGCCTGGGTGGCAGATGTCACTTATCTCTTCATTCCCACCCCGAAGGGGGGGGGAAACCCCGTTTGTGTGAATCCAATGATAAGACCCCCCCTTGGGGAAATAGCTCTGCACATGTCTTTCAAGCACACAATGCTATCCTTGTTCCCGCCCTTCAAGGCTGTTGCTGCAAAATTTGAGGGCATTTTTGTTTTTAATTTTCTTTAAAAAAAAAAAACAACCTGCCAGGCCATTTTAAAGAGTGGAATCCAAAGTGGCTCCAAGTAGTGAAATCAGCATTATCAAGATAATATTATTATTATTTCCTCCTCCTCCTCCTCCTTTTTCCTCTTCTTCTCTCCTTCTCTCCTTTTTCCTTCTTCCTCTTTTTCTCTCCTCCTCCTTCTCTCCTCCTCTTTTCCTTCTTCCTCTTTTCCTCCTCATCCTTCCTCTTCTCTCCTCCTCCTCCTTTCCTTATTCCTCTTCTTCTCTCTCCCTCCCCTTCTTCCTCTTCTCTCCTCCTCCTCTTTTCCTCTTTTTCCTCTTCTTCTCTCCTCTTCTTCCTCTTCTCTCCTTTTTCCTTTTCCCTCTTCTTCTCTCTTCCTCCTTCTTCCTCTTCTCTCCTCCCCCTCTTTTCCTTTTTCCTCTTCTTCTCTCCTCCTTTTTCTCTCCTCTTTCCTTTTCCCTCTTCTCTCCTCCTTCTTCCTCTTCTCTCCTCCCCTTTTTCCTTTTTCCTCTTCTTCTCTCCTCCTCCTTCTTCTCTCCTTTTTCCTTTTCCCTCTTCTTCTCTCCTCCTCCTTCTTCCTCTTCTCTTCTCCTCCTTTTTCCTTTTCCCTCTTCTTCTCTCCTCCTCCTTCTTCCTCTTCTCTTCTCTCCTCCCCCTTTTCCTTTTTCCTCTTCTTCTTCTCTCCTCCTCCTCCTCCTTCCTCTTCTCTCCTTTTTCCTTCTTCTTCCTCTTCTCTCCTCCTCTTCCTTCCCTTTTCTTATTCCTCTTCTCTCCTCCTCCTTCCTTTTCTTCTCTCTCCTCCTCCTCCTCTTCCTCCCCCTTTCTCTTCTTCCTCTTCTCTCCTCCTCCTTCCCCTTCTTCTCTCCTCCTCCTCTGGAATAATTCTCTGGGGGGGTACTCCAAACGGTCCCCCAAAGATGAAAGAGAAGGAAGGAGCAGCTCTGACTGTATACTGATAAATCTTCCTTCTCAAACCCCCCCCACCCCCACCCCAAAGTACACCCTTGGACCAGACGATCAGACGGTTCATTGTTGCATCTGTCATCTATCCTGTTCGCAAGGCACACAGAGTATGTCTTCAATGACCCCGGCGGGTCAAAGGTCACTTATTATAAATGGATAATGAGACCTAATGCAGTGTTCTGAGGCCCGGACAAAGGAAGGGCTTATCCGTAGCCCCTCGCGGCCCGGACCATTCAAGCTTTTATTTCTCCCAAGCCCCCCCCACCCCACTCCCTTCCCCCGCTTCACCCTTAATGGAGCCAAACAATCGGCCAGAAATGCTATACAGAAGACTGAAACGGGGAGAGAGAAAACGGCTGGGTTTTTGAACTCTGGAGAGAGACAGATCCAAATCGCCACCCTGAAATGGCGCCAGGACGCCTTTTACCGCTGGCAGGGCAGACACCCCGCTTCCCATTTTGCTGGCCATTAAACGGACGGGCGGAAGGCAGCCCGCCTCAAACCCGCGGGCCGCCACGGCTCGCGGGAGGCCGGGAGGCGGTCGCAGCCGGTAAACAGAGGCCGGTTGCTTCGAGGGGCCTTTCGGAAAAAAAACCTCGGGGTAGAGGTTCCTGCCCCCCCCTGCTTTCACAGAACATTGAGTGACAGGGCTGGAAGGGACCTCGAGAGGTCTTCTAGCCCAACCCCTCTGCTCCAGACAGGAGATCCCGTAACCATCGTGGTCAAACGGCTGTCTTGAAAACCTCCAGGAATGAAGGCTCCCACACCCATTTGCACCGCTCCGGTGACTCTGAGGACACAGGCTAACCTCCAAGTGGCCTCAACGACTCTCGAAAACAGGGGTCTTCAAACTTGGCCCTTTTATGACTTAGTTTGAAGACCCCCCTCTGGCTCTAAAAGAAGGCAGATGACCAGCTGTCTGAAAGGAGCATAAATCCTTCCACTCCCCACCATCCCAGTTCAGAGCGGAAGAAGCTTCTGGGAGGAGAAGCGAAACGTATTCAAAGAAAAACGAGAAAGTCCAGTTGCCTCTTGAAAAAGCACCTTTGGAACCTCCGGTGATGGAGCCCTCACAACGTCGGATCGGAAGGCAAACCATTTCACTGATGAATTGTTCTCACTGTCAGGAAGTTTCCCTTTCATTCTAGGCTGGATCTCTCTTTGGTAAGTTTCCACGCTGGCTGGGGACTTCTGGGAGTTGAAGTCCACAGGTCTTGAAATTGCCAAGGATGGACACCCCAGCTGTACGCCATCTGGGGTGGCCACAGATGGCTGCACCATTTCTTCAGATGGGGGGGGCTAACTGGAGGTATTCCCACCCCCCAGGTCAGGAAAAGGGTAACCTACAGCCCCTATGATGGGATCCCATCACTGGTCCACATCTATGTAAGGAAACAAAGAAAGTACCAGGCAGGTTCCCCCCCCAAAAAAATCCTAGACAGAGCCACATTGCCTTTCTATCATGTTTCACCAAAAATAAGACCCACCTGGAAAATGAGCCCTAGCATGATTTTTCAGGATGCTCGGACTTAGAAGTACTTAAAATAACAAGAGTTGGAAGGGACCTTGGAGGTCATCTAGTCCAAACCCCTGCTCAGGTAGGAAGCCCTATACCCTTTCAGACAAATGGCTGTCCAGTCTCTTCTTAAAAACCTCCAGTGGTGAAGTACCCACAACTTCTGGAGGCAGGTTGTTCCACTGGTTAATTGTTCTAATTGTCAGGAAGTTTCTCCTTAGTTCTAGGTTGCTTCTCTCCTTGGTTAGTTTCCATCCGTTGCTTCTTGTCCTGCCTTCAGGTGCTTTGGAGAATAGCTTGACTCCCTCTTCTTTGGGGCAGTCCCTGGGATACTGGAAGGCTGCTATCCTGTCCCCCCTCGTCCTTCTCTTTGTTAAACAAGACATACCCAATTCCAGCAACCGTTCCTTATTATGTTTTAGCCTCCAGTCCTCTAATCATCTTTGTTGCTCTTCTCTGCACTCTTTCTAGAGTCCCGACATCTTTTTTACATAGTGGTGACCAAAACTGGAGGAAGTTTTATAATTTATAATAATAAAGTTGGAAGGTACCTTGGAGGTCATCTAGTCCAACCCCCTACTCAGGCAGGAAACCCTATAGTATACCATTTCAGACAAATGGCTGTCCAGTCTCTTCTTAAAAACTTCCAGTGTTGGAGCATTCACCGTTTCTGGAGGCAGGTTGTTCTAATTGTCAGGAAGCTTTGGTCGTCATATAAGCCCCCCCCCAAAAAGCCCCAGTTAAGATCATCAGCCAGACGGATGCATTTAGTACCGTATTTCCCTGAAAATAAGGCCTAACTGGAAAATAAGGCCTAACTGGAAAATAAACCCTAATGTGTCTTTTGGAGCAAAAATTAATATAAGACCCAGTATGTACACAGAGTCCTCAACTTACAACAATTCAACCATTCATTTAATGACCATTCGAAGTTACAACGGCAGTGGAAACCGTGATTAGTTTCACACCTATGACCGTTGCACCACTCCCCATGGCCACATGATCAAAATTCGAACACTTGGCAACTGGCATGTACTGACGACGGTTGCAGTGTCCTGGAGTCACGTGATCACTTTTACAGTGACCTTCTAACAAGCAAAATCAACGGGGAAGCCAGATTCACTTAACAACCATGTTACTGATTTAATAACCGCAGTTATTCATTTAACAGCCGTGACAAAAAGGGCAGTAAAATGGAGCAAAACTCACTTAACAACTTGGCAATGGAAAGTCTGGGCTCAACTGTGGTTATTAAGTCAAGGACCTATCTATATTTTCTTTTCTTTTTTTCTGATGTACAGAAATTATTTCTTCATTTATTATTTATTTTATTTATTTATTTTATTCGGTCTTGTATGCCGCTCCTCTCCGGAGACTCGGAGCGGCTAACAACATGTATATAAAACATCAAATTTCAATACAAGTCCAAACAAAAATATCTAAAAAAACAAACTAACACCCACTCATATTCACCATTCAATCCACAATCATCCCCCAGGCCTGCCGGCAGAGGTAAGTTTTAAGGTTTTTACGGAAGGCCAGGAGCGTGGGAGAAACATGGAGTTCAGGAGGCAGTTGGTTCCAGAGGGCGGGCGCCACAACAGAGAAAGCCCTCCCCCAGCCGACATTGTTTCGCTGACGGGACCCGGAGGAGGCCGACCCTGTGCGCTCTCACCGGTCGTAGGGAAGTATGTGGCAGAAGACGGTCCCGTAAGTATCCTGGTCCCTTGCCATAAAGGGCTTTATAGGTAATGACCAACACTTTGAATTGCGCTCGGAGACCAATAGGCAGCCAATGCAGCATGCGGAGAGTTGACGAAATGTGGGCACGACGGGGCAGACCCACAACCGCTCGCGCAGCTGCATTCTGCACTAATTGTAGTCTCCGAACACTCTTCAAGGGTAGCCCCATGTAGAGAGTGTTGCAGTAATCATGGTTATTTGGGTATTTTTCCCCCCTCTTTTTAAGTGTGAAATTAGCTTACTGGACCCATCCTCTCCCCTACAGCCACACCACCCCGGATATCACCCAAAATACCTGCCCATGCCAGAAAATAAGCTACAGCGGGTTTGGCCTCTTCTTCTTGTTGTTGTGCCATATCCGTTATCGGACGTTGGGGATCATGTTGGCGATCCTGTTTTTATCAGCAGCCGCACGAAAAAGTGCTGTTGAGTTTCGTCCTCGCTAGACCCAATTGGATTACGTGCTTCCACTTTGCTGCCTGCGATCTGGAGATATTAAATTAGAGTCTCCGTTTTTTTTGTTTTTTTTCAGTTTTCATTAGCCTCGGAGAGAGCCAGATGAAATTGGCACATCTCGAGCTGGCCATTCCTCCAGGGACAAGAAAACGCATCGACACAAGCAAAAAATGGAGGAGTCATCCGAAGGGCAAGATCAGGTTTGGAAAAGACCGTCGCCCAGCAAGCAAAAAGGCGCACGGCGAACCAAAAGGGACGGTGATGTTTGTACTAAAAAAACGGGCTGCAAATATCCAATATCTCAGGGGCTGCCCCAAAGAAGAGGGAGTCAAGCCATTCTCCAAAGCGCCTGAAGGCAGGACAAGAAGCAACGGATGGAAACTAATCAAGGAGAGAAGCAACCTAGAACTAAGGAGAAACTTGCTGACAGTGAGAACAATTAACCAGTGGAACAACCTGCCTCCAGAAGCGGTGAATGCTCCAACACTGGAGGTTTTTAAGAAAAGACTGGACAACCATTTGTCTGAAATGGTACTATAGGGTTTCCTGCTTGAGCAGAGGGTTGGACTAGATGACCTCCAAGGTCCCTTCCAACTATATTATTATTATTGCTTCTCCACTGACTTTGTTTGTCAGAAGAGTACAGAGAAGAGCAACAAAGATGATTAGGGGAATGGAGGCTAAAACATATAAGGAAAGGCTGCTGGAACTGGGTATGTCTAGTTTAATGAAGAGAAGGACGAGGGGGGACATGATAGCAGTGTTCCAGTATCTCAGGGGCTGCCCCAAAGAAGAGGGAGTCAAGCTGTTCTCCAAAGCGCCTGAAGGCAGGACAAGAAGCAACGGATGAAAACTCATCAAAGAGAAAAGCAATCTAGAATTAAGGAGAAACTTCCTGACAGTGAGAACAATTAACCAGTGGAACAACCTGCCTCCAGAAGCGGTGAATGCTCCAACACTGGAAGTTTTTAAGAAGAGACTAGACAGCCATTTGTCTGAAATGGTATAGGGTTTCCTGCCTGAGAGGGGGTTGGACTAGACGACCTCCAAGGTCCCTTCCAACTTTATTATTATTATTATAAAAACTTGGGATTGAGACCACTGGCCATGCCCTAAACGGGTCCTGAAATACAGACGGAAAACAAGAAGGCGTAATTGCCACCGGCATTGCCCGCTGATGTATTGGCTCTCGAGGACAAAGCAGCATGTCTGCAGATTTAAAAATTTCTGTTTATGAGACTGCTTCTTGTTTATCTTAAGGGGGATTAGGACCCGGTCCGTTTTCAGAGTCGGTCTTCCAAGAGTGACAATTTTGACTGCATGTCATTGTTTTCCTAGCTTTAATTACGGTCTCCAAAAAGGATTTGCGTCTGGCCTTACCCTTCGGTTTGGGGATATAAAGAAAACAAACTCAGGGCCACAAACATATCAATCTAAAAGGATGCTGGACGGTGCTTTTCAAGAATAATCCTTCCAGGACAGAATTAAAACAATATTAACGATAAACAGGATGCTCAAAAAAGAAACACCATGTTGAGTAAATAAGAAAAGGAGCCAGAAGGTTACAGAAACCAATTATGCTGAAGTGTATGTTTGTGTGTGTGTGTGTGTGTGTGTGTGTGTGTGTGTGTGTGCACGAAGCCGAAAGCACCAGCCTGAAGATGACAAATGGGACTTCTTCGAAACGTTGCCAAGACACTTCAAATTCTACGGGGGAGAAAACCCGAAGAACCAAAGACCTACATACAAACACCCGCGAAAACCTCAGAAAACATATGTCTCAAATATATCAATATATATCAAGTCTCATAACAAATATATATATATATATATATATATATATATATATATATATATATATATATATATATATATATATATATATATATATATATATATATATATATATATATATATATATATATATATATATATATCAACTATAACACCCCAAAATGGAAGCTAAAAAAAAAAGTATGCCTAAAATCCAATTTAAAGAAAATTAACTACAATGTTTTCCAAAAGGGAAGCATCCTGAGAAGAATACACAGCTAGTTCTCGATTTACAATCTTTCACTTAGTGACTGTTCGAAGTTACATCGGCATGGAAAAAAGCGACTTATCGTTTTTCACACTTATGACCGTTGCAACGTCCCTGCGGTCATGTGATCAAAATTTGGACGCTCGGCAACTGGCATCTACTTAGGACGGTTGCAGCGTCTCTGCGGTCATGTGATTAAAATTCAGATGCTTGGCAACTGGCATGTACTCATGACGGTTGCAGCGCCCCTGTGGTCATGTGACCACAATTCAGACGCTTGGCAACTGACATGCATCCATGACGGTTGATGTCCCGGGGTCATGTGATCGAAATTCAAACGCTTGGCAACTGACATGTATCCATGACAGTGGCAGTATCCCTTTTGCAACCTTCTGACAAACAAAGTCGATGGGGAAGCCAAGCCAGGTTCACTTAACAACCATGTTCTTAACTTACCAACTGCAGTGGCTCACTTAACAACGAGGGCAAGAAAACTCGTAAAGTGGAGGGGAACGAGAGGACGGGATGATGACAGGTAGGCCTCGACTTACAAACATTTATTTACTGACTGTTCGAAGTTACTCCAGCACTGAAAAAAACAAACAACTTATCACTGTTTTTCAGACTTAGGACTGTTGCAGCATCCCTTACAGCAGGGGGTAGGCAACCTTGGCTCTTTTATGACTCGTGGACTTCAACTCCCAGAATTCCTGAGCCAGCCATGCTGAGGAGAAATGGAGAGGTTTCCAAGCTGAGGAGAAATGGAGAGGTTTCCATGCTGGCTCAGGAATTCTGGCAGTTGAAGTCCACGAGTCATAAAAGAGCCAAGGTTCCCTCCCCCTGGCCTAGATCAGTAGTAGGCCACCTTGGCTCTTTTATGACTCGTGGACTTCAACTCCCAGAATTCCTGAGCCAGCCATGCTGAGGGGAAAGGGAGAGGTTTCCATGCTGAGCCCTGCCGGCTCAGGAATTCTGGGAGTTGAAGTCCACGAGTCATAAAAGAGCCAAGGTGGCCTACCCTTGCCCTATAGTCATGTGATCCAAATTCGGATGCTTGGCAACTGGCATGTACTCAAGACGGTTGCAGTGTCACGACAAGCAACGTCATGGATTCACTCAACAAGCCTGTTACTAGCTTAACAACCGCTGCGATTCACTTCACAATTGTGGCCAGCAAGCTGGTAAAATGGGGGCAAAGCTCACTCAACAACTGTCTCACTTAGCAATGGAAATGGTGGCCTCGATCGTCGCCGTACGTCGAGGACTACCTGTCGTATGAAAAAGGGGGTGGGGGGGAAAGCTACAGAACCAATTCCATTCGTCTTTTGCTTAAAAAAGAAACGTCAACAAGGGCAACAGATCGCTACGTGTTGCACCTCCCCAAAAAAAGGATACTCACAGCCGAGAAGGAGATACTGGTAACACTGCACAGAATCTGCGGCTAGAAGCAGGGGGTGATTCAAGTTAAAAGGCGGCTGCAGCTCGTTCCACTGGGGAGTTCTGCGGAAACGACACAAGAGTATTAATATTTAAGCTGGAAGAGAGAAGGGGGGGGAGAAAAAAATCAGCATCTGTGTCATCACATCCAATTATTTATGCAAGAGAATACCGTGTTTATAATTATTTAAAGTCACTTGCTCCGAGCGTGGAATATTTCGAGACAGATGGGGGGAAAGGGGATAACGAGAGGCCTGTGTTTTCTTTTAAAAAAAAATTTTGTGTTTTTAAAACGGACCTGCGCAATGCCAACTCGCCGGCAGACTCCCAGGGTATTCTTCACACTTGGATGAATGGAATGGAATGGAGTGGAGTGGAGTGGAGTGGAGTGGACTGGACTGAACTGGATTGGACTAGACTAAACTAGACTAGACTAAACTAGACTAGAATAGAATAGAAAAGAAACAGAACAGAGCTGAACGGAACAGAACAGAACAGAAGAATAGAATAGAATAGAATAGAATAGTAATGGGATGAAATCGAGTCAGAAGCGCAAACATACAATAGGCGATAGACTAGAAACAGTAGATAGACCATATATAAGAGAAACACCAATCCAACAAAATGTATTCGGATTATACTTGAAGATGCAAGGGAGGAGGGTAGAACGTTTACTAAAACAGATGTTTACAAAGATTAATACCTAATGTTGTATGCTATGTTCTAGGAGGGTTGTTTAGCAATAAGATCTTATGTTTCATGTTGACCACATTAATTTCGAAACAGATAGAAGAAACGCCAATCAAATAAAATGTAACAGGAGTATAGTTGAGACTAGACGCGAGGGGTGGGGGGGGGAAAAGGCTTACTAATTCAGACTTTTTCAAAGACGAATACTTAGTATTGTATACCAGGTATCATGTTGATTGCTGCATAATATGTTTTTATGTCCAATGCTGATTGTTTTAATAAAAGAATTTAAAAAAAAAAAAAAAAAGAATAGAATAGAATAGAATAGAATAGAATAGAATAGAATAGAATAGAATAGAATAGAATAGAATAGAATAGAATAGAATAGAATAGAATAGAATAGAATAGAATAAGGAAGAAGAATGGAATGGAATGGAATGGAATGGAATGGAATAGAATAGAATAGAATAGAATAGAATAGAATAGAATAGAATAGAATAGAATAGAATAGAAACGGAACAGAACAGAATAGAATAGAATAGAATAAGGAAGAAGAATGGAATGGAATGGAATGGAATGGAATAGAATAGAATAGAATAGAATAGAATAGAATAGAATAGAATAGAATAGAATAGAATAGAATAGAATAAGGAAGAAGAATGGAATGGAATGGAATGGAATGGAATAGAATAGAATAGAATAGAATAGAATAGAATAGAATAGAATAGAATAGAATAGAATAGAAACGGAACAGAACAGAATAGAATAGAATAGAATAAGGAAGAAGAATGGAATGGAATGGAATGGAATGGAATAGAATAGAATAGAATAGAATAGAATAGAATAGAATAGAATAGAATAGAATAGAATAGAATAGAATAGAATAGAATAGAATAGAATAGAATAGAAACGGAACAGAACAGAACAGAATAGAATAGAATAGATTAAGGAAGAAGAATGGAATGGAATGGAATGGAATGGAATAGAATAGAATGACAAAGTTGGAAGGGACCTTATAGGTCATCTAGTCCAACCCCCCACCCAAGCAGGAGACCCTACACCATTTCTGACAGATGGCAGTCCAGTCTCTTCTTGAAAGCTTCCAGTGATGAAGCACCCACAACCTCTGAAGGCAGTCTGTTCCCTTGGTTGACTGTTCTCACTGTCAGAAAATTCCTCCTTATTTCTAGGTTGAATCTCTCCTTGATCAGTTTCCATCTGTTATTCCTTGTCTGGCCTTCAGGAGCCTTTGAAAATAGCTTGACTCCCTCTCCTTTGGGGCAGCCCCTGAGATACTGGAAGACTACTATCATGTCCCCCCTCGTCATTCTCTTCATTAAACCAGACCCAATTCCAGCAGCCGTTCCTTGTATGTTTTAGCCTCCAGTCCCCTGATCATCTTTGTTGCTCTTCTCCGCACTTTTTCTAGAGACTCAACATCTCTACCTCCTTCCAGGTCAGACAAATTGGCTTTCTGGCTCATCCTTATCTCTTTGGGCATTTGCTGGCTTCTTTGAGGCTGCTCCCATTATCTGCTGATTTGTTCAAATAGAGACTCCAGAACTGAACCTAGAACCTTTTGCACACCAAAAAGGGCCTTGAGCATTGCCAGGGAACCTTCTTCCTTCCAGGAAGAAGCAAGAAACACTGAAAGGGCGAGCTGCTAAAAGAGGGGTCTTCAAACATGGCCCTTTTATGACTTGTGGACTTCAACTCCCAGAATTCCTCAGCCAGCCAGCCATTGTCATTTTTTACTGTGGGCACACTGGCCCACGTTACAAATGAAATTCTGTTACCTGCTCTCAAACACATATATACACATGCTATATACCTCTGCCTGCCTGCCTGCCTGTCTCTCTCTCTCTCTCTGTCTCTTTGTCTCTATATAAAATCTATCATCTATTTATCTGTCTGTCTGTCTGTCTGTCTTTCTATCTATCTATCTGTATCTACACTCATACAAATAATAATAATAATAATAATAATAATAATAATAATGAAGTTGGAAGGGACCTTGGAGGTCATCTAGTCCAACCCCCTGCTCAGGCAGGAAACCCTATACCATTTCAGACAAATGGCTGTCCAGTTTCTTCTTAAAAACTTCCAGTGTTGGAGCATTCACTGCTTCTGGAGGCAGGTTGTTCCACTGGTTAATTGTTCTAACTGTCAGGAAGTTTCTCCTGAGTTCTAGGTTGCTTCTCTCCTTGGTTAGTTTCCACCTGTTGCTTCTTGTCCTGCCTTCAGAAGCCTTTGAAAATAGCTTGACTCCCTCTTCTTTGGGGAAGCCCCTGAGATACTGGAATACTGCTATCATGTCCCCCGTCCTTCTTTTCATTAAACTGGACATACCCAATTCCAGCAACCGTTCTTCGTATGTTTTAGCCTCCAGTCCCCCTGATCATCTTTGTTGCTCTTCTCTACACTCTTTCTAGAGTCTCAGCATCTTATATATGTACATATAAATATTAATCACTGCCCATTTTGGATATATACTGACGACCTTTGCAGCATCCCAGGGTCACATGATCAAAATTCAGCTGCTTAGCAACAGTTATGTATTTACGACAGTTGTAGTGTTCCGGGGTCCTGTCATCAACATTTGCAAGCTTCCCAACCGGCTTCTGACAAGCAAAAACAATGCAGGAAGCTGGACTGGGTTAAGGACCACCTGATTCACTTAAGGATGTCAGGGATTCACTTACAGAACATTGGCTCACAGCAACTGCTTTGCTTAACAATGGAAGTCCCGGTCCAATTGTGGTTGCAAGTTGAGAATTACCTGCACAGGAGCAGGAAGAATACATTTCTGTTGCTAAGTGAAACATTTGTTAAGTGAATTTTGCCCCATGTTATGACCTCTCTTGCCCTTGCCACAGTTGTCAAGTGAATCACTGGAGTTGTTAAGTCACACGGTCATTAAGTGAATCCGGCTTCCCCACTGACTTTGCTTGTCAGAAGGTCGCTAAATGTGAGTCCGTTGTCGAGCGTCTGAATTTTGATCACATGACCATGGGGATGCTGCAACGGTCGTTAAGTGTGAAAAACGGTCCCAAGTCACTTTTTCCAGTGCCGTTGTAAGAAACTGTTGTAAACTGAGGACTACGCGTCTTAGGTAACGTCCCAATCTGTGAGAACCAAGTTCTGTAAAGTTACAACGTATTGATCAGGTCAGAATTTGCAATCCCATTACAAGCTCCTTGTTTTGACAATAATGGCCCCGGAGGACTCACGCTGCCATTTTAATTAGGGCTGCCCTTTCCTCAGCATCTTGGCATAGCATATATTGATTGGCTCAGGGCAGGAATCGGCGCTGGAGAAGACTGACGCTCCCCCCTTTCTCCCCATCACCACACAAAATCAATGTAAAAAATATTTTAAAATGTCAGAGGCGCTGACCATATTTTCTCAGTAATCCCTCTTTCATTTTATTTTGTAAATCAGGCCTAATTTCTCTAAATGGCCTTCAAAATGGACTAGTTTGGAAGACTTTGAAAAAAGGGGGGGGGCAACTATCGCCCCTTTCTGACCTGTGGACTTCGACTCTCAGAATTCCTCAGACACACAGAAAGACAGACAGACAGACAGACAGACAGACATATCTATCAGTGCAAAGAAGAGCAAAAAAGATGATTAGGGGACTGGAGGCTAAAGCATATCAGGAACAGTTGATGGAATTGGGTATGTCTAGTTTAATGAAGAGAAGGACGAAGATAGCAGTCTTCCAATATCTCAGGGGCTGCCCCAAAGAAGAGGGAGTCAAGCTATCCTCCAAAGCGCCTGAAGGCAGGAGAATAAGCAATGGGTGGAAACTAATCAAGGAGAGAAGCAACCTAGAACTAAGGAGAAACTTCCTGACAGTGAGGACAATTAACCAGTGGAACAACCTGCCTCCAGAAGCGGTGAATGCTCCAACACTGGAAGTTTTTAAGAAGAGACTGGACAGCCATTTGTACGAAATGGTGTACGATTTCCTGCCTGAGCAGGGGGTTGGACTAGATGACCTCCAAAGTCCCTTCCAACTATTATCATTATTATTATCATCATCATCATCATATCATTATCATTCTGAAACTAGGTGAGCATTGTCTGTTGAAATGTTAAAACAAAAATATGTTTTCAGAATCAGGGAATCCTCACTTAGCATGTAAATATAACAAAGTAAACCATGAGGACACATCCTGACAATGAGAACAATTAACCAGTGGAAGAACTTGCCTCCACAAGCTGTGAATGCTCCAACACTGGAAATTTTTAAGAAGAGACTGGACAGCCATTTAATTGAAATTGGTATAGGGTTTCCTGCCTGAGCAGGGGGTTGGACTCGATGACCTTTAAGGTCCCTTTCAACTTTCTATTCTATTCTATTCTATTCTATTCTATTCTATTCTATTCTATTCTATTCTATTCTATTCTATTTTCTATTCTATTTTCTATTCTATTTTCTATTCTATTCTATTCTATTCTATCTTCTCTCCTATTCTATTCTATTCTATTCTATTCTATTCTATTCTATTCTATTCTATTCTATTCTATTCTAGTCTAGTCTAGTCTAGTCTAGTCTAGTCTAGTCTAGTCTAATATTCTATTCTATTCTATTCTATTCTATTCTATTCTATTCTACTCTACTATATTCTATTCTATTCTATTCTATTCTATTCTATTCTATTCTATTCTATTCTATTCTATTCTATTCTATTCTATTCTATTCTATTCTATTCTATTCTAATGACGACTATTTAAAACTGCAGGATGCAAAAAGAGAGACAGGATGGAAATTGGACCATTTGACCGAGTATCTCTAGCAGAATTCTGAGACCAGAATCTTCTTTTCCTGTAGATTTATATTCTCTCTGTGGTTTGGGCAGCACCATCGGTGCAGCAGGCTCCTGAAACTTGTTCAAAGAAAAAATCAAAATGAAATACGAACATCAGAAGAGAATGGGGGGGGTACCTGACGAGGGTCCAGCTAGCCCGTGGGCAGGTCACCATTTCCAGTGGGGTGTCATCGCTGATCTTAGGGGCGGTGCAGAGAGCTCGGGGCTCCAGGACGTGTTCCACCAAAGTCCCATAGCAGCTGATGATGTATAAAGACTCCACAACGAATTGCTTGGATTGTTCTAGAAGGGAACAAGAGGCCTGAATGTTTACAAGGTAATCTTCAACTTGGCAACCGTTCCTTTAGTGACCGTACAACGGCACTGGGGAAAAAATGGATTTATGAGTGTTTTTCACATTTAAGACCCTTGCAGCATCCCCAAGATCATGGGATCAAAATTCGGATGCTCGTATTTATGACCATTTGCAGTGACCCGAGGCCATGTGATCCCCTTTTGCGACCTTTGAACAAGCAAAGTCAACGGGGAAGTCCCAAAGGTGCTTTTTTTTCAGCAGGCAAATGGACCTTTCTTTGTTTTTTCTTTGAAGACGTTTCGCCTCTCATCCAAGAAGCTTCTTCAGCTCTGACCGGATGGTGGGGGGGTGGGAGGATCCTTTGAGCGGTCCCACTCAAGCGCCATACCCATTTGCCCGACTCAGGACATAGAGAAACCTCCAAGTGGTCTCAAGGACTCTCTAAAATAAAATAAATGACCAGCTTTCTAGAAGGAGTATAAATCCTTTCTGCATTCCAAAAAGGCTCCACGCATATTTGCACCCCTTAGGTGACCCTGAGGACACAAGTAAACCTCCAGGCGGCCTCAACGACCCTCTAAAACAGGGGTAGGCAACCTGGGCTCTTTTATGACTCGTGGACTTCAACTCCCAGAATTCCTGAGCCAGCCATGCTGAGGAGAAAGGGAGAGGTTTCCATGCTGAGGAGAAATGGAGAGGTTTCCATGCCGAGCCATGCTGGCTCAGGAATTCTGGGGGTTGAAGTCCATGAGTCATAAAAGAGCCAAGGTTGCCTTCCTCTGGCCTAGATCAGTAGTAGGCCACCTTGGCTCTTTTATGACTCGTGGACTTCAACTCCCAGAATTCCTGAGCCAGCCATGCTGAGGGGAAATGGAGAGGTGTCCATGCTGAGCTATGCTGGCTCAGGAATTCTGGGAGTTGAAGTCCACGAGTCATAAAAGAGCCAAGGTTCCCTCCCCCTGGCCTAAATCAGTAGTAGGCCACCTTGGCTCTTTTATGACTCGTGGACTTCAACTCCCAGAATTCCTGAGCCAGCCGTGCTGAGGAGAAAGGGAGAGGTTTCCATGCCGAGCCATGCTGGCTCAGGAATTCTGGGAAGTCCACGAGTCATAAAAGAGCCGAGGTTGCCTACCCCTGCTCTAGAAGAAGGCAAATGACCGGCTGTCTGCAAGGAGTATAAATGCTTCCATTCCCCACCATTCAGTCAGAGCTGAGGAAGCTTCTTGGATAAGAAGCGAAACATCTTCAAAGGAAAAACAAGGATGTCCACTTGCCTCTTGAAAAAGCACCTTTGGGGCAACTATGACCAGGATGACTGAGAACCTCCATAGACATCTATCAATGGGGAAGCCAGATTCACTTAACAACTGGGTTACTAACATTGCAACTGTGGTGATTTACAAGAAGTATAGCAAGAAAGGTTGTAAAATAAGGCAAAACTCACTTAATAACTGTGTGGCTTAGCAGTAGAAATTTGGGCCTCAATTGTGGTCACTAGGAGAGGACTACCTGTATAGGTAGGCCTTGACTTAACAACAGTTCATTTAGTGACTGTTCAAAGTTACAACTGGCCCTGAAAAAAGTGACTTATGACCATTTGTCACAGTTACGACCTTTGTAGCATTCCCCATGATCACGCGATCAAAATTCAGATGATTGGCACCTGACTCACATTTACGACGGTCGCAGTGTCCCTGCGGGGTCACGTGATCCCCTTTTGCGACCTCCTGGCAGGCAAACTCAATGGGGAAGCCAGATTCACTTCACAACCGTGTCCCTAACTTAACAACTGCAGTGATTCACTTACCGACGGTGATGAGAAAGGTTGTAAAATGGGGCAAAAATCACTTAACTGTCGGGCTTAGCAGCAGACCTTTTGGGCTCCATTCTGGTCGTATGTCGAGGACTCCCTGTACTTTGGGCTTTCCAAAGTCAGCATTTTAACTCTGCAGCCCTCTGCCCATTGATCCCTTTCTGCCTGCCCAAAGCTTCCCATCACTTAAGCATTTAGTGGACGCCTCTCACGTCAATTTTGCTTATTTGCATGAATAAAATCTATGGGCACGACGACTGATGCCACCGATTCTCAGGAAGGTGAATCGCTGAGAAATTAAGTGCTATTTTTGGAATTTCCCAGAAAAAAAGCAATCCGGAATACATTAACCTTGGATTCTTTGCAACACTCCTGCGTCGCCCTTGAATTTCGCTTCCCTCTCGCCAGGCCTTGCTTTCGGTGTGACTATCCTGGCTAAAATTCAAATTGGACGCAGCTATTTGTTTTTTTCAAATTGGAAGCGAACGTTTGTTTGTTTGTGACAAATTATACGGCCACCCAACTCACTCTCGTTGACCCCGAGGGTTGTCCCAAAAGTGCTTTTTTCAGGAGGCAACTGGACTTTCTTGTTTTACCTTTGGAGATGTTTCACTTCTCATCCAAGAAGCTTCTTCAGCTCTGACTGGATGGTGAGGAATGGAAGGATTTATACTCCTTGCAGACAGCTGGTCATTTGCATTCTTTTAGAGAGTCGCTGAGGCCACTTGGAGGTTTGTCTGTGTCCTCAGGGTCACCCGAGTGGGGCAAACGGGTGTGAAGCCTTCATGGCTGCAGGATGTTTTCTGCCCTGGGTCCCTTCCCTGTTGAAGACGGGCACACAGGCTGTTGGGGATGAGTCTGTGTTGCCTGCATCTCAAACTGAAGCGCAGATGGGTCCTGGAGTCTGCAATGTTTTCTGGAAACCCGTTCATCCTCCCGCACCATTCGAAGGGCTTCAACAACTGTCTAAATCAGGAGTAGGCAACCTTGGCTCTTTTATGACTGGTGGACTTCAACTTCCAGAATCCCTGAGCCAGCCGTGCTAAGGAGAAAGGGAGAGGTTTCCAAGCTGAGCCATGCTGGCTCAGGAATTCTGGGAGTTGAAGTCCACGAGTCATGAAGGGGCCATAGTTCCCCCCATGTTGGCTCAGGAATTCTGGGAGTTGAAGTCCACGAATCATAAAAGAGCCAAGGTTCTCTCCCCTGGCCTAGATCAGTAGTAGGCAACCTTGGATCTTTTATGACTGGTGGACTTCAACTCCCAGAATCTCTGAGCCAGCCGTGCTAAGGAGAAAGGGAGAGGTTTCCATGCTGAGCCCTGCCGGCTCAGGAATTCTGGGAGTTGAAGTCCACAAGTCATGAAGGGGCCATAGTTCCCCCGTACTGGTTCAGGAATTCTGGGAGTTGAAGTCCACGAGTCATGAAGGGGCCATAGTTCCCCCATGCTGGCGGAGGAATTCTGGGAGTTGAAGTCCACGAGTCATAAAAGAGCCAAGGTTCCCTCCCCTGGCCTAGATCAGTAGTAGGCAACCTTGGATCTTTTATGACTCGTGGACTTCAACTCCCAGAATCCCTGAGCCAGCTTGTCTGGCTGAGGAATTCTGGGAGTTGAAGTCCATGAGTCATAAAAGGGCCAAGTTGGAAGATCCCTGATTTAGAGAAAGTACAGAGTACAGTTTCAGCTTCAGTTCTACTGAAGTTTCAGCTGAGGAGAAATTGAGAGGTTTCCATGCTGAGCCATGCTGGCTCAGGAATTCTGGGAGTTGAAGTCCACGAGTCATAAAAGAGCCAAAGTTCCCTCCCCCTGGCCTAGATCAGTAGTAGGCAACCTTGGCTCTTTTATGACTTGTGGACTTCAACTCCCAGAATCCTTGAGCCAGCCATGCTGAGGAGAAAGGGAGAGGTTTCCAAGCTGAGCCCTGCCGGCTCAGGAATTGTGGGAGTTGAAGTCCACGAGTCATAAAAGAGCCAAGGTTCCCTCCCCCTGGTCTAAATGAATGCAAACAACCGGCTGTCTGCAAGGAGCATAAATCCTTCCATTCCCCCACCATCCAGTCAGATTTGAAGAAGCTTCTTGGAGGAGAAGCGAAACCTCTTCAAGGAAAAAACAAGAGAAAGTCCAGTGGCCTCCTAAAAAAGCAGCTTTGGGACAATCATGACCTGGATGACGGAAAACTTCCCTGGACATTTGACCCTGAGGGGCTTTTAAAGATACAATCACAATAGGGGTCGTCCTTGACTTACAACCACCACGGAGCCCAACTGTCAAGGTTCCGACTAATGAAACACTTCAAAGAACTTCCAGGCATTGGTTATCCTAAAAAGCCTGTTGCTAGGTGGGACCGTTGTTAAAATAGGGTTTTGCCCTATTTTACGACTCTTCTTGCCACCGTTTGGCGAGAAAAGCAGGGCTCTGAAGGTGGCAACCAGCACCTCGAACTGGAGCCAGAATTAAATTGGCTTCTTCATCAGGTGCCATGATGATTGCTGCATAATATGTTTTTATGTTCAATGTTGATTGTTTTAATAAAAGAATTTTATATTAAAAAAAAAAGAATTAACACTTCTTCTTCTGTGGCCAGAACGATGTCTACTTCCAGGGGTGCCATCCCAAATCAGGGCCAAACAAGGGGGACCCCCAAAAGAAGCCTTCTGTGGCACGGTGCCTGCAAAATATCTGTGGGCCCCGGTGTTCCTTTAGGATACGGATCCAGGATATCGGACGTGAACCATCTCGCCCCGATGAGATGGGCCCATCCCAAGGGTTCCAGTGGAAGCGGCTTCCTGTGTATCCCTTCAGCCAAGGAATTTCCCCTGGCGGGGCTCCAGGAGAAGAGCCTTTTCTGCAGTGGCCCCTGCTCTTTGGAACATCCTGCCCCCAGAGATGAGGTCCAGCCCTCTCCTTCTGTCCTGTCTCTGCCCGTTGGCCTGGGGCCCCAACTGAGAGGCTTCAGGCCGGCAGTAGTTAGCGCCATGAGAGTAGAAAGCCCCACCCCGTTCTGCATAGATTTTTACTCTTTTTTTTCTATTGGTATTGCGGTGGCCAAAACTGGACCCAATATTCCAAGTGTGGTCTTTTAAGTGTGGCAGCAGAAAGCTGCATTAACACTTCACACCATCTTGATGCTATCCTTCTGTGGAGGCCGTCTAGGACTGGGTTGGCTTTTTTTGGGGCAACTGGCTCATAGTTGAGTGATTGTCCACTAGGACGCCAAGATCCCTTTCATCATACTAGCAATAGACTTACCGGTATGTACCACTTCATAGGGCTTTACAGCATTCTGAGTGGTTTACAGAGTCAGCACATTGCCCCCAATAATCTGGGTCCTCATTTTAGCAACCTTGGAAGGACCGAAGACAAAATCAACCTTCAGCCGGTCAAGATCAAACTGCAGGCTGTGGCCAGAGTTAGCCTGCAATATTGTATTCTAATCACTGCGCCACCAAGGCTCCTTGGCTCCTTTCCTTCCTTCCTTCCTTCCTTCCTTCCTTCCTTCCTTCCTTCCTTCCTTCCTTCCTTCCTTCCTTCCTTCCTTCCTTCCTTCCTTTTCTTCCTTCCTTTCCCTCCCTCCCACTGCGCCACCACGGCTCCTGGTATATTAATTAGTTAACTGCTGTTGAGCCAGGCACTACCTACCCTATACCTATGCATTTGATTTTTCTTGTCTAAGTGTAAAACCTGACTTTTCCCACCAGTGAACTTCATTTTGCCGGATATTTAATTCCTGGAATCTTAACTGTTTCTATCAGCAATTGTGTTTTTGTTTCTTATCTGATTGCATTGTAAGCCACCCAGAGTGGCTCTCGATAGATAATGACATGGGCGGCCTATACATTTAATAAATAAATGCAGCGGTGCCTTGGTACTCAACTGCTTTGAAACTCATCAGATTTGATACTCAACACATTTTGACGTGAAAAGTCTGTCCCGGCACTCATCGTTTGAGTAGTTCTCAATGCACAAGCTAGAACTTGTCAGTGCTGGCTGCCTTGTGACTCACTACATTATTTCTTATGGGAAAAAACTGTCTGGTGCTAATTGTTTTTTGTACTCATCATGTCTCCTGGAACCAATTAATGATGAGTCCTGAGGTACCACTGTAATAAAATTTCCAGGCCGGGAGAGAAAGTCTGCAAAGCCACAGCAAAGGATGGGCTAGAAGATAGACAAACAGCTCGAAGCAACCTCGGGCAGCTTTATGATGGCACCCATCTGTTTGTCGGTTGTTTGGTCTCTGCACAAACCTTTTTCTCTTTTAAGACCAGGATTGCTTGCAAACCACGACCGGGATGAGCCGAAGGCCGCAGCAACGCAGAATTCTCCTCCGACAGATTTGCTGGGTGAAATTTGTGGAGCTGGTTTGCTTTTGCTTTGAAAAGGAGAAAGAGAGAGAGAGAGAGAGAAAGAGAAAGAGAGAGAAAGATCAAAGTATAATTATGATGAAGTAATCCACCAAATGGGAGATTTGCTGGAGGTGCAATATAAGCTCGGGAACTTATTTTCTCAGAACTGCGGAGAATCGATAAAGCTGGAAGACAGAACTGTGGCAGCTCAGCGTTTTAGAAATGCAAATTCAACATGTCCCTTCCATAAGGCAGAAATAGCTGGGGATATTAACAAATTACTTGTTCAGCGACTTCAGCCAGGATTGGCAAAAAAGGGGCTACTAACGGCCTCCGGGCTAAGGGTGAGCAGAAGAATACCTGGATAGATCGTTCTGTGATTGGCAGCAGATTGCAAAAGAAATAATAAGCAAGATTCATCACCCTCTCTCAAGACTGTACCTCTGAGAACCAGTTTGGGGCAGTCAGGAATAAACGTACAAAGATAGTCCTCACGTTACGACCACAAACTGGGTCCAGAATTTCCGTTACTAAGCGAGGTGGGGTGGTGAAGTGAGTTACACCTGATTTTACATCATTTCTTTTCTTTTTCTTTTTTTTGGGGGGCCAGGGTTGTGAAGCGAACCACTGCAGTCATTAAGTGAATTTCAGTGTCGTTAAGTGAGTTTGGCTCCCCCCCTTTTGAACTGGCTTGTCGGAAGACGTCTGGGAAGATTGCAAAGGGCGATGCCATGATCCCGGGAGGCTTCAACCTGTTGTAAGTACATGCTGGTTTCTTGAATTTTTGATCACGTGACCCACAGAGGTGCTGTCGCACTTGTGAGGACTGGTCGTTAAGTCGCTTTTTTCATGGTCTTTAGTCAGTGGTGGGATTCAAATATGTGAACAACCAGTTCTCTGCCGCTTCTGGAAGTCCATTCTGGGCCTGGGCAACAAAAAACTTAGCTACCGCTTTTGCCAAATTGGTGCGAACTGGCTGAATCCCACCACTGTTGTAAGTCGAGGACTTCCCGTATGCATCCAGACCCCAAGACACACCACGGCCTGCCTAGGGATGAAACCCACTCAAGCTGCTCTTTGTGTCCACGGAGAACTTTGGGGTTCTGCAGTGACGGCAAGCGAAAAGAACGATGTTTGGATAACATTGGGAGCTCCATATGAACTGAAGTAAACATACATTTCAAAACTGTTTTGAGGTCAGTTTGTACCAAATTCAGAGGAGAAGTTTATTTCCAAGCATTCCATTCCCAAACTTTAATCATATTATTATTATTTGCAGGCATGTTTTTTTTTTCCTCTGTCATTACCGACATTGTTGATTCAAATGCAAAGCAAATTATCAGCTTTTTGTATAGCGGGAGGAGTACAAGACGCATTAGAAAGCATGCAGAAATATGTACGACAAATGGGAGGAGGAAAACAAGCATGCTTTAGAGAGTGAAACTTACATGCATATCTTAATGTAGAGTTCCTATTAAGTAGTTGTGGCGATTATCTGTCTGTCTGTCTGTCTGTCTGTCTGTCTGTCTATCATCTCTCTCTCTCTCTCTGTCTCTCTCTCTCTCCCTTCACTTACAGCCACAAGTGAGGCCAAAATTTCCCAAGGCAAAAATGTGCTTAGGACAGTGTACAGATGTTTACCGGTTTAAGGCCCTTTCCTTTCCTTTCCTTTCCTTTCCTTTCCTTTCCTTTCCTTTCCTTTCCTTTCCTTTCCTTTCCTTTCCTTTCCTTTCCTTTCCTTTCCTTTCCTTTCCTTTCCTTTCCTTTCCTTTCCTTTCCTTTATCCTCTTTTCTTTTCTTTTTTCTTTTCTCTTCTCTTTTTTCTTCCTATCCTATCCTAGCCTATTGTTTTTCAATTCCAGCATTTTTCAGATGCATTGACCTCAACCTATAGAATCCCCTAGTCAGTCTGCTTCAACATATGTGAACTCGATTTCTGAGGACCACATCTGAAGACAAAACGGTGACAACATTGGCTTTTGTGAGAAAAGGGATGCTAGCCTAGGAACGTGATCCGGCAGGATTCCGCTTGTGAGGCTTATCTCCCAAGGACTGGGACATGTGAACGATATTTGCTTCCTGTTCACATTGCGGAGGTGGAAAAGCTCAGAATTGTGCAGCAGGCACAGGAGAAAACAGTCTAAACCAGGGGTAGGCCACCTTGGCTCTTTTATGACTCGTGGACTTCAACTCCCAGAATTCCTGAGCCAGCCACGCTGAGGAGAAATGGAGAGATTTCCAAGCTGAGCCATGCCGGCTCAGAAATTCTGGGAGTTGAAGTCCACGAGTCATAAAAGGGCCAGTTGCCTACCCCTGAATTAGGAAGACAGTTTGTTTGAAGACCCTTGCCCTAGACCAGGGGTAGGCCACCTTGGCTCTTTTTTGACTCGTGGACTTCAACTCCCAGAATTCCTGAGCCAGCCATGCTGAGGAGAAATGGAAAGGTTGCCAAGCTGAGCCATGCCGGCTCAGGAATTCTGGGAGTTGAAGTCCACGAGTCATAAAAGAGCCAAGGTTGCCTACACCTGGTCTAAACCAAAGCAAGGAAAGTCATGAATGGAATACAGGTAGTCCTTGACTTACGACCGGTTGCTTAGCAACCGTTCCAACTTACGACAGGCCTCCCCCAAAGGTACCTACGACATTCGAAGTTCTGACAGCCGTGCCACCCCCCCGGCAGTCACATGACTGCATTTTGGGCCCTTGACAATGGCTTCCCTTCACAGCCTGAAGTCACGTGGTTGTTTTTTTTACAATGTTTTGCCAAAAAAATGGCATTTATTTCTGGCTTTTGGCAAAACATCCCATCGTGAACAACAATCGCCATAAACAAACAAACAAAAGTTGCAAATTGGATCAGTCCTGTGATGACTCACTTTATGACCATCATGGCTTACAGGCATTATAATAATAATAGTAAAGTTGGAAGGGTTTTCCCAGTTGCAATGTATGGTTGTGTTTCTCCGATTCTCCCGGCCTTCCGGAAAAATCTAAAAACTCATCTTTGCCGGCAGGCCTGGGGATGACTGTGGTTGATTGTTGAATTGAATGTGTGTTTTTTTATTGATTTTTTTTTAGATATATTTGTTTGGGTTTTTTATGATACTTCACTGTTATATATATGTTGTTAGCCGCTCCGAGTCCCCTGGAGAGGAGCGGCATACAAACCCAAATAAAATAAATAAATAAATAAAAATAAAATGGAGCAAAACTCACTGAACAAATATCTCAGTAACAGAAACGTTGGGCCCAACTGCGGTCGTGAGATGAGAATTCAACTTTTAATTGCTTTTCCATTCCCCCAATGGGCAGAAGGGTTAGGACTCAATAGACCAGACAGAAGGAGCCTAAAGCAGACTCTATAAGAGGATAACAATAAAAACAACCAAGTGGGAAGGGGCCTTGGAGGCCATCTAGTCCAACCCCCTGCTCAGGCTGGAAACCTTATAGCATTTCAGACAAATGGGGTATCCAGTCTCTTCTTAAAAACTTCCAGTGTTGGAGCATTCACCGCTTCTAGAGCTGAAGTGATTCACTTAACAACTGTGGCAAGAAAGGTCATAAAATGGGGCAAAATTTACTTAACCACTGTCTCACTTAGCAACAGAAAATTTGGGCTCTCAATTATGGTCATAAGTCGTAAGGGACGACCTGAACACAGTGGCTCAAATGTTGGGAGGTTAAAGGCAGAATGAAGGAGGAGTTAGAATTCAGAAATGAGATATTACCGTACAGGTGCTAGCCTAAAGCAGAATCGCATGTTTTGCAAAGGAGAAACATGTGAGTCTATGGAAGCAAAAAATGATAGCTTTTCCCAATTTCCCAAATGTTATTAAATGGCAGCATATAGAATACAAAGTAACAGAGTTATAAGGGATCCTGGAGGTCTTCTAGTCCAACCCCCTGCTCAGGCAGGAAACCCTATAGCAGTGATGGCGAACCTTTTAGAGACCGAGTGCCCAAACCGCAACCCAAAACCCACTTATTTATCGCAAAGTGCCAGGACCGCTTCAGCATTGCGGTGCCCTGGAGGGGGGGGCAGGGAGGCACCTCTGAGTGTCATCTCTGACACACAAAAACTGGTGGCAAAAAAATGGGCCACCACCGTGCTGCAATGCGCAAAAACGGCTGCCGCCATGCCACAGGGTGCAGATACAAGGCGCTGCACCATGCAAGAATGGGGCAGGGCTAGTGGGTATCACGCAGGCACTAGCCCCGCCCCATTTGCAGCACGTGCGTGCTTGCGGTCCCATGCGTGCATGCACGCATGATAAAATGCTTCCCCCTCCCTTTTCTTCTAGTCCACCAATGGACAATGGTTGGTGACCTCTGCTCTACCACCTCTACTCGAGCTTGCTAGTCGGCCTGCTTTGTGCTGGGTGGGGCTCCTGCTCCGGGCAGTGGGGGCGGCCTGATGGACCTGCTGCTGCGGCCGTGGCACGCATGCCAACAGAGAGGGCTCTAAGTGCTGCCTCTGGCACACGTGCCATAGGTTCGCCACCACTGCCCTATAGCATTTCAGACAAATGGCTGTCCAGTCTCCCCTTAAAAACCTCCAGGGATGGAGCACCCACAACTTCTGGAGGCGAGCCGTTCCACGGATTAGATTAATCGTTCTCACTGTCAGGAAATTTCTTCTTAATTCTAAGGTTTTTAGAGAAGCCTTTCATCTCAGCAGGATGAAAAGGAGCAAAAGGGATCGGCTGATGTCATTTTCCCACCACCACCACCACCACCTCCAAGCCCAGGACTGTGTGAGCAAAGTTCGAAGCCAGAGATGCAAAGTCGTCGGACAACGTGGAGATTGTGCACGGACTTCCGGGAGGAGAGGAGAGCAAGATCCTTGGGATCTGCCGCTGTTCCCTGGGAGCTGACCATTCATCTGCAAGGTCAGTTTTCTCCCAGCGCTCTTCCCAAGCCCTCCGTGGCCCGCAGAGTTACAATTTTTCTGCAAAAGCAAGTATAAACAGTTTTCAAGGAAACGGAATAAAGGATGCTCTATTTACACCACGGTCATTAAAATAAACGTCTTCTCCGAACTCAGGCTGGAAGCTGCAGCTTCCGGTGCCAAAACATTTGCAGCTTAAGAATGATGTTTTGTAGACAAGAGAAGGGCAGTCTTGTTAAACACGATTATTCTTGCGGTTAAGGGAGAAGGAGGGAAAAAGGAGATAGAGGAGAGGTTATCTTTTGGCTTAAAACATGGACAGGATAGATGGATGCTTCCTGGACTTGCATTGTTAAATACAGGCAGGTAGTCCTCAAATTATGACTGCAATTGCGCCCCAGGTTCCGGTTCCTAAGCGAGACATTTGTTAAGTGATTTTTGCCCCATTTTAGGACATTTCTTGCCACAGTTGTTAAATGAATCTCTGCAGTTGTTAAGTTAGTCACACGGTTGTTAAGTGAATCTGGCTTCCCCATTGACTTCGCTTGTCGGAAGGTCGCAAAAGGGGATCACATAACCCCCTGGGACACTGCAACCGTCATAAGTACATGCCAGTTGCCAAGCCTCTGAATTTTGATCACATGACCACGGGGATGCTGCTACGGTTGTTAAGCTGAAAAAGGGTCTTAGGTCACTTTTTTCCAAGGGTTGTTGTAACTTTGAACGGTCACTAAATGAACTGTTGTAAGTGAGGACTACCTGTATTAAGTCTGCTTTAGGCGTGTTCCCTGTCAGGTGTATTGGGTCCTAAGCCATCCCCTCCCAAAGCTTCTGCTGCAACAGTCATACATGTGGGAAAATGGTCACAACACACTTCTTCAGTGCCGTTGTAAGTTTGAACGGTCACTAAATGAACTGTTGTAAGTTGAGGACCACCTGTATTGGAAAGGTTCAGCAGGGCATAATATTTAATATTAATGCCCACTGGCTTCTTTGCCACCATGTTGTGCTTCTCAAGTTGCATGTTATCTTGAAGAATTCATTAACATATTTTGACTTAAAACTATCCTTCTACTTTTGGTCACCACAATGTAAAGAAGATGTTGAGACTCTACAAAGAGTACAGAGAAGAGCAACAAAGATGATCAGGGGACTGTAGGCTGAAATGTATGAAGAATGGTTGCTGGAATCGGGGATGTCTAGTTTAATGAAGAGAAGGATGAGGGGTGATGTGATAGCAGTGTTCCAGTATCTCAGGGGCTGTCCCAAAGAAGAGGGAGTCAAGCTCTTCTCCAAAGTACTTGAGGGCAGGACAAGAAGCAACGGATGGAAACTCATCAAGGAGAGAAGCAACCTAGAACTAAGGAGAAACTTCCTGACAGTGAGAACAATTAACCAGTGGAACAACCTGCCTCCAAAAGCGGTGAATGCTCCAACACTGGAGGTTTTTAAGAAGAGACTGGACAGCCATCTGTCCGAAATGGTGTAGGGCTTCCTGCCTGAGCAGGGGGTTGGACTAGATGACCTCCAAGGTCCCTTCCAACTTTATTATTATTATTACTTATATTGAAAGTCTAATTTTTTCAGACTTGAGGACCAATGGCCAGAAGTAGTAGTGTGTTATCAAGTTATTTCCATGTTTGTCAGTCATGTTAGATATTGTCCATGTTGAGAGCTCAGCAACATTGGGATCCTGGGAGGTGCCCAGTGGAGATTCTGTTTTGAGGCGCAGTAAGGAAGGGGTGATTTCTGCAGCTCACGGGGGATAGCAAATCTTTTCCATGTCATGTAACAGGGAGACAGAGTCAAAATCACGTGAAGTGTTAATACCACTTTACAAGGCCTTGGTAAGTCACACTTGGAACATGGCATCCAGTTTTGGACGTCACGATGTAAAAAAGTCTCTAGAAAGACTGCAGAGAAGAGCAACAAAGGTGATAAGGGGGAATGGAGGCTAAAACATATAAGGAACAGTTGCAGGAATTGAGCATGTCTAATTTAACTAAAATAAGGACTTCGGGGTGACATGATAGCAGTGTTCCAATATCTCAAGGGTTGCCTCAAAGAAGAGAGGGTCAAGCTATTCTCCAAAGCACCTGAGGGCAAGACAAGAAGCAACGGATGAAAACTCATCAAGGAGAGAAGCAACAAAGAACTAAGGAGAAATTTCCTGACAGTGAGGACAATTAATCAGTGGAACAACCTGCCTTCAGAAGATGTGGGTGCTCCAAAACTAGAAGAGATTGGACAGCCATTTGTCTGAAATGGTCTAGTGCAGGGGCAGACGACCTGGGCTCTTTTATGACTTGTGGACTTCAACTCCCAGAATTCCTGAGCCAGCCATGCTGAGGGGAAAGGGAGAGGTTTCCATGCTGAGCCCTGCTGGCTCAGGAATTCTGGGAGTTGAAGTCCACCAGTCATAAAAGAGCCAAGGTTGCCTACCCCTGTATCTAGTCCAACCCCCCCCCCCCGCTCAAGCAGGAGACCCTTAATCAGGGGTCTCCAAGCTTGGCTCTTTTATGACTTGTGGACTTCAACTCCCAGAATTCCTGAGCCAGCCATGCTGAAGGGAAAGGGAGAGGTTTCCATGCTGAGCTATGCTGGCTCAGGAATTCTGGGAGTTGAAGTCCACAAGTCATAAAAGAGCCAAGGTTGCCTACCCCTGGTATAGGGCTTCCTGCCAGAGCAGGGGGTTGGACTAGAAGACCTCCACGGTCCCTTCCAACTCTGTGGTTCTTTTATCCCAAAGGGCGAGGCACTTATTTTTTTAATCAGAACATACAGGGCCACTTGCAAGTGTGCATGTGGCAAATCATTCATTAGCTTTGCCCAAAGCACCCCACATTCCAAATCCTCTCTTACGTAGGGTTGTGTGTGAGATAGTTAAAATAAATGACTCGAAATCATTACAAGGTTTTTCATGTTGTTGTTGGCTTTGCTCAACACAAGCCGAGTTGACAAATCTATGCCCAATTTTGCTGACATTAGTTTACGTCTCATTAAGACTCTAATGAAAACAGCATGGCGACGCGACTTTAAAAGAAAAATAGTTCTTTTTTTAAAAAAAGAAAAGGAAAAAAGGAAAAAGGAAACCCAATTGCTGTGTAAGCAAACGGGGGTTCGTTTCCTCAAATGCGCCATAACCGCAGCTTCAAACGGACCACAAGAGACTCTTACAAGTGCATATACAAGGATTTAAAGTCTATTACATTCCATATAGTCTTCGCTTTAATCTGGAGCTTTTAATCTTGACTCAGGCCAACATCATCTCTATTTGTCAGGAGGCTGTGATTACTCTGATGGGCGCAATAAGAATCCTCTCTGCTGGTTTACCCCAAAGTCCTGCTGGTGCCTATTTGACAGGCAACCCACATCCTATCCTTTTCCTTTGATCTGCTCTGTTCTGTTCTGTTCTGTAATTCTATTCTATTCTATTCTGTTCTGTTCTGTTCTGTTCTACTCCTATTCTTTTCTGCTCTATTCTTTTCTGCTCTATTCTATTCTATTCTACTTCTGTTCCATTCTATTCTATTCTTAAAGATTCTATTCTATTCTATTCTAATTCCTATTCCTATTCTATTATATTCTGTTCTGTTTTACTCCTATTCTGTTTTACTATTCTTTTCTGCTCTGTTCTAATCTGTTCTACTCCTGTTCTATTCTATTCTATTCTATTCTATTCTATTCTATTCTAATTCCTATTCTATTCTATTATATTCTGTTCTGTTCTGTTTTACTCCTATTCTGTTCTACTATTCTTTTCTGCTCAGTTCTAATCTGTTCTACTCCTGTTCTATTCTATTCTATTCTATTCTATTCTATTCTATTCTATTCTATTCTATTCTATTCTATTCTATTCTATTCTATTCTAATTCCTATTCTATTCTATTATATTCTGTTCTGCTCTATTCTATTATGTTCTGTTCTGTTCTGTTTTACTCCTATTCTGTTCTACTATTCTTTTCTGCTCTGTTCTAATCTGTTCTACTCCTGTTCTATTGTTCTACTCCTATTCTATTCTATTCTACTCTACTCTACTCTACTCTACTCTACTCTACTCTACTCTACTCTACTCTACTCTACTCTACTCTACTCTACTCTACTCTACTCCACTCTTTATATGGCTGCTCAACTCACTCTCAGTGACTCCAAGCGGCTTACAGGCATAAGAACCAATACAAGAACAATGAACAAACAATTGAAAGCCAGGTTTGCCTGGGAGTCAAGACACCAGCAGGAGATTGTGAGTTCTACTCTTGCCTGAGCCATGAAAGCCAGCTGGGAGACTTTGGGCCATTCAGTGTCTCTCAACTGAACCTACCTCTCAGGTGATGTTGTGGGGAAAATTGGAGGAGGAAGGTGTGTTGGATACGATCACCGCTTTGAGTTATTTGCAAAAATAATAAAGTTGGGATAGAAACAAATGAATTAAAAAAATAAAACATCAAGAATGGTGGAAACACCCGATGGGGACCTTCCAAAGAGGGATGATTTGGGGAAGAACACAAACCACTCCAGGGGTGAAGTAGCTGGACATATTTTGGAGTCAATCTGATTTTTTATTTTTTATCTTGCAAATAATTTTTCCAAGACTATACATATTCTTTTTTTCTCAAGGAGAGGATTCTTCCTAAAATTATTTTTTTTTAATATGCACCCCCCCCCCGCTACATTAAACATGGCTTTCCTTCTTTATCCTGCACCTTCCCCATCTGGAGGACAACCCCATAAAATGCACAACAGGCAGGCTGGGTGTGGACGGGGTGTCAGCTTTTCAGAGATTCCTCAAAACCCTGCAAAGACTCTTTGACCCAGAGATCAAAGCTTAAGAGATGCTTAATTCTGTGGTGAGCAACTCACAGGCAGCATCTGTTAATGTGAACAGGCAAACAACTACAAAAAGCTGATGAAACCATGTTAATAATATAACATGAAAGTCAACACAACTGAGTGTCAATCATCCCAAGGTCCTCGCATTCATTACTCAAAGTGACGGAAGGCAGGGACGGCCTGACATCTTCTCCCCCCACCCCACACCCCGGCAAAAAAAAAAAAAAAAAAAAAAGCAGAAGAACTACAGATAGTCCTCAACTTAAGACCACAATTGAGCCTGACATTTCTGTTGCTAAGTGAGACGCTTGTTAGGTGAATTTTGCCCCATTTTATGACAGTGGTTAAGTAAATCCACCCTGAGTCTGGGGAGAAGGGCGGCATATAAATCAAAATAATAAATAATAAATAAATAATAATAAATCACTTTAATTGTTAAGTTAGCAGCACAGTTATTAAGTGTCCAGTCACTTGTCTGAAATGCTTGAGCAGGGGGCTGGACTAGAAGACCTCCAAGGTCCCTTCCAGCTCTATATTGATTGATTGATTGATTGATTGATTGAATCTGGCTTCCTCGTTGACTCTGCTTTTCAGAAGGTCGCAAAAGGGGATCACATGAACCCCCGGGACACTGCAACAGTCATAAGTACATGCCAGTTGCCAAGCGTCTGAATTTTGATCACATGACTATAGGGCAGTGTTTCTCAACCTTGACAATTTTAAGGCATGTGGATTTCAACTCCCAGAATTCCACAGCCAGCATTGCTGGCTGTGGAATTCTGGGAGTTGAAGTCCACATGCCTTAAAATTGTCAAGGTTGAGAAACACTGCTATAGGGGATACTGCAACAGTAGTAAATGTGAAAAACAGTCATCAGTTACTTTTTTTCAGTGCGATTGTAACTTCGAACCATTACTAAACGAACGGTTGTAAGCTGAGGACCGCTTACTTATTTTTGTCTTTCATTTGCTCAAGGACTAGATATCCAGATATCTGATGTGGCTTACTGCAAAATACCTTTTTTTTTTTGCCTCAGAGAAAATCCGTAAAGGCAGAGAGAGAACACAGCCATGTTTGTGAGGCTCTCGAACCGCCATTTTGAAAGGTTAGAGAAACCTGTTCGTGTCAGGCACGAAGAATTCTCCACACACCGAGAATTCAATCACAGACAGTCCTCAACTTATGACCGCAACAGAGACCAAACTTTCGCTTTGCCAAACAAGGCAGTTGTTAAGTAAGTCATGCCGCATTTTACGACCTTTTTTTTTCTGCTGCTGCTGCTGCAGTTGTTAAGCAAATGCCTACGATTGTCAAGTTAGTAATATTGTTGTTAAGTGAACTGGGCTTCCTCCACTGACTTTGCTTGTCAGAAGTTCCACAGGAAAGTCACAAATGATAATCCCAGGACTCTGTGATGCTGTAACTATCAGTAAATTCTCCTGCTTGAGCAGGGGGCTGGACTAGAAGACCTCCAAGGTCCCTTCCAGCTCTATTCTAGTCTTTAAATATATACTGGTTGCCAAGCGCTGTGACTGTGGAAATGCTGAAGTGGTGACGTGTGTGAGAACTGGTCACACGTCCTTTTTCAGTGCCACTGTAACTTTGAACAGTCATTAAGTGAATGGTTATAAGTCGAGGATTATCTGTTGCGCCGTTGACGCTACTCGTGGCAGGACGCCACATGGTGCGTTGTGCCATTTCTGCTGCTCACGGCAGGACATTGCGTGGCTCTTTGGGCCGTTTCCACAGCAGAAACGGTCCAAAGTGCCATGTGGCCTCCTGCTGCGAGCAACAGAAGTGGCCCAAAGTGCTGCGCGAGCAGCGGAAATGGCCTGGAGCACCGTGTGGCCTCCTGCCATGAGTAGCGGCAATGGCGCAATGAGCCACATGTCGTGTGGCAGCAAGTGGCCGCAGAAGTAGTAGCGCAACAGGTGTTGGGGTGTGGGAAGCCTGGCTGTGGTGATCCTACCAGTAAGGTAAGAGGGTGCAGTGCGCGTGGGGCAGCTTCACCTTTCCTATGCCCACCCTTGCTTGATTTTTAGGGGAGCGCCTCGCCCCCAAACTAAGGCTTAGCTTTGGAGTAGGGCTTATATTAGGCCCACTCCCAAAAAACAAGCTAGGGCTTACTATCGGGCTGGGTCTAACTTTTGGTGAAACACGGTAGTAGCTGGTGTTCATGGATGTGTTGTGCCAGTCTTCTGCCTGTTTGTCCTACGTAGTGGTTGCTGCAGTCCTTACGTTGTATGTCGTAGATGCCTTATTTTTTTCTTCTTCTGTGGTGGCCGGGTCTTTTGGTCTGCTTAGGATGGTTTGAAGGAACAACCACATGGAACCAGCATTAGCAGACAAGCCCACTAAAACCCTTCCACTTACTTAAATTACTTAATGATTGTACATGCCCCAAAGTCGCTTTTAGGGAAGATGGGCGGTAGAGTCTTCGGAGAGGAGCGGCATATAAGTCCAAACAAAATAAATAAATAAAATGTAAGTTTAATAAATCAATACATCCATAAAATAAAAGTGGTGGAAAACTATGGACAGAGTTAAGAACCTGCCTTGGTTAACACGCTTAATTCTGCCCACAAACTCAGACAGAGATAGCCCACGACGTACGGCCCCAACCGAGACTAAAAATTTTGGTTGCTAAGCAAGGCAGTTCTTAACTGAGTTGCGCCCCGTTTTATGCCATGGTTGTTAACTGCATCACACGGTCACTGAGTGAATTCAGCTTCCCCTTATTGACGTTGCTTATCGGAAGCCAGCGGGGAAGATTACCAATGAGCTTGAGACAGTGCAACTGTCATAGGTACAAGCCAGTTGCCAAGTGCCCGAATTTTGTTCCCGTGATCACGGAGATGCTGCAATGGTCATAAGCCACTTTTTTCCCCTCCAGTTGCCGCTGTAGCTTCAAATGGTACGCTAAACGGAAGGCTGTACGTCGAGGACCACCTGTGTTTATGGCTGTGTAAGGCGTGATCCGCCAGCGGAAGAGAAGGAGAGAGAGACAGGAATGGAGGCCGAGGAAGGAAGCGGAGGCAGCCACAAAGGATCACATCCAGCCAATTAACAAGGAGGCATGCTGGGAATCCACTCACCACGGAGCTTTGATGGAAAAGCACCCTGCTCCAAAGAGGTAAGGCCTTCACGGAAAGCGGGGGGAAACGCACAGAAAATTAGAGGGGAAAGGTCATTATCAACGAGCAAACGCATCCAACGCCTGGCCTTGAAATATATTGACTTTAACAATATTAGTTTCCTAAAAGAAAAGAATTTTAAAAAAGCAATCCCCCTTTTCCCCCCCCTCCCCAAATCCCCCAAAACAGAATGGGACAACTCATCACGAGACACTTCAGCAATTCTTTTTTAAATTATTTAAAACACTTTAAAACAAAAAATATTCTAAAGGTTTGTCCTTCATGTTTCCTTGGGCATCCTTTCTTTCACGGTTCTGTGCCACCGTTTTTTCATAGGGGGGGGGTGTCTTTCAACTTAACGACCACAACATTTCTAGTTGCTAAGCGGGACATTGAGGAAGCGAACTTTGTCCCGGTTTACGACCTTTCTTGCGACGGTGGGGAGGCAAATCACCGCAGTTGTTGAGTTGGTAACATGGTTGTTGAAGTGAGTCTGGCTTTCCCCCTCCCGTTGACTTTGCTCGCCAGGAGGTCGCAAAAGGGGATCACGTCACACACACACACACACACACACACACACACACACACAAACGCAGATACTACAACCGTCATAAATACGAGCTGGTTGCCACCAAATTTTGATCCCGTGACCATGGGGATGCTGCAACGGTGGTAAGCGTAAAAAACGATCCTAAGTCACTTTTTTTCAGCGCTGTTGTCACTTTGAACGGTCACTAAATGAACGGTTGTAACTTGAGGACCAAGTTGGCTGTGGCGAGTTATCCTTGACCTCCCTCCCCCCCCCAAAACCAGAAGCTAGGGCAGGGGTTCTCAACCTTGGCGACTTTAAGACTTGTGGACTTCAACTCCCAGAATTCCTCAGCCAGCAAAGCTGGCTGAGGAATTCTGGGAGTTGAAGTCCACAAGTCTTAAAGTCGCCAAGGTTGAGAACCCCTGAGCTAGGGGGGAAAAAATCACAAGAAACACAGAGGTGCTAGTGAAAATAATGCCTGTTCTTCAATACCAAAATGCATAACGCAATTTCCTCTTTCGTCTTCCTGATATCGCTTACTTTCAAAGGGAGCGGCGCAAAGTGTGAACCGTTCTTGCTCAAAATGTCACTGAAGTGACACGTCAATGAATTTTTTTTTTTAAAAAAAAAACCCTTCAAATATAGAAGCCACTAGGTTGGAGAAACAGCTCAGGTTAAATCCTTTTCGTCTGACAAGTCATTTCGTGTTATTTTAACTCTGAATTTATCTACATATATTATAAGTATATATTTATTTATTCCCTATAGGACAGCGGTTCTCAAACTGTGGGTCGCGACCCCATTTGGGGTCGAACAACCATTTCACGCGAGTCACCAAGCACCGCAGTCTGCCATATTTTTTTTTTTTGTGTCGGCCATTTTTTGGGGGGGTCGGCCATTTTTTTCCCTATTGCCATGCGGGCCGTCGCGCCGCGCATGCGCGATGTGGGCCGTCGCACCGCGCATGCGCGATGCGGGCCGTTGCGCCGCGCATGCGCGATGCGGGCCGTCGCGTCGCGCATGCGCCGTGCGGGCCGTTGCGCCGCGCATGCACGATGCGGGCCGTCACGCCACGCATGCACGATGCGCCCCGTCACGTCGCACATGCGCGATGCGGGCCAGGGTCGAGCCCCGGAAAAGGTTGAGAACCGCTGCTGTAGGAGAACCTGAGATGCAGTGCGGAGAAAGGCAGTAGGGACAAGACAGTCCTCAACCAACAATTGTTCGTTTAGTGATCGTTCAAAGTTACAATCACACTGAAAAAAACTGACTTCTGTTTTTCACATTTGTGACCGTTGCAGCATTCCCCCCTAGTCACAGATCAAAATTCAGACGCTTGGCAACCAACGCATATTTATGATGGTTGCAGTGTCCCGGGGTCACGTGACCTTCTTCTGTGACCTCCTGATAACAAAAGTCAATGGGGAAGCTGGATTCGCTGAACAGCCCTTCGACTAACTTAACAACTCCAGTGGTACACTTCGCAACTGTGGCAAGGAATGTCGCAAAATAGGGGCAAAACTCGCTTAACGACTATCTCGTTTTGCAACGGAAGTTTTGGGCTCAATTTTGGTTACAAGGCAAGGACTACCTGTTTATACAATTGTATCATAAGTCAGTGGTCCCCAAACCCGGCAGGGGTGGAAGAGGGGAACTGGCCTGCGCAAGAGAGCTGTGTGCACGCCAGCTCACAGCGTGCGCAAGTTGAGCTGTGCCTGCACACGTGTGCACCAGCCAACCGCTCGGGCAGCCTGGGTTAGGGCAGCCCATAGTGGGCTGTGGCCCGTGGATTGGAGACCCCTGCCCATTAATGTTGCATAGCTTTGTGAGCCAACCTGTTGTTTAAAGCAGGGGTCCCCAATCTCTGGGCCATGACTTAATAATAATAAAGTTGGAAGGGACCTTGGAGGTCATCTAGTCCAACCCCCTGCTCAGGCAAGAAACCCTATACCATTTCAGACAAATGGCTGTCCAGTCTCTTCTTTAAAACTTCCAGTGTTGGAGCATTCACTGCTTCTGGAGGCAGGTTGTTCCACTGGTCAATTGTTCTCACTGTCAGGATTTTTTCTCCTTAGTTCTAGGTTGCTTCTCTCCTTGGTTAGTTTCTATCTGTTGCTTCTTGTCCTGCCTTCAGGCGCTTTGCAGAATAGCTTGACTCCCTCTTCTTTGGGGTAGCCCCTGAGATATTGGAAGACTGCTATCATGTCACCCCTCATCCTTCTCTTCATTAAATTAGACATACCCAATTCCAGCAGCCGTTTCTTTTATGTTTTAGCCTCCAGTCCCCTGATCATCTGTGTTGCTCTTCTCTGCACTCTTTCTAGAGTCTCAACATCTTTTTTACATCGTGGTGACCAAAACTTGTTTGGAAGCAGTCCACACGAGCAGCCGGCTGGCGCAGACGCACACAGCTTGACTTGCACGAGCGGCAGGCCAGCACACGCGCGCGCAAAACTCAACTTGTGTGAGTGGCAGGCCGGTTCCCCTCTCCCTCCCCTGCCAGGGCTGCCAAACCATAATGGTTGGGAAATGCTGGTTTAAAGCACGGCTGTGCCCAGATGTTCAAAAGCATTGGGACCAGATTTGACCATTCCTGCTGCAGTTACTGGCTGCAGCGAACATCTGCAGAAGAGGCTGCCAAGCACTAATAGATTTGTGTTGTGTGAGAACAGCAAAAAGTAAAAAAAACAAACAAAAACACGGTTGAGCAGGGTTGAACTCCCCCGCTCTTAGAATGGCCAGGTTGAGAAACACCGGCATAGTTGTTGAGGATGAATAAACGCGCTGTATGTAGCAATAGTTAAAAACAGAATACAGGTAGTCCTAAACTTACAACAGGGTCATTTAGGGACCGTTCAAAGTTACAACGCCACTGAAAACAGGGACTGATGACCGTTTTTCACACTTTACCTCCATTTCAGGATCACGTGGTCCAAATTCGGACGCTTGGGAACCGGTTCATCTTTATGACGGTTGCAGTGTCCCAGGGTCATGTGATCCTCTTTTGTGACCTTCTGATAACAAAAGTCAATGGGGAAGCCAGATTCACTTAACAACTGGGTTGCTAACTTAATAGTTGCAGGGATTCCCTTAACACAGCGGTTCTCAACCTTTTTCAGGCTGAGACCCCACTTGCGCTGCTCATGCGCGGCGTGACCCCGACCCGCGCACGCGCGGCGCAACAGCCTGAACCGCACATATGCGGCGCAACGGGCCAATCCGCGCATGCGTGGCGCGCGCGCGACGGTCCAAACTGCGCATGTGCGGCGCGACGGGCCAATCCGCACATGCGCGGCGCGCACGATGATCCGAACCGCGCATGCGCGGTGCGACAGCCCGAACCATGCATGCGCGGCACGTGCGACGACCCGAACTGCGCATGCGCGGCAGGCCGATCCGCGCATGCGCGGCGGGCCAAACAGGAAAAAAAATGGTGGACTGCGTTGTCCGGCGACCCCCGCGAAATGGTCGTTCGACCCCAAATGCCTTAACAGCTGTCTCAAGAAAGTTCGTAAAAATGGGGAAAAAATCACTTAAGAAATGTTATAAGAACATAAGAACGTAAGAAGAGCCATGCTGAATCAGGCCAAAGCCCACCGAGTCCAGCATTCTGTGTCCCACAGTGGCCCACCAATTGTACATGGGGATCTTGAGCAGAAAGAGAAGGCAAAACCCTCCCTTTCCCTTGACCCCCCAACAAATGGTACCCAAGGGAATCCTGCCTGCCTCAACCAACATAGAGGCGGCACATGGACATCCGTTTTAATAACCACCGATACACTTGGCATCCATGAATCTATCTAGCCCTGCCTTGAAGCTGTCAAGGCTGACAGCTGTCACGACCCCTTCTGGAATGTTGCGCTTAGCAACAGAAATCTGGGGCTCAACTGCGGTTATAATTTGAGGACAACCTGTAGTAATTGAGCTGGGGTTGGTCTTGCCCAGCAAAGGAGTCCAGATGCTAACGCTGAGACCCAGATTCGTGGCTTCCCTTCTCCGGTTTGGGGAAGGCAAAGAGTGGCAGATCCTCAGCTCCCAATTCAAACAAACCTGATCTGCTGAGTTGGCAGGAAAAGGGGAAACCCTAAGCATGGCGTGTGGACATGGCGCAAGGGATGCAGGCAAACCTCCAGAGTGTGCATGCAGCCTTTCCTTCCACAAAGCAGATTCACTAACCTCCCTCTTTCCCAAAAATCTGGAAGACACCCTCCCCCCCCTCTCTTAAAATGTGGGTCTGGCTAGATGCTGAGCAAAGGGCAAGCCTCTCCCCTCCCCATCCACACAAAGTACACAGACAGAGACACAAACCCCACATGGCTAATGATCAAAGGGAAGTTTCCAAAAGTTTGGGAAAAAATAACAAATAAAAATGACAAGTTCAAAAGACCAAACGAAACCCCAAGCCTTGAAAATAATTAAAATGAAAAACAACCCAGTAAAGCAGAGAGGCGAGAGGCAGGATAGCACCAGTTAACTCAATAACTGAGTTAAAGAGAGAGGCCGGGGCTGAGGCCTTTCACTAACCACGAGTGTCCTAGGGCAGGGGTCCTCAACCTGTGGGCTGCGGCCCGGTAATAGGCTGTGGGCTGCTGTCCACCAGGCCGCAGAACAGACCGGCCAATGGGCACATTTGTGTGTGCACACCCCCCCACTCGTGCTAGCACAGCGGCCGCAGGGCACAAAAACAAAATGCCGCGCTGTGCCAAAACAGGATGCCGCTGCGACTCAGGGCACAAAAAGGGGCGACACTGTGCTGCGGGAGGCAAAAAAGGGCTGAAACCGTGCTGCGGGGTGCAAAAACACGCCATCGGTGTACCATGGGGTGCAAAACAAGGGTGCCACCGTGCCTCAGGACGCAAAAACGGACCGACACCATGCTGCGGGGTGCAAAAACAGGCCGTCGGCACACCGTGGGGTGGAAAACCAGGATACCGCTGCACCGCGAGGCACAAAAACAGAACATCGCTGTGCCACAGGACACAAAAAGGGGCTGCTGCCGCGCCACAGGGCACAAAAAACAGCACTGCATGAAAACGGGCCAATGCCGCACCTCAGGGTGTGAAAATGGAATACCGCTGAGCCTCGGGGCACGATGCCACGCCTCGGGACGCAGAAACAGGGTGCTGTGCACAAGAATGGGGCAGGGCTAGCAAGTATCAGACAAGCAGTAGACCCGCCCCGTTTGCATCACGCGCATGCTCGCGGCCCCATAAAATGTTTCCCCCGTCCCTTTCCCTCCGGTCCGCCAGCCAAGAAAGGTTGGTGACCTCTGTCCTAGGGTAACAATGAGTAACCTCACACCTGGCTACACAATTCCGAGACTTCGGAGTGAGATAGCACCACTCCAGTAAAATCTATTATGTTTATGAGTTGTTTAGTATCACCAGTTGTTTGTGTGGCGTTTGGATATGCCATCAAAGGTAATCCTCGACTTACAGCTATCCATTTAGTGACTGTCCGAAGTTAAAATGGCACTGAAAAAAAAAGAGACTTATGACTCTTTTTCACCCTTACGTTGCATTATCCCTGTGGTCGCATGATCAAAATCCGGCAACTGACTCATATTTATGACGGTTGCAGTGTCCTAGGATCACGTGATCCCCTTTTGTGACCTTCCAACAAGCAAAGTGAATGGGGGAAGCCAGATTCACTTAACAACCATGCTACTAACTTAACAACTGCAGTGATTCCCTTAACAACCGTGGCGAGAAAGATTGCATAAATTCACTTAACAACTGTCTCACTTAGGAATGGAAATTTTGGGCTTAATTGCAGTCATAACTTAAGGACAACCTGTGAAAGTTCTGACCCGTCATGTGAGGTCTCTCAATTCTCTAAGGTTGGCTTTGATGTGAGTTGAGGAATAAAGTAGAAAACTGTATTTAGACTAGACTAGACTAGAATAGACTAGAATAGAATAGAAGCTGGAAGGGACCTTGGAGGTCTTCTAGTCCAGCCCCCTGCTCGAGCAAGAGAACCTATACCATTTCAGACAAATGGTTGTCCAATCTTCTTCTTGAAGACCTCCAGTTTTGAAGCACCAACAACTTCTGGAGGCAGGTTGTTCCACTGGTTAATTGTCCTCACTGTCAGGAAGTTTCTCCTTAATTCCAGGTTGCTTCTCTCTTTGGTCAGTTTCCAACCAAAAAAAATATTTTGTGCACAATCTTTCCAGGTGCTCTTTGGGGCCACCTGCTCTCTCCTTTGGTTTCCCCAAAAGGGGCTAAGAATTTAATTGGGGACCTTCTGCCGGAGCAGGCCTACTCTGTCTCTAAGTGACAGGGCTTCTTTAATAGACTATCTGAGGAACGTCCTTACATTAAGCCCATCTAATTTCATAGAGTGATAGGGCTGGAAGGGACCTTGGAGATCTTCTAGTCCAACCCTCTGCCCAAGCCAGGAGCCCTTATAGCATCCTAGACAATCTCTTCTTTAAAGCCTCCAGTGATGGAGCACCCACAACTCTGGGAAGCAAGCTGTTCCATTGATTGTTGTCACTATCAGGAAATTCCTCCTTAGTTCTAGGCTGCTTCTCTCCTTGACTAGTTTCCATCCATTGCTTCTTGTCCTGCCTTCAGGCGCTTTGGAGAACAGCTTGACTCCCTCTTCTTTCGGGCAACTCCTGAGATACTGGACATGTTGCTATCATGTCCCCCCTTGTCCTTCTCTTCGTTAAACTAGACATTCCCAATTTCAGCAACCATTCCTTACATGTCTTAGCCTCCAGTCCCCTGATCATCTTTGTTGCTCTTCTCTGCACTCTTTCTAAGGCCCCAGATTATTTTTTATTGTATCTAGAGCCGTGGTAGCACAGTGGTTAGCTTGCAGTAATGCAGGCTACTTCTGCTGACTGCCAGCTGCTTGCAGTTTGGCAGTTCGATTTTCACCGGCTCAAGGTTGACTCAGCCATCCACCCTTCCGAGGTCGATAAAATGAGGACCCAGATTATTGGGGGCAAATAGGCTGACTCTGTAAACTGCTTAGAGGGGGCTGTAAAGCACTGTGGAGCGATATAATAAGTCTCAGTGTTATTGCTATTGCAGGCAAACTCTGCACAGCGCCAGGAGTTCGATTCTCACCGGCACAAGGTTGACTCAGTCGTCCATCCTTCCGAAGCCGGTAAAATGAGGACCCAGATTGTTGGGGACAATAGGCTGACTCTATGACCTTCTTAGAGAGGGCTGTGAAGCGGTATAGAAGTCTAAGTGCTCTTGCTATTCTTCCTTCCTTCCTTCCCTCCCTCCCTTCCTTTCTCTCCCTCTCTTTTCTCCTTCCTTCCTTCCTCTCTCCCTCCCTCCCCTACTTCCTTCCTTCCTTCCTTCCTTCCTTCCTTCCTTCCTTCCTTCCTTCCTTCCTTCCTTCCTTCCTTCCATGGTGGCACAGTGGTCAGAATACAGTATTGCAGGCTAACTCTGCACAGTGCCGGGAGTTCGATTCTCACCGGCACAAGGTTGACTCAGCCTTCCATCCTTCCGAGGCCAGTAAAACGAGGACCCAGATCAGACATGTCAAACTGGTGACATTGTGTGACGTCATCGGGACAGGTTTGCTATTGCCGGCAATGGGATGGGCGCGGCTTCCACCTGACGCATCTGGCCCGCCGGCCGGCAGTTTAACACCCCTGGCCCAGATTGTTGAGGGCAATAGGCTGACTCTGTAAAAACCGCTTAGAGAGGGCTGGAAAGCACAGTGAAGCGGATACACAGTATAAGTCTCAGTGCAGGGAAGGATCTGTTCCCATCACCGCTACCTGTCCTTTTTTTTTTTTAAACATTTTTTATTAATAGATATATATTTGTACATGCAAACCAGGAAAAAATTCACATTAACTGCTATTCAGCTTAGTACAATCAATTTAAATTTGTAAACATTCTTCACTCCGTATATCAAGATTTAACTATAAGCCAGATACATTTTCTTTGATTGGTGTTTCTCTTGTATGTAGTCTATCCACTGTTTCCAGTCCAACATATATTGTTCATTTGAGTGATCCTTCAAATATGCCGATATTTTAGCCATTTCTGCCAAATTTATAACTTTCAAAGTCCATTCTTCAATAGATGGTAATTCTGGTTTCTTCCAGTATTGTCCCACCAACAGTCTCGCTGCTGTGATCAAGTTCAGAATTAAGTTCGTCTCTGTGGTAGTACAGTCTTTTATGATCCCTAACAAAAACAACTGAGGTAGAAATTCAATACGCTTTTTCAAAATGGTTTGGAGTGTCCACCATATTTTTCTCCAGAAGGCTTTAATTTTTCTACATGTCCACCATACATGAAAATATGTAGCCTCCATGCTATCACATCTCGGGACCCTACCGAGGACTTTCTGCATCCATAAAGCTCTCCAAACCCTGAATCACATCCTTCCTTCTAGACTGTGTGGCCTCCTCATTTAAATTGCTCTCCTCTACAGTGTCCTGTTAATCTTTCCTCCCCTTGTTATTTGATTTTCTTAATTGGAGATGGCAGGGATTGAACATGTGACCTTCTGCAAGCTGAGCAAGCTGCTCTACCATTGACCTACAATATCTTCAGATCCGGTACAGAGTTGTTTTTTTTTTTTTTTTTTTTTTTTTTGCAAAACAGAAAAAAGATCCCAAGCCTAGATAAAGTCTCTGGGGGAATCTAGGGAACATAAAGATCTCAGCTGCTCTGAGAATCCAAAACCAAAACTTTGGGTTTGACATCTGGAGGAGGAGAGGAAGGAAGGAGGGTGAATTATATCTCCCTGACCGCTTAGCCAAAAAGGAAGCGGCAAAACCATGCATCACAATTCACATCTCTGCTCACCTACCTCTCTGATGGGGAACTTACAGAAAACAGAATAACAAAGTTGGAAGGGACCTTGGAGGTCATCTAATCCAACCCCCTACTCAGGCAGGAAACCCTACCATTTTAGACAAATGGCTGTCCAGTCTCTTCTTAAAAACCTCCAGTGTTGGAGCATTCACCACTTCTGGAGGCAGGTTGTTCCACTGGTTAATTGTTCTCATTGTCAGGAAATTCTAGGTTGCTTCTCTCCTTGATTCGTTTCCACCCGTTGCTTCTTGTCCTGCCTTCAGGTGCTTTGGAGAAGAGCTTGACTCCCTCTTCTTTGGGGCAGCCCCTGAGATACTGGAAGACTGCTATCGTGTCCTCCCTCGTCCTTCTCTTCATTAAATTGAAAAAGAAGGACTGCGTGTGACACATTGTTTATTTCTTAGCGACTTCCTCAACAATATGCCTCTCCATCTGCTCTAAATTATAATTTAAAATTCTATTTTAAATTTGACCAGCATTTGTACATTTTGATATTTCTCCATCTCTTTCCCCATCTTAGTAAGCATTTTTCCTAAGCTCACAAATTCAAGGTTTTTTTATTCTTCAGGTATAAGACACGTGTTCCGTGTTCCATCCATGCAATTTATCGACTATTTATTGCAAATCATTCAGGTACTTAGTAAACCGAGCCCCATTTGCACACAAAAGTACAGGTAGTCCTCGACTTATGGCTACCGCTGAGCCCAACGTTTCCACGGATAAGCAAGACCGTTGTTAAGTGAGTTTTGCCCCATTTTACGACTTTTCTTGCCCTGTCTGTTAAGTGAATCAGCGCAGTTGTTCACTTAGTAACACGGTTGTTAAGTGAATCCGGCTTCCCTATTCACTTTGCTTGTCAGAAAACCGCAAAAAGGGGATCACCTGACTAGAGGACACGGCAACCGTCATAAATATGAGTCATTTGCCAAACCTCTGCATTTTGATCACGTGTCCATGGGGACGCTGCAGTGATCATATGTTATGAAAAACAATAAATAAGTCGTTTTTTTTTCAGCGCCATTAATACCAACTTTAAAAGTGACACACGTGCGTGCGTGCGTGTGCACACGGGGCTGCGAGCACGCACGTGCCGCAAATGGGGCGGGGCTAGTGGCTAGTCCTGCCCTGTTCTTGCATGGCGCAGTGCCTTGTTTCTGCGGCGGTGGCCATTTTGGCACCTTGTAGCACAGAGACAGTCCATTTTTGGACCCCTTGGCTGCGGCACTAGCGCAAGTGAGGGGGTGCACACACACATACTGGCCAGCCTGTCCCGCGGCTCCATGGCCAGGAGGCCACACCCCACTAGCGGTCCGCGGCCCACAGGTTGGGGACCCCTAGTCTAGTGGTTACGACACTAGACTAGAAAGGAGGCGGTGGTGAATTCTAGTTTCGCCTTAGGCATGAAAGCCATCTGGCACAACTCACTTAACAACTGATCACGTAACATTGGGGAGGTATATCAAGGACTACCTGTAGTCATTTTCTGTTAGCATAAAGGTCAGCATAGAGCAATAAAAATAGCATTTAGACATATATCGCTCCATGGTGCTTTTTACAGCCCTCTCTAAGCTGTTTACAGAGTCAGCCTATGGCCCCCAACAATCTGGGTCCTCGTTTTACCGACCTTGGAAGGATGGAAAGCTGAGTCAAGCTTGAGCCAATCAGAATCGAACTCCTGGCAGTGGGCAGAGTTAGCCTGCAATACTGCATTCTAACCACTATGCCACCATGACATAGAGTTGGAAACATTTACTTTACTTTATTTTATTTTTATTGGATTTCTATGCCGCCCTTCTCCTGGGGACCAGGGCGGCTTACAACAATAATACAATAAAAAATTAAATTACAATAAAAACCAACCATCCTATCCAAAACACATTCATTCAGTCCAAAACACATTCATACAACATACAGTCACAATCGGTACACAGACACTGATGGAGGCACCTTCCTAGGCCTCGGGGCAGAGTATAGTTCATACGCCCCAAGCCTGTCGGCATAAATGAGTCTTCAACAGTTTCCGGAAGACTAGGAGGGAGGAAGCAGTGCGAACCTCTGTGGGAAGCTGGTTCCAGAGGGCTGGGGCAGCAACGGAGAAGGCCCTTGCCCTAGGCCCCGCCAAATGGCATTGCCTAATGGACGGGACTCGTAGGAGGCCAACCCTATGTGCCCTAACCGGTCGCTGGGATTCATGAGGCAGAATTTATATTTGGGGGTCACATAAAACATATTTTGATCCCATCCAGAACTTGTGAACTGTGCTAAGGAAGGGGTCCATAGCAGCATTGACCAGGAGACCAGCACATTCCTGGTATTAGGAACCAGAACATAGGAAATTGCCTTCAGATACAACCAAGCCAGACCTTCCGATTTATTAGCATCTTTAATAATAGCAAATACTAGTGTTCTTTTCTACACTACATACTGTAGTATAGAGTTTCCTCCCAATGGAAGAGACCCAGCAACCCCAGAATTAAAAACAGGAGTCATCTACATGGGTACCCGATGCCCACTATGTAAAACAAACAGGCAGAAGTTTAGCAAAGTGCAACTATAAATAATTAACAGTCCGAAGACACGATGATGAAAATTGCACAACCTGTAAACCAGAGGTCTTCAAACTTGGCCCTTTTATGACTTGTGGACTTCAACTCCCAGAATTCCTCAGCCAAGCACAAATTCTGGGAGTTGAAGTCCACAAGTCATAAAAGGGCCAAGTTTGAAGACCCCTGATGTAAACAGACTCAACCATAAATTCAGCTGGAAAACTGTGAGCATCCTAGACCAGGGGTAGGCAACCTTAGCTCTTTTATGACTGGTGGACTTCAACTTCCAGAATTCCTGAGCCAGCACAGCTGGCTCAGGAATTCTGGGAGTTGAAGTCCACGAGTCATAAAAGAGCCAAGGTTGCCTACCCCTCTCCTAGACAAAGCTAAATGCATAAACGCTAGAGAATTCCTGGAAAGTCTGGCACTCAGGCAAATTGGCCATCAACAGGCACATTGAGATAAACAACGTCTACATACTATTGAAAAAAGACAATCAAAAAGGCTAAAACACCTCCTGCCCAGCAATCAAGGCCCAGATACGCAGAGATTAACACCAAGGTTAATAGGAAGACAAACAATCAAGAAGCAATGACTATCCCAACCAAGGAACTACCAACTCAGACAAATGACAAACAGTAAACAACAGCCTAATCCAGGACCAACCAAGATCGCTCCCATCAAGGCAAGCCAGTAGTATTTAAACAGACAGCAAGCCCCACTCCCTTCTAACACTGATGACGTTACCTAGCTGGGGAACAAATGTCCTCAAGAAGAGAATCAAGTTCAGAGAGCACTAAGGACCCCACCTTTTCACATTTACCTCTAGGAATCTGGGAGAGTTTTCATGTGAGTCTGTGCTTCTGGCCTTCCTTTTGAGGCCCAAACTGAGGGAAATGAACCATGTTTTTTTCAAAATTGATTTTACACCATTATCCTTCTGGGAGACAGCATGCTAAAAAAGCAGAGACGTCACCCTGCCAACAAAAGTGCGTAGAGTCAAGGCCATGGTTTTCCCAGTTGCAATGTATGGCTGTGAAAGCTGGACCATAAGAAAGGCTGAGCGCCAAAGAATGGAGGCCTTTGAACTCTGGTGCTGGAGAAGACTCCTGCGAGTCCCCTGGACTGCAAGGCGATCCAACCGGTCAGTCCTAGAGGAGATCAACCCTGACTGCTCTTTAGAAGGCCAGATCCTGAAGTTGAAACTCAAGTCCTTCGGCCACCTAATGAGAAGGAAGGACTCACTGGAGAAGAGCCTGATGCTGGGAAAGATGGAGGGCAAGAGAAGAAGGGGACGGCAGAGAATGAGGTGGCTGGATGGAGTCCCTGAAGCAATAGGCGTGAGCTTAAATGGACTCCAGAAGATGGTAGAAGACAGGAAGGCCTGGAGGAACGATGTCCATGGGGTCGCCATGGGTCGGACACGACTTCACAACTAACAACAACATCCTTCTGGATCCCTGGGATAACATGTCCTTCAAATCTGAATTTCCCCAATTTGGTGCCTTCTTACGAATCTTTCTCATTCATGAAAACATTTTCCATAAGCATGTGTCACCTCTGCTTTCTCGGCTGTGTTTTGAAAAGTGAATTTAATTCAATTTTATTTTATTTTTATTTTTTATATATGTTTTTCTTTCTCGGAATTTGGCTTTGGTCTTTCTGTGTTATTTCCTATACAGCTGGGATTGCTCCTCGTCTCCCACCCGACATCCTCTCCTTTTTGTCTGCGCTGCTAACAGGTCCTGGAAAGGATTAAAGTCTCCAGAGTTCAAAAGAGATCAGACGGATATCAGCGATTTTATGAACAAATCGCCCATGTACAAAAACAGTGTTATCTGCATTCCTCTTTCCATACTGCAAAAACAAACACGGGGAGGACTTCACAGAGCGGGTGAAACTTCTCACTAGCTACAGTTTTGCAGGGCTGGGCAAAAGTTAGACCTGGAAGCCGGGCAAGCGTTCAATTTCCAGGCCCTGGATCCAAAATCGTTGCACTTGGGTGATGGTTTGGGATCTCTAGAGATAACTTTTCTTTCTCTCTGTCTCCTACCCTCTTCCCCAATTACATAGCAAATCTCCTTCAGAGTTTCAGAGTGGTGGTTGAAAGGGTCCTGGGATGCATCCAGCAGCTCCTTTTGTAGAATCATAGGGCTGGAAGGGACCTTCGGAGGTCGTCTAGTCTGACCCCCTGCCCAAAGCAGGAGTCCTCAGGCCATTCTTTCACAGAAGACGACTTTGGGGAACCCAGGCTTCAAAGACAAAAGCCTTAGTAAGGCTTTTGAGCAAAGCTTAGTGTGGCTTTTGAGTAAGGCTTAGTAAGGCCACACCTGGAATACTGCATCCAGTTTTGGTCACCTCGTTACAAAAAAGATGTTGAGACTTTGGCAAAAGTGCAGAGAAGAGCAACTAAGATGATTAAAGGCCTGGAGACTAAAACATATGAAGAAAAGTTGATGGATTTGGTTTGGCTAGTCTAGAAAAAGAAGGACTAGGGGGGACATGATAGCAGTATTCTAGTATTTGAGGGTCTGGCACAAAGACGAGGGGGTCCAACTTGTTTCGCAAAGCACCAGAAGGCAAGAAAAGAAGCAACGGATGGAAACTAATCAAGGAGAGAAGCAATATGGAATTAAGGAGAAACTTCCTAACACTGAGGACAATTAACCAGTGGAACAGCTTGCCACCCGAAGTTGTGGATGCTTCATCACTCACTGGAGGGTTTTAAGAAGAGACTGGACAACCACCTGTCTGAAAGGGTATAGAGTTTCCTGCTTGAGCAGGGGGCTGGACTAGAAGATCTCCAAAGTCCCTTCCAGCTCTATTCTGATTATTCTGATGATTATTATTAAAACAGCTTTGCATAGAATCAAAGGGCTGAAAGGAATCTTGCAGGTCTTCTAGTCCACGGGTCCCCAATCCTCCGGGCTGCTGTCTAGTACTGGGTCACGGCCCATTCGGTGGGTGAGCGCATACGTGGAGCTCCATTTGCATGAGTGGCAGGCGTGCAATGCCTGCCGCCTGCAAAAACGAAGCTGTGTGCATTAGCACGCTCTCCTGCTGCTCACGCGGAACCATCCCCTCTCCCCACCCACCAGTCCGCAAAACCGGAAAGGTTGGAGACCCCTGTTCTGGTCCAAACCTTCTCAAGGCAGGAGATCATATACCAGAGGTAGGCAACCTTGGCTCTTTTATGACTCGTGGACTTCAACTCCCAGAATTCCTGAGCCAGCCGTGCTGAGGAGAAAGGGAGAGGTTTCCATGCTGAGCCATGCTGGCTCAGGAATTCTGGGAGTTGAAGTCCACGAGTCATAAAAGAGCCAAGGTGGCCTACCCCCTGCCATATACCATCCTGATCACTTTACAACTACTATGCAGCCCAAAGTTTCCATTGTTAAGCTAAAAAAAAAAAAAAAGAATTTTGCGCCATTTTACAACTTTTCTTGCCAAAGTTGTCAAGTGACTCACTGCCAGCTGTTAAGTAAGTCACACAGTTGTTAAGTGAATCTGGCTTCCCCTTTGACTTTGCTTGTCAGAAGGTCGCATAAAGGGGATCCCGGGACACTGCGACCGTCATAAATATGAGTCAGCTGTCTGAATTCAGATCACATGACCACGGGGGATGCTGCAAGGGTCGTAAGGGCAATAAATGGACATAAATCACTTTTTTCAGTGCCATCATTACTTCAAATGGTCACTAAATGAGGACGGCCTGTATTATTGCCCTGATGCTCCTGGCTAAATTTAGGTTAGGAGACAGCTGAAACCTGGAGGAACAAAACAGATTTTAATGCATTGGCTTTGTCCCTTCAGGTTTCAGCTCTCTCCTAACTTATATCCACTCATTTAGTGACCGTTCGACTCCTTGAAACCGCAAAAGTTCCCTGGGTGAAGGAATGAACTGGACCAGAGAAAGAGGGATCCAAAAAATTTAATGCATCTGTCACCCAGGAACCTTTGTGGTTTCATGGACCCCCTTCTCTTGAGTCACACAACAGTGGCCAAGGGGAGGGTCTGGTTTCCTTGGAGCACCCCTTAAAAGCTGTGAAAGTTGGATCCTTAAGAAAGGCTGAGCGCCAAAGAATGGAGGCCTTTGAACTATGGTGCTGGAGAAGACTTCTGCGAGTCCCCTGGACTGCAAGGCGATCCAACCGGTCAGTCCTGGAGGAGATCAACCCCAACCCCGACTGCTCTTTAGAAGGCCAGATCCTGAAGTGGGAACTCAAGTCCTTTGGCCACCTAACGAGAAGGAAGGACTCACTGGAAAAAGGCCTGATGCTGGGAAAGATGGAGGGCAAGAGAAGAAGGGGACGACAGACAATAATGAGGGGGCTGGATGGAGTCCCTGAAGCAGCAGGCATGAGCTTCAATGGACTCCAGAAGATGGTAGAGGACAGGAAGGCCTGGAGGAACGCTGTCGGACACAACTTCGCAACTAACAACAACCACGTAGGTGTAAATGCATGTGTTATGCATGTGTTGAGTGCCGTTTGCGACGAGCCAAGGGGCCTACTCGTCTCGGAGCCGAGGCAGATGGTCCCTGTCCTGCCTTTTTTTCTATTATTGCAGGCTCGGATTGCTCTGGGTTTGGCGAAATAGGAAGGCAGATGTTAAATATGTTAAAGCACACGCCATGTCCCAGAGAGGTTCAGTTCAGGCTGCTGTCTCAATTTGGCCATTTGAGGCATGCCTAAAACAGGGAATATCCACGTTCAGTTCATTCCTTCCTTCCCAAAGAGCTTTCAGCTGTCCGACGACTGAATTTGCAGGCCCAGTGCATCAGCAACTTACTTATTTACTTTTGAAAATCTTATTGATTTTCTACCTTTACATTTAAATATTTGAAAAGCAACGTGGCAGCTGAGTTGATCAATAACTGAATAACATACAAATATCTTTAGTACAGATCTCAAACGATTAGATTAAATATTTCCTCTCTTTTCCCCTTGGTATTTACTGTCTCCTGGTTAAACTAATACAATTCTTACTATATCGATTAAATAAAAATAACTTTCTTACATTTATCAATAATTTTTAAGTCTACACATTTCCTAGTTATTTTAACATTCAATCTTTTTAGACAACCAATGTCCTAATTAGTTTTTCCCAATTTTTAGTTTCCCATTAATATTTAAATTTAACGTTTAATGTTTATAATTTCCAAGTTTTAAATAGCCCCAGTTCCCTTTATCACAATGCACCACAAGAGCTAATGTTCAGGATACACGTCTTATCTATTTGAATTCTCACCATCTTACATCCACTACTTAATAATGCAATACAACATTCTTTTTTTTTATTAAGATTTATTTCATATTGTCTCCTTAAAAGTACAACACTAAGAACACTACAAAACAATATAATAAAGAAAAAAATGATGTATGGACAGAATAAGGCAATCTAACATACCTAGGTATTCTTATAAGAAGTCTGCTACCCCAACTATTCCAATGGCAGAAAGTGAAGAGGGACTAAAGACCCACTTGATGTCAGCGAAAGAGGAGAGTATAAAAGTTGACTTGAAACTCAACATTAAACAAAGTAAGATCATTGCATTTGGTCCTATTCCTTCCTGGCAAATAGAAGGGGAAGAAATGGAATCAGTAGCAGGTTATATTTTCTTGAGTTCCAAGATCATTGCAGATGGTGATTGATCATCATCATCATCATTCTAGCCGTGGTCTATCCACTGTAGGATGAAGACCTCTTCCGTATGTTTCCAACAAACACAGTCCTGAGCTTTCTTTTGTCAATTGGGCCCGCAATACTTGCTGATGTCATCAATCCATCTTGTTTTAGGTGTCTTTCATGGATGCTTTTTATCAAGTGGGATCCATTCTATGGCTGCATTCTTGATCCCAATATCTTAAATTTAGTAACCAAAATTTCTTTTATTTCAACGTTTTAATATTTCCTCTCTTTTTCTCTTAATATCTACTATCTCATATTTAAGCTAGTAATTTTTATTATTACTGCTAAGTAAAAACTTACTTACTTAGTTACTTAGTTATTTAGTTATCGTTTGCCTCCAGCCTTTTATTATTTTTACAAAAAACTCAAGCCAGCTTCACCAAACAACACAATCACCCGAAACGTTCTGTGTACGTATATTTACATGGGTGAAGTTGTTTTCTATTTAGTTCTTAGAAATTCTAAATTCTTAGAATACGAACTAAAGTGTTCTTTTAAATCACGAGCCAACCAAAAGGGAAAAACCCTTCCAGATCCCATTGCTTTCAGAGGAAAACAACAGCTAGAGAGACTACAATACACTGCAGCCGTGTGCTGCAGCTGCCAAAAAAAGGCAACACAGTGCTTTAACAGAGGGAGAGAATCAAGATCACGTGAAGTCTTAATACCACTTTACAAGGCCTTGGTAAGGCCACACTTGAAATACGGCATCCAGTTTTGGTCACCACAATGTTAAAAAGATGTTGAGACTCTAGAAAGAGTGCAGAGAAGAGCAACAAAGATGATCAGGGGACTGGAGGCTAAAACATATAAGGAACGGTTGCAGGAATTATGTATGTGTAGTTTAATGAAGAGAAGGACCGGGGGGGGGGGGACATGATAGCAATCTTCCAGTATCTCAGGGGCTGCCCCAAAGGAGAGGGAGTCAAGCTATTCTCCAAAGTGCCTGAAAGCAGGACAAGAAGCAATCAAGGAGAGAAGCAATCTAGGACTAAGGAGACACTTCCTGACAGTGAGGACAATTAACCAGTGGAACAACCTGCCTCCAGAAGCGGTGAACGCTCCAACGCCAGAGGTTTTTAAGAAGAGACTGGACAGCCATTTGTCCAAAATGGTATAGGGTTACCTGCCTGAGCAGGGGGTTGGACTAGATGACCTCCAAGGTCCCTTCCAGCTTTATTATTATTATTACTATTATTATTATTATTATTAATTCCATAGCTCTCTAATCCAAAGCAAGCCCCATTAAATTAAACAAGCCAGCTACTCCCAGTTCAGGGAAAGCAGATTGAAACTGGGCTGGACAGCTGTCATCTCCCACTCAAGTTCCTTAACGTTCCCAGTTCCCTACTGAGGGCAGACTCAAAAAATAAAATGAAGGAAGCTTTATTTAGACCAGGGGTATCCAACCTTGGTCACTTTAAGGCTTGTGGACTTCAACTCCCAGAATTCCCCATGCTGGCTGGGAGTTGAAGTCCACAAGCCTTAAAGTGGCCATAGTTGAACACCCTCAGTTTAGATTCTATTCTTTTTTTATGTATTGATACATTTCCTACCAATGGCTTAAAGCAGAAGTATTTGGATTTTCCTTCCCATAATTAAGAAAATGGAAGGAAGCAGGCGTCTCGCGGTGCAGTCGAGGTTCGCTGGGTCGGTATTGCTGAGCTGCTGCTGCTGCTGCTTCTTCCCTCCTGCGCCATGGACATCGCCATCCAGCACCCCTGGTTCCGCAGGCCCATGGGCTTCCCTTCGCTCTTCCCGCCTCGCCTTTTCGACCAGAGGTTTGGAGAGGGACTGATGGAGAGCGACCTGTTCTCGGCCACTCTCTGCCCGTATTACATGCTCTTCCCACCCATGCAGATGCCCAGCATGCCGGAGACGGGGCTGTCGGAGATGAAACTGGACAAGGATAAGTTCTCTGTCCTGTTGGATGTCAAACACTTTTCACCAGAAGAGATACATGTGAAGGTGGTAGGCGACTACATTGAAGTACACGCCAAACATGAGGAACGTCCGGACGAACACGGCTACATCTCCCGTGAGTTCCACCGTCGCTATACGATCCCCAAGGGGGTCAATCCAGCAGCTATCACCTCCAACTTGTCTCCAGACGGGGTGCTCTCCATCACTGCCCTGACTAAAACTCCTGCATTGGAACGGAGCATTCCCATCACTCGCCAAGAGAAGCCAGCTGTTACTGGGAAATAAGAGAGAAGCAGCCTGCCCCAGAATTTTTCATATTTCCCCCCCTATTAGATATCAGCATTGTGAGCTTGGACTCCCCTTGCTTGTAGGTATAAGGTTGTTCACTCTTAAGCCTTTAAGGAAGTGATGTTCCTTTCCTACCCTGCTACGTGCTGCTGGGATGCTGACAGCAAAGACACCGTTGTCATAAAATTTCAGCCCATCTACTGGAGAAGAGAGCCATTTTCTTCCTCTGACTAGAAACATCTTTCTTCCTTTGCAGGCTTACTCTGTACCACTCTTCGTGTTGAAATCACTTCCTTGTATAAATACCCATTTGCAATAAAGTGCTTTTTGCTTACGAAAAAAAAAAAGAAAAAAAAAGAAAGAAAATGGAAGGAAGCCGGGATGCCAAGCTGTTTTTCTTACGCTTCCACTGCGAACATCTCCCTCTTATCCCCATCTCCAAAATATCTGGGCTTTTCTGACTTCAGAAGGAAGCAGCCCTTGAGACAAGAAGACATCTCCTGTGGGACTTCTGCCTGTGGGCTCAGAGGCATGTCTTGGATCATGCCCAGGGATGATAGTCCAGAGGTGTCCCTGTCTTTATCAGGCAGAATCACCTCCACGTACAAATCCACATGTTCTTTCTAATACGCCCATTTCAGAGTTGATCTGCATGACTGCGTTAGCCCCGACACAAGTGTGCACAAAGTTGTTCTCCACTTCTTTTCTCTCGCTCTGCATCAAAAGAAGCAAATCTCTTCCTTGGAGGATTTGTAGCCCAACTCCCTGTTCAAGCATTTCGGACAAATGGCTGTCCAGTCTCTTCTTAAAAACTTCCAGTATTGGAGCATTCACCACTTCTGGAGGCAGGTTGTTCCACTGGTTAATTGTTCTCACTGTCACGAAATTTCTCCCTAGTTCTAGGTTGCTTCTCTCCTTGATTCACAGAATAACAGAATTGGAAGGTACCTTGGAGGTCATCTAGTCCAACCCCCTGCTCAGGCAGGAAACCCTATACCATTTTGGACAAATGGCTGTCCAGTCTCCTCTTAAAAACTTCCAGTGTTGGAGCATTCACAACTTCTGGAGGCAGGTTGTTCCACTGGTTAATTGTTCTGTCAGGAAGTTTCTCCTTAGTTCTAGGTTGCTTCTCTCCTTGATTAGTTTCCATCCGTTGCTTCTTCTCCTGCCTTCAGGCGCTTTGGAGAATAGCTTGACTCTCTCTTCTTTGGGGCAGCCCCTGAGATACTGGAAGGCTGCTATCATGTCTCCCCTCTTCCTTTTCTTCATTAGACTTTGTTGTTAGTTGCAAAGTAGTGTCCGACCCATCGCGACCCCATGGACAATGTTCCTCCATCTTCTGGAGTCCATTGAAGCTCTTGCCTACTGCTTCAGTGACTCCATCCAGGCCACCTCATTCTCTGTCATCCCCTTCTTCTATTGCCCTCCATCTTTCCCAGCATCAGGTTCTTCTCCAGGGAGTCCTTCCTTCTCATTAGGTGGCCAAAATAAACTAGATATACCCAATTCCAATAACCGTTCTTCATATGTTTTAGCCTCCAGTCCCCTAATCATCATTGTTGCTCTTCTCTGCACTCTTTCTAGAGTCTCGACATCTTATTTACATTGTGGTGACCAAAATGGAATGCAATATTCCAAGTGTGGCCTTACCAAGGCGTTATTAAAGTGGTATCAATATTTCACGTGAACTTGATTCTATCCCTCTGTTAATGCAGTCTAGGACTGTGTTGGCTTTTTTGCCAGCTGCAGCACATGCCTGGCTCTTAATTAAGCAGTGATCCACTAGGACACCTAGATCTCTCTCTCTCTCTCTCTCAATTACTACTCTTGAGGAGGGCCTTCACAGGCTGGAAACAACTATTGAGAACTTCCGAGTATTTCCTGATGCTACGTGAAGTGCCAGGGATCAGATCTTAGCTTCCTGCATATCAATCATGTTCTAGTATTTTGATTTATAATGCAAAGGATGAAACATCATGAACCATTTGTATCTGCACAGAACCAGTTGTATCAGCTTCTATTTTATCTACACTTGGAGGATAAGGGCAGGTTTAACACAATAACAGAATAATAGAGTTGGAAGGGACCTTGGAGGTCATCTAGTCCAACCCCCTGCTCAGGCAGGAGACTCTATACCATTCCAGACAAATGGCTGTCCAGTCTCTTCTTCAAAACTTCCAGTGTTAGAGCATTTGAGATTTAGCTCAGTCTCTGTCCTTTCAAAGGACAGCCAGGGTGTTGATTTCCTTTCGGAGTGACTGATTAGACACCCTTAGAAACGCAACTGCAAAAATACACACTTCCATATTTTAATTTAATTTAATTAAGCTGTATCACCCACAGCTTCTGGGGGCAGGTCTTCAACTGATTACAGGTAGTCCTCAAACCTACGACCACAACTGAGCCCAACGTTTCTGTTGCTAAGCAAGAGAGTTGTTAAGTGAGTTTTGCCCCATTTTACGACCTTTCTTGTCACAGTTGTTAAGTGAATCACTGCAGTTGTTAAGTTAGTAACATGGTTGTTAAGTGAATCTGGCTTCCCCATTGATTTTGCTCGTCAGAAGGTCCCAAAAGGGGATCACACGATCCCGGGACATTGCAAACCGTCATAAAAATGAGTCAGTTGCCAAGCCTCTGAATTTTGATCACATCACCACAGGGATGCTGCGACGGTCCCAAAAAATGGGACCGTGTCACTTTTTCCAGTGCCGTTATAACTTTGAACTAGGTCACTCAATGAACCGCCGTAAGCCGAGAACTACCTCTAACTGTTCCCATTTGTAAGGAAATGTTCCTCTAGTTCTAGATTGCTTCTTTCCTTGATCAGTTTCCAGCTGAACGTTTCCTTTCTCTCTATTTTCTTTTGTTTTACAAATCCGGAAGGTTAACAATTCAAGCCTTGGAAAGCCAGAAAAATTGTCCCCCCCCCCCGAAAAAAAAAAAAAAGAAAAAAAAAAGAAAGCAAGATGCTCTGAACTTGACTGACGCAGAGGAGGGAAATTAAGCGTGATCAAATCTGGAGCTGCTTCATAGAGACAAGGGAGGCATTTCAGTCCTGTGGCTTTTGGAGGAAACACCAGGCATTTTGACACGCAAGGAGGCCCTTTAATCCACCTTATCTTTCCTGTTTTGGGGGAAAGAGCAGAACAAAAAAAACAAAAAAACCCCAACCCATGGAATGATGGAGCAGGGCGAGGTGGGCAGATGTCCCACGCAGCTTGGTTTGGCCTTGCACGGAGGATGCAAAAAAATGAAGGATGAAGAAAGCCGAATCCCCGAATGGAGAAAAAAAAGACGGGCACGACAAACCAATTAGCAATGAATCTGGCTTTCCCATTGATGTTTGCTTGTCAAAAGGTCACAAAAGAAGATGACATGACTCTGGGACACTGCAACCATGGTTAAGTACATGTCAGTTGCCAAGCGTCTGGATTCGGATCACACGACCGTGGGGATGCTGCAACGGTCGTTAAGAGTGAAAAACAGTCACCAGTCGCATTTTTTTCAATCTGTTGTAACGCTGGACGGTCACTAAACAAACTGTTGTTAAGTTGAGGGCTACCTGTATTTGTTATGAGCTATGCTGAAGACAAGGTCCGTGCGTATTGGACATAAACAATAACAGAACATTTTAAAACTATGGCTCCTTGGACAAATGGTTTGGCTAAAGAAAAAAAGAAACGGGGGGGCATGATGTTCCAGTATCTGAGGGGCTGCCACAAAGAAGAGGGGGGTCAGGTTGTTCACCAGAGGGAAGGACGAGAAACAATGGTTGGAAACTGATCAAAGAGAGAAGCAACCTGGAATTAAGGAGAAACTTCCTGACAGTGAGGACAATTAACCAGTGGAACAGCTTGCCACCAGAAATCATGGGCGATCCATCACTGGAGATTTTTAAGAAGAGACTAGACAATCACCTGTCTGAGATGGTATAGCTTCTCCTGCTTGAGTGGGGGGCTGGACTAGAAGACCTCCAAGGTCCCTTCCAGCTCTATTCTATTCTGGATCTATTTTCCCCCCCTTTTTTTGAAGATGGGAATTACATCAGCTCTTTTCCAGTCCTCCGATAGTTCCCCAGTGCACCAGGATCTTGAAAAATATAGTTCAGTGGTTCTGAGATCACATCTGTCAGTTCCTTGAGAACTTTGGGGTGTAATCCATCTGGTCCTAGTAATTTGAACTCGTTTAGGCTGGACAGGTGCTCACTTATCATTTTCTTGCCTATCTTAACTTGTGTTTTTTATGGTACTGTTTTTGATAGGTTGGACTGTTTTTTCCCTTTGTGTAAAGACAGATGCAAAAAAACGAGTTAAATAGTTCTCTTTTTTCCCTGTTGCTTGTCATCTTCTTGCCTCTTTCCCCCACTATTCTATTCTATTCTATTCTATTCTATTCTATTCTATTCTATTCTATTCTATTCTATTCTATTCTATTCTATTCTATTCCATTCCATATTTTCTATTCTATTCTATTCTATTCTATTCTATTCTATTCTATTCTATTCTATTCTATTCTATTCTATTCTATTCTATTCTATTCTATTCTCAATAAAGATTCTATTCTATTCTATTCTATCCTATTCTATCCTATCCTATTCTATTCTATTCTATTCTATTCTATTCTATTCTATTCTATTCTATTCTATTCTATTCTATTCTATTCTATTCTATTCCATTCCATATTTTCTATTCTATTCTATTCTATTCTATTCTATTCTATTCTATTCTATTCTATTCTATTCTATTCTATTCTATTCTATTCTATTCTATTCTATTCTATATCTATTCTATTCTATTCTCAATAAAGATTCTATTCTATTCTATTCTATTCTATTCCATATTTTCTGTTCTGTTCTGTTCTGTTCTGTTCTGCTCTGCTCTGCTCTGCTCTGCTCTGCTCTGCTCTGCTCTGCTCTACTCTGCTCTACATGGTTATATACAGATTAAAAGCACCTTTCACCCATTTCCATCTTTTGGATGCTCAACAATTTCTTCTTGTTTTTAGAAACCAGGGGGAAGGGGGGTGTTAATGAGTTTGAACCTGGACTATACTAGTTTATAGGTCCAAAAATAAAACTTATTCATTTTTCAAATTATTAAGGACGGTAACTTTTCTGCAGTGGTCTCCTGTTGGATAATGCCTTCCTGAGAAACATATTTGAATGATCTTTTAGCTTGTTTGGAGAAGTTTTAAAAACTTGTATTCAGTTGGTTCAGATTCATTTTATTTCACTTCTTAAATAATGGCTTCATCAGCTACTAATTATTACATGAAGTTGTAATTACTCATTTTCTATAGTTCAGGAAGATGTCATTCAAGTGCTTGAAATTCAGCAATATCTTGCCAATACAGGTCGTCCTCTTCCTATGACCACAATGGAGCCCAACATTTATGTTGCTAAGCAGGATAGTTGTTAAGTGAGTTTTGCCCCCATTTTATGATCTTTCTTGCCATAGTTGTTAAGTGAATCACCGCAGTTGTTAACATAGAAACACGGTTGTTAAGTGAATCCGGCTTCCCCATTGACTTTGCTGGTCAAAAGGTTGCAAAAGGGGATCGCATGATGCCGGGACGTTGCGACCGTCATAAATATGAGTCAGTTGCCAGGTGTCTGAATTTTGATCATGTGACCCTGGGGATGCTGCAACGGTTGTAAGTATGAAAAACGGTCACAAGTGACATTTTTCAGTGCCGTTGTAACTCTGAATGGTTGCAAGTCAAGAACTACCTATATTCCTTTTCCAACCAGTTTTAAGATGCTTTGGGAAAGCAAATGGGCCAAAAAAGAGGCAAAGTATTAAACGAATAAATTGTCTGATTTATCGAATGTTTAAAAGCTTTGAACGATTCAAAGCAGATCTATTTTTTTTTTAATAACTCAGTAGGATATACCAAGCTTCAAAGTAATGACAGGCTAAGAGTAAAGAAAGTATACATAAACTAAAAGTAAGGAAAATGAAAATTTGAGAAAACATAATTAAAAATTGAAACGTTCAGATTCCTTTGAAAACTCTATCATAGGCCATATTGAACAGGCTTTTCTGGGGAGAGAGGAAGGAAGGAAGGAAGGAAGGAAGGAAGGAAGGAAGGAAGGAAGGAAGGAAGGAAGGAAGGAAGGAAGGAAGGAAGGAAGGAAGGAAGGAAGGAAGGAAGGAGATGAGAAAGAGAAGGAAGGAAGGAAGGAGATGAGAAAGAGAAGGAAGAAAGGAGATGAGAAAAAGAGAAGGAAGGAAGGAGATGGGAAAGAGAAAGAAGAAAGAAGATGAGAAGGAGAAGGAAGGAAGGAAGGAAGGAAGGAAGGAAGGAAGGAAGGAAGGAAGGAAGAAGGAAGGAAGGGAGATAGACAAATCACCACTTAAAACCAATCCACTTACCCCGTACGTTTCGTGATGGTTCCCAGAGTCATGGGTTGTTTGATCTGAGCAAGAGGCACCATCACAGTGAGACTTGGGAGTGGGGACAGGCGAGGGTTTCCCGGATTATTGTTGGTGAAATTGTTGTAAGAATCTTGACTGTTCAGTTTACCTTAGGGGGACAGAAGGAGAATTTATTCAGATATATTCATTATATAACACAATAATTATATTCTTATATATATGGTCCTGGGGAGGAAAGCTATGGCAAATCTAGGCAGCATATTAAAAAGCAGAGACGTCACCCTGCCAACAAAAGTGCGTAGAGTCAAGGCCATGGTTTTCCCAGTTGCAATGGATGGCTGTGAAAGTTGGACCATAAGAAAGGCCAAAGAATGGAGGCCTTTGAACTCTGGTGCTGGAGAAGACTCCTGTGAGTCCCCTGGACTGCAAGGCAATCCAACCGGTCAGTCCTAGAGGAGATCAACCCCGACTGCTCTTTAGAAGGCCAGATCCTGAAGTTGAAATTCAAGTCCTTTGGCCACCTAATGAGAAGAAAGGACTCACTGGAGAAGAGCCTGATGCTATGAAAGATGGAGGGCAAGAGAAGAAAGGGACAATGACCAGAGAATGAGGTGGCTGGAGGGAGTCCCTGAAGCAGGAGGCGTGAGCTTAAATGGACTCCAGAAGATGGTAGAGGACAGGAAGGCCTGGAGGAACGTTGTCCACGGGGTCGCGATGGGTCAGACACGACTTCGCAACTAACAATAACACATACATGGCAAACAATATAATTGTTCATCCAGATATATTTATAAGCAAGACAGCTGTTAAGTGAGTTTTACCCCCATTTTACAACCTTTCTTGCCCGTTGTGAAATGAATCACTGCAGCTGTTAAGTCAGTAAAACACGGTTGTGAAGTGACTCTGGCTCTCCCCCCCCCCTGACTTCACTTTGATTGTCAGAAGGTCACAAAAGGGGATCAAGTGACGCCAGGACACGGCATCCGTCATGAGTCAGTGGCCAGGTTTCTGAATTTTGATCACGCAATAGTCGTAAGTGTGAAAAACAAGTCATAAGTCGTTTTTTTTAGTGCCGTTGTAACTTCGATGGTCACTAAATGGATAGTTGTAAGTCAAGGAGTATCTGCACGGTTCACAATAAAATAGACTGCTAAAACTAAGATTGGGATTGCAGCGGGGGGGGGGAAACGCTACAATTTACTCTTCGCCAGACTGTACAGAATTAATTGTGCTTGAACCATTAAAACCGGTAGGGCTGAAGTACACTCATCCCAGAAATATATCATTTCTGCCCTGTATCACTTTCCCCTGTGTGCACGCTGTAATTCTGTCCCTTTCCCTATCTGCAGTGAATCTGCCATTTCTATCTTTAAATGTATAAATGTTTATTTGCTCTCCAAACATACATTTAAGGATATATATGGCATTACACTTAACTTGTCAAGAACTGCTTCAAGCCATTGGGTGAAGTTTGAAATCCAGCTAGCCCTTCCATGATTTCGGAGTGCCGATCACGTCTGTTCGGATAGAAATCTGACAAGCAATTTCATGGGAAATTGTTCAGTTGTGGTTAAGTGTTTTTTTCCCCCGTTAATATCTGCCCAGCCTTTTTTTTAAACAATATTTGATTATTTTTTTTAATAACCATAAATCCTTAATATTTTAAAAGCAACCTGTTGTCTGGGTTCCAATATTTAGCTTACTAATTTTTATTTATTTATTTATTTATTTGGACTTATATGCCGCTCCTCTCCGAAGACTCGGAGCGGCTTACAATATATATAAAACATCGAGCAATCTAAGTCCAAATCAGAAAATATTAAAAATAAAAACCCAACACACATACATCATTCAAACAACAATCCACAATCATCCCCAGGCCTGCCGGCAAAGATAGGTTTTAAGATTCTTTCAGAAGGCCGGGAGGGTGGGAGAAACGCGGACTTCAGGGGGCAGTTGGTTCCAGAGGGTGGGCGCCACAACAGAGAAGGCCCTCCCCCTAGGACCCGCCAAATGACATTGTTTCGCTGACGGGACCCGGAGGAGGCCGACCCTGTGCGCTCTCACCGGTCGTAGGGAAGTATACATGCGAAGCTCCTTTCTCGCTACCTCGTTTTTCTAGCCATTGATAAAATGGCTCTGAAGTATTCTGAATCTTCTCTCTCTTTCATTTTCAATGTAAGTCTGTCCATTTCTGCACAGTCCAAAAAAGCCCAGCCCTTTTTTTAAAGTGCACATTTTGCAAATATTGTCCCTTTAGGAAACAAAACGTGATAAAATAAAAAACGTCTATTTCAAATAATTACAAGCAAAACACAAAGTTTGAGGCCAGGCTGTTTCTTAACTGCACTTTCAGTTTCTTAAAGTGAACAGGATTTAATACAAATGTAGAAAAATGCAAAACAAAGAGATCTTTTCTTTTCTTCATACAATCTGGTTATTTAAAATAAAAAGGAAAGGAAAGGAAAAAAGGAAGAGAGGGAGGGAAGGAAGGAGGAAGGAAGAAGAGAAAGGAAGATGGACAGAGAGAGGAAAGAAGGAGGGAGGGAGGGAGGAAAGAAGGAAGGAAGGAAGGAAGGAAGGAAGGAAGGAAGGAAGGAAGGAAGGAAGGAAGGAAGGAACTCCCCACCCACTGGTGACAACAAACAATCAATTGTTGCTATACTCTGCTGTGAGGATGCCAACATCCCTGTGCTAAATAATATTGATGGCATGATGGATTTCGCTCTTTTGCTTCTCATTCCCCCCACCCATGTTCCTGATCACTCTCCTCCATGTCCCATCATTCTTGATTGACTGTCAGGTGCACATGTGAAGGTCCAATTAAACTGATTTATTGCTTAAAAAGGCCGATGAGCAGGAATCTTCTCAGCTAAGGGTTAGCACTGGCTTGGAGTTAGATAAAGGTCCACAGAATTCAAGGGAAGTCCCGTTTGTGGCTATGTAGAGATTCAAGGCTGATTCCTCTTTTGACGTTGCCCCCAGTTTTGCCACTCCTTCTCCTGCAATGACCGCCGATTCACCTGTTGCATCAGAGCTCCTCAGTCTACAGTCTAAAATCCCTGAATTTATGATTAACTGAAGTGCATTTGCTGCTTCCTTCTTTCTTATCGTCCTTTTTTGACAACAGAATAACAAGAGTTGGAAGGGACCTTGGAGGTCTTCTAGTCCAACCTCCTGCTCAGGCAGGAAACCCTATACCATTTCAGACACATGGTTGTCTACTCTTTTCTTTAAAAACCTCCAGTGATGGAGCATTCAACGCTTCTGGAGGCAGGTTGTTCCACTGATTAATTGTTCTCACTGTCAGGAAGTTTATCCTTAGTTCTAGGTTGCTTCTCTCCTTGATTAGTTTCCATCCGTTGGTTCTTCTCCTGCCTTCAGGTGCTTTGGAGAATAGATTGACCCCCCTTCTCTTCTCTGGGTTCTCTTCCACCATTAGTCGGTGTCACCACCTCACTAACTCCTTACATTTGGAACACTTCTTCCCAGACCTTGTTCCTCCCAACAAAAATTTATTTGTTTAATTCAAAAGAGCTCTCCCGCTGTTAACCTTTGGGCCCTTGCTAAACAAACACCACGACCTTCATTTTTCTGGTTCAAGAAGTGTAGACTTTATAACATGACATTTTATTTTTTTTGGCAACTTGTTTTTCCTCCCTTTTCTGTTAATGTAACCTGCAATTCTAAACTTGCTACCTGAGAAAATGATCCATTAAGGAAGAGGGACTTATTATTTCCAAGTTGATTGATTCAGGATGGAATTGCCCAGCTTGTATTTTTTTTTTCTCTCCTAGAAACATCCTTATATAATTATTTATAAAATTCTGGCCAATTCTGAGAATGGAGCCAATTTTTTTTTTTAAAAAAAGAAGGCTGGACATCCAATGGATAAGCCTACATTGCTGTAGCACAGGGGTCTTCAAACTTGGCCCTTTTATGACTTGTGGACTTCAACTCCCAGAATCCATCAGCCAGGCACGCTGGCTGAGGAATTCTGGGAGTTGAAGTCCACAAGTCATAAAAGGCCCAAGTTTGAAGACCCCGTTGTAGCACCTTCTGAGATGTTTCTGCTTCATCACAGATATACTGAAAAGTACAATGTTAGATGTCACGTTAGCTATTACTGCTGGTTCTTACAACTGTTCATTTAGTGACCGTTGAAAGTTACAACAGCACTGAAAAAGTGACGTATGACCATTTTTCACACGACTGTTGCAGCATCCCCGTAGTCATGTGATCAAAATTCAATCGCTTGGCAAGTGACTCGTACTTAAGACGGTTGCACTGTCCCGGGGGGTGTGTGTGTTCAGCTCTTGGGATCTTCTGACAAGCAAAGTCAATGGGGGAAGCCGGATTCACTTAAGGACCATGTGACTAATTTAAGAGCTGCGGTGAGTCATTTAACAACTGTGGCAAGGAAAGTGGTAGTTAGGCTTGATGGAAAGACCGGGTCCCCGTGTGGAATGGGGGCAAAAGTCACTTAACCACTGTCTTGTTTAGCAACAGAAATTTTGGGGCTCAGCTGTGGTTGTAAGCTGAGGACTGTATTTTCTGCATGTGAGGAAAAAGGAAGAAAAGAACAGGAGCTTGGAAGTGTGTCTCAAAGCAGATGTTTCACTGGAGTTGCCTGCCTCCAGGAGTTGCTTTTACAATTTGGTCAATTTTGACATTTTATCCGCAGCTCAGTTGGGGCCTAGAATGTTTGCAATGTGTAGATATTAAGGCTAAATTTGCTTATGCAATGCTCCAATTCTTATACTGGTCTCTAGAGATAAAAGAAAATCTTTCTTTTTCTAGGGTATTAATAATCATGACTGAATATTGTTATGGCTACCTCTCAAATTATACTATGCACATTTTAGTACTCTGTGTGTGTGTGTGTGTGTGTGTGTGTGTATAGAGAGACAGAGAAAGAGAGTTGACATAGCCCATTTTTTGAGGTATAAATAAAAAATCTATCATGCTCTCCAACCGAAATAATTATATATATATATATATATATATATATATATATATATATATATATATATATATATATATATATATATATATATATATATATATATATATATATATATATATATATATATATATATATATATATATATATATATACACACAATTATTTCTGTTGGAGAGCACGATATATATTTTTATCTATACTTCAAAAAACGGGCTAGGTCAATTCGATTTGAATGCTTTGACAGCAGCTGGCTTAAAATGAATTAAGAAGTTCTTCCTTTTCTTCAATGGAAACCAATTATAAATGAACGAATGAACGGATGAACGAATGAACGGATGAACGAATTAATTAATTAATTAATTAATTTATTAATGTGCGTGGATTAAGAGCATATATTGGATTGTCCGTCCTGGTGGAGTAAAATTGCTTGTCAACATTAAAATGAAAGAAAAAAGGGAGCTCTATTGTCTGGAGAGTTTTGAGATCTGAAGCAAAGGAACAGAAAACATCTTCATGGAGAACGTGAGGCAGGCAGAAGAATAATGCTAGATGACTCTGTGAGTGTCTGTCCATTCATATGTGAGTGTGTTTGTGTGAGTGTGTGAGAGAGAGAGAGAGAAAGAGAGAGAGAGAGAAAGTGCGAGAGAAAGAGAATGAAAAAGAGGAAGAAAAAGAGAGAGAAAAAGAGAGAAAGAGAAAAGGAGAGGAAAGACAGGAGAGAGAGAGAAAGGGAAGGAAAGAAAAAGAAAAAGAAAGAAAAAAGAGAAAGATAGATAGAGAGAAAAAAGATAGGAAAGACAGAAGGAGAGAAAGAAAAAACAAAGCGAAAGAAAGAAAAAAGAGATAGAAAGAGGGAAAGAGAGAGAAAGACAGACAGCCAGCACCCATAATACTGGCTGAAAATTCAAAACCTGCTTTCTTCTATCCAGGAAAATCAGGGACAGATTTAATATTCTTACAGAGGGAGGCTCACTTCTTTGTCAAGGGACACGAACAACCGGATACAACTAGAACAGAGAAGAGGCGACAAATGTCGCGCACGCTTCACAGCGGATCCTCCTGCTGTACCTGCTTTCTCGGAAGCAAATCCCCTTCCCCATTTTTTTTTTTTTTTAAACGGCAGGCCTCAAGCTAAAACTCTAAACTGCTCCAGCCTCCTAGGGCCGGGTGAAGTCTGAAATCCGAAGCGCCTCCTGAAAAGAGTGCCGATTAAATCTCTTTCTCTGACCTTTCAATCAGGAATAAAATGAGGCGGACGAATAAAACCTCCATCACAAAGTCCACCACGAGAAGAAGGCGCTGTGCGCAAGGGGGTCAGAGCAGATCCGGCTTGCGAGGCCAAACTGCACAAAGGCCGGACTTGGTTTTCCCTCATTGTGCATCCAGTCGACAGCCTTCCTCCTGTCAGTTAAGAGGGGAAGCAAAGAACAAAACTACCATTTTGTGGCAAACTTGGGGGGGGGGAGAAAAGAAAAGAAGAGAGAGAGAGAGAGAGAGAGAGAGAGAGAGAGAGAGAGAGAGAGAGAGAGAGAGAGAGAGAGAGAGAGAGAGAGAGAGAGAGAGAGGGCGGAAAAAAAAGCTGAGGCCTCATCTGTTTACAAGAGATTGAAAAGCACTTAAAAGGGACAAGCTCCCCTTCAAAGAATTAAAAGGTTTAGATCATTAACTAGTTTTTCTCCCTTTGCCCAACGCTGTGAAATGAGGGCTTTTCTCTCAAGAAGAGGAGGAGGAGGAGGAGAAGAATAGAAAAAAAGAAGAAGAAAAAAAGAGAGGAAATGGCCAAATCAAAAGGAAGCCATGTTTGAATGAGGCCCTTAACAACCGTTTTCTGCTTTGTGGAAATATTACACAAATCCCGCAACTGAAGGGCGTCCTCAAGTGCAATTGCCCTCTTTCCTCCGATGAAGCACAACAAGGAGGAGGAGAAAAAAAACAACACTTTTTTCCTCACTGAAAGTAGTCTGAAAAGTTATAATGGCCCTTCAGAAGGACGGAAGGCCGAAAAAGAAGACGGGGAGAGCGGGAAGAGAGGAGGAGGAGGCGAGTTTTTAATGAAGTTTTCATCCTTCTAAAAGACACTCGAGAATTTCCTTTCCTTTCTCCCTCCTTCTCGTTTCATCTCATTCACTCGGCCGCCGCTAGCCACGACCTGGTGAGGCTGCGGTTGCCGTTGTGTTTGTTTTCCTATCAAAAACGTGAGGGTCCCTTGCACCGCATCCTGCCACAAAACAAATAATGTTTTGTTGTCTCTCGGGGACGGTGCAAGGGAGAAACAAAACAAAATGAGAGGAACCTGAATTGGTCCTTTGGAAGATGGCTTTCCTGTGTAACACTAACACACACACACACACACACACACACACAGAAAAAAAATGATGGAAGAAGTTTAAAATCGGAGTGAAAGAAATTTGGGGTGGGGGAGAGAGAGAAAAAGAATAAGAAAGAAGTGATTTGTGATTTTTAGAATCGGGCCAAGTCTTCCAAAACCTCAAAAAGGATAATCAGATTTTTTTTTTTTAAATTAGTGTTCTCCTGTCTTGATTTGGGTTTGTTTGTTTCTTAATGGCGGAATATACAGAGTTTTCTTTTTGTCGTCGTTGCTATGACATTTTTTTTTTTTTTGGCTATTCCCTCCTTTAGAACAAAGGATGTTGCCTGCTAGGTCTTGAGCTGGGGTATTGAACCGACATAAGTTGCAAATACCCGGAACTATTTTCTGACAATAGCAGTTCCTTTTGCTGTCGCTGATGAAATCAAGCCCCAAACGAATTTTAGTAGCCAACAAAATGGCCGCCCTATGGAAGAGGTGGCTTTATCTGTCTTGGCAGGGATGTGTAGGATTTACTCCCCTCCCCATGTGCAAAATACTGAATTTAAAGGTTATTGCAGGGGTAGGCAACCTTGGCTCTTTTATGACTCGTGGACTTCAACTCCCAGAATTCCTGAGCCAGCCCTGCTGAGGGGAAAGAGAGAGGTTTCCAAGCTGAGCCACGCTGCCTCAGGAATTCTGGGAGTTGAAGTCCATGAGTCATAAAAGAGCCAAGGTTGCCTACCCCCGGCCTAGTGGCTAAGGCACCAGGCTAGAAACCAGAAGACAGTGAGTTCTAGTCCCACTTTAGTCATAAAAGCTGGCTGGGTGACTTTGGGCCAATCTCCAGGAGACAGTGAGTTCTAGTCCTGCCTTAGCCATGAAAGTCAGCTGGGTGACTTTGGGAGAATCACTAGGAGACGGTGAGTTCTAGTCCTGCCTTAGTCATGAAAGCTGGCTGGATGACTTTGGGCCAATTACCAGAAAATTGTGAGTTCTAGTTCCACCTTAGCCAAGAAAGCCATCTGGTGATTTTGGGTCAGTCCCTTTCTCTCAGTCGAACTCACTTCACAGGGTTGTTGTGAGAAAAAAAATAGAGGATGAAACAGTATTATGTTTATTGATAAAGTTAGCGAGACTGAAAGAATTTGAGAGAAAACCACCCAAATAAATAATTGATGCATGTAGTTAGATCTTCTTGAGAGATATGGTGTTAAATCAGGTCCTTGAACTAAACCTCTTGTCCAGAATTAATCCCTCATTCCAAGAACTGGATCAAAAATATGAAATGGACCTTGTGACACGAAATATTTTCAAATGTATAACTCCATCCCAAGAGGGAGGGGCAGGCCACGGGCAGGAAAGATGCCTCTTGATTAGCATAAATAATAATTAGCAGGCTAGGACAAACAAACCTTGTTTCTAGTACCCTGAGATAACTTTGGCTTGTGTTTTAGTTTCTCTGCAGGGGCAACATTTCCCACCCCCCTTATTCCGATTCACTTTGAGATTGACAGCCATCTCCGTGCAATCTCAGCAAACATGCTTCTCTGAAGTCCTCATTTTTATTGACAACAAAACTGTCCTCCCACTGACTAACCCGTGCAATTTCATTTTTCACTCTGAAAAAAAACTGATCTTATCTACCCAATTGGAACCATTTTTAACAGATACGATTGTTGAGGGTGTGTTTTTTTGTTTTTTAAAGAATTTCCCCAGATGGCATTCCATTACTTTGCAGTTCGCCTCGTTTTGGACGGTTGAGCCACCAAGAAGCGAAGGAGGATACAAAACTAAGTGGTGAATTATTAACTTATTTCTTAACATGAGTTTGGTTTTCCCTTTTTTAAAAAAAATAATCTAATAATAATAATAATAATCTTGAACAGCTTCTAAAAATTCAGAGATCACCCGCAGGGAAGCAAATCAGCAATACTGCAGGCAATCATAAAATATTTAGGGACGATAAAAGTACGGCAATACAATAAATCTTTACTCCTTGAAAATGTCTGGGAGAGAGAGAGAGAGAGCATCAGGATGGTATGGAAGAGTTCCTATATCAGGAAAAAGAAGGTCGATTAGGATGAGAAGAAGAGGCTGGGAGACACCAGTCTGCAGCCAGTACAGATAAACATTCCTCATTATTTTCAATCGAAGGAAATGAGAATATGGGGGCTGAGATAGGTTTCGTTTAACAAAGGACTTTATAAACGAAGGCAAGGGCAAAAAAAAATGTACAGGTAATCCTTGACTTATGACCACAGTTGAGCCTCAGATTTCAGTTGCTAAGCAAGGCAGTCGTTAAGTGAGTTTTGCTCCATTTATGACCTTTCTGCCAGAGTGGTTTTAAGTGAATCTTTCAGTCGTTAAGTGAACCTGCCTTTCCCCACTGACTTTGCTAGTCAAAAGCCAGCTGGGAAGACCCTGGGACAGTGCAACTGTCGTAAATGCAGTCCGTGCCAGTTGCCAAGGGCCCAAATTTTGATCACGTGACCACAGGGATGCTGCAACGGTGGTAAGGATGAAAAACGGTCATAAGTTACTTTTTTCAGGGCCACTGTTAACTTCGAACGGTCATTAAATGGTTGTAAGTCGAGGACTAAAAAAGCAAAGGTTTCCCTGTCGATTGTGTCGGACTCTAGGGCACGGTGCCCATCTCCGTTTCTTGGCTGAGGGCGCCAGCATTGTCTGAAGACAATTTCTCTGACCATGTGGCCAGCATGGCTATAAGCCAAAGGCTCACAGAATGCTGTTACCTTCCCAGGGAAGTGGTACCTATTCATCTACTCCCATTTGCCTGCTTTCCGACTGCTAGGTGGGCTGGAGCTGAGGTGAGGAACGGGAGCTCACCCTGTTGCGTGGAGCTCTCCAGGCCCAGCGTCTCTAATCCCTGAGCCATCGCGACCCCCAATCACTAAATGGTTGTAAGTCAAGGACTACCTGTGGCCAATTTTCTATAAGTACAGCTTTGCTTCTTGATCTGGGTTTCCTGACTGGGAAACTCCCAAAACTCCTGATCGAACCAGAATTTCTCTTTGCAAGATGTACTTCTTCCAAAATTTATTTATTTATTTATTTATTTATTTATTTATTTATTTATTTATTTATTTATTTATTTATTTATTTATTTATTTATTTATTTATTTATTTATTTATTTATTTATTTATTTATTTATTTGGACAGACTTATATGCCACCCTTCTCCCCAGACTCAGGGCAGCTTACAGCAGAAATACAAGTACAAAAATATATAAATCATTTAAAATAGTAATACAGTATAAAACTATAAACTGTACCCACTCATACAACATACAATCCCAATCAAAGGCCCAGGGGCAGAGCGCCGCTCACACGCCCCAAGCCTGTCTGCACAGATGTGTTTTTAAAAGTTTTCGGAAAGCTAGGAGGGAGGGAACAGTACGAACCTCTGAGGGAAGTCTTCTTCCAAAATGCTCTAGCTCTCCATAATATTTCATTTATTTATTAAACAAATTGATATAGCTGCCCAATTCATTCATGGTGACTCTTATTTATCCCTTCCAACATCATCATCATCACTACTACTACTACTACTACTACTACTACTACTACTACTACTACTACTACTACTAAACCATTGTTATATTCTTCCAGATTTTTCTTCTTACAAACTTATATAAGTATATATAGAGTATATACAGTAAGGAGTATATATAAGTGAGAGCAATTTATCAGCGGGTGGGTGCTCCATCACTGGAGATTTTCAAAAATAGACTGACCCAGTTGGTATAAGATCTCCTATCTTGGAGAGGGGGTTGAACTAGATGACCTCTGAGGTCCCTTCCAGTCCTATGCTTCTTAACCATATATAGATATTTATACAATCATCACGTGGTTGGTTCAAGGTCCCTTTCAGTCCTATGCTTCTTAACCGTATATAGCAATAGCACCAGTGGTGGGATTCAGCCGGTTCTCATCGGTTCAGTAGAACCAGTAGCTAAATTTTGCTGAGTTCGGAGAACTGGCTTAATGCTTCCAGAAGTCCAGTCCAGGCCTCAGAGGTCTGGAGGAGGCCTCCCAGGCCTAGAATGGCCCGCCGGATGTGTGTGGATGCCACTTCCGGAAGCCCATTCTAGGCCTTGGAGGCCTGGAGGAAGCCTCCCAGGCCTAGGATGGCCTGCCAGAAGTGCGTGGATGCCACTTCCAGAAGTCTGTTCTAGGCCTTGGAGGCCTGGAGGAGGCCCCCCAGGCCTAGAACAGCTCGATGGAAGTGCGTGGATGCCACTTCTGGAAGTCTGTTCTAGGCCTCGGAGGCCCAGGCCTGCATCCAATAAGAGAACCGGTTGTTCAGGTATTTGAATCCCACCACTGAATAGCACTTAGACTTATATACCACTTCACAGTGCTTTACAGCCCTGTCTAAGCAGTTTACAGAGTCAGCCTATTTGCCCCCAACAATCTGGATCCTTAGTTTACTGACCTCGGAAGGACATAAGGCTGAGTCAACCTTGAGCTCTGTCAGGATCAAACTCCTGGCAGTGGGCAAACTTAGCCTGCAATATTGCATTCTAATCACTGCGCCGCCACGGCTCTTGAATATATATATATATATACACACACACACACACACACACATACACATATTGGCTCAGAAGTAAAATATAAATAAATATATACACAACGATCAAGTGGTTGGTTTGATTGTTATCACAGAGAGTTGGGGGTGTATTTGCTTCCGTATTGGGCTTTTATTTCTGTCAGTCGCTCGGAGCCGCCAAAGAGTGAATTTGATGGCCGTATAAATTTTCTTAATAAGCTAAAATATAACATAAACTTCTTAAAAGATTTATAGATTCCCTTTCTCCTACCTTCCAAGTTAGCAGACACTTGACTTTGCCCTGGGGCGCTTGCAAACTGTTTACAAAACAGCCTTCTCTGGCATGGGAACTGCTAGTTCCTGCCTTGCCAGTCTCAGCCCCCCCCCAGTAGGAAAAATAATGGGATTGACAATATGTAGGGAGTATCAAAAATGATTGATGTTTGCTGGGTTTTCTGCTCACCTTCCAGAATTTTTTTTAATTACTTCAGAGGGAGCTTTCCTGCAAAAAGTGGGGTTCCCCCGATCCTCAGATTGTTTCCCTTTTCTCTATGGATAGTTCTATTTTTGTTAACTAAAGATTATGAACTGCTGAAGTGGTAATTATTAAAAAAAAACCACAATTGAGAATAACAGAATTGAAAGGGATCTTGGAGGTCTTCAAGCCCAGCCCCCTGCTAGAGCAGGCGGCAGATAGATAAATAAATCAAATCAAATGTTCAATAATAAATAGTAATTCAATGATTTAAACTAAACAGCAAGTCAGATTATAAAATATACAAATAAAATACAAGATGCTCAAGTAGGAGACCCTATATAAATAAAATATTCAGTAATATATATATATATATATGTTTATATATATATATATATATATATATATATATATATATATATATATATATATATATATATATATATATATATATATGTTTATATATATATATATATATATGTTTATATATATATAAATAAAATATGCAGTAATAAATAGTAATCCAATGGTTTAATGTATTGTAAACAATAATCCAATAATAAAATATACAACTAAAACATAAAATGCTCGAGCAGAGGACCCTATATATATATAAATAAAATATCCAGTAATAAATAGTAATCCAATGGTTTAATGTAAACAATAATCCAATAATAAAATATACAACTAAAACATAAAATGCTCGCGCAGAGGACCCTATATAAATAAGACCCATTCATGATGGGCAGATCAAATCACATAAACAATTATTTCCTTGATTAAATGATAGTGCAATTATAAATGGGGTTTCAACCAATAGGACTGCAGCTTCTTAAGCAGATGGAACACATTCATGAAGCTTTTGGGCGGCATGCACGGCTTCTTCCGATTATGGAAGGTATTTCCCAGGAAAATGGCGGTGTCATTTGGTCCCTTCTACGGAGGTCCTCAGTCATCCCCAAACGTGCTTTTTTTTCACGAGGCAACTGAGCTTTCTTGTTTTTCTTTGAAGATCTTTCCCTTCTCATCCCAGAAGCTTCTTCAGCTCTGAGCTGAAGCAAAACGTCTTCAAAGAACCAGAAGAAAGTCCAGTTGCCTGGTGAAAAAGCACCTCTGGGATTCGGTCCCTTCTTTTATTCTAAAGGAAAGGCAGCAAGTACCTTTAAAACAAATTATTATCCTTATCCTTAGTATTTGGTGCCACTGTCTTCCCGTAGTTTCATTACCTTTTCCCAGGTGTTTAGAAGTTAAGATTTTGAAACAGGGGCGCAAAAGAAAGATTATTTTTAATACCTGTAACATGGCCAATAGCTGCAATTCTCTGGGTAGCTTACCGGTGAAACACAAACAAAATTGTAAAAGAATAAAATGCAATTAATAAACAGCTTGAAATAAAGACACGCACACAAAGTAAAACCACAGTTTTTTCGGTGCGGCCCTGGAAAAATATAATGTCCAGGAAGAGGTGGGGAAAAACATCTTTCCTCTCTCTGATATATTTCTTACAGAATGTCAAAATGTTTTTTTTTTTCCTTCTCCTTCCTCACCGATTCAGACTACAAAATATTCTGGGATAAACAGATTTGCTCTGGCTTTTATTATTTTTTTTTCCTCCCCAGGATTTCTTTTCAAAAAAGAAACTTGTTATGTTTACAACTTTCAGAGAAGTAGCCGGGGTTTAGCTCCTTAAAGACAAACAAGGTTATTACGGCCGAGGCTTTTGAGGATGAGAAACCACTTCATCAAATTACAAAATTACAACTAATGATCAAATTGGATTAGGCTACTTCCCTGGGCCTGAATTTTGATTCCAAGCATAACGGCAGCTATTTATTCCCTCGGATGGTCTAGAACTGCCTTATTGCTAATTATGGCTATTTCAAATTACTCCTGTGCTACCGTTGGGTGTATTTAAGCTTCCTCTGAATGATCACGGGCTAAACCTCTTGCCCAGACATGACCCTCTGTTGTACACCCCCCAGAGTCACTTTTATGGGAGATGATAGATAGATAGATAGATAGATAGATAGATAGATAGATAGATAGATAGATAGATAGATAGGTAGGTAGGTAGGTAGGAAGGTAGGTAGGTAGGTAGACAGACAGACAGACAGACAGACAGACAGACAGACAGACAGACAGACAGAGAAATAGATAGAGACAGACAGATAGACCGTTTGCATTTCCCCCACCATATCTACATATAATAACTAATCTATTACACAGATAATTTTGCCTGCAAAATTCACTATCCATATATTCTTAATTTATCTGCAATAGGTCTACTACAGAAATAAATAAACAGCGTATAAAATAAATAAATAAACAGCATATAAAATGTGTTTATATGTATGCATGTATGTATATGTATAATAAAATATTACCTATAAATTCACTGTCCATCTACTTTAATTTATCTGCATAAGTCTACTTCAGAAATAAATAAACAGCATATAAAATAAATAAACAGCATATAAAATATGTGTGTATATGTATGTATATATATGTATATGTGTAGTAAAATTTGCCTAAAAATTCACTGTCTGTCTAATCTTAATTTATCTGCATTAGGTCTGCTTCAGAAATAAATAAACAGCATATAAAATAAATAAACAGCATGTAAAATAAATAAACAGCATATAAAATATGTGTGTATATGTGTGTATGTATACGTGTAGTAAAATTTTGCCTATGAATTCACTGTCCATCTACTCTTAATTTATCTGGGATAGGTCTACTCCAGAAATAAAGAAAGAAACAGCATATAAAATAAACTGCATATAAAATAAATAAACCGCATATAAGATGTGTGTGTGTGTGTATGTATGTATGCATGCATGCATATGTATACGTGCAGTAAAATTTTGCCTATAAATTCGCTGTCCATCTACACTGAATTTATCTGAGATAGGTCTACTCCGGAAATAAATAAATAAACAGCATACAAAATAAATAAATAAATAAAGGCGCAGCATATAAAATGTTTGTGTGTGCATACGTGTGTATGTATATGTATACGTATATATGTATAGTATTTTGTATGGCATTATCGAATACAGCATTAGTGCGTAAAAATTCACAAAAACAGCCTATGAAATGTGTATCAAAATATAAAAGCACCAGGGCAGTGAATTATTTTTAAAAACACACAGTACAAGTGATAAATAAAATTATGAATAGGATTGAATTATGTACGTATGTACCATTACTGGAGGGACTAAGCCTACGTCCGGACAGAACCCAGATTGTTTAGCCGTTGGGCGGTAGTGCCCTTGTGATGTATTTCATGCAGGGGTCCAGGAAGCCTTCTGAGTGGGCATTCTGTCCCAATACGATAGAAAATTTGGGAACGTTCCCACAGTTGCAGTTAGGATAATTTAATTTATCTGGGATAGATCTACTCCAGAAAATAAATCAATATATGTTTCTGGAGTAGATCTATCCCAGATAAATTAAGAGTAGAAGGAGTGTGAACTTTACAGGCAAAATTTTATAGCCACTGGCATACGTATCCAGAAGAAGCTATAAGTTATCACATGGATGATTCCAACATCACACAAGTGAGATTTGTGTCTATTGCTTCAATTCATGCAAACTGCAAAATTTGCAGTGCACAGCAACGTCAAGATGTGTGTGTGCATCAACGGCCTCTCTTCCTGCCTTCCCATCGCTTACACACACCAGGAGTGTTATTAAAATACAGATGTACACTCATTACCTTATCGGAGAGATAGGTGACATAAAAATTTAATCCATCAATCAATCACTACAGTGACAATTGGAGGGAGTACAACAGACAAATGGGAAATCAGAGGTAGCTTGATAGTACCACTATAGTTATTTAGCAGTTATTCCTGCTGCATTAATTAAACCTAAATTTTGGACTGCAGCCTAGCCATAGAATTCAATATGTACCTGCTCAGAAGTAAAAATTAAGTTGAATATTTGTAGGCAAGCTTTCAGAAAATATCAGCTTCAATGTTTAATATTTGCATGAAAATTATGCAAGGAACCAAGAACCCTGGATGTGTTTTGTTTTGTATTGTCAAACAGGCTTACAAAATACATATTTAAAAGAAAAGCATACAGAACAGAAAATAGACGGAAGCAAGAAATAACACCAAAATATTTATCTTGTTCTTTCCTATCAGAATCCCAGCGAAAAAACATTCCTTTAAATATTTTTTGAGGGTGGAGGGTTGTTTTTCTCATTTTAAAAGAGAAGACATCAATTCACAAACCTACGTAGCCACTTTTTTTAGCTGACTATTATTATTTTTTTTACACATTTTCAAAAGAAAAACAGAGTGTATACATGCTAGAGAATTACTGAGACACATTACAAAATTCTAAACCCTCGTAAAGTCATTTTCTCCTATTCCTTTTTATTGCAACTCTGCTTTATTATCAAGTATAAAAATGAAAATGGTATATAAAGAGCTATGATTTTCTTCCGATATCTAAACGGGCGCGCATTTACAGCATATGTTAAAGTGACGGCTGCAGCACTAAAAATTTCTTTGCTCTCAAACTAAAATCCAAAGTGATCTGGGTTACATGTGCTTTTTAAAAAAATAAACAAATAAACAGACATTTCCACCTCTAAAATGTATAAGCACGGTCCCCTGAAATCTCAACGTTTGCGTAAAATGTTGCGTGCACCAATTTTAAGGGCTACATCAGATTCACTTAATTAGCAGAGCAGCAAAAACCAGAATGAGTTAGTTATATTAGATAAAAGAAGTCTCTTTTTTTAAAAAAAGAAAAAAAATCACATGTTGCAGAATTATTTTTTTCCTGACGTCAGTGATCTCAAAAATAAATATTTAAAATACATTCTGCTTACCTATAACATTAGGTAAAGTTATTTTTGTCCCCGTGAAGTTGTGTCCTAATACAGAAATAAGATTTGGGATGTTTGAATGCAACACTAAAAATGCGGCAACTTGTGTTAACCATTTTGATTGTCTGAATCCTAATCTGCGCTGTACTGCATACACCTGTAGAAACTATAACAATCACACAGCCACTTGTTTTTAACTCCCTGAAATATACACAAATCTGAATGCAGACCGAATCCCACAAGTTAGAAACAGTAAATCATACCTAGGAAGAATTAATATCCACATAAAATCCACATTCCTGAGCTTAGCCGAAATGAAAACTTTGGCGGAGCCCAAGTACTCTATAAGTTTCTGCTTGTTATTTATAGACTGGTAGAGTAGCATGCAGAAAAACAATTAAACCCTCTAATATAATTTCTCTGTAATCCAAGTAACAAAACAAAAAGGACAACATAGATGTAGAGTTATCACTAATCTACTTATTTGGAAGATTTGCTATAAAGAGAGAGGGGAAAAAATTAACACAAATTTAAAAGAGTTTAACCATTATATTGTCTGATCACTGCCTTCAGAGGGCAGAGGAAATTAGAAATATATCAGTTTTCTATTTATACTTTCTGAATATTCCTAGCTCTGGATTAAAAAAAAAGACTTTAAATAAACATTTTTAAATATAACCATATTAAAATATACTTAAATATGTCTATTATATGTCTCTCATTTTTAGTTTGTACCAATGTATTTTCTTAAATATCATCACCATAATTATAGAAAGGATAGAGAGAAAATATAATATAAAAAGAAATTGCTGAGAAATACATATTTGGGGGGAATATAGTTAGAAATAAAAACATGATTTCTATAGGTTTTTTTTTTTAAAGGAAGCATTCATAAATTGCAGTGGAACTGGAGCAAAACTAGATTTACAGATATGAACAGAATTTAAAAAAAACACCAAAGAGGAAAATAAAAGGATTAATTTGTGCCTTGCTGTACAATGATTGGATGCAAAGTGAATTTGCACAATGACACAGAGATTTGTTTTTGCTCACAAGATAGCAATAAAAGGAGTGCTTTTTTTCCTGACGAAATCTCTTCCTTGTTCTTCCCAACCAATAGCAAACACCTTCTTTAAAAAAAAATAGATTAAAATATATGTTATGAGATAAGTGTGGGTTTTTTTCTTTATATTATTGTTATCGTGATCGTAGAAGAATAATTTATATTGGAACAGGGAAAAAAATAAAAATAAAACAATGTATATCGTAATTAGGTAGTATTTATTTAGGTTAACACATGGCTGTAATATTGGTAGCTTTTATGGCTGAGTTAAGATTCTGGAGAAATCTCAGGAAGGACCGAAGATTAAATATGTCTAGTAGTAAGAAGATAGAAAAAAATGATACCAAAATGGAAACGGCAAGAAAGCAAAGTAACATTATTTCTGTTAGTTCATTTATCCATTAAGATAGTAGTAAGAAGATAGAGAAATGATATCAAAATGGAAACAGCGAAGTAATGTTATTTATTTTAGTTCATTTATCCATGCAAGGAGGCTTCTACTGCCATACACAGGACAACTTTTGAGCGCCCCCGTTTATGAACTTTGGGGAGAGAATTGTCACGCGAAAAGGGAATTTTGAAATAAGCAGAGGCTGCTGTTATTGTTGTTGTGATTATTATTATTATTATTATTATTATTGTTTGGGCCCAGGTGCGATCAGCATCAAATCTCTCGACTGAGAAAAAAAAGGGGGGGGGAGACTGAGAGTCTTTTAAAGTCAGGTCTGCAAGGAAAAAACCCAGCTTTGAGAGACTCCACAGTTCAACTCAGAAGCTACAAATATTCCCTTTTGTCAAGACGGAGAAAGGCAAGTTTCTTTGGCTGTTGGGCATTCCCCCCCCCCACGACGTTGTACAAAGTACCCCTGAATAAGGTTAGGAGGAGAATAATGTTATTAGCGTTTTATTTCCAGCATCTTACACTTAAGAAGCAAAGTGAAGGGGGGGGGAACAGATGCATTATGTACCCGGGAGTGTACACACAGACGGAGAGAGACAAACCAACACAACACACACACACACACACACACGGAAATGCTTTTGTTGTTCTTGTTGTTGGCACCATCAATTTTCAATCTTAACTTCTTAATTGAATGGCCGGGGGGGGGAGTGAGTAAACTGTGCTCCAGCAGCTTTTTATATATATACAATCATACATTGCTCCTAGAAGCACGAAGCCGAAAGCACCAGCCTGAAATTCTACGTGGGAGAAAATCCGAAGAACCAAAGACCTACATACAAACACCCGCGAAAACCTCAGAAAACATAGATAGATATTAAGATAGATAGATAGATAGATAGATAGATAGATAGATAGATAGATAGAGATAGAGATAGAGATAGAGATAGAGATAGAGATAGAGATAGAGATAGAGATAGAGATAGAGATAGAGATAGAGATAGAGATAGAGATAGATATAGATAAGAGCACCATTGGGTACCCATGACCAGAATGAAGTGACGGTCCACGGATTATATTTAAACAGGTCAATTTTTAAAAGGGGAGGAAAGTGTGTGTGTGTGTAGGAGGGGAAATAACCCTGGCATGCTATTGTATCTGGACCTGAGAAAACATTTGATAATAAAAGGAGGGAGCCTATTACGCTCCCCGCTTCAGGCTCTATCAAGCAAGAAATTCCCATCTTCGCAACATCGCTGCAAGGAGAAGAGTTCCTCAAAGGGGGGCGAAGTCCAGCCGGTTACAATTCGAGCGTCAGCTCTCTTTTGACCATCCCAGGCAAATGGCCTGTTCTCCATCAAAGGACACATGTCACAGTTCAGCTTAACTGGACACCATGATGTCCAGTATGCAGGAAAGAAACCAATACTTAAGTATCTGAGGGGCTGCCACAAGGCAGAACGGGTCAGGTTGTTCACCAGAGCACCAGAGGGCAGGACGAGAAACAATGGCTGGAAACTGATCAAGGAGAGAAGCAACCTGGAATTAAGGAGAAACTTCCTGACAGTGAGGACAATTAACGAGTGGAACAGCTTGCCACCAGAAATCATGGGCGCTCCATCTCTGGAGATTTTAAAGAAGAGGTTAGACCATCACTTGTCTGAGACGGTATAGGTTCCCCTGCTTGACCTGGGGGCTGGACTAGAAGACCTCCAAGGTCCCTTCCAGCTCTATTCTATTCAACTGCACTAGATCAGATTGTTTAAACGAAATATTGAGACTCTCAAAGGAGTGCAGAGAAGAGCAACACAGATGATTAGCGGACGGGAGGCTAAAGCATACAAAGGATGGTTGCAGGAACTGGGGATGTCCAGTGAGGGATCCTTGGTGCTCTCTGAGCTTGCTTGTTTTCTTGCACACCTTTCATTACCCAAACTAGGTTAGGGGTGATGTGATAGCAGTGTTCCAATATCTCAGGGGCTGCCACGAAGAAGAGAGGGGTCAAGCTATTCTCCAAAGCACTCGAAGGCGGGACAAGAAGCAACGGATGGAAACTAAATCGAGGAGAGAAGCAACCTAGAACGAAGGAGGAATTTCCTGAGGGTGAGAACAATTAATCAGTGGAACAACTTGGTTTTTAAGAAGAAATCGGAAAACCATTTGTCTGAAATGGTATAGAGCAGTGGTGCCGAACCTATGGCACGGGTGCCTGAGGCGGCACTCAGAGCCCTCTCTGTGGGCATGTGCGCCATCATACCAGTCCTAGGCCTTCAGCTGGGTTTTATAAAACCTTTTGGCTTTAGGCCTCCACCTCCGTGTGCAAAAAAAAAAAAGGTTCAATCAATCAATCAATTTCAACTTCTGGTGGGAAAAAAAAAGATCTCACAAAGTTGGAATTGATAGATTGAACTTTTTAGTCCCACCCAGTCTGCCGTTACCACCACAGCCACGCCCACCCAATGGGTCACGCCCACCCAATGGGCCATGCCCACCTAGCACCCAACAAGTGGGTTTTGGGTCGCAGTTTGGGCACTCGGTCTCTAAAAGGTTCGCCATCACTGCTATATACTATATTATATATCTTTGTGTGTGTACTATATACCGGTACTATATACCAGGGCTTTTCAATCTTTTCACCCATTGTACCACTTTCAGGATATGGCAACATCCGAGTACCACCAGTCACCTAGCAAGGTGTCCAAAAACTTGATGACCAAAAAACCCACAAAAAACGACGACGGGCACACGCACCGTCGCCCCAGTCCTAGGCCTTCAGCTGGGTTTTATAAAACCTTTTGGCTTTAGTCCTCCGCCGCCGTGTGCAAAAAAAAAAAAGTTCAATCAATCAGTCAATTTCAACTTCTCGCGGGAAAAAAAAGATCTTGCAAAGTTGGAATTGATTGATTGAACTTTTTAGTCCCACCCAGTCTGCCGTTACCACCGCAGCCACGCCCACCCAATGGGTCACACCCACCCAATGGGCCACGCCCACCTAAAGGGCCACAACCACCCGGCATGCAACGATGCATAAGTGGGTTTTGGGTTGCAGTTTGGGCACTCGGTCTCTAAAAGGTTCGCCATCACTGCTATAGAGTTTAAGTATAGGACGAGAAGACCTCCACGGTTCCTTCCAACTTGGTTATTCTATTATTCTGAAACAATTAATCCTTGTCACAGGGAAGAGAGGGTTGACTTGCTCTCCAAAGTAATGGGTGGGCAGGAATGGGTGGAAGCTGATCAGAGGGAGGTCCCACCTGGAAATAAGGAGGAATTGCCTGAACAATGAATTCATTAAATTTAATTAATTTAACCCATTAAACAATTAATCAGCATATTCATGAATTAAAATTGCCTCCAGAAGTTCGGTGGGTGCTCTAACGCTGGAGGATTCCAAGAAAGGATTGGATCACCATTTGTCTGGGATAGAATAAGGACTCCAGCTTTGGGCAGGGGGTTGGACTAGAACAGGGATAGGCAACCTTGGCTCTTTAAGAGCCAAGGTTGCCTATCCCTGGACTAGAAGACCTGCGAGGTACCTTCCGGTCCTATGAGTCTATGACTTGGTGCAAGGGTGGACATGTTTTGCTTCTCTGGCGCTCTCCAGATTATGAGAACTGTTTGTGAACAGCATGAGAAAACAAAACACATTTACGGCAACCCCAGCGATTAGCCCCAGATTATAACAACATTTTGTACTCACTTATTTATGTTCTTAATGTATATATTTTATTTTTGTATGATGGTAAGCCACCCAGAGTTATCTTGAGATTAAGACATCCGGCCTATAAATCTCATAAATAAATAAAGAATTGCCAATGCCCACCCCCCACCCCAATTATAATGAGCTGTCCCATCCATACCTTTAAATGTTGTACAAATATTAGAGAAAGCAGAGGGGAGGGGAAGCGAATTTCTGGGGAATTTTGGAGGCATTCCAGAACGGAAGCATCTTACCCAGCCTCAGTTCTGGAAGAGATATTGGTATCCATTAGGGTTTTACATCCAGGTTCATATGGGTATGTCTAGTTGAATGAAGAGAAGGACGAGGGGGGACAGGATAGCAAGTCTTCCAATATCTCAGGGGCTGCCCCAAAGAAGAGGGAGTCAAGCTATTCTCCAAAGCGCCTGAAGGCAGGACAAGAAGCAACAGGTGGAAACTAACCAAAGAGAGAAGCAACCTAGAACTAAGGAGAAACTTCCTGATAGTTATAACAATTAACCCGTGGAACAACCTGCCTCCAGAAGTGGTGAATGCTCCAACACTGGAAGTTTTTAAGAAGAGACTGGACAGCCATTTGTCTGAAACGGTACAGGGGGTTGGCCTAGATGACCTCCAAGGTCCCTTCCAACATTATTATTATTATTATTATTATTATTATTATTACTATTACTGTTATTATTATTATTATCATCATCGTCATCATCTTTTATTCATTAAACATGAACCTCAGTCAACTGAACATTCAAATTATTATTATTATTATTAAACTAATGATAAGGATATCTGAGGTCATCATCCAATAAATCGTGATGAAGACATGCGGGAAAGCGAAAGCTTTGGTCGCGCTGATCGATGATCTCTGGCGGGCCCGGGATAGAGGTTATTCCACTATCCTGGTGCTTCTTGACCTCTCAGCGGCTTTCGATACCATCGACCATGGTATCCTTCTGCGCCGGTTGGAGGGGCTTGGAGTGCGGGGCACCGTTCTGCAGTGGTTCACCTCCTACCTCTCTGGCTGGTCACAGTCGGTGTTTGCAGGAGGTCAGAGATCGGCTCCGAGGTCTCTTCTGTGTGGAGTCCCTCAGGGGTCTGTTCTCTCACCTCTGCTTTTCAACATATACATGAAGCCATTGGGTGAGATCATCCGTCGACACGGGGTGAGGTGTCATCAGTATGCTGATGACACTCAGCTCTATATCTCTACCCCGCGTCAATACAGCGAAGCAGTGGAAGTGATGAACCGGTGCCTGGAGGCTGTTGGGGTCTGGATGGGTGCTAACAGGCTCAGACTCAATCCCGACAAGACGGAGTGGCTATGGGTTCTGCCTCCCAAGGACAATTCCATCTCTCCATCCATTACCCTGGGCGGGGAAGTCTTGTCCCCATCGGAGAGGGTTCACAACTTGGGTGTCCTCCTCAATCCACAGCTAAGTTTAGAATACCATCTTTCGGCTGTGGCGAGGGGGGCATTCGCCCAGGTTCGCCTGGTGCGTCAGTTGCGGCCCTATTTGGACCGGGAATCACTCCTCACAGTCACCCATGCCCTTGTCACCTCGAGACTCGACTACTGTAACGCTATCTACATGGGGCAACCTTTGAAGAATGTCCGGATACTGCAGGTGGTTCAGAATGCGGCCGCGCGAGCCGTCTTGGGTCTCCCAAGACATGCTCATGTCACTCCAGCCCTCCGTGAGCTGCACTGGCTGCCAATTGGTCTCTGAACACAATTCAAAGTGTTGGTTATGACCTATAAAGCCCTATATGGCAATGGGCCAGGATACTTGCGGGACTGTCTTCTGCCTCATGAATCCCAGCGACCGGTTAGGGCACATAGGGTTGGCCTCCTATGGGTCCCGTCTGCTAGACAGTGCCGTCTGACGGGACCTAGGGTTAGGGCCTTCTCTGTTGCTGCCCCAGCCCTCTGGAATCAACTTCCCTCAGAGGTTCGTACTGCTCCTTCCCTCCTAGCTTTCCGTAAACTTTTAAAAGCACATCTTTGCAGACAGGCCTGGGGAGTGTGAGCTGTGCTCTGCCCCTGGGCCTTTGATTGGGAGTGTATGTTGTATGAGTGAGCATAGTTTTTATAGTTTCATAGTTTTATATTGTACCATTTTTTAAGTGATCTATGTATTTTGTACTTATATTTCTGTTGTGAGCCGCCCTGAGTCTGGGGAGAAGGGCGGCATATAAGTCAAAATAAATGAAATGAAATGAAATGAAATGAAATTTCCAAACGCTCAAGTGGACCGAGACATGCCACGTCCCACATATAAATCAATCGTCCTTATCCTCATTTTCCTTATCCGCTCAGTGGAGGAGAAAATTACTGGGTAAGTAAGAAAGGACTTAGTTCTCTCTTCAATCCAATCCAGACAGTCCTCAATTTACAGCAACTCATTTAGGGACCATTTGGAGTGACAAGGGCACTTAAAAACGTGACTTTTTCACCCTTAACGACCGTTGCAGCATCCCTGTGGTTACATGATCAAAAACTCAGGCGTTGGCAACTGACCCGTATTCACGACGGCTGTCGTGTCCTGGGATTATGGCATCCCTTTAGGTGAGCTTCTGATGAGCAACGCCAAGGGGGAAGCCCGATTCACTTAACAACCTTTTGACTAACTTAACAGTGCAACGATTCGCTTAACAACTATGGCAAGAAAGGTTGTCAAAGGGGGCGAAATTCACTTAAAGACTGTCTCGCTTGGCCACAGAAATTTGGGGCTCAATTGTGCCCCAAATTTCTGTTGCCAAGGAAGACAGTTGCCAAGCAAGACAGCCTCAGGGGCTGCCCCAAAGAAGAGGGAGTCAAGCTATTCTCCAAAGCGCCTGAAGGCAGGGACAAGAAGCAACAGATGGAAACTCATCAAGGAGAGAAGCAACCTAGAACTAAGGAGAAACTTCCTGACAGTGAGAACAATTAACCAGTGGAACAAGCTGCCTCCAGAAGCGGTGAATGTTCCAACACTGGAAGTTTTTAAGAAGAGACTGGACAGCCATTTGTCCGAAATGGTATAGGGTTTCCTGCTTGAGCAGGGGGTTGGACTAGAAGACCTCCAAGGTCCCTTCCAACCTTATTATTATTATTATGATGATGATGATGATGATGATGATGATGATGATGATGATGATGATGATGATGATGATGATGATGATGATGTAAATTTGGCCCCCTTTGAGGAGGCATTCCTACACATGGAAGACAAGGAAGTTTTCAGATTATTTTTTTTCCACTTCGTAGTTTAAACATCCAGAGGCTTTGCCCTCCCACACACACACACATAAACAGCATAAATCACTGTCACAGTTAAGTGCCATTGGTAAAGTACACTTTGGCCTCAGGTAGCACTTTGCTTTTTGCTGACATTTTAGGGGTGGCTGTTTTCAAAAGCAGCAGGGAACGTTTTGAGAACATTGGCTGGTTTTATTTCTCCTCAAATGGCCGTTTCTTATCGCTCCGAGCCATCGCGCAAACATGCCAGGGTGTCGGACAGCGGACTTTTTTTTTAAGCTTGTCTTCAGAACAGATCCTTACACTTGACTTTGGCCTTCTATGCGGGACAACCGGTTTCGTGATTCGCAAAGGTCTGTAAACTCCGTGCGAGTTATTGACCTAAGATACGGTGTGCGATTGTGCAAACGGAGAACACTCCTGCTTGTTAATAAGTGACCCGTAGGTAGGGGTCTTGATTCAACGTTCGCTGCCAAAAAAACAAACGAGCTGAAGGAGGAAGTGGAGCAGGATGGGTGAAATTCACAAGCCAAGGGACCCTTTTAACTCCATTGCATCCGATGTGGGTCAGGATGAGTGCAGAAAGTCCAAAGGGACACGACTCGCTGCATTATTTAACCTGAAAAGCCTAAGGCAGGGTTTTCCAAGCTTGGCAAACTTTAAGATGTGTGGACTTCAACTCCCAGAATTCCCCAGCCTGGGAGTTGAAGTCCACAAGTCTTCAAATTGACCTAGGTTGGAAAACTCTGCCTTAGGTTTTTCAGGTTAAATAGCTGGCTGGGGAATTCTGGGAGTTGAAGTCCACAAGTCTTAAAATTGACCTAGGTTGGAAAACCCTGCCTTAGGCTTTTCAGGTTAAATGGCTGGCTGAGGAATTCTGGGAGTTGAAGTCCACCCATCTTAAAGCTGCCAAGGTTGAGAGGTTTGAAATGGTTCCTCTGATGCCAGTTTCAAAACAGCAGCCACAGCAGTTTCTGCTTCCACTTCACTCCTCTTAGAATTTGGTCTGGAAATTCATTGTCCAACATTTCTCCACCTCTGCTGTTTTTCAAAGGTGAGAAGCTGTCACGCTGAACGATTGTCTGTTGCTGTGAAGAATGGACTCGGCAGATCCCATTCTTCTCCTGTCTTTATAATCCAGGAATAGAGAGACAAGCCTTCCATAGAGAGGCACTCTCTGACTTTGGCCTCAAGACTTCAATACACTTTCAAGCAAATCGGAGAAGGAGGGCTCCCTTGGTTAACCATTTGTCCGACTCCCCCACAATGCCGCTGAAGGGGCATCTTTGCTTTTGATGAGGTTAACGCAGGACAGGCCAAACTCTTCCTCCTTCACATTCTGCTGTGGGCTGATTTTGTGAAATGGACCTCTGCACCCTTTCAAGAGCTGGTATACTTCCTTAGATACCGCTGGACTTGTGGGCTGAACGTACACTTATAAGAATAATAATAAAATTGGAAGGGACCTTGTCTAGTCCAACCCCGAAACCCTATACCATTTCAGACAAATGGCTCTTCCAGTCTCTTAAAAACTTCCAGTGTTGGAGCACTCACCGCTTCTGGAGGCAGGTTGTTCCACTGGTTAATTGCTCTGTCAGGAAGTTTCTCCTTAGTTCTAGGTTGCTTCTCTCCTTGGTTAGTTTCCATCCGTTGCTTCTTCTCCTTCAGGCGCTTTGGAGAATAGCTTGACTGCCTGAGATATTGGAACACTGCTATCATGTCCCCCTTCGTCCTTCTCTTCATTAAACTGGACATACCCAATTCCAGCAGCCGTTCCTTATATGCTTTAGCCTCCAGTCCTCTAATCACCTTTGTTGCTTTTCTCTGGACTCTTTCTAGAATCTCAACGTCTTTTCTACATCATGGTCACCAAAACTGGATGCAGCATTCCAAGTGTGGCCTTACCAAGGCATTGTAAAGTGGTATTAATACTTGTTGATTCTATCCCTCTGTTAAGGCAGCTTAACACTGTTAGGCTGCGACCCCACAGTGCACTGCCTTGTTACTGGCCATATGTTAGGAACGAAAGTTCGGGTACAGGTGTGAAGGTCCAAATAAACTGATTTATTGCTAAAAGCCTGTGCACAGCAATCTCCTCATCTAACTGCACCAGAGAGGAGTTAGAGAAGAGTGAATGGAATTCAAAGGAAGTTGGACTTAGAAAATGAATGAGATGACAATCGCTGGATCTTCGAAACGCATTCTGGGATCAACGTGCTTTTGCTTGCCACAGAAAAACCTTAGCCAACTTACAAGCAAAACATGGAAAGAGAAGGCCGTTGGCTTCGTGAGATTTTGTGTATTTACGGTAGCTTTTTAGGAAGAGGCAGAAAAGGTGAATTTAAATCACTGTCTTCGTCCACACCGCATTCTCCATCCTTATTTTTCCAGATATTTTTCTGCCTCAAATGCACATCGGAAAAATGAATTAAGATGAGGATTAAAAGGCACGGAGGAGGGAAAAGTCAACAATTGCCTTTGCGGCTTGCCCAGGGAATAGCTGTCTGTCATATTAACTTTGTGGATGAAATATTCCCCAGTTAGTCATCACTTAAATGTTCACTTCCACCCAGGACTTTTTCCCCCCTTTTCTTTCTTGTTGAACAGCAGAGGGTAGGGGGGGCTGGGGGTGGAGACGACGGACAAAAGAAATCCCAGCAGACAAAGCAAAAACAAATTAAATGTGCCATTATAAAACACAGATGCTGTAAAGAAAATAAACTTTGGGAGATTTACGGGGTCCTGACAAAGTTGGGACCGCTTGTGCAAAAGCGATCAAGAGCTACTGGTCGGTAATGCCATTTGCAAGCAATTCATCCGTTGTGTTTTATCTTCTCTGCCCTCAACCCCGACTTTCTCCTGCTGGAAAATTCCAGCGGCTGCAATTCTCAATCCCCCAATTGCAGCCGTTTCAAAGTACTCCACTAAATTTCCAAAGCCCAGCTGGTGAGATGGAAAGTGTTTTCTGTGGGCTTCGGCATTCCCTGTTCGGTTTCCTGAAAATATTATTTTTTGTTATTCCTATACAAGCCGTCCAATCGCTTCTTCAAAACCTCCAGCGGTTAGGAAGCAAGTGAGAAACAGGCTGTGGTGTGCATGGAAAACCGCCTCTCCGTTTGGACACTTGGCAATTGGTTCACACTTATGACCGTTGCCGTGTCCCAGGGTCATGTGATCCCTATCAAGCTTGAAGCTCACTTTGCTAGTGCAACAACTGTTGCTTCTTAGCTTGCCAGCCAACTTGGGGGGAGGATGGGGAGAGGGAGTGCAGGCTACAAAGATAAAGAAGGCAGAGTGTGAGAATCAAGGACGATTCACCAGATGCCGGGACTGACTCAGGGACATTTTCTCATAACAATATAATTGCACCTAATTGAGCAATGTGACCTATTCAGGGATGGGAGGGGAACTTCTATTCTTTTACCATAGGGCCGTGGTGGCAAACCTATGGCACACGTGTCACAGGTGGCACGCAGAGCCCTCTCTATGGGCACGCACACCATCGCCCCAGTCGTAGGCCTTCAGCTGGCTTTTATAAAACCTTTTCGCTTTAGGCCTCCGCCACCTAAAAAAAAAAAGGTTCAATCAATCAATTTCAACTTCTTGCGGGGGAAAAAAAAGATCTCGCAAAGTTGGAATTTATTGATTGAATTTTTTAGTCCCACCCAGTCTGCCATTACTACTGAAGCCACACCCACCCAATGGGCCATGCCCACCCAATGGGCCACGCCCACCCGGCACCTGAAGATACATAAGTGGGTTTTGGGTTGCAGTTTGGGCACTCGGTCTCTGAAAGGTTCGTCATCACTGCCATAGGGGTTTGGGCTGGGGTTTGCTAGAGCTGGCTTTGCTTTCATGTGTGCTGAAATGATGTATTCAATAAAGTTTAACATTAAGAGATCGGAATGCCTTGAAGGTATTTGCTTGGTTGGGTTTGACAGTTGGAACCGTGACAATCACCTTTTGACAAGCAAAGTCAACGGAGGAAGCCAGATTCACTTAACAACCGTGTTCCTAACTTATCAACTGCAGTGATTCACTTCACGACCATGGCAAGGAAGGTCGTAAAATGGGGGCAAAACTCACTTAACAACAGAAATGTTGGGCTCCATTGTGGTCTTATGAGATATTTTATGACTTTTCTCGCCCCAGTTCTGAAGTGAATCACCGCACTTAGTAACAACGGTCGTCAAGTGAATCTGAATTTCCCCCTTGACTTTGCTTGTCAGAAGGTCACCAAAGGGGACCGCGTGACCCCTGGGACACTGCGGCCGTCGTAAGTATGAGTCAATGGCCAGGTCATAAATACACGCCAGTGGCCAAGCGTCTGAATTTTGATCAGGTGACCACGGAGACGCTGCAACCTCCGTAAGTGTGAAAAATGGTCCTAAGTAACTTTTTTCAGTGGTGTTGTAACTTTGAATGGTCACTGAATGAATTTTGTCAGTCGAGATCTACCTGTATCGAACGTGACTGGGTTGTTGTGCGTAGGCTTGAGCAAGAAATCCTTAGAACTCAAAACCTAATGTCTGTGTCTGATCCTTTGCGCCCGACCGGGTCTGACCATTGAAGCAGAGAGAGAGCAGAACGATCACTTTCCCTGATCCTGACTTTATGTCTCTCTCTTTTTTATTATTATTATTAGATAAACATTTGTACATGTAAACAGAGAAAAAATTCAAGTTAAATGCCATTCAACTTAATACAATCATTTTAAATTTGTAGAACTTCTTCACTCTGTGTATCCAAGTTTAACTATAAACCAACTACATTTTAAAATTTTTTAACTTTCACTTCTTTTCAGATCAATCCATTGGATATCAAACAAACAAGTCATCTTATTAAAATTAATAATTTTCATGTCGATACGCCCTTCCCTCCAGCAAGTACATTCTTAGTCTATATGATATATACCTTCCAATAATCAATAGATAAATATTTGTATATGTAAACCAGGGGAAGATTCAAGCTAACTGCTATCCAACTTAATACAATCGATTTAAATTTAAATTTGTAAACATTCTTCACTCCCTGTGTCAAGATTTAAAACTATAAGCCAGATACATTTTCTTTGATTGGTGTTTCTCTTGTATGTAGTCTATCCACTGTTTCCAGTCTATCATATATTGTTCATTTGAGCGATCCTTCAAGTATGCCGATATTTTAGCCATTTCTGCCAAATTTATTACTTTCAAAGTCCATTCTTCAATAGGTGGTATTTCTGGCTTCTTCCAGTATTGTCCCACCAACAGTCTCGCTGCTGTGATCAAGTTCAGAATTAAGTTCGTCTCTGTGGTAGTGCAGTCTTTTATGATCCCTAACAAAAACACCTGAGGTAGAAATTCAATACGCTTTTTCAAAATGGTTTGGAGTGTCCACCATATTTTTCTCCAGAAGGCTTTAATTTTTCTACATGTCCACCATACATGAAAATATGTAGCCTCCATACTATCACACCTCCAACATTTAGATTGGATGTCTGGATAGATATGCGATAATTTTTTCGGCTCTCTTGATGCAACCCAGAACTGCACTGGCAGTTTTGGCAGCTGCAAACACCTTGCTGGCTCACACTTAATGTTGTGGTGTAACAGGACATCCAGATCCTTCTCGCAGGTGCTACTGCTAAGCTAGGTCCCACCTCTCTCCTACCCGTGCATCTGGTTTTTCCTGCCTAAGTACGGAACCTGATATTACACCATCAAATCTCCGCCCGTACATTTTATATATGGCTATTTCATCATTCTGTTGAATTCTGTTTGTGGGGGTTTTTTGCTTTTTTTTTTTTTAAATAAATTTGTAATTCTACTTTTAAGAATGCCCACTCACCCTGTCCAGCTCTTTTAGCTTCTCGGCCACGGCATCTCCATCTAGAATTGTCTGAATTTATTTTCTGTTTTTGTTTTTTTAAAAAAATGTTTAAAACACATGCTTTCTACCCCCAAAAAATGAAAGGAATAGAACCAGGCAGGATAATGTTGTTTTTTCCCCCCTGAGGTTTTCCTGTCCCTCTCCAGAGAGCGAAACCCACTTTCAGTGGATATGGAGAGGGAGGGGGTGTTTCTCATACCCACAAACCTGCCTCATTGCTCTGGCTTATATAAATAAATAAACAAACACACCCTACAATCGATCAATTGCTGTCACTTAACTTGCATCAGCCTGGGCACCGTCATCCATTTACTTAGGATGGAACAAGGGCAGCAGCCTTGCCAGCAAGTATCGTCCCAGCCCAAAGCTTGGATTCCAACCTATAAGTACTTAAATGGCTGGGGCTGCTGGCAGGCCAACCCTTATATTATGGTGCAGTTGCTGACTACTGTCCCTTGTGATGGGATGCACGCTGCTAGCCAATGAAGAACCTTCTGGGCTGGCTCCATTCAGCTTGGTCCTTAGTCCCTCTTGGCCAGAAAGCAGAGCTTCCTGGTTGTTTTGCAAATTTGTTGGCACAGCAAAGTCTAACTATGTGCAGAATACACCATTTTGTAAAGTCTACCTATATGCAGAATACACCATTTTGTAAACTCTACTTATATGCAGAATACACCATTTTGTAAAGTCTACCCATATGCAGAATACGCCATTTTATAAAGTCTATCTATATGCAGAATACACAATTTTATAAAGTCTACCTATATGCAGAATACACCATTTTGTAAAGTCTATCTAAATGCAGAATACACCATTTTGTAAAGTTTACCCATATGCAGAATACGCAATTTTGTAAACTCTACCTATATGCAGAATACACCATTTTGTAAAGTCTACCCATATGCAGAATACGCCATTTTGTAAAGTCTACCCATATGCAGAATACGCCATTTTGTAAAGTCTACCCATATGCAGAATACGCCATTTTGTAAAGTCTACCTATATGCAGAATACGCCATTTTGTAAAGTCTACCCATATGCAGAATACGCCATTTTGTAAAGTCTACCTATATGCAGAATACACCATTTTGTAAAGTCTACCTATATGCAGAATACACCATTTTGTAAAGTCTACCTATATGCAGAATACACCATTTTATAAAGTCTACCTATATGCAGAATACACCATTTTGTAAAGTCTACCCATATGCAGAATACGCCATTTTGTAAAGTCTACTTATATGCAGAATACGCCATTTTGTAAACTCTACCCATATGCAGAATACGCCATTTTGTAAAGTCTACCTATATGCAGAATACACAATTTTATAAAGTCTACCTATATGCAGAGTACGCCATTTTGTAAAGTCTACCCATATGCAGAATACGCCATTTTGTAAAGTCTACCTATATGCAGAATACGCCATTTTGTAAACTCTACCTATATGCAGAATACGCCATTTTGTAAAGTCTACCTATATGCAGAATACACAATTTTATAAAGTCTACCTATATGCAGAATACATCATTTTGTAAAGTCTACCCATATGCAGAATACGCCATTTTGTAAAGTCTACCTATATGCAGAATACGCCATTTTGTAAACTCTACCTATATGCAGAATACGCCATTTTGTAAAGTCTACCTATAAGCAGAATACGCCATTTTGTAAACTCTACCTATATGCAGAATACGCCATTTTGTAAAGTCTACCTATATGCAGAATACGCCATTTTGTAAACTCTACCTATATGCAGAATACGCCATTTTATAAAGTCTACCTATATGCAGAATACGCCATTTTGTAAACTCTACCTATATGCAGAATACGCCATTTTGTAAAGTCTACCTATAAGCAGAATACGCCATTTTGTAAACTCTACCTATATGCAGAATACGCCATTTTGTAAAGTCTACCTATATGCAGAATACACAATTTTATAAAGTCTACCCATATGCAGAATACGCCATTTTATAAAGTCTACCTATATGCAGAATACGCCATTTTGTAAAGTCTACCTATATGCAGAATACACCATTTTATAAAGTCTACCTATATGCAGAATACACAATTTTATTAACTCTACCTATATGCAGAATACACAATTTTATAAAATTGTTGCTGGCGGCAAAAATGGAGCCCAGAATATCTGCTGTGAAGTGAGACGATTGCCAAGTGAGTTTTGCCCCATTTTACAAATGTTTCTGGCCTCAGTCGTTAAGTGAATCGCTGCGGTTGTTGAAATGAGCAACCCGAGAGGTTAAGGGAATCGGGCTTCTCCCATTGACTTTGCGGGACAGAAGGTCGCAAAAGAGGATACACATGACCCTGGGACAGTGTTGTTGTCGTAAGTATGAGTCAGTTGCCAAGCGTCTGAATTTGGGTCATGTGACCCTGGGGAAGATGCTGCAATGGTCGTTAAGCGTGAAAAGCTGTCGTAAGCCACTGTTCTCAGGGCCGCTGTAACTTCAAACGGTTACTAAACGAACTGTTGTAAGTTGAAGACTGCCTGTAAGAGAGTTGGAAGGGACCCTGGAGGTCTTCTAGTCCAACCTCCTGCTCAAGCAATAGATCCTACACCATTCGGGACAAATGGTTGTTCAATCTCTTCTTGACAAGCTCCAGGGATGGAGCACCTCTAACTTCTGGAGGCAAGTAGTTCCACTGGTTAATTGTTCTCACTTGTCAGGGAATTCCTCCTTAGTTCCAGGCTGCTTCTCTCCTTGATTAGTTTCCATCCGTTGCTTTTTGTCCTGCCTTCAGGCGCTTTGGAGAATAGCTTGACTCCCTCTTCTTTGGGGCAGCCCCTCAAATATTGGAACACTGCTATCATGTCATCCCCAAAGTTTCTTTTCCTTAAACTAGACGTTTAAACTAGCCGCCCAAAGCGCCTATTACTATTGGTACTACCCTTGCTTGCCTTTGCCACAGTCTTTCTATTTCTATTTGTAGGTCTTTGTATTTTGTTATCTTCTCCAGTTCTTTCTCGTCTATTCTGCTGTCTCCAGGCACTGCCACGTCCACTATCCAGACTTTTTTGTCTTTCTTATCGACAGTTGTTAAGTCCGGGGTGTTATGTTGCAGGTGCCTGTCTGTTTGAATTCTAAAGTCCCAATGCTATCATGTCACCCCCAGACCTTCTTTTCCTTAAACTAGACATTCCCAATTCCAGCAACTGTTCTTCATGTTTTAGCCTCCAGTCCCCTAATCATCTTTGTTGCTCTTCTCTGCACTCTTTCCAGAATCTCAGCATCATTTCTATAGCTTGGCTCATCAGCTGCAACAGGTCCCAAATACACTTGGGTCTGGATTTCTGCTCCCCAGAGATTTCCACCAGTCATCCATTGGAAGGGACCTTGGAGGTCTTCTAGTCCAACCCCCTGCTCAGGCAGGAAACCCTATAACATTTTAGACAAATGGCTGTCCACTCTCTTCTTAAAAAGTTCCAGTCTTGGAGCAGTCACAGCTTCTGGAGACAGGTTGTTCCACTGGTTAATTGTTCTAAGTGTCAGGAAATTTCTCCTTGGTTCCAGGTTGCTTCTCTCCTTGGTTAGTTTCCATCCGTTGCTTCTTGTCCTGCCTTCAGGCGCTTTGGAGAATAGCTTGATTGCCTCTTCTTTGTGGCAGCCGCTGAGGTATTAGAACACTGCTGTCATGTCCCCCCTCGTCCTTCTCTTCATTAAACTAGGCATACCCAATTCCTGCAACAATTCCTTATGTGTTTTAGCCTCTGGTCCCCTGATCATCTTAGTTGCTCTTCTCTGCACTCTTTCTAGAGTCTCAACATCTTTTTTACAGTGACCAAAACTGGATGCAGTATTCCAAGTGTGGCTTTACCAAGGCCTTGTAAAGTGGTATCAACACTTCACGTGGTCTTAATTCTATCCTTCTTCAGCATAGGATCAGACTAGAAATTCCCGGGCCACTAGGCGATATCTCAGGTGCTTTTGCTTTTATTGATTTGTAGAGGGATGATCTTGGAGAGCCACCATCCCAGCTGGGAGTAGGGATCAAGCAGGGAATTAGCTTGGACTTCTTACGTACATACAAGAGCACAGTTTGCTATCCATGGTTAAGTTGAAGGTTATTGTGTTGTGATCGCTGGTTCCTATGGGCTCAGTTACAAGGACATCATGAACAGGATTTGGTCCATGATGTCCTTGTAACCGAGCCCATAGGAACCAGCGATCACAACACAATAACCTTCAACTTAACCATGGATAGCAAACTGTCAGTGAAAACTATTAACACAGAGACCCTAAAATTTCACAGAGGGAATTTTGACAAAATGAGGAAAATAGTAAAGAAGAAACTAAAAGGAACAGTAAAAAAAGTCAAATCCCTCCAAAATGCTTGGAAACTGTTTAAAAATATGTTACAACAGGCTCAAATAAAATGCATTCCTAAAAGAAGAAAGAGGACTGGAAAGTCCAGGAGGATACCAGTATGGCTTACGAATGAGGTAAAGGAGGTTATTGGAAAGAAGAAAAATTCATTTAAGAAATGGAAGGCTCTTCCTACCGAGGAGAACAGGAGGGATCACAAACTCTGGCAGACCAAATGCAAGGCGATAGTCATGAAAGCCAAGAGAGACTTTGAGGAGCATATAGCCAAGAATATTAAAAATAATAACAAAACCATTTTTAAGTACATCAGAAGCAGGAACCCAACCAGAAAAACAGTTGGGCCACTCGATGACAATGGTCAGAAGGGGATAATCAGAGAAGACAAGGAGATTGCTGAGAGGCTAAATGACTTCTTTGCCTCCGTTTTCACTGAGGAGGATAGAGAGCATTTGCCTGCCACTGAATTAGTTTTCCCAGGGAGGGAAACAGAAGAATTAAACCTGATAGAGATAAACAAGGAAGATGTTCTTGCATGCCTTTCTAAACTAAACGTCAACAAATCGCCGGGACTTGATCGAAGCGTATAAAATCATGCATGGGATAGAAAAGGTGGATAGAGAAAAATTCTTTTCTCTATCACACAATACCAGGACAAGGGGGCACTCCCTAAAGCTCATAGCTAAGAAAGTGAGGACAAATAAAGGGAAATATTTCTTCACCCAGAGGGTCGTTGATTTATGGAATTCACTTCCAGAAGGGGTCGTGACAGCTGTCAGCCTTGATAGCTTCAAGGCAGGGTCAGACAGATTCATGGATGCCAAGTGTATCGGTGGCTATTAAAACGGATGTCCATGTGCCACCTCTATGTTGGTTGAGGCAGGCAGGATTCCCTTGAGTACCATTTGTTGGGGGTCAAGGGAAAAGGAGGGTTTTGCCTTCTCTTTCTGCTCAAGATCCCCATGTACAATTGGTGGGCCCCTGTGTGACACAGAATGCTGGACTCGATGGGCTTTGGCCTGATTCAGCATGGCTCTTCTTATGTTCTTATGTTCTTAAGGTCTGACACACACACACACACACACACACACCAAATCCCTTTGAGCCTTATTTTGCAGGCAAAAGCTAGCAGAGTCTGGGAAGATTCCTGTATTATAGACATAGAACAATAAAGTAGCCGGTTCAAACTCTACATGCCTGAGTCTGGTTATTTGTGCCTGATAGATGAAAATATATGAAATTCAGATCTTCCTAGAGCTGGAGGGGACCTTGGAGGCCTTCTAGTCCAGGGCTTTTCAACCTTTTCACCCATTGTACCACTTTTACGATATGGCAACATCCGAGGACCACCATTCGCCTAGCAAGGTGTCAAAAACTTGATGACCAAAAAAAAAGAAGGAAAAAAGTGATAAAGTACAGGTAGTCCTCAACTTACAACAGTTCACTTAGTGACTGTTCGAAGTTACAATGGCACTGAAAAAAGTGCCCCCCAAGCCACAGCCGAGCACAACACCTGCCTGCCCGCCCGGCCGCGCTCTTCCTCCTGTCCGAGATTTTCATTGTTGTGAGCATTTCTGTTGAGGATTGGCAGCGGGGGTGGGGTGGGGGGGTGTTTGGTTTTTATTCCCCCCGTCTGCTGGGTGGTTGCAGCAGGTTTTGGTCACTTCACATGACCCTGGGACACTGTGACCGTCATAAATATGAATCGGTTGCCAAGCATCTGAATGTAAATCACATGACCCCGGAGATGCTGCAACATTCAAGCTGATCGGCGCTTCTTCTGGGCTCAGCGGAAGCGCCAGGATCAGTGCTGCTTTCCAGCTGATTGGTGCTTCTTCAGGGCTCAGCAGAAGCACCAGGAACAGTGCTGAGCTCCAGCTGGAGCCTGGCGCTGATCCTGGCGCTTACACTGAGCCCTGACAGCCACGAAGAAGTGCCAATCAGCTGGAAAGCGGCACTGATCCTGGCGCTTCCGCTGAGCCCTGACAGCCCTGCAGCTCCAGCCGTCTCTCGCTCAGGCTTGTGTGCTGCTGCCACCGGTTCAGCTCATTCCCCTCCCCTGCTACCACTGTTCTAGGATGGTCGCGTACCACCTGCCAGGTGCCCATGTACCACAGGTGGTACCCGTACCACTGGTTGAAAAGCCCTGTTCTAGTCCAACCCCATGCCCAAGGCAGGAATGCTTATAACATCCTGAACAAATGTGGTCAAATCTATTTTTGAAAACCGCCAGGAAGGAAGTAACATGCTTGGGCTTTGTTTTTTTGTTTTTTTAAAGAACATGATGCTAAAATATATGGATAAAGTGCACTTTCTTAATTGCTCATGGTACGAGGCAAAGGTGAAAAAAGCTGACTGGCTTGAAAAAACAGCAAGGTGGTGGAAACAGGATCGAATCACTGAAATAATACTTAGTTTAAAAAAAAAAAAGAGCAAGCAATTTTGTTGCCTAATCATTTGATTAGTTACGAAGCCCAGGAAGTGTTGGCAGTTTCAGTGTTTTTAACCGGTGTGTGTTTTGTTTTTGTTTTGTTTTGTTTTGCTAGCGGAGATGTCACTTGACGGCAAGAAGAGGCAAAGTCCTTGTGATGCTCCAAAGACTGTTAAAGTTTCCATTAATGTGGCAAAAGAAGAGGCGTGGCCTGCCAGATCGGACCAGGTTGCGGTGTGCTGGGGTCACGCAATCACATTTTGTGCCCTTCTGAGAAGCAAAGCCAATGGAGAGGCCAGATTCGCTTAACGATCACGTGATCAATGTAAGAACTGCAGGGATTAACAACGGTGACAAGAAAGGTCGTAAAATGGGACAAAACCCGCTTAACGAATGCCTCACTGAGCAACAGAATTATGTCATAATCCTCACATCTCATTCTCTGGGCTAAACTCAGCAGCAGACAGATTGGAAACGACCACAGCTTAGACCAGTAAACAGTGCAGAGGGCAAAATACCATTTTTTTTCCAGCTAACAGCAGCTATGAGGGGGTCACGGAGATAAAAGAGACTCAGAAGGTGCCATGGGCTTAGAGACTGGGCAGCCATGGGCACCTGCTTTCTGCACATTCTCAGAGACCTCTGGATGCCTTTAAGGGGCCCCTCTTCTATGTTAAGGTACTGCAGAAGAGCGAGAAGTTTAAAAGGCCTCTGTAGTCAAAATCATTACTGTACTATCCTTCTGCCCTATTTCATTATCTCCATACAGATATTCGTGATATGGGGATGCAGGTTGCTGTTTTATGGGGGACAGAGGAGGAAAAACAAGCATTGTTCATGGGCCCGATTTATTTTGACTGACGAGGGAGGGAGGGAGGGAGGGAGGAAGAGAGGGAGGGAGACAGAGAGAGAGGGAGAGAGGGAGGAAGAGAGAGAAGGAGGGAGAGAGGAAGGAAGGGAGGAAGAGAGGGAGGGAGGAAGGAAGAGAGAGAGGGAGGGAGGGAGGGAGGGAGGAAGGGAGGGAAAGAGGGAGGAAGGAAGAGAGGAAGGGACGGAGAGAGGGAGGAAGAAAGGAAGGGAGGAAGGAAAGAAGGATAAGAGGAGGGAGTGAGGGAGAAGAAAAGGAGGGAGGGAGGAAAAGAGGGAAGGAGGAAGGAAAAGAGAAGGGAGGGAAGGAAGGAAGGAAGGAAAGAAGGAAGGAAGGGAGGGAGGGGATAGGAAGGAAGGAAGGAAGGAAGGAAGGAAGGAAGGAAGGAAGGAAGGAAGGAAGGAAGGAAGGAAGGAAAGGCAGGAAAGATTTCCCACGGTGAAAAACAAACACAAAACGAACAGTTCTAGGGCCTCCTTTTCATAACCATTTGTTAGCTTTGTTCTAAGACAGTGATGGTGAACCTTTTAGAGACTTGAGTGCCCAAATTGCAACCCAAAACCCGCTTATGAATCGTCAGGTGCTGGGTGGGTGTGGCCCATTGGGTGGGTGTGGCCCATTGGGTGGGTGTGGCCCATTGGGTGGGTGTGGCCCATTGGGTGGGCGTGGCTGTGGTGGTAATGGCAGACTGGGTGGGACTAAAAAGTTCAATCAATCAATTCCCCCCCCCCCCCGGCAAGAAGTTGAAATTGACTGATTGATTGAACCTTTTTTTTTTTTGCACAAGGCAGCGGAGGCCTAAAGTGAAAAGGTTTTATAAAGGCCAGCTGAAGGCCTAGGACTGGGGTGACAGCGCGCCTGCCCACAGAGAGGGCTCTGAGTGCCACCCCTGGCACCCGTGCCATAGGTTCGCCACCACTGTTCTAAGACCATCTCCAGTCTACAGGGGTTGGAACCCGAGGGAATGAGGCTATCTGGAAAGAAAGAATAAGCTCGGGTCGCAAAAGGAGAAAGCCAGCTGACTCAGGCACCTGACCGGACAGACAGTCGGCGACAGACCTAAGCCTTCCGAGGCAGACCTGTGGAGAGGCTTGCTGGAAGCCAGCACCATCGCTGCCACCGCCCAAGCCGAGCTGCTGCCGAGGATGCCCAACTCAGCCAAAGGGCCTCACCCCTCCAGACCTCTGCCCCAGAATTGCACTGCTATACCGGTAGTCTGTTTAGGGGGGGCGGTTGTGCGTGTGTCACTCTTTCTTCCTACTGAGCAAGCCGGGGTCCCCTTCAGCTAGCACAGTGGTTCTCAACCTTTTTCAGGTTGAGACTGCACTTTGCGCCGCCCATGCACGGCGTGACCCCAACCCGCGCGTGCGCGCCGGGCCGATCTGTGCATGCGCGGCGCGCACGCGACAAAAAAAACCCCAAAAAAACCAAAATGGCGGACCGCGATGGGCCAATCCACGCATGCGCAGTGGGCGCGCGATGGCCTGAACCACGCATGCGCGGTGCGCACACGACGAAAAAAAAAATGGCGGACCGTGGTGTCCGGCGACCCCCGCGAAACGGTCGTTCGACCCCAAATGGGGTCGCGACCCATAGGTTGAGAACCGCTGAGCTAGCAAGACGGCAGCTTCACCCCCAAAGTTCTTCGGCCAGTTTGCTTTCTGGAGTGAGAAAGAAAGGAAAAACGGGGCTCAGGGAAGGGGGCCACCCGACCCACCACGTTTCAGAAGAAATAGAAAAAAACCTCCCTTTGGAGCATGTTGGGGGAGCGGGGGGGGGGGGCTGACGGAGGCAAAGTGCCAGAATCCTTGGCTACGGAAGGGGGAAATCTCCGAGCGAAGACAAGGTGGGAATTGCTATCGGTGTGAAATGGCCTGCCCCATCCCAGCCCTCCAGAGGAAACGCTGCTGATAGTTAACTGGCTCGGCTCCCCGGCCTCTTTGGCAGCGGCCTAAAACCAACACCGGTCCTTTGCCAAGCACGATTCTCACAGTCTCTTTAGCAAGATTTATGGAGAAGAACAGGCTGGGATTACAAGGATCCCAGCAACTGGACTATCGCCTTCTTGAGAGGAGCCAAGGTAACCCCGTGTATGTTAAGAGTGGGCAGGGTTTCTTTCTTTCTTTCTTTCTTTCTTTCTTTCTTTCTTTCTTTCTTTCTTTCTTTCTTTCTTTCTTTCTCTCTTTTTCTTTCTTTCTTTCTTTCATTCTCTCTCTCTCTCTCTCTTTCCTTCCTTCCTTCCTTCTTTCCCTCCCTCCCTGTCCCTCCCTCCCTCCCTCCCTTCCTGCCTGCCTCCCTCTTTTCCTTTTCTTTTCTATTTTTTTTTTCATCCTAACTGCCTTCCCGTGATCTAACAGAATAACCGAGTCGGAAGGGAGCTTGGAGGTCATGTAGTCCAACCCCCTGCTTAGGCAGGAAACCCTACACCATTTCAGACAAATGGCTGTCCAGTCTCTTCTTAAAAACTTCCAGTGTTGGAGCATTCACCGCTTCTGGAGGCAGGTTGTTCCACTGGTTAATTGTTCTCACTGTCAGGAAGTTTCTCCTTAATTCCAGGTTGCTTCTCTCCTTGATGAGTTTCCATCCGTTGCTTCTTGTCCTGCCTTCAGGCGCTTTGGAGAATAGCTTGACTCCCTCTTCTTTGGGGCAGCCCCTGAGATACTGGAACACTGCCATCATGTCCCCCCTCGTCCTTCTCTTCATTAAACGAGACATACCCATTTCCTGCAACCGTTCCTTGTATGTTTTAGCCTCTGGTTATCTACTCTGGTGGAGAAGCAGGTCACTTAAGTCAGGGGTTCTCAACCTTGGCAACTTTAAGACTTGTGGACTTCAACTCCCAGAATTCCTCAGCCAGCTTTCTGGGAGTTGAAGTCCACAAGTCTTAAAGTTGCCAAGGTTGAGAACCCCTGACTTAAGTGATCAGGGGAGACTTGCAGCTGGCTATTTACATAATGATCTCTGGCCTTTTTTAACACACTGGAACCACTTCTTCTTCCATCTCATGCAAAGCTCCGTGGAATTAGGGAAGAAACGGGCACCCATTTTCAACCTGAACTGTGCTTGCATGTGGAAGGAACCAAGTCTGCCTTTCATTCTCCACGCAGATGGCCACACAAGCTCCAGAACTAAACCTAGAACAGATTCTGTATCTATGGTGCCACTAATAAATCTTCTGTACGTGTAGGCCTGTGCCTGCGTATATAGGCAGGTAGTCCTCGACTTACAACGCTTCATTTGTGCACCATTCGAAGTTACGACAGTACTGAAGAACGTGACCTGCGACCAGGTTTCACATTTACGACCGTTGCAGCATCCCTGCGGTCACGGGATCAACATTCAGGTGCTTGGGCAAGCTGGCTGGGGATTCTGGGAGTTGCAATCCACCAGTTTTAAAAGTGGCCAAAGTTGGACACTGATCTACACTGGAAATCTTTTCGAAGCAATGGAGGAAAACAAGAACAAAAAAAAATATTGTCTTTAATATTTTTAGGAAATGATTTCAAAATGATTTGGCTGTGGCATGTGGAGATGCACGGATTGGCCCCAAGGACTCACAGGTGTCCACCTTTATGGAGGGGGGGGTTGTCATCACTACAGCCTCTTTAACTGGATGTTAAGATTTCGTTGTCAAAAGGGGGGGATGAGAATTGAGGATTTCCAACTAGGCCTGAGAGCCAGAGAAAGCAATTGTTCAGCGTCAGGAACAAACGCACACTTCACACTCTGGCACATTTGACAAGAACATGTACATCCTCACAGTAGCACATCAAGCTTAGGAGAAACTTCATGCTCCATCTTCTGGCTCACTCACCTTTCCGCATAAGAGCCTCTGGACCGCACCTTGGGCATTTCCCTTCGCACGGGTAATTCTGTCTAATCCTTGCTAGCCTAACGAGATGATTGTGGTGTGAAAAGATACAGAAAGCCCCAAAAAAGAAAAAAAAAACCCTCACCCAATATGTACTTTGAACCTTTGCATTTGGAAAAGGCAGCGAATAGAATAGAATAGAATAGAATAGAATAGAATAGAATAGAATAGAATAGAATAGAATAGAATAGAATAGAATAGAATAGAATAGAATAGAATAGAACAGAACAGAATAGGAACGGAACGGAACGGAACAGAACAGAACAGAATAGAATAGAATAGAATAGAATAAGGAAGAAGAATGGAATGGAATGGAATGGAATAGAATAGAATAGAATAGAATAGAATTAAAACAAGAATAGAATATGGAATGGAATGGAATGGAATGGAATGGAATGGAATGGAATAGAATAGAATAGAATAGAATAGAATAGAATAGAATAGAATAGAATAGAATAGAATAGAATAGAATAGAATAGAAAATATGGAATGGAATAGAATAGAATAGAATAGAATAGAATAGAATAGAATAGAATAGAATAGAATAGAATAGAATAGAATAGAATAGAATAGAATAGAATAGAATAGAATAGGAGCTGAATGGGAGCTTAGAGGTCTTCTAGTCCAGCCCTCTACTCAAACAGGAGAACATATACCGTGTCAGACAAGTGACTGTCCAGCCTTTTCTTAAAAATTTCCAGTGATGGAGCGCCCACGATTTCTGGGGATAAGCTGTTCCACTGGTTAATTGTCCTCACTTTCAGGAAGTTTCTCCTTAATTCCAGGTTGCTTCTCTCCTTGGTCAGTTTCCAACCATTGTTTCTCGTCCTTCCCTCTCGTGCTTTGGAGAATACTGTGACCCCCTCTGCTTTGTGGCAGCCCCCCAGATAGACTGCTATCACCTCTCCCCTGTTTCTTCTTTTCCTTAGATTAGTCAGACCCAAGTTCTTCCTATGTTTTAGTCTCCAGGCCTTTGATCATCTTAGTTGCTCTTCTCTGGATTTTTTCCAAACTCTCAACATCTTTTTTGTGATATGATGACCAAAACTGGCTGCAATATTCCAAGTGTGGTCTCACTAGGGTTTTATAACTAGTCCAATCGTCCCTTAGTTATCCTTGAATCTCTTAAACTAGAGCCTCCATTGAACCATCCATGTTGCGTTTTTCCAGTCGAATTGGTTTTCCCAAGATTCAAGCTAACTTACACAGACAATTTTCCATGGAGCACAGTTCTCGAAGATTAGTCTCCAGGCCTTGGATCATCTGTGGTATACAAATAATCCTCGACTTATGACCATTTCTTTAATGACCATTTGAAAGTTAGAAAGGCAGTAACTTTCAAATTCTGAACACCCTTCGAATGGTGAGGGGGTATAAATGGATTTCCAGAAAACATTGCGGACTACAGGACCCATCTGCGCTTCAGTTTGACATGCAGACAACACAGACTCATCCCCAACAGCCTGTGTGCTCATCTTCAACAGGGAAGGGACCCAGGGCAGAAAACATCCTGCAGCCAAGAAGGCTACACACCAATTTGCACCACTCAGGTGACTCTGAGGACACAGACAACTATGGCAAAAAAAAAAAAAAACCACGTAACAATCGCCTTGCTTAGCAACAGAAATTTTTGGCTCTGTTGTGGTTCGTAAATCAAGTGGTGAAAGTGCAGGATCGGGAGCACAAAGATCAAGTGAGTAAGGTTCTACATGTAGGCAAGAAAAACCAATGTACAGGTACAATATAGGTGGTACCTGGCTCAATAGTAGCAACTGTGAGAGGGATCTTGGAGTCCTAGTGAACAATCACTTAGCTAGGAGCCAGCCGTGTGCTGCAGCTGCCAAAAAAGCCAACACAGTGCTAGGCTGCATTAACAGAAGGAGAGACTCAAGATCACGTGAAGTGTTAATACCACTTTACAAGGCCTTGGTAAGGCCACACTTGGAATACTGCATCCAGGTTTGGTCACCACGATGTAAAAAAGATGCTGAGACTCTAGAAAGAGTGCAGAGAAGAGCAACAAAGATGATTAGGGGACTGGAGGCTAAAACATATAAGGAACGGTTGCTGGAATTGGGTATGTCTAATTTAATGAAGAGAAGGACGAGGGGGGACATGATAGCAGTCTTCCAGTATCTCAGGGGCTGCACCAAAGAAGAGGGGGCGTCAAGCTATTCTCCAAAGCGCCTGAAGGCCGGACAAGAAGCAACGGATGGAAACTCATCAAGGAGAGAAGCAACCGAGAACTAAGGAGAAACTTCCTGACAGTGAGAACAATTGACCAGTGGAACAACCTGCCTCCAGAAGCAGTGAATGCTCCAACACTGGAGGTTTTTAAGAAGAGACTGGACAGCCATTTGTCTGAAATGGTATAGGGTTTCCTGTCTGGGCAGGGGGTTGGACTAGATGACCTCCAATGTCCCTTCCAACTTTATTATTATTATTGTTGTTGTTGTTGTTGTTTTGTATCAAGCTCTCCCTGAGTGATTTTGGGCCAGCCCCGCTCTCTCAACTCAAAAGCCAGAGTGGTACCATGGTGAAATTACTGGATCCCGAATGGGGAGACCTGGATTTCAGCCCATCCTTGACCACAAAACTCACAGGATAGCTTTGGACCAAGTTCCTTCTTCTCAGCCTATGAGACTAGGAGGTCACGTTGGGCAGAAGGAGTTGGCCCAAGAACCAGCGAAGCGAAGGTTCAAGTCCAGCCACAGCCCTGGAAAGTCAGTACGAGACCTGGGGCAGCCACTGTCTCTCTCACAGGGTTTTGGCGGGAAAAGTCACCTCCAACTCTTGAAGGAAAGGTTTTCGTCTGAAATGGTATAGGACAGAGTACCCTAACTCTTCTGGATTGGGGGGCCGGCAAGGGAGAGGGGGGGAAAGAGGGGATGGTTTTGTGGGAGAGGCAGGCAAGTACCCGTGTGCACATGCCTGCGCAAATACGCATGGCTTGCGCGAGTGAGGCCGAGAGTACCCTGTGATGCTTGCGAGGGCCCGAGCGCTCATACAAGTGAGGCTGCGAGTTCCCGCAACGTTCATGCAAATGGGGCTCTGTGCACCTGCACACTCACAGGAGTGGGGCCCCGAGCGCTGGCAATGCTTGCGAGAGTGGGGCTGCATGTATGTATGCGCTCATGCCAGCCCCGATGCAAACAGGCCACAGGCTCACAGGTTGGGGATTGCCGATATAGGGCAGGGGTAGGCAACCTTGGCTCTTTTATGACGCGTGGACTTCAACTCCCAGAATTCCTGAGCCGGCATGGCTCAACATGGAAACCTCTCCCTTTCTCCTCAGCATGGCTGGCTCAGGAATTCTGGGAGTTGAAGTCCACGAGTCATAAAAGAGCCAAGGTTGCCTACCCCTGGTAGAGGGTATAGGATTTCCTGCCTGAACAGGAGGATGGACTAGAAGACCTCCAAGATCCCTTCCAACTCCGTTATTCTGTCTTGATACAGTCTAACAAAAGAAGGAAACGGTGGTGCTGCATAGTAATGAGCTCTCAGCTGATTTAACTTCCTACTGATATGTCTAGGTGACAAGGAAATTGACATCTTCCAATGTCAAATGAGGGCCAGGCCAGGCCATGCGCCTCAGTGGCCACGTCTCTCTTATAAGCCAAGACAAATGGGATCAAGCTGTACAGGACTTGAGGGGCCGTCGCAGAGAAGAAGGGGTCAACGTATTCTCCAAAGCACCAGAGGGCAGGACAAGATGTAACGGGTGGAAGATCATTAAAGAGAGACCCAACCTGGAACTAAGGAGGAATTTCCTGACAGTGAGAACAATTAATCCGTGGAACAACCTGCCTCCAGAAGCAGTGAATACTCCAACACTGCAACATAACACCCCAGACTTAACAATTATCGATAAGAAAGACAAAAAAGTCTGGATAGTGGACATGGCAATGCCTGGAGACAGCAGAATAGAAGAGAAAGAACTGGAGAAGATAACAAAATACAAAGACCTACAAATAGAAATAGAAAGGGTAGTACCAATAGTAATAGGCTCCTTGGGTGCAATCCCAAAACAACTGGAGCACCACTTGAACACTATTGGCATTGACAAATTCGCCATTAGTCAATTGCAAAAGGCAGCCTTACTAGGAACTGCTTCCATCCTGCGACGATATCTGTAATACAATCAAACATCCACATCTGCCTATCCCAGGCCCTTGGTGAGGACTCGATAGGCAGACAAAAATGCCAAATCCAGTCTGAATATCTGGCTTACTGTGCGATGATGATGATGATGATCAATATTAATAATAATATTAATAATAATATTAATAATAATATTAATAATAATAATATTAATAATAATAATATTAATAATAATAATGATGATGACAAAGTTGAAACTGTTTCACACCTAATTTGTGAGTGCAGCAAAATCGCGCAAACAAATCTAGACATGACCGAGTTGCTACATTAATCTACTGGGCATTGTGTAAAAAATACGACTTGCCTGTGTCCGAAAAGTCGTGGGAACATAGGGTGGAAAAAGTGGTTGAGAATGAGAGGGTGAAAATCTTGTGGGACTTTCGAATACAGACCGATCGCCATTTGGAACACAACACGCCGGATATCGCAGTTGTAGAGAACCGAAGCGTACAGCTGATTGATATCGCTGTACCAGGAGATGCCAGAGCCGAAGAAAAAGAATGGGAAAAAATGACGAAATATCGCGACCTGGCCATTGAAAGTGCGCAATTATGGATGAAACGGGTAACAGTGGTACCCATTGTCATCGGGGCACTGGGAACTATGTCCAAAAACTTTGCAAAATACATCAAGAAACTGCAGCTTCCTGCAATAACTCCAGCAATGCTACAAAAAACTGCGCTACTCAGAACATCTTACATTTTAAGGAGGTACCTAGGATGCTGGCAGCAACCCGTGTCAACCATCAGCGCCAGCCAATTTGAATGTTCAGTTGACTGAGGTTCATGTTTAATGAATAAAAGATAATAATAATAATAATAATAATAATAATAATGTTGGAAGGGACCTTGAAGGTCATCTAGTCCCACCCACCCACCCACCCCCCCCGCTCAGGCAGGAAACCCTACACCATGTCAGACAAATGGCTGTCCAGTCTCTTCTTAAAAACTTCCAGTGTTGGAGCAGTTTTCCATGTGAATGCCATATCCGCAAAGTCTCAGATTCTACCCACTGCATCTCTACTGAATTGCTGGATTTTTTCCTTGGGAGAGAAAATGGCCTCAGCCAAGCAAGAGATCATAAGAAGGAATATACCAGGAAGGGGCAGAGATTATGTGACTAGAAGGATGGCTGGATTAAGTGTTGGGAAAAAACGGGGGAAGGAAATCTATTTTCATAGTTCATCCCGGGTGCCACCGCTTTCCCCTCGTTCTCCCAGCCGTTTTTCCCTTTTACACTTAAGGATATATTTTGGCTCTGCATCAGAAAAACATGAGCCAGGTCATGAGAAGTGTCAAAGATTCATTTCCTTCAGATGGGAAAGGAGACCCGTTGAGAGAGCTCCGAAAAACCACACAACACAAACACACACAGACACACAGACACACACACACACACACAGAGCTTGCTAGTCTCTCTCAGCACCAAAGAAAAACCAATGGCTGCATTGGAAGAAGGACTCGTTATTGTGGTCTGTGCCTTGGAAATCCTCTTAATTACATTTTGGGGGCTCACGCTAGTAACTTCCCCCCTTTTCATCAATACGGATCAAAGGTTTTTAACTACCACTGGGCAAAAAAAGGGAAGGAATTACTAAGTTTCTTTCCATAAAAACCAGAATGATTGAATTTATCTGGATCTTACTATAGTCCTGGTCTAAAGCATAATAACCTGGAGAAAACGTCTGGGTAATTTTTTCAAGGGCAGGAAAACCATCTGAAAACAGAACTAGATCAGAATAGAATAACAGGAACATAGAGTCGGAAGGGGCGTTGGAGGTCTTCTAGTCCAACCCCCTGCTCAGCCAGGAAAGCCTATACCAGTGATGGCGAACCTTTTACAGACCGAGTGCCCAAAACCCACCCCGCCCCTGCCCTGCCCACCACCCTGTGCCCCGCCTGCCCGCAGGGCCACCACCTCCACAGCCTGCCGCAACAGATCGCCCAGGCACCCAGCAGCACCATGGTGGCCACATCTCCACTTGCGCCCTGGCGGAGTCTTGTCCCCGCTACCCAGCTGCCATGTCCTTGGCTGTGCTGCTCTGTGCGGGCCATGCCCGGGGGGCGACTCTCCTCCCGAGGGGCTGCTGGTGAGGAGGGGGCCATGGTGGAAGGCAGGGCTGGGGCGAAGGCATGCGTGCCATAGGTTCGCCACCACTGGCCCATACCGTTTCAGACAAATGGCTCTCCAGTCTCTTCTTAAAAACCACCAGTGTTGGAGCATTCACAGCTTCTGGAGGCAGGTTGTTCCACTGGTTAATTGTTCTCACTGTCGGGAAGTTTCTCCTTAGTTCTAGGTTGCTTCTCACCTTGATTAGTTTCCATCCGTGGCTTCTTGTCCTGCCTTCAGGCGCTTTGGAGAATAGATAGACTCCTTCTTTTTTGGGGCAGCCCCTGAGATACTGAAAGACTGCTATCATGTCCCCCCTCGTCCTTCTTTTTATTAAACTGGAGATACCCAATTCCAGCAGCCGTTCCTTATATGCTTTAGCCTCCAGTCCCCTGATCATCTTTGTTGCTCTTCTCTGCACTCTTTCTACAGTCTCAACATCTTTTTTACATCCTGGTGACCAAAACTGGATGCAATATTCCAAATCCAAGTGAGATAGGCCACTAGCTAAGTTCTAGATAGTAAAGATCGTCATCCAGAAAACTATCCCAGCATTTCGTACATCAGGATGACATCTGTGGGGAGAGCCAAGGTGCTCCACTTTAGAATAAAATAGAGCTGGAAGCGACCTTGGAGGTCTTTTAGTCCAATCTCCTGTTTAAGCAGGAGTCCCCATACCAGGGGTAGGCAACCTTGGCTCTTTTATGACTCGTGGACCAACTTCCAGAATTCCTGAGCCAGCGATGCTGAAGGGAAAGAGAGAGGTTTCCAAGCTGAGCCATGCTAGCTCAGGAATTCTGGGAGTTGAAGTCCACAAGTCATAAAAGAGCCAAGGTTGCCTACCCCTGCCCTATACCATTCTGTCCAATCTCTTCTTAAAAAACCTCAAGTGATGGAGGCAAGTAGTGCCACTGATTAATTGTTCGCATTGCCAGGACATTTCCCACCCCACCCCATCCCTGTCACTCTACTCATCGGAATCCAAACGGGCAAGCCCACCAAATGAATGAAACAGGAGTAAGGTGGAGTCCCACCAGCCTGCCATTTGCCCACCCACTCCTAAGTTTTCCCTTGCTGTGTTGCATGTTTTAGCGTGAGCTCAAACTGGGCCTATGTTTGGTCAACAGGAAGGCACCTCTGGAGATTTGAGGAGATCCATCTACAAAGGGGCTGACCTATTCTTCAAAGCACCTGGAGACAGAACAAGAACCAACTGGTGGAAGATCATTCAAGAGAAATCAAACCTAGAACTAAGGAGAAATTTCTTGGCAGTTAGAACATGTCTAGTTTAGTGGACTATGGGTGACAGGATAGCAGTCTTCTGATATCTGAATGGCTGCCACAAAGAAGCTATTCTCCAAAGCCCCAGAAGGCAGGACAAGAAGCAACAGATGAAAACTAAACAAGGAGAGAAACAATCTAGAACTGAGGAGGAATTTCCTGACAGAACAGTTAATCAGTGGAACAATCTGCCTCCAGAAGCGGTGAATGCACCAACACTGGAGAGCACCCTCAACTTCTGAAGGCAAGCGGTTCCACTGATTTTTAAGAAGAGATTGGACAGCCATTTGTCTGAAATGGTATAGGGCAGGGGTAGGCCACCTTGGCTCTTTTAGGACTTGTGGACTTCAACTCCCAGAATTCCTGAGCCAGTATGACTCAGCTTGGAAACCTCTCCCTTTCTCCTCAACATGGCTGGCTCAGGAATTCTGGGAGTTGAAGTCCATGAGTCATAAAAGAGCCAAGGTTGCCTACTACTGATCTAGGCCAGGGGGAGGGAACCTTGGCTCTTTTATGACTCGTGGACTTCAACTCCCAGAATTCCTGAGCTGGCCTGGCTCAGCATGGAAACCTCTCCATTTCTCCTCAGCTTGGAAACCTCTCCATTTCTCCTCAGCATGGCTGGCTCAGGAATTCTGAGAGTTGAAGTCCACGAGTCATAAAAGAGCCAAGGTTGCCTACTACTGATCTAGGCCAGGGGTAGATAACCTTGGCTCTTTTATGACTCGTGGACTTCAACTCCCAGAATTCCTGAGCCAGCCTGGCTCAGCATGGAAACCTCTCCATTTCTCCTCAGCTTGGAAACCTCTCCATTTCTCCTCAGCATGGCTGGCTCAGGAATTCTGAGAGTTGAAGTCCACGAGTCATAAAAGAGCCAAGGTTGCCTACTACTGATCTAGGCCAGGGGTAGATAACCTTGGCTCTTTTATGACTCGTGGACTTCAACTCCCAGAATTCCTGAGCCAGCCTGGCTCAGCATGGAAACCTCTCCATTTCTCCTCAGCTTGGAAACCTCTCCATTTCTCCTCAGCATGGCTGGCTCAGGAATTCTGAGAGTTGAAGTCCACGAGTCATAAAAGAGCCAAGGTTGCCTACCCCCGGTCTCTCCTTAGGCCCCTTCCAACTTTGTTATCCTGTGATTCTGTTAATGTGAATTTGGGCAAACTGCAGGAGACAGTGGAGGACAGAGACCTGGCATACTACGATCCACGGGATTGTGAAGAGTCGGCCATGACCTAGGGACTGAAGGACAACAAACGTGATTCTACTCAGTTTTTCTCAAGACCAGCTAAAATTGGATAGATGCTGCTGCTTATTTAACGGAGCCGGTATTTCTCTCAATCCCCATGTGTTTGCCTCTAGTTCCTTCTAGAGTTTGCCTGTGAATGGAAACCTAATTAAGCTGGATGTTTAAAGAGCTGGAACTTGCAGACAGAAAGAACTGGATAGAATAAACTCATGTCATTTCATGTTTTGCTTAACAGAATTTATTCTACCTGTAACACTTTAATCCCGTGGGCAAGGAATTACATTTTAGGATTATATTAGCCTTCGGCCAACATGTTATGTTCTAGGTATGTGCCCTCTAAGTTCCATAATCCAATAATTGGGAAAGGCTAAACCAGAGGGCAGCATTCGGATTGCAGCATGGAAGAGCTGATGATGGGGGACACATTTTCAATCTTTCCTTTGACGTAAAGAATGTCCCCTATCCAACAAACAAAAATGTGGCTTTCTCCCATGCAAGAGATCCACATTTCTGACATTTTTTTCCTATAATTTCCATTCTACAATGAGCTGTTGAGGGAGCTAGGTAAGTAGTTCTAGCCGATCAAAGAGAAGGATTAGGGTGGACCTGATAAGTGTCTTCTTAAAGGGCTGTGACAGACAAGAGGGGAATTAACTTATTCTCTAAGGCAGGGGTCTTCCAACTTGGCCCTTTCATGACTTGTGGACTTCAATTCCCAGAATTCCTCAGCCAGGCACGTGTGCCTGGCTGAGGAATTCTGGGAGTTGAAGTCCACAAGTCATGAAAGGGCCAAGTTGGAAGACCCCTGTTCTAAGGCACCAGAAGACAGGACAAGAAGTAATGGGTGGAAGCTTGTCGAAGAAAGCTACAACTTAGAACTAAGGATAAATTTTCAGTGAGAACAATCAATGGAATAGCTAGACTCTTGAGGTAGTAGGTGCTCCATCGTGGAAGGTTTTCAAAAATAGACAAGGTCTCCTGCCTTGAGGAGGGGGTTGGACTAGAAAACCTTCCAGGCCCAGAAATCTATGTTCTATGCTGGCGCGCACCACACAACCTAAAATGGTCCAACAAAACACAACTGCTGCAGTGATGGGATTCAAATATGTGAACAACCCGTTCTCTGTGTGGATGCCGCTTCTGGAAGTCCGTTCTGGGCCCGGGCAACAAAAAATTAGCTACCGGTTGTGCCGAAGTAGTGCGAAAGTGGCTGAATCCGAACACTGCACTACTGGCTTTGCACAACATGTGATACTCAAAGATATTAAAACGCTGCCCAACCCAACTTTCTTTCTTTTCTTTTTTTTCATTTTCAGAAGGGCATTTAATAGGCTTCGTGAAGCCAAAGAACTGAATACAGGAATACCTTAACCACTTTTAGTACAATATTGAATTACATGTGAGTCTTCCAGTTTAAAAGAAAAATATAAACAAACAGTTTTTCAAGAACTTGCAAGTTCTGCAAGCTTCAGGTTCTAGGTACATCATACAGTATAAATTTGTTTCTGAAGATCAACACGAGTCTCCCTTAATAATCAAGGGGGGGCTGCCTTCCTCCATGCCCCTTCCTCACTACATCATAGTACTTTTACAAAACTACCAGGTATTAATGCATTTATAAAAACAAGGAGGATCTTCACACCTTGCTCAGGCTCTGGGGAATTATAGATGATATATAGGTCAGACCCCCCCACCTTGGCTTGTTAAAAGAAATCGGGGGGGGGGAACAATAAATGTATTATTCAAAATGCTTAAACACACCTGTAAAAAATAAAAAAGGAAAAAAAGCAAATTAAAAAAATTCCTCCAAAAAGATCTAACAGGCCATCCTGTAGCAGAAGCTGTTGGGCTGCTTGTGATAAGACTACAAAAAGGGAAGATACAGGTAGAGAACTAAACAAGATTCAGCGAAGCTCCAAAAATCTTTATAAATACAGCCATTGGAAGGACGATCTTGAGTCAGGAAGGATTTATGCTCAGTGCAAGCTAATTATCATAATTGTCTCTGTAAGAGCTTCCAGAGTAATGGTCCCCATAGCCTCCCTGATTTCTGCTGCCATAATAGTCTCTGGATCCACCATATCCACCGCTTCTGTTGTCATAACGGCCACCTCCATATCCACCGCCTCCTCTAGAAAATCCACGTCCACGCCCTCTGCCTCCAGAAGAGCCACGGGAAGATTTTCCAGCCTGATCAACTCTGATCTGACGTCCATCCACAGACTCTCCATTCATGGCTCGCATGGCATCCTTGGCATCTTCAGGACGGCAATAGGTGATAAAACCAAATCCCCTGGATCGTTGGGTCTCTCGGTCTTTCACCACAACCACTTCTGCAATGTCACCATAGGGCGAGAACAACTGCTCCAAATTTTGTTCATTGGTGTCGAAACTGAGTCCTCCAATGAAGAGCTTTCCTTCATCTGACGCCATTGTCTAAGTGATCGAAATAGGCCTCGAAGCAAGAGCCGCATAAAAGACCCGTCCGCTACCGAAGCAAGAGCTATCGCGATCCCAACCCAACTTTCTAAAAGAATGGTGGGTTAACCTAACTCAGGGGTAGGCAACCTGGGCTCTTTTATGCCTCGTGGACTTCAACTCCCAGAATTCCTGAGCCAGCCATGCTGAGGGGAAAGGGGGAGGTTTCCATGCTGAGCCATGCCGGCTCAGGAATTCTGGGAGTTGAAGTCCACAAGTCATGAAGGGGCCATAGTTCCCCACCCCTGGTATAGGGCAGAGGTGGGCAACCTTGGCTCTTTTATGACTCGTGGACTTCAACTCCCAGAATTCCTGAGCCAGCCATGCTGAGGAGAAATGGAGAGGTTTCCATGTTGAGGAGAAAGGGAGAGGTTTCCATGCTGAGCCATGCCGGCTCAGGAATTCTGGGAGTTGAAGTCCACAAGTCATGAAGGGGCCATAGTTCCCCACCCCTGGTATAGGGCAGGGGTGGGCAACCTTGCCTCTTTTATGACACATGGACTTCAACTCCCAGAATTCCTGAGCCAGCCATGTTGAGGAGAAAGGGAGAGGTTTCCATGCTGAGCCATGCTGCCTCAGGAATTCTGGGAGTTGAAGTCCACGAGTCATAAAAGAGCCAAGGTTGCATACCTCTGCCCTAACTCATGAAACTACAAAGCCTACTGTGGCATTGCATGAATCTGACCGCATGGGTAGGGGTGGAAAGGAATCTGACACGGTGGAAAGGAATATTAGCCTGATCTTTGCAGCTGAGAAGGGCCAGAGAAATTCTCAGCACTCCATTCACCCGTAGGTGGGTTGGCTCTTTGCGAAGACACGTACGTCGCTAATTGGAAATGCAAGCGGACAACTGCACATCGTTGTTGGGTTGTTTTTTTTAAGATGTCCCTTGGATTCTGAAAAGGAGAAGGTATCTGAGGCGAATTCTTTACGAGGCGGACGAGTAAACCATTGCTCCGAGAACATTTCAAATAAGGAATCAACAAGCAGCCTTCCCATATCACCCAATGGAAAGATAAAACAATATCGCTACCTCGTACATCATAAATTGACTGCCCGGCCAACCCTCTTGAGATAACAGGACTGAGAAGGACTTCTCCCCAGCACTCGGGGCAAAGCTGGGAAAATACCACCCTCTAGAGGACATTCATTGCATCACGCCAATGTTACCTTGAAGTAACAACGGCGGTTTCTCCCCCCCCCCCAGTTAAAGACTCAGGGCTGAGTAAGGAAGGCAATTCTGCCAACTTAAAATGGAATTTTTCTTTGGTCGGATCTTCTCCGGATATATTGGGACTGCAGCTCCCAGAATTCCCTCACCCACCTGACCTCCTCAATCAAGTGTAACCGGGAGGCGCCCCTAACTGAAGTGCCTGGATCCCGCATGGACTTACTGGCTTATCTGCTGATGAAAAAGATGAATCAGCACTACTGCAAAATCTCCCAAGTGTCCAGTGTCAGGTCTTTAGGGGCAACAGCTCATCCAACTCTCGCTTTTCTGTACCCAGGCTGACATTAGGAATGGGATGGGATGGGATGGGAATAGGAATAGAATAGAATAGAATAGAATAGAATAGAATAGAATAGAATAGAATAGAATAGAATAGAATAGAATAGAATAGAATAGAATAGAATAGAATAGAATAGAATAGAACAGGAATAGGAATAGGAATAGGAATAGGAATAGGAATAGGAATAGGAATAGAATAGGAAGGGACCTTGGAGGTCATCGAGTCCAACCCCCTGCTCAGGCAGGAAACCCTATACCATTTAGGACAAATGGCTGTCCAGTCTCTTCTTAAAAACTTCCAGTGTGAAAATTTAAAAAAAAAAAAACTTCCAGTGTTGGAGCATTCACCACTTCTGGAGGCAGGTTGTTCCACTGATTAATTGTTCTCACTGTCAGGAAGTTTCTCCTTAATTCCAGGTTGCTTCTCTCCTTGATGAGTTTCCATCCGTTGCTTCTTGCCCTGCCTTCGGGTGCTTTGGAGAATAGCTTGACTCCCTCTTCTTTGTAGCAACTCCTGAGATACTGGAAGGCTGCTATCATGTCCCCCCTCATCCCTCTTTTCATTAAACTAGACATACCCAATTCAAGCAACCATTCCTTATATGTTTTAGCCTCCAGTTCTCTGATCATTTTTGTTGACATGTATAAAAGCTCAGAGGAGATTTTAATAGGCCAGTTGGGAAGATAGGGAACATATCTGCTAAAAGTAGGAGATTTGGGGGGGGAGGCTTTTTTTCAGCCCAAAGCTGGACTAGAGCCACCGTCAGAGGAGACAAAATCACAAACGTCCATCTCAAACTTTTAGTCAACACTTGTTGTTAATTGCAAAATCGTGTCCGACCCGTCGCGGCCCCATGGACAACGTTCCTCCAAGGCCTTCCTGTCCTCTACCATCTTCTGGAGTCCATTTAAGTTCATGCCTGCTTCAGGGACTCCATCCAACCACCTCATTCTCCGTCGTCCACTTCTTCTCTTGCCCTCCATCTTTCCCAGCATCAGGCTCTTCTCCAGTGAGTCCTTCCTTCTCATTAGGTGGCCAAAGGACTTGAGTTTCAACTTCTAAGGAGCAGTCAGGGTTGATCTCCTCTCAGACTGACCGGTTGGATCGCCTTGCGATCCAGGGGACTCGCAGGAGTCTTCTCCAGCACCAGAGTTCAAAGGCCTCCATTCTTTGGCGCTCAGCCTCTCTTACGGTCCAACTTTCACAGCCATCCATTGCAACTGGGAAAACCGTGGCCTTGACTATACGCACTTTTGTTGGCAGGATGATGTCTCTGCTTTTTAGTACGCTGTCTAGATTTGCCATAGCCTTCCTCCCCAGGAGCAAGCGTCTTCTAATCTCTTGGCTGCCGTCCCCATCTGCGGTGATCTTGGAGCCCAGGAGGATAAAATCTGTCACTACCTCCATTTCTTCCCCATCTATTTGCCAGGAATTGAGAGGGCCAGATGCCATGATCTTGGTTTTCTTAATGTTGAGTTTCAACAGTCAACACTACAGGAGATCAAATGAAAAAGGCCAGAGACAGAAGTCCCTGAATTGTTCCACCAAATCATTCATGTTTACCGGCTGGGATATTCAATGCAACGGAGGGAGGTTTTGAAAAAAGCTGTTTTCCTGGGCTTCCTGCTATACACTCATTCTTTTTTTTTTTCTTCATTTCTTTTCTTTTTTGCAATAACGATTTGCCTCTGCTAAGCTCTTAAAAAAGGTGGCTCTCGGTTACTTTAAGGAAGCCAATCTGTTTTTCAGACTTGGAACAGAAGCTGTCATGAGTTTTAAGCCTGCTTTCCCATAGGAATCCTGCTAGAAAAGGATGGGAATTTGGGCAGAGTGACAGAGAGACACTGCAAGGCCTGCGGAGATTTGTATGTTTATCAAACTTCTGGATTCTGTTTTCTCACTTGCGTTGTGCCCTCTCTCTCTCTGTCTCTTTTTTTCTCTCCTACACATCACTCAAACCTCTATGGAGATTCTCAAGCTTCTTGGAAGAGAAGCGAAGTATTTTCAAAGGAAAAAAAAAAATCCGGAGAAAGTCCAAAATAGCCTTTGGGGAGGAAAAAAAAAGGCACCTTTGGGGCAGATCGCACGATCATTTGAGAAGCAGATTCCTCCTCACTTTACAGGAAATTTGGCAAAATTATTCGAAATAATTATTCCACTATACTGAAGATTAAACTTGCTGTTCCCATTCCAGTTAAAAATAAAAAATTTTAATTTTTCAAAGCATATTTTAAAAAAACCTGGTCATTTTTTAGCTTTCAGAAAAAGTTCTCGGTGGCACTTAGTCCCTAAATAAGAGCATTATTATTGACAAGGGTTAAAATTCACCAGAGACAAACAACCACCTTTTTTTTTAGCATGACCCGCTTACTGAAAACTGAACAACACACAGTAAAAATTCAAAGAATTTGTGCATTGGCCCCAGAGAGATGGATAGATAGATGGATAGATAGATAGATAGATAGATAGATAGATAGATAGATAGATAGATAGATAGATAGATAGATAGATAGATAGAGAAAGGGAGAGATAGAGAAATACAGTAGATATAGATAGATAGATAGATAGATAGATAGATAGATAGATAGACAGACAGACAGACAGATAGATGATAGATAGATAGATAGAGAGATAGGTAGAGAGATAGATAGATAGATAGAGAGATAGGTAGAGAGAGAGAAATACAGTAGATATAGATAGATAGGAGGGAGGGAGGGAGGGAGGGAGAGGGAGGGAGAGAGAGAGAGGCAGGCATAGATAGACAGACAGACAGAAAGACAGACATGGATGGATGGATGGATGGATGGATAGATAGATAGATAGATAGATAGATAGATAGATAGATAGATAGATAGATAGATAGATAGATAGATACAGAGAGAAAGGGAGAGATAGAGAAATACAGTAGATATAGATAGATAGATAGATAGATAGATAGATAGATAGATAGATAGATAGATAGATAGATAGATAGATAGATACAGAGAGAAAGGGAGAGATAGAGAAATACAGTAGATATAGATAGATAGATAGATAGATAGATAGATAGATAGATAGATAGATAGACAGACAGACAGACAGACAGATAGATGATAGATAGATAGAGAGATAGGTAGAGAGAGAGAAATACAGTAGATATAGATAGATAGGAGAGAGGGAGGGAGGGAGGGAGAGGGAGGGAGAGAGAGAGGCAGGCATAGATAGACAGACAGACAGAAAGACAGACATGGATGGATGGATGGATGGATAGATAGATAGATAGATAGATAGACAGACAGACATGGATAGATAGATAGATAGATAGATAGATAGATAGATAGATAGATAGATAGATAGATAGATAGATAGATAGATAGATAGATAGATAGATAGATAGGCAGGCAGGCAGGCAGGCAGGCAGGCAGGCACAAATATGGATGGATGTAGTTGAATAGATAGATAAATAGACAGACATTGACAGATAGTGGTAGATGGGTGAGTGGATGGATGGATGGACAGACATACAGACTGTCAGACAGACAGATAATCTGTCGTGCTGAGGAGGCTTGTCTAAAATGGGGAAAGTGAAACAAATAAGGAGGCCCTGAATCTGGACCTGGATAAAAAATCTGGTCGATTTTATTATTATTTAGTCTTTCTATGTTGCCTCGTCAGGGTAGGGGTGGGGTGGGCAGTGTTTCTGGGGAGGATGAAGCCCACCAGCAGTACATACAGGTATCCTTGAACGAATCTGCTGCACATTCACCTCTTACACATGGGTGAATTTAGAGGCTGCATTTGGACATTTTCAGTCAGAAGATCAGATTTACTGCTCAGGCCATAAAAAAAAAAAAACACCCAAAGACGCAGCATCCTTTTTTATAGTTCGGAAGGATATGCCGAGAACAGTGTTGGCTGCAATGCAAATAGATGACTAAATCGTATCGATTAAACTTTGCAGACCAACCCTTTAATAGGACAATTAGGCAAGTTTATGCTGCTCCAATGACTGACGCAGAAGGTGAGAAGGTAGACAAGTTTTGGGATCATGTTCATAAAAGAGGACGCAAGAATTTCCAGTTTGGCATTCCACTGGAGACTGGAACGCCAAAGTGGGGAGACACAGCTGATTGTAAAGCCTAGAAAAAAAACGTAGTGCAACAGGAGAAGGTTTTAGTGTCTATGGAGATGTTCAGGCATCCAGGTCACCGTTGTCCCCAAGGCGCTTTTTCCCGAAGAACTGAAGAAGCTTCTTGGATAAGAAGCAAACCATCTTCAAGGAAAAACAAGAAAGTCCGGTGGCCTTTTGGAAAAGCACTTTGGGAGAAGATCTTAACAACTCCAGCCAACCCAACAGTTTCTTCATTGCTTAGAGAGAGTCTTCCAACAACCAAAAAATAATAATGCTTATGTACACGCACATCAACGGATGGGAGCGCAGAGATCTCCAAACGCCTGTGTTATTTGTAAGAGGAGATGGAACAACCCACTGAACAGCAGAGACACGGGCCAGGGACTGAGTGTGGAACAAATCACAAATTGTTCGTGTGCAATTTCCAAATTAAGCTCCAGCAGAAGTAGAAGGAGGAGGAGGAGGAGGAGGAGAAAGCCAAACGGTTTCACAACATGATCCTGACCTTATAATCATCGTTTCAGAAAGAACATCAGGAATCACTTTGAAGTCCTGAGCTTCATGGATAGAGAACCAGAGAAACGAGGGAGAGGGAATCCAAAGTTGTTGGAAGGAGGAATGTGAAGAAAGATCGCCAGAGATGGAAGGAAGGAAGCCGGATATCAGAACAAACCGTGAAATTTTGCCAAGCAAAGAAGAGGCGCGGAAGCCAAGAAAGACAACATTTCAAAAAACAAAAAAAAGAAACTTTTAAGCTGTTACAAGAGGGCGGGGGGGGGGGGAACCTTATAACAACAACTGTAGAGAAAATGGAAAGAGAGAGGGGGAAACAATCTTCTTAAAGATCCTAGAAAGAGTGCAGAGAAGAGCACAAGGGATGATAAAGGATCTGGAGGCTAAATCGTATGATGAACTGCTGAGAGAGAGAGAGAGAGAGAGAGAGAGAGAGAGAGAGAGAGAGAGAGAGAGAGAGAGAGAGAGAGAGAGAGAGAGAGAGAGAGCTAGATATGTCTAGCCCAGGGGTCTTCCAGCTTGGCCCTTTTACGACTTGTGGACTTCAACTCCCAGAATTCCTCAGCCAGGCACGCATGATGATGATGACGACAGCAACAACAACAATAATAATTGGAAGGGACCTTGGAGGTCTTCTAGTCCACCCCCCTGCTCAGGCAGGAAACCCTACACCATTTCAGACAAATGGCTGTTCAGTCTCTTCTTCAAAACTTCCAGGGTTGGAGCATTCACCGCTTCTGGAAGCAGGTTGTTCCACTGGTTAATTGTTCTCACTGTCAGGAAGTTTCTCCTTAGTTTTAGGTTGCTTCTCTCCTTGGTGAGTTTCCATCCGTTGCTTCTTGTCCTGCCTTCAGGCGCTTTGGAGAAGAGCTTGACTCCCTCTTCTTTGGGGCGGCCCCTGAGATACTGGAAGACTGCTATCCTGTCCCCCCTCGTCCTTCTCTTCATTAAACTAGACATTCCCAATTCCAGCAACCGTTCCTTATATGCTTTAGCCTCCAGTCCCCTGATCATCTTTGTTGCTCTTCTCTGCACACTTTCTAGAGTCTCAACATCTTTTTTATATCGTGGTGACCAAAACTGGATGCCGTATTCCAAGTGTGGCCTTACCAAGGCCTTGTAAAGTGGTATTAACACTTCACGTGATCTTGATTCTATCCCTCTGTTAATGCAGCCTAGCACTGTGTTGGCTTTCTGGGCAGCTGCAGCACATGGCTGGCTCCTATTTAAGGGATGGTCACTTTAAGGACTCTGAGATCCCTCTCACCGTTGCTACTATTGAGCAAGGTACCACCTATACTATATCTGTGCATTTGGTTTTTCTTGCCTAAATGCAGAACCTTACTGGAACTAAGGAGAAATTGCCTGATCGTAAGAACCATTAACCAGTGGAACAGCCTGCCTCCCAAAGTTGTGGCTGTTCCATCACTGGAGATTTTTTAAAAAATAGACTGGATAACCCTTTGACCAGGATGGGATAAAATCTCCTTCCTTGATCCAAACCTGGATATGTTTAAGAAGAGATTGGACAACTATCTATCCAAAATGGTATAGTTTCCTGCTTGAGCAGGAGGTTGGACTGGAAGACCCCTGAGGTCCTTCCCAGTCCCATGATGCTATGTTCTATGACAGGGGTCTTCAAAGTTGGCCCTTTTATGACTCGTGGACTGCAACTCCCAGAATTCCTCAGCCAAGCACGCTGGCTGAGGAATTCTGGGAGTTTAAGTCCACAAGTCATGAAGGGGGCCATAGTTCCCCCAAGCTGGCTCAGGAATTCTGGGAGTCCACAAGTCATAAAAGGGTCAAGTTTGAAGACCCTTGCTCTATCATCTCCACGCTCACAAGGACGTTCCAGCTTGGTAGGCTAAAGGAGACCGATGGACAGATGGAGGACAACACTGAAGTTCTATATAGCACAATTGTGAACATCTAAGATAGCTTAGAAGACATTGCCTATCGGTCTCTGAGCGCAATTCAAAGTGTTGGTTATCACCTATAAAGCCCTTCATGGCATTGGACCAGGATACTTACTGGACCGTCTTCTGCCACATACTTCCCTTCGACCGGTGAGAGCGCACAGGGTCGGCCTCCTCCGGGTCCCGTCAGCGAAACAATGTCGTCTGGCGGGCCCTAGGGGGAGGGCTTTCTCTGTTGTGGCGCCCACCCTCTGGGACCAACTGCCCCTTGAAGTCCACGTTTCTCCCACTCTCCCGGCCTTCCGGAAGAATCTTAAAACCTATCTTTGCCGGCAGGCCCGGGGATGATTGTAGATTGTTGTGTGAATGATGAATGTGTGTTGGTTTTTATTTTTAATGCGTTTTTTAATTTGGACTTAGATTGTGAATATTGTTTTATATATGTTGTAAGCCGCTCAGAGTCTTCGGAGAGGAGCGGCATATAAGTCCAAATAAAATAAATAAATAAATAAATAAATTCCCCTATTTAAAAGAACCTCTAGTCTGGTCGTTACCATGTCGGAAAACTACAGGAAACTTCTGGAGTATTTTTAGAAAGAGGGAAAGCACAGAAGGGAATCGGTAAAAGGTTTTAACCAAACTAGACCAGAACATTTGGAAAACAACATAGTTACCATTGGAAGAGGCCAGTCTATGTACCAATAAAAAGGCATTTTAAGAGAGTGTGCAAACTATCACACAGTATCCTTAATTTCATTACCAAAAATGCTTTGGATAATCTAACGTGGATTAAATCCCTGGATGGAGAAAAGAAATCCCAGATATATAAAATGGCTTTGGAAAAGGCCAAGCAACCAGCCTTAAAATTTACACTGAAAACACTGAATTGCTAAAGAATTCCTAGTTGAGTGCAATACATCTAACAAAGGAAGCTGTGAATCTTATAGCTGTAGTTCAGAAAATCTTCTGCCTTTCAACAAAATATGTTTGTTTGAAAACTATGCCCTCTAATTTCTCCTCAAGGCACTGAGGAATTGACTATGTAACAGTAACTCAATAAAGAACTAGGACTTTTTTGGATTTCTTCCAAGGTTGGAAATGTGAAGCGTTTTGGAAATCAAGCTTATGTTTTATTATAGATTCAAGTAGCTACTAATTGGCGTTGCCATAAGGACTGCATAAGGGGAGCTTCTTCTAAAACTCTTAACCAGGCTTCTACCAAAGACACCGGAGAAGAAGACATGTCTGCTCTTTCTCTTTGGTCTGCTGGTTTAAGGCACCGGCTAGAAAGTGGGAGACTGTGAGTTCTAGTCAAGCCTTAGGCATGGAAGCCGGCTGGGTGACTTTGGGCCAATCACAAGGAGATGGAGAGTTCTAGTCCCGCCCTAGCCATGAAAGCCAGCTGGGTGACTTTGGGCCAATCACCAGGAGACGGTGAGTTCTAGTCCCACTTTAGCTATGAAAGCCAGCTGGGTGACTTTGGGCCAATCACCAGGAGATGGAGAGTTCTAGTCCCGCCTTAGCCATGAAAGCCAGCTGGGTGACTTTGGGCCAATCACCAGGAGACGGTGAGTTCTAGTCCCGCCTTAGCCATGAAAGCCAGCTGGGTGACTTTGGGCCAATCACCAGGAGACGGTGAGTTCTAGTCCCACTTTAGCTATGAAAGCCAGCTGGGTGACTTTGGGCCAATCACCAGGAGATGGAGAGTTCTAGTCCCGCCTTAGCCATGAAAGCCAGCTGGGTGACTTTGGGCCAATCATCAGGAGACGATGAGTTCTAGTCCCACCTCAGTCATGAAAGCCAGCTGGGTGACTTTGGGCCAATCACCAGGAGAGGGTGAGCTCTAGTCCCGCCTTAGCCATGAAAGCCAGCTGGGTGACTTTGGGCCAATCATAAGGAGATGGAGAGTTCTAGTCCCGCCTTAGCCATGAAAGGCAGCTGGGTGACTTTGGGCCAATCACAAGGAGATGGTGAGCTCTAGTCCCGCCTTAGCCATGAAAGCCAGCTGGGTGACTTTGGGCCAATCATAAGGAGATGGAGAGTTCTAGTACCGCTTTAGCTATGAAAGCCAGCTGGGTGACTCTGGGCCAATCACCAGGAGATGGTGAGTTCTAGACCTGCTGGTTTAAGGCACCGGGCTAGAAAGTGGGAGACTGTGAGTTCTAGTCAAGCCTTAGGCATGGAAGCCAGCTGGGTGACTTTGGGCCAATCACCAGGAGACGGTGAGTTCTAGTCCCACTTTAGCTATGAAAGCCAGCTGGGTGACTTTGGGCCAATCATCAGGAGACAGTGAGTTCTAGTCCCACCTCAGTCATGAAAGCCAGCTGGGTGACTTTGGGCCAATCACCAGGAGAGGGTGAGCTCTAGTCCCGCCTTAGCCATGAAAGCCAGCTGGGTGACTTTGGGCCAATCACCAGGAGATGGTGAGCTCTAGTCCCGCCTTAGCCATGAAAGCCAGCTGGGTGACTTTGGGCCAATCATAAGGAGATGGAGAGTTCTAGTACCGCTTTAGCTATGAAAGCCAGCTGGGTGACTCTGGGCCAATCACCAGGAGATGGTGAGTTCTAGACCTGCCTTAGTCATGAAACCCAGCTGGGTGACTTTGGGCCAATCATCAAGAGACGCTGAGTTCTAGTCCTGCTTGAGGCATGAAAGCCAGCTGGATGACACTAGTCCGGGAGTAGGCAACCTTGGCTCTTTTATGACTCGTGGACTTCAACTCCCAGAATTCCTGAGCCGGCCTGGCTCAGCTTGGAAACCTCTCCCTTTCTCCTCAGCATGGCTGGCTCAGGAATTCTGGGAGTTGAAGTCCACGTGTCACAAAAGAGCCAAGGTTCCCCACCCCTGGCCTAGGCCAATCAGTCTCTCTCAGCCCAAACCAGCTCACAGAATTGTTGCTTGGGTAAAATAGGAGGAGGAAGGTTTATTGGATATGTCCGCCATCTTGAGTTATTTGTAAAAATAATACAGGCAGAATGCAAATAAATAAATCCCACAGGATGAGTGAAACCACCCCATGTTTCCTCCTACCTTAACTGCACCTATGAAACCACAGACACTTATCTACATGGAATCTCAGATTTTTTTAAAAAAAATCCAACAAAATATTTGCTCATGTGGTCTGTTCCACTGTCATCTTTTCACCTTTTTTGCTAAAATAAGGCAACCTCACTGCTCATTCAGGGAATTTAGACACAAAAACTCTAAACTGGCCTCAACTCTAAAATGGGAAATCTACACAACTGCTTTGCCTGACAGAAGGAATAGTTCAGGATTTCTCAACCATAGCAATGTTAAGATGAGCGGACTTCAACTCCCAGAATCCTGCATGGGGTATTCTGGGAGTTGAAGTCCACACATCTTAAAGCTGCTCAGGTTGAGAAACAGTGGACTACTTTGTTGGCCCTGAAACTGACCTTGGATCCAGCTTGACAATCCCACCAAATAACAAAAATAAATAAATGAAATAAATAAAAATAAAATCTCGGGGTGGGATTAACAGATAAAACCGTCCAAACAATGAAATAGAAACCAGGATGGCTCTAACAGGTGCAAGGAAGTTATCTGTTATCTATTAACCATTTCCTTTACCACTTTCCTGCCCGGAGAAGACAGACGAGGACAGCGCCAACAATGATTCATTCATTGTACAATGGAGCCCCATTCTGATAAAAGGTTTATATTGCGCAAGTAAACAATTTAGAGATGGCCTGAGAATAAAACATAAATACGCAGCTCCCATGCTTAATCGAACACGTCCAGAAGATGAAAGAAAGAAGAAAACATCACAAGAACATCCTGACCAGGTCTACAGTCTTGGTTCTTGGGATCCCAGACTTCAGTTGGGAGGGCAAGATACCACTCAGTGTCACCACAAACAGGGCAGGAACCCAACCTTCTGGGCAAAAGGCCAACAGCTGTTTCGAGTCTCAAGATACGGAAGGCCTGGCTGGATCAAGACAGCTGCCCATGGAGGCCAACATCCTGTTTCCCAGAATGGACAGCCTGATGCCTCCAGGAAATACACATCCAGGGCAGGAAGACAAAGGTTTCCTTTGGGCACCACCAATCAGCATTAGAGCTATATAATCTCTGAACATGAAGGCTCCATTCCTAACATCCACAAGCAATAGGAACTTGAAAAATTCCTTGATGGATCTGCTCTGGTAAAGGTGACATCCTGTCCGGTATCCAGTTCCCATAAGCAGCTGACAATAAGTTTAGGTAAAGGCCAAGAATTATTTATCCATTTTCGATTTCTTTACCAAATGTATATCGCACGTGTCTCCAATTAAACTAGAATAGAATAGAATAGAATAGAATAGAATAGAATAGAATAGAATAGAATAGAATAGAATAGAATAGAGCAGAACAGAACAGAAAAGAAATAGGAATAGAGTAGAGTAGAGTAGAGTAGAGTAGAGTAGAGTAGAGTAGAGTAGAGTAGAGTAGAGTAGAGTAGAGTAGAATAGAATAGAATAGAATAGAATAGAATAGAATAGAATAGAATAGAATAGAATAGAATAGAATAGAATAGAATAGGAGCTGGAAGGGACCTTGGAGGTCTTCTAGTACAGCCCCCCACTCAAGCAGGAGAACCTATACCATCTTAGACAGGTGAATGTCCAGTCTCTTCTTAAAAACCTCCAGTGATGGAGCGCCCATGAATTCTGGAGGTAAGCTGTTCCACTGGTTAATTGTTCTCACTGTCAGGAACTTTCTCCTTAATTTCAGGTTGCTTCTCTCTTTGATCAGTTTCCAACCATTGTTTCTCGTCCTGCCTTCTGGTGCTTTGGTGAAGAACCTGCCCCCCCTCTTCTTTGGGACAGCCCCTCAAATACTGGAACACTGCTATCATGTCACCCCTGTTTCTTCTTTTCCTTAGACTAGCCAAATCCAAGTCCCGCAGCCGTTCTTCATATGTTTTAGTCTCCAGACCTTTGATCATCTTAGTTGCTCTTCTCTGGATTTTTTCCAAACTCTCAACATCTGTTTTGTGATATGGTGATCAAAATTGGTTGCAGTATTCCAGGTTTGGTCTTACCAGGGTTTTATAACTAGTCCAATTGTCCCTTAGTTATCCTTGAATCTCTTAAACTAGAGCCTCCATTGAACCAACTATGTTGAGTTTTTCCAGTCAAATTGGTTTTCCCAGACCTGGGCAGAAATTGAAGTCCCAAGATTCAAGCTAACTTACACAGACAATTCCATGGAACACAGTTCTCCAAGATTTTAAGCTGTCCTTGGATAGATCTCTTACTAAATGCTTGCCCTGCATGGTCAAAGGGGAAACTCATTTGCTAGCTATAGGAGTTATTCTATTCTTTAAAACAGGGGTTCTCCAAACTGGGCAATTTTAAGACTGGAGGACTTCAACTCCCAGAATTCCTCAACCAACCAGGACTCTTTCAGCTATGACTCATTCCTGTCACAGCAGAAGATCACAAAAGGACAAGCTTGTTGGCACTGACAAATTGGTCCAGAATCCAGTTTGACAATCCCACTGAATAATAAAAAACATCTCGGGGTGGGATTAGCAGATAAATCAGTCCAAACATGATTTACATGGCAAGTTGTCAAGTTTGGAGGGCCCTGCTTCAAAGGTCCAGGTAGTTCTTAGCAACAGAAATTCTGGTGCTTAAATTCTTAAATATGAGCCATTGTCAAAAACAGACAACACAATTCTAGGCTGCATTAACAGAGGGATAGAATCAAGGTCATGTGAAGTGTTAATACCACTTTACAAGGCCTTGGTAAGGCCACACTTGGAATACTGCATCCAGTTTTGGTCACCACGATGTAAAAAAGATGTTGAGGCTCTAGAAAGAGTGCAGAGAAGAGCAACAAAGAGGATCAGGGGACCGGAGGCTAAAACATATGAAGGACAGTTGCTGGAATTGGGAATGTCTAGTTGAATGAAGAGAAGGACGAGGGGGGACAGGATAGCAGGGTTCCAATATCTCAGGGGTTGCCCCAAAGATGGAGGAGTCAAGCTATTCTCCAAAGCGCCTGAAGGCAGGACAAGAAGCAACAGGTGGAAACTAAGCAAGGAGAGAAGCAACCTGGAACTAAGGAGAAACTTCCTGACAATGAGAACAATTAACCAGTGGAACAACCTGCTTCCAGAAGCCATGAATGCTTCAACACTGGAAGTTTTTAAGAAGAGACTGGACAACCATTTGTCAGAAATTGTGTAGGGTCTCCTGCCTGACCAGGGGGTGGACTAGAAGACCTCCAAGGTCCCTTCCAATTCTATTCTATTTCTAGTCTATTCTAAATTGTTCCATTGTTCAATCACACTATTTTGAAAACTGTCCAGGAATAACAATAAGAACGATGAATGGATCCAACTTCCCTTTGCGTCGTCTTTTTTTAAATTTGTCTTTCATGCTCCCTTGCAAAAGCAGCCATCTTTATTTACAGGAAGTTGCTTAACATCCATCTTTGACCGGCAAGCAGTACGACTATGAGGTAATCACCTCAAACATGCTAACAAAGCGACCGATAAAATAAAATATGACAGCAGATATCCATTTTATGGATGGTAAATTAATGTTTAATGGCATCTATTAGGAACATCAATGTTTCCTAAGGTAACTTCGATCTAGGCCAATCTTCTTGCCGACTTGGACACAAGAACCCAACTGAGGCTCTTCATCTACTTCTATTAGCTTTTTGATTCAGTTTTTCTAATTTTATCTTTTTTTTTTTACTAGCGCTTGTTTTTTTAAAACTTCTTATTATATTGTAAGCCACCCTGAGTCACTGGATTAGTGAGACCAGTGGCACAGAACATTTTATAAATAAATCAGTAAGATGTAATTGGGCATGTCTAGTCTAATGAAGAGAAGGACAAGGGGGGACATGATAGCAGTCTTCCAATATCTCAGGGGCTGCCACGATGTAAAAAAAAAATGTTGAGACTCTAGAAAGAGTGCAGAGAAGCGCAGCAAAGGTGACTAGGGGACTGGAGGCTAAAACATATAAGGAACGGTTGCTGGAATTGGGTATGTCTAGTTTAACGAAGAGAAGGACGAGAGGGGACATGAAAGCCATGTTCCAGTATCTCAGGGGTTGCCCCAAAGAAGAAGGAGTCAAGCTCTTCTCCAAAGCGCCTGAAGGCAGGACAAGAAGCAACAGGTGGAAACTAACCAAGGAGAGAAGCAACCTAGAACTCAGGAGAAACTTTCTGACAGTTAGAACAATTAACCAGTGGAACAACCTGCCTCCAGAAGCGGTGAATGCTCCAACACTGGAGGTTTTTAAGAAGAAACTGGACAGCCATTTGTCCAAAATGGTATAGGATTTCCTGCCTGAATAGGGGGTTGGACAAGATGACCTCCAAGGTCCCTTCCAACTTTATCATTATTATTATTAGTATTAAGTAAATAAGTAAATAAGTAAATAAACAAATTAATTCACTTATTTATTTAAGGTATCTTGCTTTCAACATCACCCACTATTCATGGTTGTCAAGCATTTAATGTTACCCAGCACTGCAAAGATTAAATTTTGCGCATGCGGCCCTTAATGTCATTCAGTTGACTAATTATGAATGGATGGATGGACAGGTCTGTCTGTCTGTCTGTCTATCTATCTATCTATCATCTATCTATCTGTATCTATCTCTATCTGTCTTTCTCTCTGTCTCTATCTATATCTGTATCTCTCTCTCTATCTGCATATCTATATCTATCTAGGTGTCTATCCATCCATATATCTGTCTATCTCTTTCTCTCTGTCTGTCTCTGTCTCTATCTGTATCTCTGTCTATCTGTCTGTCTATCTATCTATCTATCTATCTATCTATCTATCTATCTATCTATCTCTATATTTGTCTCTCTATCTTTCGTTCTCTCCTTCTGTCTATCTCTCTCTCTGTCTGTCTGTCTGTCTGTCTGTTTGTCTGTCTGTCTGTCTGTCTATCTATCTATCTATCTATCTATCTATCTATCTATCTATCTATCTATCTCTGTCTGTCTTTATCTCTCTATCTTTCTTTCTCTCTATCTGTCTCTCTATCTATATCTGTATCTCTCTTTCTATCTGCATATCTACTGCAAGGAGAAAATTCCTGAGGACAATTAATCAGTGGAACAGCTTGCCTCCAGAAATTGTAGGTGGATTTTAAGAAAAGACTGGGCAGCCACCTGTCTGAAATGGAATCTTCTGCTTGAGTGGGGGGTTGGTCTAGAAGATCTCCAAGGTCCCTTCCAGCTCTATTCTGATTGATATTGACGTGTAAAATTGTAAAATGTGTATGTGCTATGTGTATTGCCTGTACTTAAGACAAAGTTTTGGTCTCTAGTCTTGGTTGATGTGGGGACCCTTAATTGTCTTAGTCTGGGTTTTCTTTGGGTTAGTATGTTTTTGAACTGCTGTCATTGTTTTGTATTTGGGTCAGGTAAGCTGCCCAGAATCTATAGGAATGGGAGGCGGTCATAAATTTAAACAAACAAACAAACAAACAAACCTTCCGCATCTGTTTTCAAAAGGGAGGCTTACCATGGAGAGGGGAGCCAGACGGGCTGCTGGAAAGCCCTGGCACGGGACTGCAGCGCCCTCCTTGTTTGGTGGTCAGCTCTTGCTCGATCTCCTCCAGCCCGGCGCTCTTCTGGAAGCGACTCATGCGGTTGACCACCCGGGGTGACATGTGAGTCCGAACGCAGGGCTGTCCTCCGTAGGGATTGATGGGGAAGACATGGGAAGTGCCCCGGAGGGTGCTGACGGCCACCCAGCGGCAGTCGTGGCTGAAGGCGATGTCTTGCACCTGGAGAGGGAACAGGGCTGGGACGTCAAAGGGGGCAGCTGCAAAGGCAAAGGCACATTAAGAAAGCAGAATAGTTGTAGCCCAGGGTTGAAATGAGGGGTCCTGGGGGCTCTCTGAGCTTGGCTGTTGTTGGCTTTTTTGCAGACGTTTCCTTACCCAACTAGGTAACATCAGGGCTAGAAGGGAGGGAGTTTGTGAAGTGGAAGTGGAGGAGGAGGAGGAGGAGGAGGAGGAGGAGGAGGAGGAGGAGGACAGCGACAACAAGAACAACTGTGGGGACCTTGGGGCTCTCTGAGCTTGTTTTCTTGCAGACGTTTCATTACCCAACTAGGTAACATCAGCGCTACAAAGCAGGGGGTTTGTGAAGTGGAAGAGGAGGAGGAGGAGGAGGAAGAGGAGGAGGAGGAGGAGGAGGAGGAGGAGGAGGACAACTGTGGGATCCTTGGGGCTCTCTGAGCTTGTTTTCTTGCAGACGTTTCATTACCCAACTAGATAACATCAGCGCTACAAAGCAGGGGGTTTGTGAAGTGGAGGAGGAGGAGGAGGAGGAGGAGGAGGAGGAGGAGGAGGAGGAGGAGGAGGAGGAGGACAGCGACAACAACTGTGGGGACCTTGGGGCTCTCTGAGCTTGTTTTCTTGCAGACGTTTCATTACCCAACTAGGTAACATCAGCGCTACAAAGCAGGGGGTTTGTGAAGTGGAAGAGGAGGAGGAGGAGGAGGAAGAGGAGGAGGAGGAGGAGGAGGAGGAGGAGGACAACTGTGGGATCCTTGGGGCTCTCTGAGCTTGTTTTCTTGCAGACGTTTCATTACCCAACTAGGTAACATCAGCGCTACAAAGCAGGGGGTTTGTGAAGTGGAAGAGGAGGAGGAGGAGGAGGAAGAGGAGGAGGAGGAGGAGGAGGAGGACAACTGTGGGATCCTTGGGGCTCTCTGAGCTTGTTTTCTTGCAGACGTTTCATTACCCAACTAGATAACATCAGCGCTACAAAGCAGGGGGTTTGTGAAGTGGAAGAGGAGGAGGAGGAGGAGGTGGAGGAGGAGGAGGAGGAGGAGGAGGAAGAGGAGGAGGAGGAGGAGGACAACTGTGGGATCCTTGGGGCTCTCTGAGCTTGTTTTCTTGCAGACGTTTCATTACCCAACTAGATAACATCAGCGCTACAAAGCAGGGGGTTTGTGAAGTGGAGGAGGAGGAGGAGGAGGAGGAGGAGGAGGAGGAGGAGGAGGAGGAGGAGGACAACTGTGGGGACCTTGGGGCTCTCTGAGCTTGTTTTCTTGCAGACGTTTCATTACCCAACTAGATAACATCAGCGCTACAAAGCAGGGGGTTTGTGAAGTGGAGGAGGAGGAGGAGGAGGAAGAGGAGGAGGAGGAGGAGGAGGAGGAGGAGGAGGAGGAGGAGGAGGAGGAGGAGAACTGTGGGGACCTTAGGGCTCTCTGAGCTTGGTTGCTTTCTTGCAGATGTTTCATTACCCAACTAGGTAACATCATCAGTGCTAAAATCCATTCCACATCAGCGCACCCACTTCCTCGCTGGCCTGCTTCTCACAAAACGTTTGGGCAGGTTACAAGGAGTCCTTGACTTACAACCACAAATGGGACCGGAATTTCTGTTGCTAAGCAAGGCGGTTGTTGTTAAATGAACCATGCCCAATTTCAGGATCTTTTTTTTTTTTTGCCACGGCGAATGACTGCAGTTGATAAGTGAATCGTGCAGCCGTTAAGCCAGGGATCCCCAACCTTGGCCACTATAAGACCTGTGGACTTCAACTCCCAGAATTCCTCAGCCAGCATGCCTCACTGAGGAATTCTGGGAGTTGAAGTCCACAAGTCATAAAGTGGCCAAGTTTGAAGACCCCTGCCCTAAACAATGATCTTCCCAGCCAAACCTCCACCCCCCAGATGTCCATGTAGCTCCTGTCAACAAGTTCTCTTTGTTCTGGGAACCATCTGCTATCTTTTTCACACCTGCTAAAATGTCCTTGAAAGGTTTCCATGCTACCGACTTCGGCAAGCTTCTGTAGAACTGGATAGGTTTCGTTTCTCTAACTAACCCATTCAAAAAAGAACTTCTCTCTCCCCCCCACCCCCACCCCCATTATTCTAATGGCAGGATGAAGACAGAGAGGCGCATAGCTGTCAAATTTTCCCTCCTGACAATAAATCCTAGTGAAAGTTATCCTTGAACATATGGAGCCAAGGGCTGCTGAAATTTCCAAAGTCAGATTGCAGTTGCAGGAATACAGCATCAATACTCTTATTCCTTATTCCTGGCTAGAAAAATACAGGGGTGGGAGGAACAAGGATCTTTTTTTTAATTAATTAAGAGCAGAAGGGGGTTAAAAGTTAGGGTTTAAACTTTGGGGTCAAAAGTTTTATTAACGCAAGGCCAGGTTTGCGGGGAATTTTAATTCCGACTCCAGCAACCGGATAGCTTTAGAAGGGTAGCTTAAAAATGCTTTCCAGCTCAATCAAGAGCCCAACTCAATAAAGCACATGGTTGTCACAGCAACACAAATTGCCGCAAACACACACACACACACACACACACACACAGAGGGGAAAAAAACCCGCAGGAGACTGCTGTAATTTTTTAATTGAATTTGGCTCCGGGTGCTGGTTTTTACAGCAGGCCAGCTCCATTTTTGCTTGCTTGCTCATTTTTCATCCTGGGAAAACATGAAAAATGAGAGGTAAACAATCGCCAGCCAAAACAACCGATCTCTCCCCAAAGTTTTGGATGTGGTCAGAAATTAAACGGGAGGGGAGCTTCCCTCTTCCCAAAAGGAGGAAGGCCTTTGAACTGGGTTTTTGGTGTGTGTGTGTTTTTTTTTCCTGAATGAAGTTGCACAAAAAACGTGCAGATCGTTCCCAGCCAAATTGTCTGGAAAAAAAGAAACGAAGGTTTCTAGAGGTTCCAATCTGGGAAGCCATAACTTGATTTGGAAAATGTGGCATTCGGAAAATAGCAAAGGGATGATGAAGTCTTAAGTCTCCCTCCGTGAACCCACATATGCTGCTGGATCCAGTGCCTGCCTGACTCAAACAATGAAAGGCATCGATATCCTGAAAGCACTGGGTGATACTAGACATTGACTCCATCTCCACTCTGGAAAGAGGGCAGAGAAGAGCAGCAAAGGTGATCGGGGGGACTGAACGGTAAAACATACAAGGAATGGCTGCTAGAATTGGGAATGTCTAGTTTAATGACGAGAAGGACAAGGGAGGACATGATAGCAGTCTTCAAATATCTCAGGGGCTGCCCCAAAGAAGAGGGAGTCAAGCTATTCTCCAAAGCACCTGAAGGCAGGACAAGAAGCAACGGATGGAGACTAATCCAGGAGAGAAGCAACCTAGAAATAAGAAAAAATTTCCCGACAGGATCAAACTCCTGGCTGTGGGAACAGTCAGCCTGCAATACTGCATGCTAACCACCAGGGCTCCCAAAGGCACAATACTGGAACTATCAGATCATGTAGAACAGACATGTGGCAAGCGAAGCCATCCTGGAAACAGTGAGGGAACGGCCCCCTCTGCCTTGGCCCTGGCCGGCCGGGAGCCAATGTACAATTTTGTGGTGGCCATCTATGCTGAAACGCATTCAGTCTTAGCTCCACAAGGCTGTCTGGAAACAGCGAGGAACCAGCCCCTGCCTCTTTGGCCCCACCCCCTGGGTGCATGCTGGGGAGGTGTCACCCTTTGTGAGGAATGAAGAAATGCACCATCGCCTGGAAGTGGCCAGACAATGGCCCTCGCCTACTTCACATATCCGGCTTGATGGGCTCCAGCAGAGGGGTTTCAGCAGGCAGTGAGGCTCCTCCAGTGGACCATGCCTTGGCCCTTGCCCCGGTCCCACCCCCTTCTGCCAGAGACCCTCAGATCCATCCCACTCCTACCCAGGCCCCCACAGGCACCCTTGACACGAACGATGTAGACCTGCCCATACCCACCCAGTAGGCCACACCCACTCCATCCACGCCCACCCAGTGGGCTGCACCCACCCTGGCCACACCCACCCGGCCCCCGAGGGCAACCACAATGCTGATGCGGCCCTCAATGAAATTGAGTTTGACACCCCTGATGTAGAAGGACAGGAAGAGACTGGGGGCCGAGTCAAGAGAAGAATCAGCCTGGAGTCGTTACGTTCCCACAAATGGTCTAAATCAGTGGCCCCCTTTTGGACACCAGGGACCAGTTCTGTGGAGAGAGGTTTTTCCACGGACGGGAGGAGGCGTGGTTTTGTGTGCTGCCTGTATCGCATGGATGGGGCTTCACTTGTTTGGGGACCTCTGGCCTTAGTTCAACCCCACTTCAATTCCGTTGACTCTTATCTAGCACCTATTTGGTGCTGGCCATTAGTTGACTAGATTCTTGTGTACAAGTAGTCCTTGACCTACAACCATTCGTTTCGCGACCATTTGAACAGCAATAGAAGGTCGACTTATATATAGCCCCATGGCGCTTTACAGCACCATCAGAGTGCTTGACAAGATCAGCTTATTTGCCCCCGACAATCTGAGTCCTCATTTTACCGACCTTGAAAGGACGAAAGAGTCAACCCTGAGCCGGTCAGGATCGAACTCCTGGCTGTGGGCAGAGCCAGCTTGCAACGCTGCATTCACCAGGGCTGACAAGGAAACCAATGCAAAACACAGACCCCCAGATCACAAGGGGCTAGGAAGGAAAAGCTGGAACCATAAAAGAAAAGAAAATCAACTCGCTCTACATTTGGCAATCCTGCAGGTCAAGGATACTGAATCTCTCTCTCCGTGTGAGGGAAAAATCGGGCAACTGCCAGAGCAACTTTCTGGAAAAGAAAGTACGTTGTCGGAAAATACTTATGATAGTTTTAATTTAAGGGTCTTAGGATATCAAGGAGCCTTCTGGGTAGACAAGGAGGCAGTGGGGACACCACCATTAACACTGCCACCAGCAGTTATGGCTTTTCCACAGCGGGTTATTTAGGAGAAAAGGGCATCCAACCCCTGACAGAAGCCAACTGGGCTGTTTCTCTTTACGATAAGTGAGCCCAGGATGGCTTTGCCAAGCCAAAATAGCGCGTCAATTCTACAGGCTCTGAAGCCATGCCACACCACCAAAGACATTATGAATACAAATATATACTTATATTCAGAATTTTTTTATATATATATATATATATATATATATATATATATATATATATATATATATATATATATATATATATATATATATATATATATATATATGTATGTATGTTTGTATAGCATGTGTGTGTATACATATACATATACACACACATATACGTAGTATATATGTATATGTATATATATGTGTGTGTGTGTGTATGTGTGTGTGTGTGTGTATACACACTATACACACACATTAGTATAGGGCAGGGATAGGCAACTTCGGCTCTTTTATGACTCGTGGACTTCAATTCCCAGAATTCCTGAGCCAGCCATGCTGAGGGGAAATGGAGAGGTTTCCATGCTGAGCCAGGCCAGCTCAGGAATTCTGGGAGTTGAAGTCCACGAGTCATAAAAAAGCCAAGGTTCCCTCCCCCTGGTCTAAGGATATAGTATACAGCAGGGGGCCGGATGCATCATAGAGAAACCGCACCCACCCCATTGGTGGCATTGGCAAAAAAGTCACGACACGTCATGTGACATTGCGAGTTTGACACCCCTGGTATATAGTATACAGTATATACTATAGTATAGTATACAGTATATACTGTATGACACCCCTGGTATATAGTATACAGTATATACTGTACCGGTAGTATAGTATACAGTAGACAGTGTACAATATATACTGTATACTCTAGTATATTGTATATAATACATAGTACACACACAAACATATATAGTATAGTATATAGTATACAGTATGTAGTATATAGCATACAGTATATACTGTATACTGTAGCATGCTGTATATTGTATATAGTACATAGCATACACACACACATATATATAGTATAGTATATAGTATACAATATATAGCATACAGTATATGGTATATAGTATACAGTATGTAGTATATAGTATATACTGTATACTGTAGTATGCTGTAGTATATTGTATATAGTATATAGTACATAGTACACACACACATATATAGTATACAGTACAAAGCATACAGTATATGGTATATAGTATACAGTATGTAGTATATAGTATATAGTGTATACTGTAGTATATTGTATATAGTATATAGTACATAGTACACACACACATATATAGTATACAGTACACAGCATACAGTATATGGTATATAGTATACAGTATGTAGTATATAGTATATAGTGTATACTGTAGTATGCTGCAGTATATTGTATATAGTATATAGTACATAGCATAAACACACACATATATGTAGTACACAGACACACGGACAGACACACACAGACACACACACCCGCGCGCACACACACACACACACACATATTCCCCCTAAAACTCTCCAAGCGTGTATAGCATTTAAATGGGAAACCTACTGGACTTGACTGAGGAACATGGGGTTTGTGGCAAGGAAGACCCAAGACTGAGGCTTAGTTAGATTGGCTGGAAGAAGGGAGAGAAATCCTATTAGCAGTTCAAATGTGGGTTTTTTTCCCTTTTTTGATAGTGGACACAGGTGATGAATGCCAACAGCAGTACACTCCCTAATAGACAGGCATTAGCATGCAGAAAAGGACCCCCAAATCTGTAGAAATAGACTTAAAGAAATAATATTGAACATGATTATTACACTGGGATTGCTGCATGTTCTCTGTTTACGCTGCTTCATGCTTGTTAAGATCAAGGGGGAGATAGTTGTAGACTTTTTATTCTCCAATAGTTTGCATTTATCATGAGGTTTCTGTGGGACATTGTATCAATGCAGATTAGAAGGTTTACTGTACATATGCAATAAAAGAGTGGTATTTACAGAACGGAGAAGGAAGTTGTGACTCAGATGATCTTAAAACTATTTCCCATTTTATTTAGGGACAGACATGGTTGGGAACTATATCAGATGTAATCTGGTATCATGCTTATGGCCACAACTTCCTCATCCATGACTTACAACATAATCCTCAGCAAAGAATTTCCCCTTGGTTTAAATGTTCAAACCCTAATTTAAAGTTTTATATATGTTTTATGTTTGTGGGGTCCTTGGTGCTCTCTGAGCTTGGTGGTTTTCTTCCAGATGTTTCATTACCAAACTAGGTAACATCAGTCCATCAGTTCAACCCTGAGTTAGAAAGATTTGATGATCATGTCTTTCTTTCTTTCTTTCTTTCTTTCTTTCTTTCTTTCTTTCTTTCTTTCTTTCTTTCTTTCTTTCTTTCTTCCTTCTTTCCTTTCTTTCTTTCTTTCCTTCATTCCTTTTTGCTTTCATTTCTTTTTTCTTTCTTTCATTCTTCCTTCCTTCCTTCCTACCTACCTATCTAGGCACTTATTTCTGCATTTATTTATTTATTTATTTATTTATATTCCATCTTGGATAGATTAATGGCTTTTACCAAAGCAACTGCCCTTCCTGCCTCTTGCTGAGACAGGCAGCTATAGAAATAAAATAAATAATAAAATAAAATAATAAAATAAAATAAGAAATAAAATAATGAAAGGCCTGCTTATATATATTTTTTCCATTTATGCATTTATTTATTTATTTATTTATATCCTGCCTTTGGTAAAGGCGGTGGCCTCTAACAAACCTGAGATGGGTGGCTATAGAAATCAAAGAAACAAAGACAAATTATAAGTTTTCTAGCAAATCTCAAACAAAAAAACATCCTCTAAAACTGTGCTTGCTCCCTGAATTTTCCTGCCCAGGAAGGAACTGTCTTCCTATCAGTGCTCAAGAAGGTAATAATCGTCCTTCTCTTCATTAAACTAGACCGGGGTAGGCAACCTTGGCTCTTTTATGACTCGTGGACTTCAACTCCCAGAATTCCTCAGCCAGCATGGCTCAGCATGGAAACCTCTCCCTTTCCCCTCAGCATGGCTGGCTCAGGAATTCTGGGAGTTGAAGTCCACGAGTCATAAAAGAGCCCAGGTTGCCTACTACTGATCTAGGCCTTCCTTCCTTCCTTCCTTCCTTCCTTCCTTCCTTCCTTCCTTCCTTCCTTCCTTCCTTCCTTCCTTCCTTCCTTCCTCCCTCCCTCCTTCCCTCCCTCCCTCCCTCCCTCCCTCCTTCCTTCCTTCCTTCCTTCCTTTCTTTCTTTCGTTGGCTTAAAAATGTCCTGTTGTGCTACACAGTCTACGAATGACAAGGAATCAGGTTTATCAAGTAATAAAACATCACCTATCGTGGGATCTGGCAGAAAAGATGCTTAAAAAGACTAAACTGGCTAATTCTTTCCTGCAATAGTTTGCGTATCAAAACCAAGAACCTTGTGTTTATATAACCATCTCCTATGTATCCAAGAGAGGATTTAGCCTTTTTTCAAGAAGAAAAATCTATTCCCGCCGCTTTAAGGACAGACAAAACCACTTCAAGTAGCTCAGATCTACGTGACTGGAGTCAACCAAAAGTCTAAAGAAACAACCAAATATTTTAAAGTTAACCCAGCTAAGATGAATAGGTTTTTCACTGCAACCAAGATAAAAACATACAGGGAAGGGTTGTTTTTTTTAACTAGGGTTTTTATACAGCGGTACTTTAAAATGTGCGGACTTCAACTCCCAGAGTACCCCAACCGGTCATGCATGCTGCCTGGCTAGGGAATTCTGAAAGTTGAAGTCCACACGTCTTAAAGTTGCCAAGGCTGGATAACCCTAGAGCAGCGGTTCTCAACCTGTGGGTCGCGACCCCATTTGGGGTCGAACGACCATTTCACGGGGGTCGCCAAACAATGCAGTCCGCCATTTTCCCCCCTTTTCCTTAGCTGTGCTACTCCCTCTTATTCTATTGGCTTTTGAAAGCCAATAGAATGGACTCTCTTGAATAGAGTCTAATTCTATTGGCTTTCAAAAGCCAATAGGAATTGTCCAGGCTGTCTCTGCCCTGCTGAGCCCGCCAAAAGTCCCAGTCTGCAAACGGTGCTGCAAGTGGTCTGCAGCGAAGGCGAGCTCTCCGGAAGTTTCCACCCCTCCCTGCTGAGCAACTACTAAAAATGGAAGTAAAAGAGGGCCAGGGGTGGGAGGTGGGAGGCCGGCGGGCGCAGGGAGGGTTTTTGGCGTGCGTGGGGCCCGACGGGTGCCTTACCTCCCTTGGGCTGGGCCAGCTGGTGGCCCAGCCGGTGGTCGCCCTGCGCCGTCGCTGCCCCTTGCCAGCTATGCCTCGGCCGGCACAGGGGGCGGCACCACGCATGCGCAGCGCTCCCGGGCAGGGAACGTCCTCGACTTACGACCGGTGGAAGTCCTCAACTTACGACCGGTTGGTAGTCCTCGACTTACGACTGGTTGGGGGTTGCGGCATTAAAAAGGTTGAGAACCACTGCCGTAGATCTAAATCTTAAAACAGGGGTCTTCAAACTGGGCCCTTTTATGACTTGTGGACTTCAACTCCCAGAATTCCTCAGCCAGGCACAAGTCCTACAAAAGGGCCAAGTTGGAAGACCCCTGTCTTAAAGCATCCTGGCTGAGGAATTCTGGGTGTTGAAGTCCACAAGTCATAAATGGGCCAAGTTTGAAGTTAAAAGACAGATAGGAACTTGGGGATTGTTCCAATCATCTATTCTTCTGGAGCTTAAAGAAAAATCTGCAGAATTCTTTATCTAAGTCTGCAGAGTAACAGGGATCAACAGCCTGTGTCCCTCTGACTCCAAGTTCCCTCCTTGCTGGAAGAAATAAGCCATGTACAACCCATTAATGGAGTCCTTAATTGGAGAGCCAACCACCTTACATCACTTAAATCCGTTGCTTTCAACACTTTCCAACTCTTATATTCCCTAGATCAAAGGACAGGCTGTTGGCTGGTGGACCAGCTTAGAGGTCCTTCACTGTTAACTTTGGTCCCCGGTCCCTGCTATGATGCCTTCAGAGAACACATGGTGAACATGTGTAGGGGGAGCGCCCACAGGTCCACACAGTCCATGTGTACGGCGTACAGCATGAAAGGGGCTTTTATGTGTCACTAACAACTGTGCACACAGAGGCCTTTTCCCAACCATGCATTATAAATGTGTAGGTTGGAGTGAGGCCAGCCGCTGTGGTCCTCCTTCCTATTCATCTCCAGAGTAAGTGAACTCTGGGGAGGAATTGAAGATAAGCCTTAATGTCTTAAACGAACCGATCCTCAACTACTCAACAACAACCGGATAAAGTGAGCCAAGGACAGGATGATTCAGAAACCATATGCGTTCTCATCATCAGCTGGGGTGTCATGGCAAAAATAGCTTTTTCTTTTCTTTAACACAAATGAGGTGGGCCTTTTGTTACCAACCTAAAGGGAAAATTATCAAAAACCAATGCAGAATAACAAGAGTTGGAAGGGGCCTTGGAGGTCTTCTAGTCCAACCTACTGCTCAAGCAGGAGACCCTTTGCCATTCTGGACAAATGCAGTATTCCAGTATTTGAGGGGCTGCCACAAAGAAGAGGGAGCCAAGCTATTCTCCAAAGCCCCTGAAGGCAGGACAAGAAGCAATCAAGGAGAGAAGCAACCTGGAACTAAGGAGGAATTTCCTGACAGTGAGGACAATTAATCAGTGGAACAACCTGCCTCCAGAAGTTGTGGGTACTTCACCATTGGAGGTTTTTAAGACAGCCACTTGTCTGAAATAGTATAGGGCAGGAGTCTTCAAACTTGGCCCTTTTATGACTTGTGGACTTCAATTCCCAGAATTCCTCAGCCAGGCACGGCTGAGGAATTCTGGAAGTCCACGAGTCATAAAAGGGCCAAGTTTGAAAACCCCTGGTATAGGGTCTCTTGTTTGAGCAGGAGGTTGGACTAGAAGACCTCCATTCTAGCTCTATTCTATTCTGAATGGCTGTCCAGTCTCTTCTTGACACCTCCAGTGATGGAGCATCCACAACTTCTGGAGAGAAGACATTCCACCGATTAATTGCTCTCACTGTCGGGGAAATTTCTCCTTAATTCTAGGTTGGTTCTCTCTGATAAACTTCCACCTATTTGTTCTTGAAGTCCTGCCCTCTGGTGCTTTGGAGAATAGCTTGACTCCCTCTTCTTTGGGGCAGCCCCTCAAATATCGGAGAACTGCTATCATGTCACCCTTAGTCCTTCTCTTTGTTAGATTAGTCATAATCAATTCCTGCAACCGTTCTTCTCATGGTCATCCTCCTAATGGACCAAGTAGTGTATTTATTTATAAGATCCCTCTGCATTTGTTGCTCATTCTGAGGTTATGTTTGGAGAGTAAAAAGGCAATGGGGCTTTTTATTCCCTAGCTTTGTGGGGGATATTAGGAGGAAGGTCAAAGAGGCTGGGCTGAAATTCCTAGGAGCAGCCAAACTTCCTAAACAAATTCAGCTGGATGGGGCTGGGTTAAATTGTTAAATAAAGCAGATCACCAAGCAGAAGGGCTAGCACCCTCAAGCCACATTAGTGAGGTCACGTTTGAGTCCAGTCCAGTTGTTCCACATCCAGGCCCTGACAGCCAACAGATGATGGATCAGGGCTTCCACTGAAACCCTCATATGATCAGATAGGGAGGCACAATTAGATTTCATACTGTGCATAGATGGCACAATAAGGTAGGAGACCAGCCCTGAAGCAGCATGTGAGAATCAGAACTCTCCACCCATTCTGTAACAATTAACTGGGCCCTCAGGAAGGAACACGGACACTATAATATAATTACTTCAACTACCAGTGTTTGATTGAGGCACAGCATAACTGTAATAAATAAATAAAATGAAGTAGGTGGTCCGGTTAGCATCCCATAGTACCAAATACTGCCAAAAGGTTTAGGCAAACATGGACACCACATTACAAAATATATATATATATATAAATTCTGGGCCCCTAGAAAGAGTGCAGAGAAGAGCAACTAAGAGGATAGGGTGAGGGTCCACCACCCTCGGTCCGGGGACCAGTAGCGGTCCGTGGCCCATTTGGAACCGGACCGTGCAAGCAGCAGGTGAGCGTGCAAAGCTCCATTGGCACAAGTGGTGGGCACACACGCGAAACCATCCCTTCCTTCCCACCCCCGCTGCCACTGCTGGTCCGCAGAGCCAGAAAGATAAGGGGTAGGGAAGCTGAAGAGCTGCAGAGATGATCAAGGGACTGGAGGCTAAAACATATAAGGAACGGTTGGTGGAATTGAGTATGTCTAGTCTAATGAAGAGAAGGATGAGGGGGGACAGGATAGCAGTCTTCCAATATCTCAGGGGCTGCCCCAAAGCAGAGGGAGTCAAGCTGCTCTCCAAAGCACCTGGATGCCATATTCCAAGTGTGGCCCTACCAAGGCATTATAAAGTGGTATTAACACCGTCCGTAGCATTTTTTGGGTACCACTTGGTAATAGCCTTGTTTTAAATTGTCTTATACCAGGGGGTCTTCAATCTTGGCCCTTTTATGACTTGTGGACTTCAACTCCCAGAATTCCTCAGCCATACTGCCTGGCTGAGGAATTCTGGGAGTTGAAGTCCAAAAGTCTTAAAGTTGCCAAGGTTGAGGATCCCTGCTTTAATTGACTGGAAGCTGGTTAAAAGGAAAAATCCAACTCAGAAGCAAGGAGAAATTTTCTGACACTGACAACAATTAATCAATGGAACTGTTTGTCTCCTGGAGATGTGGAGCATCTCCACCACTGTAGGCTTTCAAGAAGAGACTGGACAACCCTTTGACCAGCATGGTACAAGCCTAGGTCTCATTTCTATGGAGATTCTCACTCATCCAGGTCATGGTTGTCCCAAAGGTGCTTTTCCACGAAGCAACTGGACTTCCTTGTTTTTCTCTGAAGATGTTTCGCTTCTCATCCGAGGAGCTTCTTCGGCTCTGACTGGATGGTGGGGGAATGGAAGGATTTATACTCCTGGCAGACAGCCGGTCATTTGCATCCTTTTGGAGAGTCCTTGGGGCCACTTGGATGGTTATCTTGGTCCTCAGGGACACCTGAGTGGTGCAAATGGGTGGGGAGCCTTCTTGGAACTGCTGAAAGGACCGTGTCATAGACCGGAGATGGATGATGCCGTATCCCTCCCCCTCCGTTCAGAGAGGGCTGGTCAATTTTGACACCAATGGCCGAAGGATCTTCTTGGATGAGAAGCGAAACGCCGTCAAAGAAAAATAAGAAAGTCCAGGTGCCTCGTGACAAAGCACCTTCGGGATAAGGTCTCATATTCCGTGAGTAGAGAGATGGACCGGAAGACCTCCAAGGTCCATTCTAGCCCTTTCGATTCTATGGTCTGTGAGTAGCTAAACATGGGGTGGGGGGGAAAGAGGTAGGTAAGGAAAGGTGACACAGCAGTCAGTAGAAGGCTTGGGAATCCACCAATCAGCGTGGACACTTTTAGGAAATGAATGAATGCCTCTCCTTCAATGTCTCAGAAGTCCAAAGGGTGAAGTGGTGGGAGCTGACAGCAGCCTCAGCAGACTTGCCTTTTAAGCAGCTGCAAAGAGACTTGACAAAGTATGCTAATTAATTGTTTCTTCTGGCCAGTCTCCGACTTTGTCTAAGTCAGGTGAACCCAAGTTTGATGCTGGAGCCAAGCAGATCCTGGAACAGCCCTATCTGATGATGGGTTATTTCAGTAACCGCTATCTGCTGAGCACATTATGAAAGCCAGCGATGAAGCAGCTGTGTCTTCTCATCAGATAATGGCCTTGGTGGTGAAGGAGCAGGAATCTGACCACTCTTTTAATTATTTTCAAAGAGAAGAGATCAGCCTGGGCAGCCATATGTCGAAACTTCACAGAAAGCATTCTTCCATTTGAAGACCTGCCCACAGTTAAGAGATCAAGAACCAGAAAGAAGGATAAGATGGGGTTTAAGCGAATGTTCTGGTTATTTATTTGTTGTTAAATGCAAAGACTGCCCTATTTCCATCCTGATCCAGGACAGTGTATAAGACAGGGATCTTCAAACTTGGCATGCTGGCTGAGGAATTCTGGGAGTTGAAGTCCACAAGTCATAAAAGGGCCAAGTTTGAAGACCCCCCTGGTGTAAGACAATTTAAAACAAGGCTATTACCAAGTGGTACCCAAAAATGCTATGGACAGTGTTTTTTTTCCCCCAGTATAAAAATTCTTTTATTAAAACAATCAACATTGAACACAAAAACATACCATGCAGCAATCATCATGACACCTGGTATACAATACTAAGTATTAGTCTTTGAAAATGTCTGAATTAGTAAGCCTTTTTCCACTCCTCACGTCTAGCCTCAACTATACTCCTGTTACATTTTATTTGATTGGTGTTTCTCTTATCTGGTTCAATATTAATGTGATCAACATTAAACATAAGATCCTATTGCTAAGCAATCATCCTAGAACATAGCATACAACATTTGTAAACATCTGTTTTAGTAAACGTTCTTCCCTCCTCCCTTACATCTTCAAGTATACTCCGAATACATTTTGTTTGATTGGTGTTTCTCTTATATATGGTCTATCTACTGTATCTAGTCTATCGCATATTGTTCGTTTGTGCTTCTGAATTGACTTCATCCCATTACTAGTGCAATCTTTTATAGTCCCTAACCAGAGATCCTGAGGTAAAAGATTCATATCCTGAGGTAGAGATTCAGTCTGCTTTAACAATATTAAAGCAAACAACATTAGTCATAAGGTTATGTTAAGAGGCATTAGTTATAGAACATATACATTCAACATTGGGTGTTAGTTTTTGTAAACATTTGATTTGTTAACCCTTCTTCCCTCCTCCCATCGAGCCTCAGCTAAACGCCAGCTGCATTCTGTTTGATTGGTGTCTCTCTTGGATATAGTCTATCCACTGTTTCCAGTCCGTCAAAAATTGTTCATTGGGGCGATTTTTCAAGTATGCTGATATTTTCGCCATTTCTGCCAAATTTGTTACTTTCACAGTCCATTCTTCAATAGGCGGTATTTCCGGATTCTTCCAGTATTGTCCCACCAACAATCTTGCTGCTGTAATTAAGTTCAAAAATAAATTTGTCTCTGAGGTAGTGAAGTCCTTTGTGATCCCTAACAGAAAAGCCTGAGGTAGAAATTCTATACGCTTTTTGAAAATAGTTTGGAGTGTCCACCATATCTTCCTCCAGAATGCTTTGATTTTTCTGCATGTCCACCATATGTGAAAGTAAGTAGCCTCTCCGTCCCCGCACCTCCAGCATTTGGGCTGGGAGTCCGGGTAGATGAGTGATATTTTTTTCGGGTCTAGGTGCCATCTATAGAACATCTTGTAGAAGTTTTCCCTTAAGTGTTGCGATTTCGTGAATTCTACATTCCTCACCCAGATTTTCTCCCACGTGTCCATGGTGATAGAGTGTCCGAAGTCTTGTGCCCACCTTATCATACAGTTCTTGACTAGCTCGGTTTCAGAGTCCATTTCTATCAGAATGCTGTACACTCGTTTGATGTGCCTGATCCCCTGTTCTCTAATCTGTTTAATTAGATTCTCGTCGGTCTGGGAGAAGCCCTTCTTCTTATCTTTACGCCACCTTGATTGCAGTTGTATATATGATAGCCAGGTACCTCCTATTCCTCTGTTTGCTAACGTTGCTTGGGGTTTCAAGAGGAACCCATTTTCTTCTCCCAGTACAAGTTCACTGTAGGGCACCACTTCTTGCCCTTGGGATATGTTCATATCCCCTGTTGCGTGTCCGGGGATCGTCCAGATGGGAATCTTGTCGTATAGGAGGTGCTTATATTTCTTCCAGACCCATAACAATGGGATTCGTAGTGGGTTCTCTTTGAAGTTCCTATCTGCCTTTTTGTCGTATACTAAGTATGCGTGCCAGCCGAATAGTAGACCATGCCCCTCAACATTCAGAATTCTATCATTTGTCATGTTGATCCAGTCACTCACCGCCACCAATGTCGCTGCATAGTAGTATAGCTTTAGATTAGGCATTTTGAGTCCCCCTCTCTCCCTTGCGTCTTGGATGATTTTTAGTTTCACCCTCGGTCTCTTGCCGTCCCAAATAAATCTGTTGATGCCCTTCTGCCAGTTGTCCAGGTCCGCATCCTTCTTGAGTATGGGTAGCATTTGAAAGAGAAATAAAAATCTGGATAAGACATTCATCTTTACTGCCGCTATCCTGCCCAGCAGGGACAGACGTAGTGATTTCCACCTTTCCAGGTCTGTTTGTATCTTATTCCACAGGACCTCGTAGTTATTCTTGTATAATTTCGCATTTGTTGATTCTATCTCCACTCCGAAGTATTTGACTTTCTTGACTATTTCACAACCCGTTATTCTTTCCAAGTTCCGTTTTGCTTTGTTGTCCAGGTTTTTGACTAGTACCTTTGTTTTTGATATATTTACTTTGAAGCCTGACACCCTACCATAGTCTTCCATTATCTCCATCAATTTCCTTGCTGACTGTGCTGGGTGCGACATTGTCACCAGCAGGTCATCCGCAAAGGCACATAGTTTGTAGTCTTGCTGTTTAATCTGTATGCCCTGTACGTCCTCTGCCGCTCTTATCCTGTTCAGTAAAATTTCCAATGTTAGGACAAATAGCAGGGGTGACAGCGGGCACCCCTGTCTCGTGCCTCTCTCTATGTTGAATGGGTCTGTTAGGTCTCCGTTCACAATGATCTGGCCTGTTTGTTTCTGGTAAATTGCCCTTATGGAATTGAGAAACTGTGCTCCCATTTTCATCTTCTGGATCAGGTTCGTCAGGAATGGCCAATTCAGTCTGTCGAAGGCTTTTTCTGCGTCCACAAACATAAGGGCGGCTGGTACCTGTTTGTGCCTTTCCAAGTACTCTATTATGTTCAACAGCTGTCTCACATTGGTTTTCATCTGGCGTCCTTGTATAAATCCCCTTTGGTCAGGGTGTATTGTTTTTTGTAGTACAGTCATTAGTCTATCGGCCAGCATTTTTGTGAATATTTTGTAGTCCGTGTTAAGTAGTGAGATGGGTCTGTAGTTTGCGGGTTGTGTAGTATCTTTCCCCTCCTTGGGGATTAATGAAATGTAGGCTGTTTTCCAGGATGGTGGAACTTGGCCTCCTTCTTGTATATTGACAAATAGCTGTCTAAGGGGTTCTAGCATCTCTTCCTGGAGACACTTGTAATAAGTCGCTGTTATCCCATCCGTCCCTGGCGATTTTCCTGGTTTCAGCTGTTTGATCGCTGAGTGTATTTCCTCCTTTGTGATTGCGGCATTCAGGGCCTCTCTCTGTGTATCAGTGATTGCCTGTATCTTTTCGTTTTGTAGAAAAGTTTCTGTCTCTTTGTCCTGTATCTTCTCCTCGGCGTATAGCTTCGAGTAGAACTCTGTGAAGGCTTTCTTAATGGTTACTTGTCGAAATTCCTCCTTGCCTTTATATTCTATCTTTTCAATTATGCGGGATTTCTGTTTCTTTCTCAGGATGTAGGCCAGCCATCGACCCGGTTTGTTGGCCTTGCAGAATGTCTTGTGTTTTGCATATTGTATGTTCCTCGCAACTTGGTCTGCCATCAACATGTCAAACTGCTTTCTTAAGATCTTAATTCCTTCTTTGGTGATTTTGTCTTCTGGTCTTTTTATTAATAGCCTCTCTTTCTTGCTTATCTCCTCTTCTAGCTCTTTTCTTTTTCGTTCTTGTTGGCGACGGTGCCTTTTATTCATGTCCATAAGAATCCCACGCATGTATGCCTTGCTGGCGTCCCAAATCATTTCTATAGGTGTTTCGTTGTTCATATTTATGCTGAAGAATTCCTTCATAGCATTTTTGCATTCCGCCACTTTTTCTCCATGTCTAAACAGGTTTTCATTAATTCTCCAGGATCTCTTCTGTCTCACGCCGTGTCTTAGTTCCATCTTCACCGGATTGTGATCTGTTAGCACTTTGGGCAGGATTTTCACCGCGTTTAGACAAACTAACAGGTCGCTTGATGTTAATATAAAGTCAATTCTAGAGAATGATTGGTGTCTGTCGGAGAAAAAGGTGGATTCTTGTTCTTTGCCGTGTCTTTCCCTCCATACGTCCGTCAGTTCGAGGTCTTCCTTCATGTCAAAGAAGGATTTGGGCAGCTTGGAATGCTTTTGTGGGTTAGGTGCAGTTCTTTTTTTGTCTAGGGCGGTCTCTATGATTCCGTTCCAGTCGCCCAGTATAATGTGGGATCTGTAGTTGAGTTGTATTATTTTCTTGTGCATCCGTTTGTAGAATTTGCCTTGTTGTTGATTTGGTGCATATATGCCCATTATTAGGATCTTCCTATCTTCTTGTGTTATTTCGATTGCCAAGTATCTACCCTGGGGGTCAGACTCTATTAGTTTAGCTATTACGTGTTTCTTTACATATATAGCAACCCCATTCCTTTTTCTTGGCGCTGTTGCCGCAAAGTGTGCGCCCAGTTTGTAATTAATCAGGTATTTCTGGTCTGCCGCTCTGATGTGTGTTTCTTGTAGGCAGATTATATCGCTTTTATCTTGGTTCAGGTAGTGGAATATTTTCCTCCTTTTCTGAGGTGAGTTTAGTCCGTTAACATTCCAGGTCAGATATTTAGTTGCCATTATCAGTTTCAGGATACTCTTGCGAGACCACTTCTGTTGTTGTTTCCTCTGTTTTCTTCTTTGGTCTCGTTCCCATGGTATCCGGAGTGATGTACATATTGAGTTGTGGGGTTTTGTCTTGCTGGTGAGTGCGTTCGGTAGTAGGTCCATGTGGCCTGGCCTCCATAGGCTGCTCCGCTTCGTTGGTTTTGTTGCCCTCTGTTCTCCGTGTCCTTGTATCTCTATGTGGATCGTTCCTGTCTCCTGTTGCTGTGCCGGTCTGTGCGTTTGCGTGGTTTGCTCGTTGATCTCGATCCCTCCCGCTGTCTAGTGGTCCATCTGTGTCTTTTCCCGTGGCGTGGTGAGGGCCGTCCGCCCTCAGTTCCTTTTCCAGGAAGTCTTTGGCTTTCTGGACCGAGTTCAATTGGTATCTCTTGTTTCTATAGATAAGTGACATCCCTGTTGGGATTTCCCATCTGTAGTGCAGAGTGCGTGATCTCAGTTCATTGGTCAGGAATTTGTAGTCCATTCTGTCTCTCAACATCGCCGGGGGGATCTCTTTCAGTACCTTCACTTCCTGCTCCCCTATGCAAAATTTCTTTCTATAGGAAGTGGTGGAGATGAGGTTCCGAAGCCCCTGTGTTGCAAAGTGGATGACTACATCTCTTGGTTGGCGTCTGTTTGCTGACCTCCAGGAGCCGACTCTGTAGATTCTGTCGAATTGCCACGCAATTTCTTCGGGTCCCTTACCTAGAAATGTTGCCAGGGCCCCTACAAAGGTCTTGACCAGGTCTCCTTGTGTTTCATGCGTGGTCTCGTTCCACCCTCTGAACCTGATCGCAAACGCCATTTGCCAGTATTGTATCATGGTGGTCTGGTCTTGGGCCGCCCCTTTCATCTCTGTTGTTTGTCCCTCGATGCTGTTTTCCATTTCTTTCATCTTCTTCTCTGTATTCTCCCTGATTTCTTGAATGGTCTTCTCCTTTTCCTCTTCTATTTTCTTGTAGTGATCTTGCATCACTTTCTTCATTTGGTCCATGTCTGCGGTCATCGCCTGGCGTTGTTCTTCCCAATTTCTCTCTAGGTCTCTACTGTGATCCGCCAACATCTGTTTTATGTCTCTGTATCTTTTCTCCATCTTCTGTTCCGCTTCTATGCATCTTTTCTCCATCCTTGTGACCATTGCTTCTAATTTTTTATCCATGCCGTCCATCCTTTTTACCAGCGTATCTATTGTCTCTTTTAGTTCTTGGATCATGTGTTCCATTGTGGAGGCATGGGTTGGTGTATGGGTCTGAAGGCCTGTTGTTGGATGGGGGGATATGGGGGTGGGAGGGGTGTTTCCTGACAGATTGGAGAGCTGGTCTAGGGAGGATGCCGCTCCCTTTGTGTGATGCAGTTTGGTCTGTTTCGTCCGTTTGGCTGCCATTTAAATTTCTCTTCCTGACGGTCTATCTAACCTTAAGGCCACCCTTTGCTGTAGAGAGTTGTATGGGGGTTGTCCCTGTGCAAGGTTTTCAAGCTTGTGAGATGGATTGGTTCAAGTTCCTCTGCCAAAAGTCAGCACATGTACATATCTCACAGTTCACTTTTCAAGAACCATCCCAAAGTCCACTAGGGGGTGCAGTCTGCCTTCAGATAAATTCTGTATTGTGTATTGTTGGCAGGGGTGACACCAAGGCTGGGGGATCTGTGGCTTGGGGCCCGTGCAGATGTCTCCTCCTCTCCCTGGGCAGCACTATCAGTTCTCAGCCACCCACACCCCTAGACAGACCGGCTTCAGGCGTCTGGTTAGTCCTTCTTGAGTCACGCTCCCCACGCGACTCTCTTATCTTGGAGCTTCATCTCCGCCCGGGGGGTTTAGTCCTCCTCCAAGGCCTATGGTGCTGGCCTCCCCCCTCTTGCTGCCCTCCGTGGGGGGGAAAAGGGAGATAGCGCGTCCACGGGAATTCCCCCCCCTCTTTGTTCCCTCGCTGCTTCTTCGTCTTTGCCTGCCCGTTCGGTTCTTTCTTCCTCCGCCCACCCGGCTCTTCCTTACCTCCTCCGGTTCCTTTCGGGGGCTGGGAGGGGTTTGTGGGGGTCCTGCCGGGGGCCTTCTTTCCGCTGCTGGCCTCTGCTGTTGGAACCTCTCGGGGCGTTGTTTTCAGGCCCCCTCCGGTCCCGTCGTTGTCTGCAGTCTTCTTCTTTTCCCTGTGTCGGCCGGCTCTCAGCTGCTTCTGCCTTCCGCCTCTGTCTCCGTTGCTCGCGCCAGGCCCCCTCGGATCTTCTCGCGGCCTCCTTCCCCTTTATCGACTCGTCCGGGGGTCCTCTTCCAGCCGGTAGACCCTCCCGGCGGCCCGCGCTCCTCGTGCAGCTGTTCTTTTTCGCCTCCGTTACTCGCGCCGCTCGCGCCGGCTTCCATTCGTCACTTCTTCGGGCCAGCCGGCCAGCCGGCTGCCACCGGCTTCTTCGTCCCCGTCTGGGGCTCCCTCGGACTTTCCCGCGGCGTTTTTCACCTTTTCGGGTAAGTCCGGGGGCCCTCTTCAAGCTTACCGTCTCTCCCGGCGGCTCTCGTGTTAATACCACTTTATAATGCCTTGGTAAGGCCACACTTGGAATACGGCATCCAGTTTTGGTCGCCACAATATACAAAAGATGTCTGGAAAGAATGCAGAGAAGAGCCACAAAGATGAGTAGGGGGCTGGAGGCTAAAATATACGAAGAACAGTTGCAGGAATTGGGTATGTATAGTTTAATGAAGAGAAGGACTAGGGGTGACATGATAGCAGTGTTCCAGTATTTGAGGGGCTGCCACAAAGAAGAGGCGGGGGTCAAGCTACTCTCCAAAGCGCCTGAAGGCAGGACAAGAAGCAACGGATGGAAGCTACTCAAAGGAGAGAAGCAACGTAGAACTAAGGAGAAACTTCCTGACAGTTACTGTAGAACAATTAACCAATGGAACGGTTTGCCTTCAGCACTGGAGATTTTCAAGAAGAGATTGGACTATTTGTCTGGATTAGTATAGGGTCTCCTGCTTGAGCAGGAAGGTGGACTAGAACAGAAGACCCCAAACTTTTAGGCACCAGGGACCGGTTCTGTAAGGAGAGGTTTTTCCACAGACCGAAGGGGGCGTGGTTTTGTGTGCTGCCTGCATCCCATGGATGGGGCTTCGCTTGTTTGTGCTGCCCAGTTTCTGGCATGCCGCAGCCTGATGCTGGTCCACAGACCAGGGGTTGGGGACCTCTGGACTAGAAGGTCCAAGGTCCCTTCTGTTATTCTGTTATTCTGAGCATCCCTCAAACTACTCAATTCTAAGGCTCTGAGGGAACAGCCATGATTTATTTACATTTGAGTCCCTGGAGGAAAATACTGTTCCAGAGATTCATTGGGCTATCAGCCGCCAGGCTCATGAGTTCGTGGAAGCCGGGCCCTCCACAAGCAGCTCCATCCATAGACACATCGACCTACAACCAGCCTACGAACCCCCTCAGAATCCAAATCAACCGTACACCTAACCAGAAACAACACCGACCCTCAACCGTCCCGCGCAATCCCCCACTTCACCTCCCAATGACCCAATAACATCCCCATCACAAGACTCTCAGTGATGATTTACACCTGAGCCATCACAAGACCCATCAGAAGACCCTCACTTGACACACCCACATCTGACTCATCACAAGACCTACTGGCCACCCAAAGCCCTTATAAACAGAAGAACACTGACACTGTCTTTGGATAACGTTGCTAGAGTTGGACCTGACCGACGAGGAAGCTTTTACTTCTACCTTTAGCTGCAAATTAGAAACCCATCGTCTTTTCTGATGATGCAAAATTGGCTTGATCATCCAGAAAAGGGCTCCTGCAAGTCAATCTGATGCTAAACTTCTTGGATCTGAGTTCAGGAAGGACTCGATTGCATTCTGCAAGTCCGGCTGTTGAGTGACAAAGTATGAGTGGTTCATTAATTGACATATATTGTCGTGCAGATTTATTATTTATTTATTTATTTAATTCGGTTTCTATGCCACCCTATTCCAAAAACTCAGGGCGGCTTACAACATAGATAAGAACATATAGAAATCTGACATTAAATACATTTATAAAACCCCTAGATTAAAAACCAATCATCCAAAAACAAACTTACAACAAACATACATTGGCTAGGGGCAAGATGTTAACTGCCCCAGGCCTGCCGGCAGAGGTGTGTTTTAAGCAGTTTATGAAAGGCGGAGAGGGTGGGGGCAATACGGATCTCCGGGGGAAGTTGGTTCCAGAGGGCCGGGGCCGCAACAGAGAAGGCTCTTTCCCTAGGCCCCGCCAGGCGACACTGTCTGGCTGACGGGACCTGGAGAAGGCCGACTCTGTGGGCCCTAACCGGTCGCTGGGTTTCATGGGGCAGCAGACGGTCCCGTAAGTAATCTGGTCCGATGCCATGTAGGGCTTTATAGGTCATAACCAACACTTTGAATTGCGTTCGGAGACCAATTGGCAAGCCCAACACTGCTCGCGCGGCTGCATTCTGCATTACCTGAAGTCTCCGAACGTTTTTCAAAGGTAGCCCCATGTAGAGAGCATTGCAGTAGTCGAGCCTCGAGGTGATAAGGGCATGAGTGACTGTGAGAAGAGACTCCCGGTCCAAATAGGGCCGCCGCTGGTGCACCAGGCGAACCTGGGCAAATGTCCTCCTCACCACAGCCGAAAGATGATGTTCCAGATTTAGCTGTGGATTGAGGAGGATGCCCAAGTTGCGGACCTTCTCTGAGGGGGTCAAAAACTCCCCCCCCCCAGGATGATGGACGGACAGATTGAATTGTCTTTGGGAGGCAAAACCCACAGCCACTCCGTCTTGTCAGGGTTGAGTTTGAGCTTGTTAGCACCCATCCAAACCCTAACAGCCTCCAGACATCGGCACATCACTTCCGCTGCTTCACTGAATAATGTGCTTCCCATTCGGAAGATCTCAGATCCCACTGTCTCCAGTTTCAAACTTCTTTCATTGAGAAAGTCTTATACCGGTATGCCAAGACTTGACCCTTTGGGATCAGCTGCATCAATTATCTGAATTGTTTTTGAGGGGGCCTAACAACTCCAAAAGGGTAAACCATGAGTAGAGATGGAATAGGTACTAAACTCACTACAAAAGGAATGCAAATAAATTAGGTCCTTCTGGCTGTTCGTCTCCACATTTTTGTTTCCAAAGAAGGAATTCTTCCAGCACAGCAGAATGCACTCATTTGTATGGAGGACTCGGGACCTGCATTCATCTTTATTATTACTATTATTTATTTGTATCCTGCCTTTATTTTTACAAATAACTCAGGGCGGCGAACACATCCAGCACACCTTCTTCCTCCTAATTTTCCCCACAGCAAGAACCCTGTGAGGCGGGCTGGGCTGAGAGAAAGTGACTAGGCCAAAGTCACCTTGCCAGCTTTCATGGCTAAGGCGGGACCAGAACTCACAGTCTCCTGATGATGGGCTCAAAGTTACCTTGCCAGCTGTCATGGCTAAGGCAGGACTAGAACTCACAGTCTCACGGCGATTGGCTCAAAGTCACCCAGCTGGCTTTCATGGCTAAGGCAGGACCAGAACTCACAGTCTCATGGCAATTGGCTCAAAGTCACCTTGCCAGTTTCATGGCTAAGGCGGGACTAGAACTCACAGTCTCATGGCGATTGGCTCAAAGTCACCTTCCCAGCTTTCATGGCTAAGGCGGGACTAGAACTCACAGTCTCACGCCGATTGGCTCAAAGTCACCCAGCTGGCTTTCATGGCTAAGGCAGGACCAGAACTCACAGTCTCATGGCGATTGGCTCAAAGTCACCTTCCCAGCTTTCATGGCTAAGGCGGGACTAGAACTCCCAACTTCCTCTTTCTAGCCTTGTGCCTTAACCACTAGACCAGGGGTAGGCAACCTTGGCTCTTTGATGACTTGTGGATTTCAACTCCCAGAATTCCTGAGCCAGCTTGGTTGGTTCAGGAATTCTGGGAGTTGAAGTCCACCAGTCATCAAAGAGCCAAGGTTGCCTATCCCTGCACGAGACCAAACTGGCCCTATTTTTAGAGTTTAGAAGGACTCTTGCTTACACCAACCATCAAGCAACCCTTCAGATTCCAAACAGCAACCCTGGTGTGACCAATTTGGTATTTCTTTTGGACAGGTCCCTTGATGCTGGGCTGCTGTTCCGCATCTGGTAGCAGTTGAAGTCAAGGAAATTTTCCAGAACCGAATCAATATTTTTCTCAGCCTCAAAAAGGTGCTTGTGAAGAACTGTAGGAGGGGGGGGTGCTGTTGGCTGTAAATCTCCGATCAAGATCAGATTGGTTTTGCCAACATCAAGACTCTTTTCGGTATTTCTTGAAACCATTTTAGTTGCAGGGTTCCAGGATGGACAGTCCCCACACTAGCCTGAACACTTGTTGGTGAGAATCCCAAAGGTGCTTTTTCAAGGAGGCAACTGGACTTTCTCGTTTTTCCTTTGAAGACGTTTCGCTTCTCATCCAAGGAGATTCTTCAGCTCTGACTGGAGGGTGGGGAATGGGAGGACTTATACTCCTTGCAGACAGTTGGTCCTTTGCTTTCTTTTAGAGCAGGGGTTCTCAACCTTGGCAACTTTAAGACTTGTGGACTTCAATTCCCAGAATTCTGGGAGTTGAAGTCCACAAGTCTTAAAGTTGCCAAGGTTGAGAACCCCTGTTTTAGAGAGTCATTGAGGCCACCTGGAGATTTGTCTGTGTCCTCAGGGTCACCCGAGTGGGGCAAATGGGTGTGGGAGCCTTCTTGGCTGCAGGATGTTTTCTGCCTGGGTCCTTCCCTGTTGAAGACGGGCACACAGGCTGTTGGGGATGAGTCTGTGTGATCCCCATCTCAAACTGAAGCGCAGATGGGTCCTGGAGTCTGCAACATTTTCTGGAAATCCGTTCAGACTCCACACTCCAGGCTCCACACCCATTTGCACCACTCAGGTGACCCTGAGGACACAGACAAATCTCCAGGTGGCCTCAAGGACTCTCTGAAAGAGTGCAAATGACCGGCTGTCTGCAAGGAGTATAAATACTTCCATTCCCCACCCTCCAGTCAGAGCTGAAGAAGCTCCTTGGATGAGAAGCGAAACATCTTCAAAAGAAAAAACAAGAAAGTCCAGTTGCCTCCTTGAAAAAGCATCCTTGGGACAACCATGACCTGGATGATGGAGAATCTCCATAGACCAGGGGTGTCAAACTCAATTTCATTGAGGGCCGCATCAGCATTGTGGTTGCCCTCAGCGGGGTGGGTGGGTGTGGCCAGGGTGGGTGTGGCCTACTGGGTGGTCGTGAATGGAGTGGGTGTGGCCTACTGGGTGGGTGTGGCCAGCTCTACATCGTTCGTGTCAAGGGTGCCTGTGGGGGCCTGGGCAGGAATGGGATAGATCTGAGGGTCTCTGGCAGAAGGGGGTGGGACTAGGGCAAGCGCCAAGGCATGGTCCACTGGAAGAGCCTGCTGAAATCCCTCCCCTGGAGCCCATCAAGCCGGATATGTGAAGTAGGCGAGGGCCATTGGCTGGCCACTTCCAGGCGATGGTCCATTTCTTCATTCCTCACAAAGGGAGACCCCTCCCCAGCAGGCACCCAGGGGGCGGGGCCGACGCGGCAGGGGCTGGTTCCTCGCTGTTTCCAGACGGCCTTGTGGAGCTAAGACTGAATGCGTTTCAGCATAGATGGCCACCACAAAATTGTACATTGTCTCTCGGCCAGCCAACCTGGGCCAGGTCCAAGGCAGTGGGGGCCATTCCCTCACTGTTTCCAGGATGGCTTCGCGGGCCACATGAAACCACTTCGCGGGCCACATCCAGCCCCCGGGTCTTGTCTTTGACATGTCTGCCATAGACCAGCGGTTCTCAACCTGTGGGTCGCGACCCCATTTGGGGTCGAATGACCATTTCACGGGGGTCGCCAAACACCGCAGTCCGCCATTTTTTCCCCCTCGGCCGGCGCAGGGGGCAGCACCGCACATGCGCGAGGGTAGCACCACACATGCGTGATGCGGGCCGTCGCGCCGCGCCACGCCGCGCATGTGTGATGCGGGCCGTCGCGCGCGCGCCACGCATGCGTGATGTGGGCCGTCACGCCGCGCATGCGCGATGCGGGTCGGGGTCGCGGCCTCAAAAAGGTTGAGAACCGCTCCCATAGACCCTTGTTGGTGAGAGGGTCCTGAAAGCATCTGAGCTCATTTCAGCTTCTGATTCTTCCCAGGATTTGGCCCAGATCACACTTACTCAAGCTCCTCGTAGCTTCCTTGCTCCAGTTAGAACCCAGTAATGACGCTTGAACTCTGCTAACCAACCAACCAACCAACCAGCCCTTCTGATTTCCCGATAGAAAACTAATATTTTTACAAGGCAGGAACGTTTTAGGAATCCCTGTGATGTTTCCTGAGATACTACATTAAATTGTGCGAATGCCTCTCAAGATCAAAAGGCATTTTTCCCCCATCTTTTCCCCCCACATGTGGCTATTTTGGGAGCACTTTCGGTCCATTTAGGATTTTTCTCTCATGATCTTAATCATACTGTTCATAAAAACATCGAAAACTGATGGCTGAAAAAGACTTGGTGGTCCGTGGAATCTGCCCTTTTGAGTTTATTTGTTTGTGCTTTCTTTTTAACTTGAAGGGCCCTTGGCGCTCTCTCAGCTTGGTGGCCTCCTGGCAGACGTTTCCTGACCCAAACTGGGTAACGTCATCGACGGTAGTAGGTAACTAGGTAACATGATGTTACGGTGTTTGGGTCAGGAAATGTCTGCAAGAAAACAACCAACCCCAGAGAGCATCAGAGACTTTTAACAATTATTTTTATAGTTTAAGATGCTACCACATCAAGGAAATAAAACTGCAATGTCACTGAGATCAAACACAACAGCAAATGGGCCTTAGGCAGGTCACAACAGTGATTGGAGTTCAAAAAGGTTATCAAATAGTGAACCCCTCTAATGTCTAATGTTGATTTCACGTCCTGGCAGCAGAATACAGCAGTTGCCTGTTTGTTAATTAGGTGTTTATCCCACCTTTATTATTTTTACAAATATTTCAAGGCAGCCAACATATCCAACACGTCTTCCTCCCCCTATTTTTCCCACAACAACAATCCTGTGAGGTTGGGTTGAGATGAGAGAGAGACAAAGAGAGGGAGGGAGGGGGAGGAAGAGAGAGAGGGAGAGAGAGGGGAGAGGGAAAGAGAGAGAGGAGGGAGAGAGAGAGAAAAAGAGAGGGAGAAGGAGAATGAAAGAGAGGGAGAGAGAAAGAGAGGGAGGGAGAGGGAGAGAAAGGAAGGGAGGGAGAGGGAGAGAGGGGGTAGGGAAAGAGAGGGGGGAGAGAGGGAGAGAGAAAGAGAGGGAGAAAGAGAGAGAGAGGGGGAGGGAGGGGGGAGGGAGAAAGAGAGGGAGAAGGAGAGGGAGAGGGAAAGGGAGAGAGAGAGGGAGGGAGAAGGGGAGAGAGGAGTGAGAGGGAAAGGGAGGGAGAGAGAGGGAGGGAGAGGGGAAAGGAGAGAGGGAGAGAGAGGGAGAGAGAGAAGGAAAGGGAGAGAGAGGGAAAGGGAGAGGGAGAGGGAGGGAGAGAGGGAGGGAGAGGGGGAAGGAGAGAGGGGGGAGAGAGGGAGAGGGAGAGAGAGAGGGAAAGGGAGACAGAGGGAAAGGGAGAGAGAGGGAGGGAGGGAGACAGGGAGAGAGGGAGAGGGAGAGGGAGAGGCCCAAAATCATCCAGTTGGCTTTCATGCTTAAGGTGGGGTAGAACTCTCCATCTCCTGGTGATTAGCCCAAGGTCATCCAGCTGTCATGCCTAAGGCGGGACTCGAACTCACAGTCTCCTGATTCTCCTGATTCTTAGACCAGCATCTTAATCGCTACCTCAAATTGATTTGGTTCTCTTCACAACTGGTCCCTTCTTACCCCTAGGATTCCCAGAAGGACCCGGTTTGCCAGCTCTCTGCCCTCTGCATCGGGCTTTATAACCACTCCTCATAAACTGGGGTCTCCAAACCCAACAGAAAGGCTTTGTTACTTGACATAAACATGTGACCATTTACGTACCTCTCTGGGTGGGAAGGCCGAGACGTGTCCCCTCTTATCAACGTTTTATTTCCAGAGATGGGAAACTGCACTTTTCCTAACCCATGGCTACCTTTCTTCTTTGCTTCCCCCCCCCACACTTTCTTTTTTTTTAAATTTGGCCTCTCTCTCTCTCTCTCTCTCTCTCTCTCTCTCTCTCTCTCTCTCTCTCTCTCTCTCTCTCTCTGATTTCATTATATTTGGGGGCGGGGAGGATACATCACAACCTGCTAGCCCAGAAATGAAAAGAGACATCCTGTGTCCGTAAACAAACCCGAGGAAAAGGACTCGGTTTGGAATTTCACCCGTCTGTCTTGATTTGTAAACTGCTCTAGAAATGTCAGCTTCTGATCACGCGGTGGCGGAGAGTCAGTTTACCAAAAAGCTTTCACAAATTCATCTACACGTCAGAATCCAAATGCCACCACCACCCCCAGCAGAAGACACCTTACAGAACGTAAAGCCACCTTTGGTATCATTATTGGGGAAGGTTTTTTTTTTTTTTTGATGCACCTTTTTTTACACGCACAGAACCGATTCGCTTGAAGAAAGACAGAAAGGGTTGTAAATATCAGGCTTAGGAAAAAGATACGTAGTTTGATCTAGTCATTAAAGCCCTGGGCTAGAAAGCAGGAGATGGTGAGTTCTAGTCCTGCCTTAGCCATGAAAGCCGGCTGGGTGACTTTGGACCAATCACCAGGAAACGGGGAGTTTTACTCCCACCTTAGGCATGAAAGCTGGTTGAGTGACTTTGGAGCAATCACCAGGAGAAGATGAGTTCTAGTTCCGCTTTAGGTATGAAAGCCAGCTGGGTGACTTTGAGCCATTCATCAGGAGAAGGTAAGTTCTAGTTCCGCTTTAGGCATGAAAGCCAGCTGGGTGACTTTTGAGCCAATCACCAGGAGATGAAGAGTTCTAGTCCTACCTTAGGCACAAAAGCCAGCTGGCTGACTTTGAGCCCATCACCAGGAGAAGGTAAGTTCTGGTTCCGCCTTAGGCATGAAAACCAGCTAGGTGACTTTGAGCCAATCACCAAGACATGATGAGTTCTAGTCCCGCCTTAGGCATAAAAGATGGTTGGGGGACTTTGGGCCAATCACCAGCAGAAGGTGAGTTCTGGTTTCACCTTAGGCACGAAAGTCAGCTGGGTGACTTTGAGCCAATCACCAGGAGAAGGTGAGTTCTAGTCCCACCTTAAGCATGAAAGCTGACTGGGTGATTATGGCCCAATCACCAGGACACGATGAGTTCTAGTCCCGCCTTAGGCATGAAAGGTAGTTGGGTGACTTTGGGCCAATCACCAGGAGATGGTAAGTTCTAGTCCTCCCATAGGCATGAAAGCCAACTGGGTGACTTTGGGCCAGTCCTTCTCTCTCAGCCAACCTACCGCACAGGGTTATTCTTGTGGGGAAATTAGGAGGAGGAAAATGTGTTGGGTGTGTTTCCCAGCTTGAACTATTTGTAAAAATAATAAAGGATACAAACAAATAAATCAAGTAAACATTAAACGAAAAAAGGGCACAGCGCTGGCTTTAGGAATGCTCCCATGGAGGTTGACAAAGTCAAGCTGGCATTGGTGAGCATGCGGTTGAAGTCCCACCCTTCAATATGTGTGTGAACGCATATCAAGCCCACTTGGCATCTCCCCCAGACAGTGAACTACTCAGATCAATGGGTCTTCTGAGTTTATTATACATCAGTGGTGGCGAACCTATGGCACGCGTGCCAGAGACGGCACTTAGAGCCCGCTCTGTGGGCACACGGGCCGTCGCTCCAGCCCCGCCTCCCCCCAGGGCCACCCCCTCCTCACCAGCAGCCCCCCTAGAGGAGAGTGGCCCCTGGGCGCAGCCTGCGCAGAGCAGCGCAGTCAAGAACATGGCAGCCAGGCAGCAGGGTCAAGACTCCGCCCTCACGCCCTGTCATTCACAGATGATGCTGCGGGGCACGGGCAGAGGCGTGGCCACCATGGCGCTGCTGGGCCGCCTGGGCGATCTCCTGTGGTGGGCCATTGAGGCGGTGGGTGGCCCTGCAGGTGGGTAAGGGTGGGGCAGAGCTGGGCGGGTCAGGGGGTCGGGCGGATTTTGGGCACTCGGTCTCTAAAAGATTCGCCATCACTGTTATACATGTTCTGCAAAATATCCAGGACAACAGCTGATGTTCTCTGGCTGACGTTGTGCGGGTTTGGTTCTAGATGTCACTACAGAAGCCTGTTCCAGGTAATCTTCTGTGGGTCTCTAAGCAACAATCTCTAAAAGCTAAGACTAGAGCCCTTTCTCTCTCTTTTTGGTGCATTCTAGAATAGTTGGCTTCAGATGGCACAATGCGCAACCCAGGTCAAGGGATGTTATTTGCTGATGGTCTCAGCCTAGTCTCTCTGAAACACTGCGGGGGAAAAATTAGCCCAGTGACGCATCTGATATTTTCAGGTGTAAGTGCTTCCTTTTTAATTCGGGGGGTGGGGGGAGAATGGGAGAAACCGCCAATGTGCATCAGCGATCAAGAATTCGGGAAATGCTATTTTTAAATTGTCCAGCTTTTTCTACGTTACCGTAGACTGGCCGAAACAGCTCTGCCAATTTTAGAATCACCTTTTCCGTTAAACATCAGTGAAAACATACACTGGGTAATCACAGACCGATTGAGTAACACAACCCTGAGTACACCAAGGAACCGCTATTTAAAGTTTTATTCCCATGTCAATTACAAGAAAGAAGACACCCGAGGGAAGAGGAGACGGACCGAAGGACGGGCACCAAAGCAGAGTTGGGGAGATGGATTGGCTGGCATTGCTAATGGGTTATGGGGTAGAGGGACTGCATCACCCCCCCATCTCAAAAATATAAACAAATAAATAAATAAAAGCGTGAAAAGATCAACTAGTGCAGAGAAGAGCAACAAAGATGATTAGGGGACTGGTGGCTAAAACATATAAGGAACAGTTGCTGGAATTGGGTATGTCTCGTTTAAGGAAGAGAAGGACGAGGGGGGACATGAGAGCAGTCTTCCAGTATCTCAGGGGCTGCCCCAAAGAAGAGGGAGTCAAGCTATTCTCCAAAGCGCCTGAAGGCAGGACAAGAAGCCACGGATGGAAACTCATCAAGGAGAGAAGCAACTTAGAACTAAGGAGAAACTTCCTGACTGTTAGAACAATTAACCAGTGAAACTCCTTGCCTCCAGAAGCGGTGAATGCTCCAACACTGAAAATGGATTAAGCCCCTGAATCACTGGTTAATGGATTGAGATGGAATGGAATGGAGTAGGGTAGGGCAGGGCAGGGCAGGGCAGGGCAGGGCAGGGCAGGGCAGGGCAAAGCAGAGCAGAGCAGAGCAGAGCAGAGCAGAGCAGAGCAGAACAGAACAGAATAGAATAGTTGGAAGGGACCTTGGAAGTCATCTAGCCCAACCCCCTGCTCAGGCAGGAAACCCTATACCATGTCAGACAAATGGCTGTCCAGTCTCTTCTTAAAAATTTTCAGTGTTGGAGCATTCACAGATAGAATAATAGACTTGGAAGGGACCCTGGAGGCCTCCACTCCCCTGACCATCTTTGTTGCCCTTCTCTGCACTCTTTCTAAGAGTCTCAACGTCTTTTTTACATTGCGGTGACCAAAACTGGATGCCGTATTCCAAGTGTGGCCTTACCCAGGCTTTTTGGTATAGAGGTCCCAAGTACCACTTTTTGAGTAGAAATGGGAAATTAAAATAACGCCAGTCTTTGAAGGGCTAAGAATTACAGGCTGCAGAATGTGGAAAAAAAAATAAATCCAGGGCTGATAACTAAAGGGTGGCAGACGGAACACACACCCTAAAAACAAAACAAAACAAAACAAAAAAAACCCCAAATCCTCAAACAACAAAGGGCAATTTACGCAAGCAGCTTTGGGAACAAAGGGTTTTTCGAGACATTGTTTTTCTCACTGCTGAAATGGAGGTACCTCTGCAACAAAAGCAAAAGCTAAAAACACATCCCTGCAATTACACAAATGTTCAGAATGAGAGGGTGGCCTTGGCAACCTCAAGCCACCAATTTGGCCTTGCTCTCAGCCCACTTCGAGATGTCGAGAGGCTGTAAAAACCAGGCAATGCTTTTGTGCCCAGGGGTGCCAACTTGGCTGGTTTTTCTTTTCTTTTTTTCTTTTACAGCAGCTCAGACATTTTTGGCAGCCCCTTGTCTGTCTCCGGAGGGTTTAGAAAGCTTGCTTTCGGCTCTAGAGTCCGAGCCAGCAGCTTGAAATTGCATATATTTAAATAAATTAGAACCAAGCCAAACCCACCCATAACGTTTGTCAAATAACCAGTCCAATAAACCTCCCTCCCCCTTTTTTCCTTTCCATCATCCCTTCAGACATGCATTGCCTTGGTCTGGTTCTCAGGCCACCTCAGTTGACTTCCTTTGCCCCCAAGTGACTTTGCGATGTTCGCTAAAAGTCCCCTGATTGGCCAAGATTAATCACGTGACTCAACCAGTATAACCCAAAAAAAGAAAAAAAGAAAAAAAAAGCTGCGGTTCCAAGCCAAAGAGTAACAATAAACAGGATTTTTTTTCTTTTTTAAGGTGACTGTCCATATAAGAGGTCAAAACCAAATCTAGCATTTTCAAATGCCTTCCTTGGTGCTCTCTGAGCTGGGTGGTTTTCTTGTAGATGTTTCATGACCCAACTACGTAACGTCATCAGTGCTGGAAGAGATTGGGGGATGCAGAGAGGAGGAGGAGGGGGGAGAGGGAGGAGGAGGAGAAGGAGAAGGAGGAGGAGGAGGAGGAGGACTGTGGGGTCCTTGGTGCTCTCTGAGCTGGGTGGTTTTCTTGTGGATGTTTCATGACCCAACTACGTAACGTCATCAGTGCTGGAAGAGATTGGGGGATGCAGAGAGGAGGAGGAGGGGGGAGAGGGAGGAGGAGGAGAAGGAGGAGGAGGACTGTGGGGTCCTTGGTGCTCTCTGAGCTGGGTGGTTTTCTTGTGGATGTTTCATGACCCAACTACGTAACGTCATCAGTGCTGGAAGAGATTGGGGGATGCAGAGAGGAGGAGGAGGGGGGAGAGGGAGGAGGAGGAGAAGGAGGAGGAGGAGGAGGAGGAGGAGGACTGTGGGGTCCTTGGTGCTCTCTGAGCTGGGTGGTTTTCTTGTGGATGTTTCATGACCCAACTACGTAACGTCATCAGTGCTGGAAGAGATTGGGGGATGCAGAGAGGAGGAGGAGGGGGGAGAGGGAGGAGGAGGAGGAGGAGGAGGAGGACTGTGGGGTCCTTGGTGCTCTCTGAGCTGGGTGGTTTTCTTGTGGATGTTTCATGACCCAACTACGTAACGTCATCAGTGCTGGAAGAGATTGGGGGATGCAGAGAGGAGGAGGAGGGGGAGAAGGAGGAGGAGGAGGAGGACTGTGGGGTCCTTGGTGCTCTCTGAGCTGGGTGGTTTTCTTGTAGATATTTCATGACCCAACTAGGTAACGTCATCAGTGCTGGAAGAGATTGGGGGATGCAGAGAGGAGGAGGAGGGGGAGAGGGAGGAGGAGGAGGAGGATTGGGGGGTCCTTGGTGTTCTCTGAGTTTGGTTGTTTTCTTGTAAATATGTAATGCCTAACTAGGTAACATCATCAGTGCTGGAAGAGAGTGGGGTTTGTGGAGAGAAGGAGGAGGAGGAGGAGGAGGAGGAGGAGGAGGAGGAGGAGGAGGAGGAGGAGGAGGACGACGACGACGACGACGACGACTGTAGGATCCTTGGTGCTCTCTGAGTTTGGTTGTTTTCTTGTAAACATTGTATGCCCAACTAGATAACATCATCAGTGCTAGAAGAGATTGGGGAGTGCAGAGAGGGGAGGAAGAGGAGGACTATGAGGTCCTTGGTGTTCTCTGAGTTTGGTGGTTTTCTTGCTGACATTTCATTACCCAACAAAGTAACATCATCAGTGTTATAAGGGAGTGGGGTTTCCCCCCCTCTTTTTATGTACTAGTGGCTTGCCCTGTTGTTTCACCAGCAATCAACACCCAGATAAGCAGAGATGAGCAACAAGATTAATACTAGACCAACTATCAAGAAGTCAATGCATCCCAATCAACTATATAGATAAACAAGCTAGCAGTAAACATCAGCCTAGAGGAGGAATGACCAAGATCCCCCCCACTAACAGGGAAAGCCACAGAGAGTAAATTTCCCTTCCCTTCTAGACTGAGGACATGTAGATGGGTAATGAAACATGTGCAAGAAATCAACCGAGCACAGAAAGCATCAAAGGCGCCACAGTTCAAGTATTCTGTTAATACCATTTTACAAGGCCTCGGCAAGGCCACACTTGGAGTACTGCATCCAGTTTTGGTCACCACAATGTAAAAAAGCGGCTGAGACTCTACAAAGAGTACAGAGAAGAGCAACAAAGATGATTAGGGGACTGGAAGCTAAAATATATAAGGAACGGTTGCTGGAATTGGGTATATGTAGTTTAAGGAAGAGAAGGATGAGGGGGGACATGATAGCAGTGTTCCAGTATCTCAGGGGCTGCCCCAAAGAAGAGGGAGTCAAGCTATTCTCCAAGGCCCCTGAAGGCAGGAGAAGAAGCAACGGATGGAAACTAACCAAGGAGAGAAGCAACCTAGAACTAAGGAGAAACATCCTGACAGTTAGAATAATTAACCAGTGGAACAACCTGCCTCCACAAGTTGTGAATGCTCCAATACTAGAAGTTTTTAAGAAGAGACCGGATGGCCATTTGTCCAAAATGGTATAGGGTTTCCTGTCTGAGCAGGGGGTTGGACTAGATGACCTCTGAGGTCCCTTCCAACTCTGTTATTCTGTTCTGTTTTGTTCTTCCACTGGTATTTTAAAAAAAAAAGTGGACACCGAATATACAGCTTTTCTATGCAGGGAGAGAATCTCTATGTTTAATATTGGTTCTACATTACATATATAAATTATCTTCCTTCTCCTTTGATTTTTTTCACCTTACTTCAGAGCTTTAAAAATCCTCTCATCATTCTGTTTTTTGTTTTTTTGCTTTCTTTCTTTCTTTCTTTCTTTTTTTTTTTGCTGAGGGGGGCTCTCACTGTTGACTTTTATCGCTCTTATTTCCTTGTTTTATTTGTGACTTTCCAGAATTATATCTTTATTTATTGCACACTACTCCAGAAGGAAAGGAGGGTTGTCTCCATCTTCTGCTTATAAGCACCCAAAAAGAAATAAAAGTATTATATAATAAAGCATGAAATGCTTTCAACCCTGCCAAGTGGGTATCTTGGGATTGAGTTCCGAAACAAAAGATTCTTCTGTACAACTTTTAAGTTATATCAGCCTCCCTCCAGCTGGTCAAACACTGTGCTGCCCACAGGTTATGCAAGTTAAAATTCCAGCTCATGGAAAGAGCGTCAGGCTAAGGCAGGGGTAGGCAACCTTGGCCCTTTTATGACTCGTGGACTTCAACTTCCAGAATTCCTGAGCCAGCCATGCTGAGGGGAAAGGGAGAGGTTTCCATGCTGAGCAATGCCGGCTCAGGAATTCTGGGAGTTGAAGTCCATGAGTTAAAAGAGCCAAGGTTTCCTCCCCCCTGGCCTAGATCAGTAGTAGGCAACCTTGGCTCTTTTATGACTGGTGGACTTCAACTCCCAGAATTCCTGAGCCAGCCATGCTGAAGAGAAATGGAGAGGTTTCCAAGCTGAGGAGAAATGGAGAGGTTTCCATGCTGAGCAATGCCGGCTCAGGAATTCTGGGAGTTGAAGTCCACGAGTCATAAAAGAGCCAAGGTTGCCTCCCCTTGGAAGGAGACTCGAAGCTGGTTTATAGCAGAGAAGAAATTCTTAGTGCCTTCTGAAGTGCAATGTTCAGAAATGAAATTATCACACTCTCAGTATGTGGCTTAATCCCAGAGAGGCTTATACAGATTGCAGTGTATGATAGCAGTAATAAGGGATGACAGCAGCACTAGGGGTAACATGATAGGAGTGTTCCAGTATCTCAGGGGCTGCCCCAAAGAAGAGGGAGTCAAGCTCTTCTCCAAAGCACCAGAGGGCAGGAGAAGAAGCAACGGATGGAAACTAATCAAGGAGAGAAGCAACCTAGAACTAAGGAGAAACTTCCTGACTGTTAGAACAATTAATCAGTGGAACAACCTGCCTCCAGAAGCGGTGAATGCTCCAACACTGGAAGTTTTTAAGAAGAGACTAGACAGCCATTTGAAATAGTATAGGGTTTCCTGCCTGAGCAGGGGGTTGGACTAGAAGACCTCCAAGGTCCCTTCGAATTGTGTTACAAAGTGGTGGTTTACAGAGTCAGCATATTTGCCCCCCCAAAAAAACCTGGGTCCTTATTTACCAACTATCTCAGAAGGATGGAAGGCTTGAGTCAACCTTGAGCTGGTCAGGATCGAACTCCTGGCAGTGGGCAGAGTTTGCCTGCAATACTGCATTCTAACCACTGCACCTCTAGAGAGGGAGGGAGGGAGGGAGCAATAACAATAGCACCTAGACTTATATAAAGCTTCACACCGCTTTACAGCCCTCTCTGAACAGAGCCAGCATTTTGCCCTCAACAACCTGGGTCCTCACGTACTGACTTCGGAAGGATGAAAAGCTGAGTCAACCTTGAGCCAGTCAGGATTGAACTCCTGGCACTGGGCCGAGTTAGCCTACAATACTGCATTCCAACCACCGCGCCTCTAGAGAGGGAGGCAGGGAGGAAGGAAGGGCAATAGCAATAGCACTTAGACTTATATACCACTTTACAGTATTTTACGGCCCTCTCTAAATAGTTTACAGAGTCAGCCTATGGCCCCCAACAATCTGGGTCCTCATTTACCGACCTCGGAAGCATGGAAGGCTGAGTCAACCTTGAGCCAGTCAGGATCGAACTTCCTGGCCGTGGGCAGAGTTAGCCTGCAATGTCGCATTCTAACCACTGCGCCACCAGGGCTAGGTATGAGGAATGGCTGTAAGTTGCTTTTTTTTTCAATTGCACTTCAACTTCAAGTGGTCGCTAAGCGCACGGATGTAAGTTGAGGACTACCCATCTACAAGGATGCTGGTAAGCTTCTGTCAAGCTGGCCAAAAAAAAAAAAAAACCCACAGATTTTTGTACCTACAGTTCGCACCCACAACCACGTCCTTGTTATAGTGAGGCTCTCTTGATCTTCAGTCCTTCAAGGGCCCAGCCAACTCAGTTAATATTTGGCAAAGTGTTGGTCCCTTGATTTAAGATTGAACGCAGCCGCCTTTTATCGTCTTGTTTAAAAGAAATTAAAAAAAAAACCCCGAAAACCACACGCAGATGAGTCTTTTGCAAAAACATATGAACCCTTTGCTAAGTGGCCTTGCTCTGAGTTTGACTGCAAGGCCAGCAGTTTTCAAGGACACCCACGTTGATTCTCCCACTGGCAAGTTCAGAGAGAAGCCTCCCGCTTCCCCTTCGGCAACTTACTTTGGCTTCGGTCTCCCCGCGGTGTAACGTGTACAAATGATGGACGGCGCTTTGCGAGGAGGACCACGGGTGGGTGAGGACTTGGAAGATGTGGAAATCGTGGCCCAGGGTGTCTGCTGTGACCAGAAGCATGCCTGAAGGGAAAAAAAGAGAAAGAGGGGGACATGTGAGAGAGGAAGCACTTTGAGCGCTGCATTCAGCAACGTATGTTCCTCTCCGCCATCTGAAAAAAAGGAACTTGATCAGAACTGTACTTTAAAATCATTGGCATGAGGTCATTTTTAAAAAAAATAAATTTATAATACACTATGCTAGGGGTAGGCAACGTTAGCTCTTTTATGACTCGTGGACTTCAACTCCCAGAATTCCTGAGCCAGCATGAGGGAAACTTTGGCCCCTTCATGGCTCGTGGACTTCAACTCCCAGAATTCCTGAGCCAGCATGAGGGAAACTTTGGCCCCTTCATGACTCATGGACTTCAACTCCCAGAATTCCTGAGTCAGCATGAGGGAAACTTTGGCCCCTTCATGACTCGTGGACTTCAACTCCCAGAATTCCTGAGCCAGCATGAGTGAAACTTTGGCCCCTTCAAGACTCGTGGACTTCAACTCCCAGAATTCCTGAGCCAGCATGAGGGAAACTTTGGCCCCTTCATGACTCGTGGACTTCAACTCCCAGAATTCCTGAGCCAGCCACGCTGAGGGGAAAGGGAGAGGTTTCCATGCTGAGCCAGGCCAGCTCAGGAATTCTGGGAGTTGAAGTCCATGAGTCATAAAAGAGCCAAGATTGCCTACCCCTGCACTATGCAAAAGGTATTTGAATTCCATTGTTCATGTACACGTGGTCCTCCACTTATGACCGTGCTTGAAGCCAAAATTTCTGTTGTTAAGTGAATTTTGGCCCACTTGATAACCTTCGTTGCCATAACTGTTAAGGAAATCGCCGCACTAGTTAAGTTAACAACATGCAAGATGGTTTTGTGAGTTTGGCTCCATTTTGTGACCTTTCTCGACGCAGTTAAGTGAATCGCTGCAGTTGTTAAGTTAGTAACATGGTTGTTAAGTGAATCAGCTTATCAGGAGATCGCAAAAGGGGGTCACGTGACCCCGGGACACTGCAAGCATAATAATAATAATAATAATAATAATAATAATAATAATAATAATAATAATAATAATAATAATAATAATAATAATAATAATAATAAAGTTGGAAGGGACCTTGGAGGTCATCGAGTCCAACCCCCTGCTCAGGCAGGGAACCCTACACCATTTCGGACAAATGGCTGTCCAGTCCCTTCTTAAAAACTTCCAGCGTTGGAGCATTCACATGATCCTGGGGACGTGACAATGGCCGTAAGTGTGAAAATTGGTCATAAGTCATTCTTCTCAGTGCTGTTATAACTTCGAATGCTCATTAAACAAACGGTGATAAGTCAAGGATTACCTGTAGGAGAACTTTCCCCGGCATATAATAATGGGGAGAATAACCAAGAAACATTCTTCCTTTGTAAATTGTTGAAAATCAGGAGCCACGTGCACATGGCTATTATCTCCTGCAACTTGCTCAAAGAAGAGGTCATTCCCTTCAACTCATTTATGATGTATATTTACTCAGAAGTTAAGAGCCATTATGTTAAATGAGCTTCTCTCCACTAAGAGAATGCAGGCGGGGGAGAAACCCCTAATAAAGCTGATTTAAAGCTTGCAGGCCTAACTCCTTTTGTGAAGGGAATGAAGTGGGAGTACAAGAGAAGAAATAGCACACACATTAGACTTTTATAAAATGTGAAAGCTGCAAACACGGAAAGCTTTGTAGATGATTCATTGGCCCAAGTCCTGTCCAAGCGCCATGCTGCAGCCAAGATTGACTTTCTTTTTTTTTTTTTAATTCAACTGCTTTGAAGCACATAGGCTCCGGGCTACTTGAGCAAGGGCAGCTGGATGTCTTCAGATGGACTACAACGCCCATAAGCTCCAGTCGAAATAGCCATAGCCATGGAAGGCAAGGGTTTTTTGAAGTACACCCAAGAACTTCCTCAATAACATCCACCGTGACAGGCAAGTTAAGTAAGAGAAACACTGCATAGCAGCGCCTGTTAGGGAAGTTTGCAGATTTCTTGTTATTCATTTAAAAGAATAATAGAATAACAGAGTTGGAAGGAACCTTGGAGGTCATCTAGTCTAACCCCCTGCTCAGGCAAGAAACCTTATACCATTTCAGACAAATGGCTGTCCAGTCTCTTCTTAAAGCCTCCAGTGTTGGAGCATACACAACTTCTGGAGGCAGGTTGTTCTACGGGTTAATGCCAGGTTGCTTCTCTCTTTGGTTAGTTTCCACCCGTTGCTTCTTGTCCTGCCTTCAGCTGCTTTGGAGAACAGCTTGACTCTCTCTTCTTTGGGGCAGCCTCTGAGATACTGGAAGACTGCTATCATGTCCTCCCTCATCCTTCTCTTCATTAAACTAGACATTCCCAATTCCAGCAAACCGTTCCTTGTATGTTTTAGCCTCTAGTTCCCTGATCACCTTTGTTGCTCTTCTCTGCACTCTTTCTAGAGTCTCAGCATCTTTTTTACATTGTCGCGACCAAAATTGGATGCCGCATTCCAAGTGTGGCCTTACCAGGGCATTATAAAATGGTTCTAACACGTCACATGATATTAATTAAATCCATCTATTAACATTTTATATGCCACCCCTCTCACTCATAAAATGACTCTGGCAGGCTCACAGACTCACAGATAAATAGAAAAACAATTAAAATTTTAATTTGCCAGTTTGGTCTAATGGCTAAGGCAGTAGGCTAGAAATCGGGAGACTGTGAGTTCAAGTCCTACCTTAGTCATTTATTCTGGGAGTTGAAGTCCACAAGTCTTAAAGTTGCCAAGGTGGGCACCCTAGTTCTAAATCCTAAAGGGTAGACCAGGGTTTGTGGATCCCGTCAATCATCTGCTCTTATCACTGCCAGCAGGAATTCCTTAGTGGATGGGGTCCACAGCAGATCCCTTCCGATGCAGCAAGTGGGGCTGGCTAGTCCCACTGGGGTGAGATGTACTTGAACACTGGGCCCTATCTAACAGCATAGATAAAAATAAGGTTTTACACTTAGGCAAGCAAAACCAACTGTATAGGTACAAACTAGGTGAAACATGGCTTAATACAAGTAACTGTAAGAGGGGTAATAATAATAATAGTAAAGTTGGAAGGGACCTTGGAGGTCATCTAGTCCAACCCCCTGCTCAGGTAGGAAACCCTATACTGAACCATTTCGGACAAATGTCTGTCCAGTCTCTTCTTAAAAACTTCCAGTGTTGGAGCATTCATCGCTTCTGGAGGCAGGTTGTTCCACTGGTTAATTGTCCTCACTGTCAGGAAGTTTCTCCTTAGTTCTAGGTTGCTTTTCTCCTTGGTTAGTTTCCATCAGTTGGTTCTTGTCCGGCCCTCAGGTGCTTTGGAGAATAGCTTGACCCCCCCTCTTCTTTGGGGCAGCCCCTGAGATACTGGAAGACTGCTATCCTGTCCCCCCTCATCCTTCTCTTCATTAAACTGGAGACAGACCCAATTCCAGCAACCGTTCCTTATATGTTTTAGCCTCCAGTCCCCTAATCATCTTTGTTGATCTTAGAGTCCTAGTGGACAATCACTTAAATATGAGCCCACAGTGTGCAGCAGCAGCCAAAAAGGCCAATGCAATCTAGGCGGCATTAACAGAGGGATAGAATCAAGATCACATAAGTATTAGTACCACTTTACAAACCCTTAGTATGGCCACACCTGGAATACTGCAGAGAAGAGCAGGAATTGGGTATGTCCAGTCTAGTGAAAAGAAGGACTAAGGATGACATGATAGCAGTGTTCCAGTATCTCAGGGGCTGTCCCAAAGAAGAGGGAGTCAAGCTATTTTCCAAGGCGCCTGAAGGCAAGACAAGAACCAACAGATGGAACCGAAAATAAGTCAGCAAGTGTTGTATTGCCTCTGTACAAATCGATGGTGAGACCACACTTGGAGTACTGTGTACAGTTCTGGTCACCGCACCTCAAGAAGGATATAATGGAACTGGAAAAGGTGCAAAAAAGGGCAACAAGAATGATCAAGGAAATGGAGCACCTCCCTTATGAAACCAGATTGCAACGCCTTGGTCTCTTCAGCCTTGAAAGACGGCGTTTAAGGGGTGACTTGATCGAAGTGTATAAAATCATGCATGGGATAGAAAAGGTGGATAGAGAAAAATTCTTTCTCTATCACACAATACTAGGACAAGGGGGCACTCCCTAAAGCTCGTAGGTAAGAAAGTGAGGACAAATAAAGGGAAATATTTCTTCACCCAGAGGGTCGTTGATTTATGGAATTCACTTCCTGAAGGGGTCGTGACAGCTGTCAGCCTTGACAGCTTCAAGGCAGGGCTAGATAGATTCATGGATGCCAAGTGTATCGGTGGTTATTAAAACGGATGTCCATGTGCCGCCTCTATGTTGGTTGAGGCAGGCAGGATTCCCTTGAGTACCATTTGTTGGGGGTCAAGGGAAAGGGAGGGTTTGGCTTCTCTTTCTACTCAAGATCCCCATGTACAATTGGTGGGCCACTGTGTGACACAGAATGCTGGACTCGATGGGCTTTGGCCTGATTCAGCATGGCTCTTCTTATGTTCTTATGAAACTAACCAAGGAAAGAAACAACCTAGAACTAAGGAGACATTTCCTGACAGTTAGAACAATTCATCAGAAGTTGGGGATGCTCCATCACTGAAGGTTTTTAAGAAAAGACAGGGTCTCCTGCTTGAACAGAGGGTTGGACTAGAAGATCTCCAAGGTCCCTTCCAACTCTATTATTCTATGTTCTATGTACATTACCTGCCCTCTACAACCCATAGCAAAATTAAGAATGATCCTGAGAATCTTCTATAAAGTGCAGGCTTTCCAGGATGGGCCAGGAAATGGAGAAACGGCAGACTTGAAATAGACACCTTGTAAATGGCCGACGGTAGAGATTTTATGTATTGAGCTAGCCCGGCAATAACTCTCACACAGTACCCACACAGCGATTGCACCAGTTAATGAAGTATGTTCCTTCATTACTGCCAAGGGGTTTGGTGAATTTGCCAAGGCGTGCTGCTTCTTTTTACTCATTGGTAAACCACAGGAAGTTTGTCCGGGCATTACTTTCCATTTGCAAAGTGCTTCACGCTGAGTTGGGCAAAGTGTTTAAAACTGCACCCTCTCCAGGACTGCCATGCTGGATTGCCACCCACCAGGCAGATATTCGAGTTCTGCATTATTATTATTATTATTTTTTAAAAAAAGATCACATCCATATGGGCACAAACCTAGCTTTGACCTAAGCAAAATGAAAGAAAACCTGGCGAAAAACACTGTGGGGAATAGGACGTTCAATGTCCTTCAAAACATTGCTAGCATAGGATTAAAAGTAGGGGGGAAATTCCTAGCCGGAACAATTTGGGAATGTCTGACAATTCCAAACACGTTTTGCAGCTAAAATATAATGGCCGAATGCTACAATATCCATATTAAACATTTCCCAAAATATTCATTCTCTCTCTCTCTCTCTCTCTCTCTCTCTCTCTCTCTCTCTCTCTCTCTCTCTCTCTCTCTCTCTCTCTCTCTCTCTCTCTCTCTCTCTCTCTCTCATGGTGACATTCTTCATAGGGTATAAATGGAAGGAATAGAGTAGAGTACAGTAGAGTACAGTAGAGTACAGTAGAATAGAATATTTACTGAGAATAGAATAGAATAGAATAGAATAGAATATTTATTGAGAATAGAATAGAATAGAATAGAATAGAATAGAATAGAATAGAAGAGAAGAGAAGAGAAGAGAAGAGAAGAGAAGAGAAGAGAAGAGAAGAGAAGAGAAGCTGGAAGGGACCTTGGAGGTCTTCTAGTCCAACTTAAGCAGGAGAACCTATACCATCTCAGACAAGTGATTGTCCAGTCTCCTCTTGAAAATCTCCAATGATAGAGCACCCACAATTTCTGGAGGCAAGCAGTTCCACTGGTTAATTGTCCTCACTGCCAGGAAGTTTCTCCTTAATTCCAGGTTGCTTCTCTCTTTGATCAGTTTCCAACCATTGTTTCTTGTCCTTCCCTCTGGTGCTTTGGAGAATAATGTGACCCTCTCTTTTTTGTGGCAGCCCTTCAGATACCGGAACACTGTTATCATGTCTCCCCTATTTCTTCTTTTCTTTAGACTAGCCAAACCCAAGTCCTGTAGCCGTTCTTCGTATGTTTTAGTCTCCAGGCCTTAGTTGCTCTTCTCTGATCCGCTCCAGGATAGGGTAGAAAGAATGAATAGATTTCTAAGGGAAAAAAGCATTAATGCTCTGACCAAAAAAAAAAAAAAAAAAGGTGCTGGTCTTTAAGAGAAGAAAAGAAAGGATCTGCAAAAAAAAACACAATGCTGGATCTAATTCCTCTCAGCACAAAATATCATCTTAATTCACGTTTAAAACTCTTCTTTTCTATGCTCGATGTTTTCCTGGCCTCTTAAACTTAGAACTGGGAAAGGCTGTTCTGTGTATTTTTATTTGTTATGTCATCCAGAGTTAGTGTCAGTTTGGACAGCCTGATAAATCTAAATGATTGATAAACAACAACAACAACAACAAAGAAAGAAAGCTGCTGTTGGTCAGTAGGCAACGCTGAAGGCGATGGACTAATGTTTAATTCATGGGTGTTGAAGTTGATGTTGAAGTCTACTATGAGGGAGAAACTGACAGAGAGTATCTAACTCAAGAGTGTTGATATTGAGGTACTAAAGGTGTAAATGGCTACATGGAGAGTCTCAGTCTCCACCTATCAGCATCATCTGTTTTACAACACAGTCCTTTCAGCTGCTACAAAAAGGTTCTACACCCATTTGTGTTCTGATTCAGGTGACCTTGAGGGCACAGATAAGCCTCCAGGTGGCCTCAACGACTCTCAGAGGGAGTACTAATGACCAGATGACTGCAAGAATTGTAAATATTCTATTCTATTCTATTCTATTCTATTCTATTCTATTCTATCCTATTCTAGTCTAGTCTAGTCTAGTCTATTCCATTCCATTCCATTCTCTCTCAGAGGGAGTACTGCAAGGAATGTAAATATTCTATTCTATTCTATTCTATTCTATTCTATTCTATTCTATTCTATTCTATTCTATTCTATTCTATTCTATTCTATTCTCTCTCAGAGGGAGTACTAATGACCAGATGACTGCAAGAATTGTAAATATTCTATTCTATTCTATTCTATTCTAGTCTAGTCTAGTCTAGTCTAGTCTAGTCCAGTCCAGTCCATTCCATTCCAGTCCATTCCATTCCATTCCATTCTCTCTCAGAGGGAGTACTGCAAGGAATGTAAATATTCTATTCTATTCTATTCTATTCTCTCTCAGAGGGAGTACTAATGACCAGATGACTGCAAGAATTGTAAATATTCTATTCTATTCTATTCTATTCTATTCTATTCTATTCTATTCTATTCTATTCTATTCTATTCTATTCTATTCTAGTCTAGTCTAGTCTAGTCTAGTCTATTCCATTCCATTCCATTCTCTCTCAGAGGGAGTACTGCAAGGAATGTAAATATTCTATTCTATTCTATTCTATTCTATTCTATTCTATTCTATTCTATTCTATTCTATTCTATTCTATTCTATTCTATTCTATTCTATCCTCTCTCAGAGGGAGTACTAATGATCAGATGGATCCATTCCCCATCATTCAGTCAGAACTGAAGAAGCTTCTTGGGTAAGAAGCGAAACGTGTTCAAGGAAAAACAAAGGAAGTCCAGTTGCCTCTTGTAAAAGCACCCTTGGGTCCATTACACCATTACCAATGGTGTAATGTATGAGTGACGTTGAGGGACCAATGATCTAAAAGTTAACCTATGGTCCTAGAACCTCATGTGACCTCATCCTCTTGTCCTATTCCTCAAACATTAAATCTGGCATGACGTCCTTACCTGTAAACTGTTCTAGTGAACAATTTATTATTACTGCTGTCAGGCGCAAAAGACCAAGGCCACACATGAAGTTCCCATTAATCTGATTTATGCCCACATACAGGAATTTACTCAGCTAATGGTTACCACTGTTTTGGTACTAGATACGGGGCAACGGAATTCAATGGACTTAGTCCATTTGTGCTGATTCTAGGCTGATCCCTCTCTTGACTCCATCCCTAGATTCTGCCACTCCTCCTACAGTTGCCACTGTAATCTTTATGGCCCCCACAGTTAAAGTATGTAAAAAGCAAGTCATAAGTAAAGGAAGGTAAAAAGCAAGCTTTTCTCTTTTTTCTTTCTTCTTCTGCTTTTCTCTGCCTTTAACATTTTAGTTCCAATTAACTCTGCATAGCTACAATCTCACAGTCTGGCTTATACTATCCTTATTTTATAACAGTTAGAACAATTTTTTACTTTATGACATTGAGAACAATTAACCAGTGGAACAGCCTGCCTCCAAAAGCGGTGAATGCTCCAACGCTGGACGTTTTTAAGAAGAGACTGGACAGCCATTTGTCTGAAATGTTATAGGGTTTCCTGCCTGAGCAGAGGGTTAATAATAATAATAATAATAACAACAACAACAACAATAATAATTATAAAGTTGGAAGGGACTTTGGAGGTCATCTAATCCAACCCCCTGCTCAGGCAGGAAACCCTATAGTACCATTTCAGACAAATGGCTGTCCAGTCTCTTCTTAAAAACTTCCAGTGTTGGAGCATTCACCACTTCTGGAGGCAGGTTGTTCCACGGGTTAATTGTTCTAACTGTAAGGAAGTTTCTCCTTAGTTCTAGGTCGCTTCTCTCCTTGATGAGTTTCCATCCGTTGCTTCTTCTCCTGCCTTCAGGCGCTTTGGAGAATAGCTTGACTCCCTCTTCTTTGTGGCAGCCCCTGAGATATTGGAACACTGCTATCATGTCACCCCTCGTCCTTCTCTTCATTAAACTAAACATTCCCAATTCCAGCAGCCGTTCCTTAAATGTTTTAGCCTCCAGTCCCCTAATCATCTTTGTTGCTCTTCTCTGTACTCTTTCTAGAGTCTCAACATCTTTTTCACATCGTGGTGACCAAAACTGGATGCACTATTCCAAGTGTGGCCTTACCAAGGCCTTGTAGAGTGGGATTAATACTTCACGTGATCTTGATTCTCTTCCTCTGTTAATGCAGCCTAGCACTGTGTTGGCTTTTTTGGCAGCTGCAGCACACTGCTGGCTCATATTTAAATGATTGTCCACTAGGACTCCGAGATCCCTTGGATCTCCAAGGTCCCTTCCAAATTATTATTATTATTATTATTATTATTATTATTATTATTGTTATTGTTATTGTTATTGTTATTGTTATTATTATTATTATTATTAAATCCATCAATCATCTATTTTCCTTAATAATAGTCAGCATTCTCATGAAGGTCCAGCCTGTTTGTCAAGTTAATTTTATTATTTTCAAAGGTATTTTTGTCAAAGGAAAAAAAATCATTCTGTTTTCTAAGAATTACTGTCCCTTTATCTGTTTAACACTTTCTTAAATCACAATCCTGTTAATGTCAAGGGAACCAGGAGTCAGGGCAGTTCAAATGAATACAAATTGATCGGAAGCTTAAGCTGCCTACAAGAATCTGAACTACTAACAGTCAAAGCAAATTGGTGATATATAAGGATCAACAAAATTCAAGGAGAGCTGGAGTTAGTGAAGTGACTTGAGACTGATGATGCACTTTGACCCCACCCTGGGGGTCAGCCTGGTCATCTCCTACATCTAAGCTTTTTTTTGCTTTTAAGTCAAAATCCTTTAAGATAGTATTTTCTTTTCTCAATTCCCAAAAAATAGGCGACTTACCAAGTGTTCTTTCCTGCCTGTTGGAAGATCTCTCTCTTAAGTCCTAAATTAATTGTGTAAAATAATTGGTTCAAATGTCCATAAAGGCGGCCTAGTGGTTTTGAGTGTGATGGTAATCCCTCAGGTCCCAAGCCACTCAACCCACAAGTGACTACACGAAACTCAATCCCTGTGGTCACTTCACAAGCACAGCTATCTAGAGCACGAGTGGGCAATCTCCCAATCTCTCCTGCTCCAGAGAGAGAGTTTCATCAGCCAGAACATTCTGCTTGGCTGCCAATCTTTACCACGATGCTGTCCCTGCTCGCTGAGACGCTGGCAGGGGCGTCCAACCTGCCATACGTCCTCACTCAGAAGCCTCCTCAACAGGAAACTATTGAAAAAAACTATAGGTATTTTGTGCCCATTTATTGGTCATATCTCATCATTTGCTTCATTTCCACCTCCGAGACTGCCTCTAACAAATTACTCATGATGATGCATTAGGGGGAAAAAATGCACGCTATTGATATAACAGTAAAAGTCACCTATTATGATTGCCCCCTTCCTGTTGCGTGAATCACAGATATCTGAAATCAACTTTCCTTCCAGATGCCTTCCTGTACTGTACAATCTTCAAGAAAAAGGACTGCATCAGGGAACAATTAAAGACCTGTTGATATATGGCATTATAGCAGCAACAAAAAAGTGGCTAACTGTAGACCTCCAAGCATAGATAAGCCCTCACAGTTGAAAAGCCACACTCACTATCTCTTCCCTCTGCATTGCGGTCCATTCATACATTCGGTTGCAAGTTCTTGAATGAGCAAGTGATGCCTGCGCCAACTTGGGAAAATCAACGAGTCAAGACAACGAATGCTGCTGAAAATCTAATTAAGGTCTTCGGAACATTTAAAGATGCTGGCACTATTCAACGGTCAAGAAGAGACTGGCTGGTCTAGAGAAAAGAAGGACTGATAGCAAGTCTTCCAGTATTGGAGAGGTTGCCCCAAAGAAGAGGGAGTCCACTTGTTCTCCAAAGCGCCTGAAGGCCAGACAAGAAGCAACGGATGGAAACTCATCCAGGAGAGAAGCAACCTGGAACTGAGGAGAAACTTCCTGACAGTGAGAACAATTAACCAGTGGAACAACCTGCCTCCAGAAGTTGTGGATGCTCCAACCCTGGAAGTTTTTAAGAAGAGATAGTCACTTGTTTGAAATGGTATAGGGTCTCCTGCTTGAGCAGGGAGTTGGACTAGATGACCCCCTAAGGCCCCTTCCAGCTCTATTCTGATAGATTTAATCAATAAGGTTTCTGTCTGTCTGTCTGTCTGTCTGTCTGTTCATCTGTCCGTCTGTCCGTCCATCATCCATCCATCCATCCATCCATCCATCCATCCATCCATCCATCCATCCATCCATCCATCCATCCATCCAAGGCCCCTTCCAGCTCTATTCTGATAGATTTAATCAATAAGGTTTCTATCTGTCTGTCTGTCTGTCTGTCTGTCTGTTCATCTGTCCGTCTGTCCGTCCATCATCCATCCATCCATCCATCCATCCATCCATCCATCCATCCATCCATCCATCCATCCATCCATCCATCCATCCAAGGCCCCTTCCAGCTCTATTCTGATAGATTTAATCAATAAGGTTTCTGTCTGTCTGTCTGTCTGTCTGTCTGTCTGTCTGTTCATCTGTCCGTCTGTCCGTCCATCCATCCATCCATCCATCCATCCATCCATCCATCCATCCATCCATCCATCCATCCATCCATCCAAGGCCCCTTCCAGCTCTATTCTGATAGATTTAATCAATAAGGTTTCTGTCTGTCTGTCTGTCTGTCTGTCTGTCTGTCTGTCTGTCTGTTCATCTGTTCATCTGTCCGTCTGTCCGTCCATCCATCCATCCATCCATCCATCCGTCCGTCCGTCCGTCCGTCCATCCATCCATCCATCCATCCATCCAAGGCCCCTTCCAGCTCTATTCTGATAGATTTAATCAATATATCTGTCTGTCTGTCTGTCTGGAAGTGATGAACCGGTGCCTGTAGGCTGTTGAGGTTTGGATGGGTGCCAACAGGCTCAGACTCAATCCCGACAAGACGGAGTGGCTATGGGCTCTGCCTCCCAAGGCCAATTCCAACTGTCCGTCCATTACCCTGGGGGGAGAAGTTGGATCTAACCTTGAATCCTTGTTTCTTGCACCCGACAGGGCTAGATATAAATATTGCAAAGGATACTAAGTGTGTAGTTTGCATTGTGAGGAACAATGACTCATTTAATAACACAAGACTTACGTGTATTTATTTCTTCCATTTATATCTCGCAATTGCAACTCTGAGCAGCGAAAATAGGAGGTAAACTAAAATAGTAGTAGTAGTAGTAGTACCGGTAGTAGTAGTAGTAGTAGTAGTAGTAACAACAAGGATAAAAACAACAATAAGAGTACACTGGCACCAGAAAGCACCCAAATTACATAAACACAATCGGGCCCACCTCGACTTGAGCACCAGAACCAGAAGTTCATACCGCAGAAGATTTGGGAAGCAAAGATTGGACAGCCATTTGTCTGAAATGCTATAGGGCAGTGATGGCGAACCTTTTAGAGACCGAGTGCCCAAACTGCAACCCAAAACCCACTTATTTATTGCCAGGTGCCAGGTGGGCGTGGCCCACTGGGTGGGCGTGGCTGTGGTCATCATGACAGACTGGGTGGGTGTGGCCAAGGTGGGCGTGATCTCCTCAATGTTGTTCCTGGGGAGGGACGCCTATGGGGGCCGGGCAGGGTTGAGGGAGATCCAGGGGGTCTCTGGCAGGTGGGGCGGTGGACAGGAGGCTCGTCCTGCGGGGTGAGGCGAGGCAGGGCGGGGGTGCCATTGTCACAGGGCAAAGTGAGGCAGGGGCCAGGGCAGCTGCTGCCTGACACCATCGGCCCCTGCATACAAAGGCCAGCGAGCGCATGGGTGCTGGGATGCATCCGGCCATGTGGGACCTCAGCAAGTTAGTGGGCGCTGGTTGAAGAGGGACAGTTGCCATCTAAGGGGCATGGTGCGCGTGCCCACAGAGAGGGCTGTGAGTGCCGCCTCTGGCACCCTGCCATAGGTTCACCACCACTGCTATAGCGTTTCCTGCCTGAGAAGAGGGGTGGACTAGAAGACCTCCAAGGCCCCTTCTGACTCTGATATGCCATTCCATTCCATTCCATTATCAGCCAAAATATTGTGGTATATTGGAATTAATTTAATTTAATATTCACATTTATATGCCACCCTTCTCCGAAGACGCAGGGCGGCTCACAACAAGATGCAACAATTTTAAAATTAACCACACTCATACCACATACAAACACAATCAATTCGCAGTCGCTGATGGCGGGACACTCTTAGGGCCGAGAGGCAGAGCACAGCTCACATGCCCCAAGCCTGTCGGCATAGATGTGTCTTCAGCACTTTCCGGAAAGCTAGGAGGGAGGGAGCAGTACGAACCTCTGAGGGAAGCTGGTTCCAGAGGGCTGGGGCAGCATCGGAGAAGGCCCTAGCCCTAGGCCCCGCCAGACGACATTGTTTGACGGACGGGACTCGTAGGAGGCCAACCCTATGCGCCCTGACCGGTCACTGGGATTCATGAGGCAGGAGATGGTCCCACAAGTATCCTGGTCCATTAATGCACATTGCACATTCGTCTCTCTTAATCCAGGATTCTCCCACTGTCTTGACCCCCGCGCCAACCACAAGGATGAGCAGATCTGAAGAATTTGCAAATTTGGGAGCTTTCAGTTTGCACCTGAAAAGCCAGGTTGCAATCAGAAGTCCTGCCTGCTGCCCCTAGACAGGCCGAGAGCAAAATGAGAAATTTCTGTTTTCCACTGGTACTGCTATAAATGTGGAACAAGAAACAAGATCACGTGAAGGGTTAATACCACTTTACAATGCCTTGGTAAGGCCACACTTGGAATACGGCATCCCGTTTTGGTCACCACGATGTCAAAAAAGATGTTGAGACTCTAGAAAGAGTGCAGAGAAGAGCAACAAAGAGGATCAGGGGACTGGAGGCTAAAGCATATAAGGAATGGATGCTGGAATTGGGTATGTCTAGTTTAATGAAGAGAAGGACAAGAGGGGACACGATAGCAGTCTTCCAATATCTCAGGGGCTGCCCCAAAGAAGAGGGAGTCAAGCTATCCTCCAAAGCGCCTGAAGGCAGGACAAGGAGCAACGGATGGAAACTGATCAAGGAGAGAAGCAACCTAGAACTAAGGAGAAACTTCGTGAAAGTTAGAACAATTAACCAGTGGAACAACCTGCCTCCAGAGGCGGTGAATGCTCCAACACTGGAAGTTTTTAAGAAGAGACTGGACAGCCATTTGTCCAAAATGGTATAGGGTCTCCTGCCTGAGCAGGGGGTTGGACTAGATGACCTCCAAGGTCCCTCCCAACTTTATTATTATTATTATTATTATTATTATTATTATTATTATTATTATCCATATTATCCATATTATCCATTATCGATGCTGCAAGGCTCAAAAGTATGAAAAAATGGTCATAAGTCCCTTTTTCCAGTGTTGTTGTAACTTTGAACAGTCACTAAACGAATGGTTGAAGTCAAGGACTACGTGTACACCCCACATTTGTTTCGGAACAAACCACCACATGTTGAACCGTGTGTGTGTGTGTATGTGTGTGTATGTGTGTGTTTGTGTGTGTGTGTGTGTGTGTAGTTGGTGGTGATGACAGGACTCATCAAAATTTTCCCTTTTCCCTTTCTGAATTGTTCCTTCCAAAGGCGCTAGTTCCAGCTTAGAAGATAACATCTGCAGCCGGTCCAGATTCTTGCCCGTGCATCAATGTAATGAATGTTGGTAAGAATTTATGAACCGAGTGGATCTTTCTTTCTTATCTTTTTTTTTTTCTTTTTGCACGGATGCTTTGATGCTCTTTTGCAAGCGAAGCTCGCTGAAAAGGCGCCCCTTTATTTTTATCCTGAAATCCCCAGAGGGAGATGAAAACTTTCCATTTGGGAAGGCAAAAAAAAAATTAAAAAAAAAATGTCCTTTCACGGATGCAAAAGATAACGCAATCTCTTTCCTACCCACCCACTCCTGCCCAGATCCCACTAACGTCCCATTTGATAGAGGCTTTAATTTACAGCTTCCTCTTTGTTTCACAGGCTAGCTGTATTTAATTTGGGGTGTGTGGGGGGGATGATAGAGGGTGCAGAAAGGAACTTCGTAAAGAGGGGACGGGGGGGGGCCGGGTGTCGAAATGGTACAGATGTCGGCTTGTGGCTTCAGAGCTATTTCTGCAGCAACATCCGAAGACTAAACCAGACTCCAGGCTGGCCATAAACTGAAACCCACGCCCTTAAACGAGGTGCCAAGCCGCAAAAGGAATTTGCGTCAACTGGGGAATACAACGAAAAGGGAAGAACTTCTAATTATAGGGTCTGGAAGCCGGAAGCCGTGAGTGATTAGGAGTTGAGGCACTGCTGTATGTTTACTCCAAGCTTCCTCTCCTCTACTCCTTGATAGATGAGGTTGGCCCCCCAAAAGGGTGGGGATTGAAGTTGCTGATGAGACACAGAGAAGCTTCCAGGACCGGGACCGGGCGGGAGATGGTCTGGCTTCTGTGGCCGTGTAGTAACATAAGTCTTTTCAACTAGGCGTCAGTTGGTTAGCCCCGAGAAGGCCAAATTAGAGGGTAGGAAATCTCAGCTGGGTCCCTGCCGTGGAAAGGAAAGAGCAAGAGTGCAGGAGAAAAAAAAAAAAACACAAGAGGAAACCAAACCCAACTCCAAACATCTCCCCGGGACATCCTATTTATAACACCTCTCCAACGGCCAGACTGCCGAGGAGAGGCGGAGAAAAAGGCCTCACCCTGGATTTACGCCACCGAGAAGCTCCTCATTTGGGGAAATAAGTACACAGGCTACTCGGCACTTCGCTGGCCGCTCAGGGACAGTGTCAAGAGTTCAGTGTGTCCAAGCTTTGTGGGAGGAGCCACCTCAAAGAGCAGTCCTTTTCCTACTCTCCCCTTGCGCCCTTATTTGGATCGGGAGTCTCTCCTCACAGTCACACATGCCCTTGTCACCTCGAGGATCGACTACTGCAATGCTCTCTACATGGGGCTACCCTTGAAGAGTGTTCGGAGACTACAATTAGTGCAAAATGCAGCTGCGTGAGCAATTGTGGGCCTGCCTCGTCGTGCCCACATTTCGTCAACTCTCCGCATGCTGCATTGCCTGCCTATTGGTCTCCGAGCGCAATTCAAAGTGTTGGTTATTACCTATAAAGTCCTTCATGGCACTGGACCAGGATACCTACGGGACCGTCTTCTGCCACATACTTCCCTTCGACCGGTGAGAGCGCACAGGGTCGGCCTCCTCCAGGTCCCGTCAGCGAAACAATGCCGTCTGGCGGGTCCTAGGGGGAGGGCCTTCTCTGTTGTGGCGCCCACCCTCTGGAACCAACTGCCCCCTGAAGTCCGTGTTTCTCCCACTCTCCCGGCCTTCGGAAAGAATCTTAAAACTTATCTTTGCCGGCAGGCCTGGGGATGACTGTGGAATGTTGAGTGAATGATGAATGCGTTTGGGGTTGTATTTTTTAATGATTTTTAGATTTGGACTTAGTTTTGAAGTACTGTTTTGTTTATGTTGTAAGCCGCTCCGAGTCTTCGGAGAGGAGCGGCATATAAGTCCAAAAAATTAAATTAAATTAAATTAATTGAGAGACAGAAGAACGTGGAGCCAGGGGCCTGGAAGGAACCTTAGAGGTCCTCTAGTCCAACCCATTGCCCAAGGCAGGAGTTCTGGCAGATAGTCCTCGACTCACGACCACAGTTGAGCGCCAAAAGGTCCCATTGCTAAAGCGAGACACTTATGAGTTTCGCCCCATTTGACAAGCTTTCTTGCCATGGTGGTTAAGCGAATCACTGCAGGTTGTTAAGTGAGTCACACGGTTGTTAAGTGAATCGGGCTTCCCCCCCCCATTTACTTGGCTTGTCAGAAGGTCGCAAAAGGGGATAAACATGATCTCGGGATGTTGCAACCGTCATAAATATGAGCCAGTTGCCTAGCGCCCGAATTTTGATCACGTGACCATGGGGATGCTGCACCCATGACCAGAAGGGTGAAAAATGGTCATAAGTCACTTTTTTTTCAGCGTCGTTATAACTTCAAACAGTCACTAAATAAATAGTTGTAAGTCATGGACTACCTGTATACCCTCCCCTCCTAGATAAATGGCTGTCTAATCTTTTCTTGAAAACCTCCCATAATGGAGTGCACAAAACTTCCAAAGGCAAAGGTACAGTATAGGGTTTCCTGCTTCAGCAGGGGGTTGGACTAGAAGATCTCCAAGGTCCCTTCCAACTCTCTATTCTATTCTATTCTATTCTATTCTATTCTATTCTATTCTATTCTATTCTATTCTATTCTATTCTATTCTATTCTATTCCATTCCATTCCATTCCATTCCATTCTATTCTATTCTATTCTAGTCTCAATAAAGATTCTATTCTATTCTATTCCTATTCTATTCTAAGAACATAACATAAGAACATAAGAAGAGCCATGCTGAATCAGGCCAAAGCCCATCGAGTCCAGCATTCTGTGTCACACAGTGGCCCACCAATTGTACATGGGGATCTTGAGCAGAAAGAGAAGGCAAAACCCTCCCTTTCCCTTGACCCCCAACAAATGGGACTCAAGGGAATCCTGCCTGCTTCAACCAACATAGAGGCAGCACATGGACATCCGTTTTAATAACCACCGATACACTTGGCATCCATGAATCTGTCTGACCCTGCCTTGAAGCTATCAAGGCTGACAGCTGTCACGACCTCTTCTGGAAGTGAATTCCATAAATCAACGACCCTCTGGGTGAATAAATATTTCCCTTTATTTGTCCTCACTTTCTTAGCTATGAGCTTTAGGGAGTGCCCCCTTGTCCTGGTATTGTGTGATAGAGAAAATAATTTTTCTCTATCCACCTTTTCTATCCCATGCATGATTTTATACACTTCGATCAAGTCACCCCTTAAACGCCGTCTTTCAAGGCTGAAGAGACCAAGGTGTTGCAATCTGGTTTCATAAGGGAGGTGCTCCATTTCCTTGATCATTCTTGTTGCCCTTTTTTGCACCTTTTCCAGTTCCATTATATCCTTCTTGAGGTGCGGTGACCAGAACTGTACACAGTACTCCAAGTGTGGTCTCACCATCGATTTGTACAGAGGCAATACAACACTTGCTGACTTATTTTCGATTCCCTTCCTAATCATGCCAAGCATGGAATTTGCTTTTTTTACTGCTGCTGCGCATTGGGTTGACATCTTCATCGAGCTGTCCACCAAAACCCCAAGATCCCTTTCTTGGGTTGTCTCAGAAAGTTTGGTCCCCATCAGTTGGTAAGTATAATTGGGGTTCTTTGCCCCGATGTGCATAACTTTGCACTTGTTTAGGTTAAAATGCATTTGCCACTTTGTTGCCCACTCACACAATTTCGAGAGATCCTTCTGGAGCTCCCGACAATCAGTTTCACTTTTCACTACCAGGAACAATTTGGTGTCATCAGCAAACTTTGCTACCTCATTATTTACTTCTACATCCAGATCATTGATGAATAAATTAAAAAGTAAAGGTCCCAAAACTGAACTATTCTAGTCTAGTCTAGTCTATTCTCAATAAAGATTCTATTCTATTCTATTCTATTCTATTCTATTCTATTCTATTCTATTCTATTCTATTCTATTCTATTCTATTCTATTCTATTCTATTCTATTCTATTCTATTCTATTCTAAACTGTTCCATTGATTGATTGTTCCCACTCTAAGGAAATTTCTCTTTATTTCCCGGTTGCCCTCCACCCATTGCTTCTTCTTCTTTTTTTTTTTAACATTTTTTATTAATAGATATATATTTGTACATGCAAACCAGGAAAAAATTCAAGTTAACTGCTATTCAACTTAGTACAATCAATTTAAATTTGTAAACATTCTTCACTCCGTATATCAAGATTTAACTATAAGCCAGATACATTATCTTTGATTGGTGTTTCTCTTGTATGTAGTCTATCCACTGTTTCCAGTCCAACATATATTTTTCATTTGACCGATCCTTCAAATATGCGGATATTTTAGCCATTTCTGCCAAATTTATAACTTTCAAAGTCCATTCTTCAATAGATGGTATTTCTGGCTTCTTCCAGTATTGTCCCACCAACAGTCTCGCTGCTGTGATCAAGTTCAGAATTAAGTTCGTCTCTGTGGTAGTACAGTCTTTTATGATCCCTAACAAAAACAACTCCTGCCCTCAGGTGCTCTGGAGAATACGTTGACCCCCCTCTTCTCGGTGACAACACTTCAAGTGTTGGAAGACAGCTATCAAGTCTCCCCTAAGTCTTCTCTTCCTCAGTCTAAACATTGCTCGTTGCCTTAGCTGTTCATCGTATGATTTAGCCTCCAGACCCCTCATCATCTTTTCATGCTATGGAAAATTAATTGTGTTAAGTAATGAGAGGTCGCCATCAGCCCCAAAATTCTCCTCCACTGAAGCAGACACCTCATCATGAGTGGCTGTTTTAGCCTGGCTCGCTGTAATCTGCCCCATTTCTGCTCCTGGTGCTTTGGGGACTTGCAGATCATTCCTGATGCAGAACTATCTAATTTCAGAAGACAGGTGCTCAGAAAAAAAAATGCAGGTTGATGAGTGGATTATGCAAAAGGCAGACAGCTCTTCTCCCAATATATGATTAATTCATGGTCTTGCCTTGCAATGTAGTTATAAGAGTGCTCTGTGAAGATCAGACGGGAAGAGGAGAATACAGGCCAGTCAGAGGCACCCAGAATAACAGAAAAACAGAGTTGGAAGGGACCTTGGAGGTCATCTAGTCCAACCCCTTACTCAAGCTGGAAACCCTATAACAATTCAGACCAAACCGCTGTCCAATCTCTTCTTTAAAATCTCCAGTGTTGGAGCACCCACAACTTATGGATACATGATGGGTTTATGGAGTTCCAGTTCAGAAATGGAACGCCTCTCTATAAATGTCCCGTTGATTAATTGTTCTCACTGCCAGGAAATTTCTCCTTAGTTCCAAGTTGGGTTTCTCTTTGTCCTGCCCTTTGGTACTTTGGAGAACAGATCGCCCCCCTCTTCTCTGTGACAGCCCGTCATATAATGTTTAATATTAACTCATATAATATATGAAAAATAGGCTGCCAAAAAAGCCAACACAGTGCTGGGCTGCATTAACAGAGGGATAGAATCAAGATAATGTGAAGTGTTGATAGCACTTTACAAGGCCTTGGTAAGGCCACACTTGGAATAAGGCATCCAGTTTTGGTCACCACGATGTAAAAAAGATGTTGAGACTCTGGAAAGAGTGCAGAGAAGAGCAACAAAGATGATTAGGGGACTGGAGGGTAAAACATATAAAGAACGGTTGCTGGAATTGCTGGAATTGGGTAGTTTAACGAAGAGAAGGACAAGGGGGGGACATGATAGCAGCATTCCAATATCTCAGGGGAAGCCCCAAAGAAGAGGGAGTCAAGCTATTCTCTGACATTGAGAACAATTAACCAGTGGAACAACCTGCCTCCAGAAGTTGTGAATGCTCCAACACTGGAAGTTTTAAAGAAGAGACTGGACAACCATTTGTTTGAAATGGTATAGGGGTTACCTGTCTAAGCAGGGGGTTGGACTCCAAGATCTCTTCTAACTGTTATTCTATTCTATTCTATTCTATTCTATTCTATTCTATTCTATTCTACTCTACTCTACTCTACTCTATTCTTCTTCCTATTTCTATTCTATTCTATTCTATTCTACTCTACTCCAGTCTACTCTACTCTGCTCTACTCTACTCTATTCTTTTTCCTGATTCTATTCTGTTCTGTTCCGTTCTATTCTACTCTACTCTACTCTATTCTTCTTCCTATTTCTATTCTATTCTACTCTACTCTACTCTGCTCTGCTCTGCTCTGCTCTACTCTGCTCTACTCTCTTTTCTTTTTCCTGATTCTGTTCTATTCTATTCTATTCTATTCTATTCTACTCTACTCTATTCTTCTTCCTATTTCTATTCTATTCTATTCTACTCTACTCTGCTCTACTCTATTCTTTTCTTTTTCCTGATTCTATTCTATTCTAGTCTATTCTATTCTATTCTATTCTATTCTATTCTATTCTGTTCTGTTCTGTTCTGTTCTGTTCTGTTCTGTTCTGTTCTGTTCCATTCTATTCTATCCTACAATCATTCGTTCAATGACCATTCGAAGCTACAACAGCACTGGAAAAAGTGACAAATTACGACAGATGCAGCATCCCCATGGTAAAGTGATCAAAATTTAAACACCTGGCAATTGGCACCTATTTATGATGATTGCAGTGCCCTGGGGTCACCTTTGGCGACCTTCTGACAAACAAAATCAATGGAGGGAGCCAGATTCACTTAACAACCAGGTTACTAACTGAACAGCTGCAGCGATTTGCTCAACAACCGTGGTCAGAAAGGTTATAAAATTGAACAAAATTTCCCTTAACAACTGTCTCCCTTAGCAACAGAAATGTTGGGCTCAGTGGTGGCAGTAAGCTGAGGACTACCTGCACCCTTAGTAACTCCGAGGGCGTCCACTTTCTATTTCTGCAAAGACACATTGACATCTATTCGAAACAACACCTTCATTGCAATGTTGGGGTTTTTTTTCCTTTGAGATTAAGTATTTTATTACTTTATCAAAATATAAAATACAGAAATACGCACCATCAAAGCAAAACAAAACCCCGGTGTCTCAGTCATGCCTTTGGGGGAATTAGTCAATTTAATCTCTAACAAAGAATTTCTATGTGGTCCCACAGGAAATGGAGACAAATATACTGGGAACTTAGATCAGAGATGGAAGTTATTTACACCCACCCAGATGTAGTTGGTTGATAATTCCCATGATGACCAATGGTCATGGATGTTAGAGTCAATGCATAATGATAGATCACCAGCCAGGATCTTTTTTTTTTTAATTATTTTATTAAAACCATCAACATTAAACATAAGATCATATTAAAAAGCAATTATCATATAACCTGCAATACAACTCTAAGGATCAGTCTTTGTAAACGTCTGGTTTAGCAAACATTCCTCACTCCTCGCGTCCAGCCTCAACTACCGGTATACGCCTGATACAGTTTATTTGATTGGTATTTCTCTTATACATGGTCTATCTACTGTTTCTAGTCTAACACCTGTTGTTCATTTGAGCTTTAGAAGTAAATTCATCTCAGTAGTAGTGCAATCTTTTATGATCCCTAACAAAAGATCCTGAGGTAGAAATTCAGTATCCTGAGGTAAAAATTCAGTACGCCTTTCCAATATTAAAGCAATCAACATTAAATCTGGGCTCATATTAATGAGCTGTCCTCATAAGACCTGAAAAAACAGCTCTTGTATATGGTCTATCTACTATATCTAGTCTATCACATATTGTTCATTCGCGCTTTAGAATTAACTTCGTCTCAATAATAGTGCAATCTTTTATAATCCCTAACAAGAGATCCTGAGGTAGAAATTCAATAACCTGAGTTGGAAATTCAATCCGCTTTTTCAATATTAAATAAAGCAAACAACATTATGCATAAGATCATATTAAGAGGCAATCCTCATATAACATAAAATACAACATTAAGTATTAGTCTTTGTAAATGGGTTACAAGATCTTGAGACTACATTACTGCAAGAGTTTTAGGACATGGAAAAGAAGCAAGCAAGAGAATAAATTGGCTGAAATATTTAGTGCCAGAGTTGCATACCACCATTTCTAACAAATTTTATTAAAACTCATAAGTACAGCTCACTTGTCAGATGCCTGGAGTGGCGAAAATTATGTAGGGTTTAAATGGCAATGAAGGAGGGGTGAAGGGAAGAGAAGGTGTTTCTGCAGATACAGGTTACACATGTGATAGATCACAAGTATCTTTTTCATTAACAATTATAATGTGTTAAAAACACATTGTATTTGTTGAGATATGAAGCGAAACGCAGCCGAAGAGGGCTGGTATGTTAAATCTGTGAGGCCTCTCCACAGCCTAAAGAGGTCTGTTTTTTCCCCCTGCCCGCTGACTCTGATAAATGAGAAAAGACTTCTACGGAGAAAAATTCCAATTGAGATTTCTTTAACGATTAACCCTAGACCACCATCGTATTTCAACAGACCACATTTAACTAACCAGTGGAATTTCGGCCCTGTTAAAGGTGCAGTCAGCCGTCCAAGGGGGTGCACAGTTTAATCTGTTTTACTGCAGGCCGAACATTAATTCTCCCTGTTATTAATGGGTGGAAAAGCTCACTCTGAGCCAAAGGAGGGAATTGCTGTTCAAAATTTAGACGTGTCACATTTCACAAGTCTTGGCCAGCAGGGGCGACGCCTGCTCGATGGGAAGATAAATTATTGACCAAATCTACAATGAAGAAAATGGGAGATTGAGCTTTTTAGTGGCCGGCGGGATCTTCCAAGTGCATTTTACTCTCCCGGTTCGTACGAGTGGCTTCACCTTTGCAACAGAGCAAGCCGCGCATAAGACACGTTATTCTAAAAGTTTCCACGTCGACCAGGCGCCAAACCAAAATCCCAAACTGCTTCTTACATGCCTCGAGTTGAAATAGCAGCCCGAGGAGTTGGCACGAGCACTATGGCAGAGGAACCTACGACTTTAGTGCCAAGCTTAGAATTTACCCATCATCCCCTCCCCAACTTTTTTTTCCTTCCCACTTCTGCCGTTTTCTTGGCAAGATTTTTCAGAAGCAGCTTGCCATTGTTTCCTTTCCAGGGCTGAGAGAAAGGGACTGGCCCAAGGTTGCCCAGTGTAGGAGATGACCAGGCTAGTCCCTTCGTGTCCACAGGAGATCTAAGTCCAGCCCAACTTGAGTTACGTTGACTCTTTTTCTATCGCCAATTTGCTTTGACCGTTAGCAATTCAGATTCTTGTAGAAAACTTAAGCTTGCAATAAACCTCTATATTCATTTGAACTGCCTGGACTCCTGACACCCAGCTGGCTTTGTGCCAATGGCAGGACTAGAACTCCCGGCCTCCCAGTTTCTAACATGATAGCTTAATCACTACACAAACTGACTTTCATCATCAACCCCTATCAAGTCCCACTGTTATCTGGGGTGTATTATAGAATGACTCCAATACCTTGCCAGAATAGAATAGAATAGAATAGAATAGAATAGAATAGAATAGAATAGAATAGAATAGAATAGAATAGAATAGAATAGAATAGAATAGAATAGAATAGAATAGAATAATAAGAATAGAATAGAATAGAATAGAATAGAATAGAATAGAATAGAATGAAATAATAAGAATAGAATAGAATAGAATAGAATAGAATAGAATAGAATAGAATAGAATAGAATAGAATAGAATAGAATAGAATAGAATAGAATAGAAAAGAATAGAATAGAATAGAATAGAATAGAATAGAATGGGACCTTGGAGGTCTTCTAGTCCAGCCCCCTCAAGCAGGAGAATCTATACCATTTCAGACAAGTGACTGTCTAACCTCTTCTTAAAAACCTCCAGTGATGGAGTACTCACGATTTCTGGAGGCCAGCTGTTCCACTGGTTAATTGTCCTCACTGTTTGGAAGTTTCTTCTTAATTCTTGGTTGCTTCTTTCCTTGATTAGTTTCCCTCCATTGTTTCTTTTGCTGCCCTCTGGTGCTTTGGAAAATAATTTGACCCCCTCTTCTTTGTGGCAGCCCCTCAAATACTGGAACACTGCCATCATGTCACCCCTGTTTCTTCTTTTCTCTAGACTGGCCATACCCAAGTCCTGCAGCTGTTTTTCGTATGTTTTAATCTCCAGGCTTTGGATCATCTTAGTTGTTCTTCTCTGAATTTTTTCCAAAATCTCAACATCTTTTTTGTAGTGTGGTGATCAAAATTGGTTGCAGTATTCCAAGTGTGGCCTTACTAAGGTTTTATAATCGTTATGTGCTCTGTGTCAATGGTACTATAGGGGAAGGAGTGGCAGAACCTAAGACAGTGTGAAAAGGGGGATCAGCCTAGAATCCTTACGTAGTTGCAAGTGAACTAAGTCCAACTTCCCTTGAATTCCGTTGACCCTTATCTAGCACTGAAATAATGCTAACCCTTAGTTGATAAGATTCCTAAGCATGAGTAGCAATACGTCGATTTAATAGGACCTTCATGCGTGGATCTGATATTTTGGGCCTGGTACGAGGGTCATCTGCTGGACCCATCCCTCACCTCTGCTATGATCAACTATTTTGACAATGGAGGTTCCAGCTTCTGCACCTGAGATATATAAGAGGGGGTCACATTATTCTCCAAAGCACCAGAGGGCAGGACAAGAAACAATGGAGGGAAACTAATCAAGGAGAGAAGCAACCTGGAATTAAGGAGAAGCTTCCTAACAGTGAGGACAATTAACCAGTGGAACTCCTTGCCTCCAGAAATCATGGGCACTCCATCACTGGAGGCTTTTAAGAAGAGGTTAGACCAGTGGTGGCGAACCTATGGCACGGGTGCCAGAGGCGGCACTCAAAGAACCCTCTCTGTGGGCATGCGCGCCGTTGCCCCAGTCCTAGGCCTTCAGCTGGGTTTTATAAAATCTTTTCGCTTTAGGCCTCCACCGCCGTGTGGAAAAAAAAAAAGGTTCAATCAGTCAATTTCAACTTCTTGCAGGAAAAAAAAAGATCTTGCAAAGTTGGAATTGATTGATTAAACTTTTTAGTCCCACCCAGTCTGCCGTTACCACAGCAGCCACGCCCAGCCAGTGGGCCACACCCACCCATTGGGCCACACCCACCCGGCACTCGACGATGCATAAGTGGGTTTTGGGTTGCAGTTTGGGCACTCGGTCTCTAAAAAGTTCGCCATCACTGGGTTAGACAGTCACTTGTCTGAAATGGTATAGATTCTCCTGCTTGAGCAGGGGGCTGGACTAGAAGACCTCCAAGGTCCCTTCCAGTTCTATTCTATTCTATTCTATTCTATTCTATTCTATTCTATTCTATTCTATTCTATTCTATTCTATTCTATTCTATTCTATTCTATTCTATTCTATTCTATTCTATTCTACTTTCGTGACTTTGGGCCAATCACCAGGAGACAGTGAGTTCTAGTCCTGCCTTAGATATGAAAGCTAGTTGGGTGTCAGGAGACAGTAAGTTCTAGTCCTTCTTAGGCATGAAGGCCCGGCTAGATGACCTTGAGCAAGTCACTCTGTCTCAGCCCATCCCACAAGGTTGTTGTGGGGAAAATAAGAGGAAGGAGGAGTACTAGGTACATTTGTTGCCTTGAGTTATAAGGTAGTAAAGGCAGGATAAAAATCAAATAAATAAACCCATGACCTGTTGGGTCATTGTTTCCAACAGACTGTATTTCCTTACCTAAACCAATAAACAGAATAACCATCGGCAGGCAAAAAAGCAGCGAGACCAGGAACGATTTCCGATTTCCTGCTGTCTTCCCCACTGACTTTCCCAGTAGGAAGCTGGCAGGGAACATTGGAAAGGATAACCATGTGACTGAAGCAGCCACAACTTTGTCAAATTTCAATCCCAGGGGAGTCATGGGTCCTGGACTTTGGACACCTTCTGTAAATTAACCCATCTGAGGTTCATTTGGTTCAAAAACGGTTGCCTTCCCGTGCCCCTTTTCACCCAAACGAACATTACAAACCATCAAACGAACGCGAGAATTTTATCAGTCTCTAGATTCTGCTGACCAATTCTATCGCGGCCCTTTTACAATAGTCCTTTCCAACATTCCACTGGCTTGGAAAGAATAAAAAGGTTATTATTTTTCCAGAAACGGGGGGGGGGGGCGCGGAGGGAAGGAACACAGAGAATTTATTTCTATTCACACCAGTGTGGCTAAGCAAAAGAAACTATGAAATAAATGCTAGTGGCAAACAAAAGCTTATGTTTATCTCCTGCTGTACTAATGTTTAACTCACATTGTAACATTTATAGCTCCGGGTTAAGCTTTGGCATTAAAAATTGAAAGCTGAAATATTGCTTCTGCCACTGGAAGTAGTAATCAGCCAACTCCAGCGGCAGTTCTACAACAGAAGCCCAAAGAATTTACAAATTCACTCTCATAGTTCATTGAGAGTGGTTAGTCGTGACTGCCTTCAACTTGGTATTTAATCACCGGTCTACAACAGCTAGGATAATGATTAAAAAGTTGTTGCTTTTCAGGTCAGAGGTGCTTCTCCCAGGACAAATAGCCACATGAAGCCCCCCCCCACCTCTCAATCTTAATTTTGTTGTCAAGAGTTAGGCACAAAGAATCAGGACCATTCCTAAGGTGGCAGCAGACAGATAGTCCTCAACCTACATCAGTTCATTTAGCGACCGTTCAAAGTTACAACGTGGCTGAAAAAAGTGAACTTATGATCTTTTTTCACACTTAGGATCGTTCATGTGAATTAAAAGGCACACGCTTGGCAACTGGCTCATGTTTACGACGGGTTGCAGTGTCCCGGGGGTCGTGCGATCTCCTTTTGTGCCCTTCTGACAAGCAAAGTCAAAGGGGAAGCCACATTCGCTTAACAACTGTGCTGCTAACTCAACAACTGCGGTGATTCACTTAACAACGGTGGCAAGAAAGGTCGTGAAAGGGAACAAAATTCACTTAACAAATGTCTCGCTTAGAAATGTTGGGCTCGATTGTGGTTGCAAGCTGAGGAGTACCTGTGTAAGATTTATTCAAGCTTATACACAAGAATGTGGTTGATTAAAGTTCAGTACTAAATTGGTGCCAGAATAATAATAATAATAATGAAGAAGAAGAAGAAGAAGAAGAAGAAGAAGAAGAAGAAGAAGAAGAAGAAGAAGAAGAAGAAGAAGAAGAAGAAGAAGAAGAAGAAGAAGAAGAAGAAGAGGAGGAGGAGGAGGAGGAAGGAGAAGGAGAAGGAGTTGTTGGAAGGGACCTTGGAGGTCATCTGGTCCAACCTCCTGCTCAGGCAGGAAACCCTATACTATTTCAAATGGCTGTCCAGTCTCTTCTTAAAAACTTCCAGTGTTGGAGCATTCACCGCTTCTGGAGGCAGGTTGTTCCACTGGTTAATTGTTCTCACTGTCAGGAAGTTTCTCCTTAGTTCCAGGTTGCTTCTCTCAGGGGCTGCCCCAAAGAAGAGGGAGTCAAGCTATTCTCCAAAGCGCCTGAAGGCAGGACAAGAAGCAACGGATGGAAATTAATCAAGGAGAGAAGCAACCTAGAACTAAGGAGAAACTTCCTGACAGTGAGGACAGTTAGCCAGTGGAACAACCTGCCTCCAGAAGCGGTGAATGCTCCAACACTGGATGTTTTTAAGGAGAGACTGGACAACTATTTGTCTGAAATAGTACAGGGTTTCCTGCCTGAGCAGGGGGTTGGACTAGAAGACCTCCAATACCTGGGAAGATTCTGGAAAAGATAATCAAACAACGAATCAGCGAACGCCTACAGGCAAACAAAGTCATTACTAAAAGCCAACATGGGTTTGTCAAAAACAGATCATGCCAAACAAATCTTATTGCATTCTTTGACAAAGTGACAAAATTAGTGGACCACAGGAATGCTGTGGATATAATTTACTTAGACTTCAGTAAGGCATTTGATAAAGTAGACCACAACCTACTACTTGAGAAGATAGAAAAATGCAGGTTAGACAGCATCACCACCAGATGGATCCGTAGCTGGCTGACCGGCCGTACTCAGCGTGTGGTCCTCAATGGAACCGCATCTACATGGAGGGAAGTGTGTAGTGGGGTGCCCCAGGGCTCTGTTCTGGGCCCAGTGCTCTTCAACACCTTCATCAACAATCTGGACAAGGGGATAGATGGGGAACTCATCAAATTTGCAGAGGACACCAAGCTGGCAGGAATAGCCAACACTCCAGAAGACAAGCTTAGGATACAGGAGGACCTGGACAGACTGGAGCACTGGGCGCTATCTAACAAAATGAAATTCAGTGGTAAAAAAAGTAAGGTTCTACATTTAGGCAAGAAAAACCAAATGTACAGGTATAGTATAGGGGGCACCTTGCTCAATAGTAGTAACTGTGAGAGGGATCTCGGAGTCCTAGTGGACAATCATTTAAATATGAGCCAGCAATGTGTTGCAGCTGCCAAAAAAAGCCAACACAGTGCTAGGCTGCATTAACAGAGGGATAGAATCAAGATCACGTGAAGGGTTAATACCACTTTACAAGGCCTTGGTAAGGCCACACTTGGAATACGGCATCCAGTTTTGGTCACCACAATGTAAAAAAGATGTTGATACTCTAGAAAGAGTACAGAGAAGAGGTGATCAGGGGGCTGGAGGCTAAAAAATATGAAGAACAGTTGCAGGAATTGGGGATGTCTAGTTTAATGAAGAGAAGGACGAGAGGGGACATGATAGCAGTCTTCCAATATCACAGGGGCTGCCCCAAAGAAGAGGGAGTCAAGCTATTTTCCAAAGCGCCTGAAGGCAGGACAAGAAGCAACGGGTGGAAACTAACCAAAGAGAGAAGCAACCTAGAACTAAGGAGAAACTTCCTGGCAGTTAGAACAATTAACCAGTGGAACAACCTGCCTCCAGAAGCGGTGAATGCTCCAACACTGGAAGTTTTTAAGAAGAGACTGGACAGCCATTTGTCCAAAATGGTATAGGGTTTCCTGCCTGAGCAGGGGGTTGGATTAGATGACCTCCAAGGTCCCTTCCAACTTTATCATTATTATTATTAAGATCCCTTCCAACTCTGTTAATTCTAATTCTAACTCTGATTCTGATTCTGATTCTAATTCTAATCCAAAGTTACAAGAGCACTGAAAAAAGTGACTCACAATTGGTCCTCGCATTTACAACCAATTATAGCGCCCTCACAATTACATGATCAAGATCTGGGCATTGGGCACTGGCTTGTAGCAACGACATTGCAGCATCCAAAATCACGTGATCACCATTTGTGAGCTTCCCAGCTGGCTTTCGGGCCAGCAAAATGAATGTGGAAAACTGGATTTATTTAACAGCCACACAAGTCATCTAACAATTGCAGTGATTTGCTTAACAACCATGGCCAAAAAGGGTCATAAAAATTGGGCCCAACTCACTTAATGAATGCCTTGCTTAACAACAGATATTCTGGTCCTAGTTGTAAGGACTACCTGTATTGATGGAAAACAGACCTAGCACTAGATTTGTGACAACTCAAAGTGCAATGGAGTAGGGTAGGGTTCTTCAGACATGGCCCTTTGATGACTTGTGGACCTTGACTCCCAGAATTCCTCAGCCAGGCGTGCCTGGCTGAGGAATACTGGGAGTTGAAGTCCACAAGTCATCAAAGGGCCAAGTTTGAAGACCCTGGAGTAGGGCCTGAATAATTTAGATCAGGACGTGGCTATCATTTCTTGTACTGCCTATGAAGACACGAAGCTGCAGCAGCCAGGTAACACTTGCCATATTCTTAATTAAGCTCACCGTCCCAAGTTCCATTTTTGAGAAACATTCAAAACTTCTTTGCCCCTTGCGCGCACAAACCCATTGAAATCTAGATTGTACCAAATGGCTTCTCGGGATTCAAGCAAGGGCCTGCGAAAAGCTTTTTAAGTGTTCCAAATTCCTCATTTGGACATGAAATTAACAGGATCCTTTCAGCTGTTATGACAAGGTCTGCTGAAAGAAAACCGAGCAAATTCGGTTCAATTTCCCGCATGTAAGGTTGAGTAAGAGATTTTGGAGTCACACACAAACACACACACACGCACACAAACACACACACGCACAGACACACAGACACACAAACACCAGGTCTGCCTCTCCTGCCTTAGCCACAAGCCCTGGGCAGAGATGACAGGTAGTTTTTGACTGACAACCGTTCGTGTAGTGCCCATTCAAAGTTGCAGTGCAACTGAAAAAAGTGACGTGCGACCGTTTTTCACGCTTAACGACTGTGGCAGCGTGGTCACGTGATCAAATTTCGGCTGCTTGGCAACTGGCATGTAATAATAATAATAATAATAATAATAATAATAATAATAATAATAATAATAATAATAATAATAATAATAATAATAATAATAGGCGCCTTGGGTGCAATCCCAAAACAACTGGAGCACCACTTGAACACCATCATCGGCATTGACAAATTCGTCATTAGTCAATTGCAAAAGGCAGCCTTACTAGGAACTGCTTCCATCCTGCGACGATATCTGTGATACCATCAAACATCCACATCAGCCCCTCAGATACTGGACTACTGATATCATATCTCCCCTATTTCTTCTTTTCTTTAGACTAGTCAGACCCAAGTCCCGCAGTCATTCTTTATATGTTTTAGTCTCCAGGCCTTGCTAGGAACCGCTTCCATCCTGCGACGATATCTGTAATACCGTAATATCAAACATCCATATCTGCCTATCCCAGGTCCTTGGGAAGGACTCGATAGGTAGACAAAAATGCCAAATCCAGCTTGAACATCTGGCTGACTGCAATTAATAATAATAATAATAATAATAATAATAATAATAATAATAATAATAATAATAATAATAATAATAATAGTAAAGTTGGAAGGGACCTTGGAGGTCATTGAGTCCAACCCCCTGCTCAGGTAGGAAATCCTATAGTACCATTTCGGACAAATGGCTGTCCAGTCTCTTCTTAAAAACTTCCAGTGTTGGAGCATTCACCGCTTCTGGAGGCAGGTTGTTCCACTGGTTAATTGTTCTCACTGTCAGGAAGTCTCTCCTTAGTTCTAGGTTGCTCCTCTCCTTGATGAGTTTCCATTTATGACCATTCCTAAGGTGGCAGCAGACAGATAGTCCTCACTTTAACATCAGTTCACTTAGTGACCATTCAAAGACACAACATTACTGAAAAAAGTAACCTGTGATTGTTTTTCACACTTAGGACCGTTGCAGCATCCCCCCACGGTCACGTGAACAAAATGCAGACGCTGGGCAACTGGCTCATATTTACGACGGGTTGCGGTGTTCCCAGGTCACGCGATCCCCATTTGCGACCTTAATATCAATGGGGAAGCCGGATTCATTAAACAATTGTGTTGCCAACTTGACAACGGCAGCTATTCATTTAACGGTGGCAAAAGAGGTCGTAAAATGAGCCAAAACTCACTTAAGAACTGTCTTGCTTAGCAATGGAAATTTGGGGCTCAGTTACGGTCATATGATGAGGACTCTCTTTCGTGTAAAACAGCGGTTCTCAACCTTTTTCAGGCCGAGACCCCACCTGCGCCGCCCATGCGCGGCGTGACCCCGACCTGCGCCGCGCACACGCGGCGCAACAGGCCAAACCGCGCATACGTGGCGCGCGCTCGACAACCCAAACCGCTCATGCGCGGTGCGACGGGCCGAACTGCGCATGCGCGGTGCGACGGGCCGAACCACGCATGTGCGGCACGCGCGATGACCCGAACCACGCATGCGCGACGGGCCGAACTGCGCATGCGCGGCACGCGGCGGACCGAACCGCGCATGCGTGGCGTGATGGGCTGAACCACGCATGCGCAGCGCGCGCGACGACCCAAACGACGCATGCGTGGCGCGACGGGCCGCACCGCGCATGCGTGGCGCACGCATGACAGCCGAGGGGAAACGGGGGAAAAAATGGCGGACTGCGGTGTCCAGCGACCCCCGCGAAACGGTCGTTCAACCCCAAATGGGGTCGCGACCCACAGGTTGAGAACCGCTGGTGTAAAAAACAGTTAATTCGCAGGCATTATCCTCGTTTCCCTTCAAGACACCACAGCTGGTGAGGAACACGCAGCTCCACTGCAAACCAAAAAGGCCATGGTGGTGAACCTATGGCACGCCTGCCACAGGTGGCACGCAGAGTCCTCTCTGTGGGCACCCGCGCCCTCGCCCCAGTCCTAGGCCTTCAGCTGGCCTTTATAAAACCTTTTCGCTTTAGGCCTCCGCCGCCGTGCGCAAAAAAACCCAAAAGGTTCAATCAGTCAGTTTCAACTTCTGGCAGAAAAAAAAAAGGTCTTACAAAGTTAGAATTGATTGGTTGAACTTTTTAGTCCCACCTAGTCTGCCGTTACCACTGCAGCCATGCCCACCCAATGGGCCATGCCCACCCAATGAGCCACACCCACCCGGGAAAGTAGCCTGGGAAACTTACAGTTCACAAGACACAAATGATGAGTGTTCAAAGAGGAGAACTTGAGAAACTAGAAAAGTGGTGGCGAACCTGTGGCACGGGTGCCAGAGGCGGCACTCACAGCCCTCTCTGTGGGCACGCGTGCCGTCGCCCCAGTCCTGGGCCTTCAGCTGGGTTTTATAAAACCTTTTCGCTTTAGGCCTCCGCCGCCGTGCTCAAAAAAAAAAAAGGTTTAATCAATTTCAACTTCTCGCAGGGGGGGGGAAGATCTCCGCAAAGTTGGAATTGATTGAACTTTTTAGTCCCAGTCTGCCGTTACCACTGAAGCCACATCCACCCAAAGGGCTAGTGAGGCTACACTTGTATCCCGTTTTGCTCACCACAATATGAAAAAGATGCTGAGACTCTGGAAAGAGTGTAGAGAAGAGCAACAAAGGTGATTAGGGGACTGGAGGCTAAAGCATATAAGGAACGGCTGCTGGAATTGGGTATGTCTAGTTTAACGACGAGAAGGACGAGGGGGGACATGATAACAGTGTTCCAATATCTCAGGGGCTGCCCCAAAGAAGAGGGAGTCAAGCTGTTCTCCAAGGTGCCTGAAGGCAGGAAAAGAAGCAACGGATGAAAACTCATCAAGGAGAGAAGCAACCTAGAACTAAGGAGAAACGTCCTGACAGTTAGAACAATTAACCAGTGGAACAACCTGCCTCTAGAAGCGGTGAATGCTCCAACACTGGAAGTTTTTAAGAAGAGACTGGACAGCCATTTGTCCGAAATGGTGTAGGGTTTCCTGCCTGAGCAGGGGGTTGGACTTGATGACCTCCAAGGTCCCTTCCAACTTTATCATCATCATCATCTCTCTATCTTCCCCTTTTCCCTCCGAGATTGACACAGAAGTTAAAACAAAAATACACACCCAGCTTTTGAACCTGTATTCCAGCAGTTCCCAACCTCCAGTCCGTGGACTGGTGCCGGGCCGTGGCATGCCAGCAACCGGTCCGCGCAAACTAGCAAAGCCCCCATCCACTGGATGCAGGCAGCACACAAAACCACACACACTCCGGTCCGCGGAAAAAATTTTCTCCACAGAACCGGTCCCTGTTACCCAAAAGGTTGAGGACCTCTGCTGTATTCAGCATCAGACATTCAACATCAGACCGTAAATTCTCATTCTGTCCTAGCCATGAAAGCCAACTGGGTGACTTTGGGCCAATCCCCAGGAGGCATGAAAGCCAGCTGGGTGACTTTGGGCCGATCACCAGGAGAGGGTGAGTTCTAGTTCCCACTTAGCTATGAAAGCTGACTGAGTGATTTTGGACTGATCACCAGGAGACAGTGAGTTCTAGTCCCGCTTTAGGAATGAAAGCCAGCCGAGTGACTTTGGGCCAATCACCAGGACAGGGTGAGTTCTAGTTCCGCCTCAGCCATAAAAACCAGCTGGGTGACTTGGGGCTGATCACCAGGAGACAGTGAAATCTAGTTTTGCCTTTGCCATGAAATCTGAACTGGGTGATTTTTGAGCCGATCACTAGGAGACAGTGAGTTCTAGTCCCACTTAAGGGATGAAAGCCACCTGGGTGACTTTGGGCCAATCACCAGGAGAGGGTGAGTTCTAGTTCTGCCTTAGCCATGAAAGCTGACTAGGTGATTTTGTGTGATCACCAGGAGACAGTGAGTTCTAGTCCCGCTTTAGGGATGAAAGCCGGCTGAGGGACTCTGGGCCAATCACCAGGAGACGGTGAATTCTAGTCCTGCCTTAGTCACGAAAGCCAGCTGGGTGACTCTGGGCCGATCACTCCTTTTCAACCCAAGCCACCTCACAAGATTGTTGTGGTGGGAAAAAGAGGAGGAGAAATGTGTGTTGGATATGTTTGCCAATTTGAGTTATTTGTTAAAAAATAAATAAAAATAAAGGCGGGATACAAATGATTAAATAAAGTATATGAAAATAAAATATCTCAACGCAAGCCATGGAAATGTGTATGCTTTTTCATCTCCACATCCCCCTTTATTCTTCTCCACCCAGGGCCCCCTTAAAAAAAGTGAAGCCAGTTCTGCTAATATCATCCCCAAATCCAAATTGTGAGGTGTTTTGTTTTTTTTAATCAGTTGTGTGATTTACAGACCGATGTAGCCATGGTGAGAGGAGGCAGGAGGCAAGGAGAGTCAGTTAACAATTGTATTTAATGTCGGATGGGTTTTTTCCCCGCACCCTCCATGCAAACCCCTGGTCCAGTTCATGTTGCTGAGCCAAAGTCGCCAGTGTTACAAAATGCTGCCATTAAAATATTTGTTTTAATTCTGACCTCAGAGTCACAGCTAATAAACAAGAAAGGGAGTGGGAAATTGAAAAACATACTCAATGCAGCTGTTGGACTGGCTGGCTCACAACAAGAGTTCAACTGCACACTTTTAATTTGGCACTAAGAATAAATCCATACATTGCACGGTGTGTGTGCCAAGAATAACAGCATAACCGAGTTGGAAAGGACGTCGGAGGTCATCTAGTCCAACCCCCTGCTCAGGCAGGAAACCCTATACCATTTCAGACAAATGGCTGTCCAGTCTCTTCTTAAAAATCTCCAGTGATGGAGCACCCACCACTTCTGAAGCTGGAGGAGATGAGTGCCTTGACTACAACTGAATTTTGCGTGAGTGTGCCACACATCTGGCTTGCATCTCTTTAGCAATGCACATTCCAGGACTCTTCTCCATTTCCCGAAGAGCTTAAACCAGGGGGACGTAAACCAGTTTAAACCAGAAGGACTAGCGCTGATGAGGTTACCTGGTTTGGGTAATGAAACGTCTGCAAGGAAACAAGCAAGCTCAGAGAATACCAAAGGACCACTCAGCTTAAACCAGGTTTGGAGCAGCTTTTGGCAAAGCATCCTATAAGACGCTCACTGGATTAATTAACTGTGGGGGCATCGGAAACCAACAAGTTATTATCCTACCTAACAACTGTAGGAAATGAACATAGAATTTCCTAGATCCAGAAATTATTTGGTAAAGAAGATACACGGCAAACACCGATGGCTCCTACTAGAGTGCTAGTACTCTAGATTAGGGGTCTTCAAATTTGGCCCTTTGATGACTTGTGGACTTCAACTCCCAGTATTCCTCAACCAGCATGCCTGGCTGAGAGATTCTGGGAGTTGAAGGCCACAAGTCATAAAAGGGGCCAGGTTTGAAGATCCCTGTCATAGAACATAGCATCATAGGACTGGGAAGGACCTCAGAGGTCTTGCAGTGAGGAGGAGGAGGAGGAGGAGAAGGAGGAGGGGAGGGGAGGAGAGGAGGAGGAGGAGGAGGAGGAAGATTGTGAGGTCCTTGGTGCTCTCTGAGCTTGGTTGTTTTCTTGCAGACATTTCATGACCCAGCTAGATAACATCATCAGTGCTAGAAAGAAGGAGGAGGAGGAGGAAGAGGAGGAGGAGGAGGAGGAGGAAGAGGAAGACTGTGGAGGTCCTTGGTGCTCTCTGAGCTTGGTTGTTTTCTTGCAGACGTTTCATGACCCAGCTAGGTAACATCATCAGTGCTTCAAGGGAGTGGGGTTACTCTCTGTTTATATACAAGTGGTTTGCCCTATAAATCAAGGAACTACCAACTCAGACATGGGAATTAACAATAGACAACAGCCTAATAAAGGAAGCTCCAAAAACACCCCTACTAACACGGACAGGGCAAGCCAGTTCTGTATAAAAAGAGAGCAACCCCACTCCCTTCTAGAAAAACCAGGTATCCATTCCTTTCCCTATAAAGGCTGGAGCAAATTCTCACTTCCAGTGGTAGAAGGTTCTGCAGGATCGGGGCCAAAGTGGAAAAAGCTCTTTCTTGACCTTGCCAACCAGAATTCCTTGGACAGCATCCGCAAGCAAGCTGCTCCCGCTGGAACGACTTCTCAGATACCCTGGACCCATGTCATTTAGATAAGGACAATATTTTAATAAACAATTCTCAGAATATTTTAAACAGTATCTGTAGGAGAATGAGGGGCAGAATCCGGAGGTGGAGTCATAAGAGGGATCAGCCTAGAATCTGTACATAGTCACAAGCAGACTAAGTCCAATCTCCCTTGAATTCTGTGGGCCCTTATTTAACTCCTAGCAGGTGCTAACCCTTAGCTGAGAAGATTCCTGCGCATGGGTTTTGAGTAATAAATTAATTTAATTGAACCTTCACGTGTGGAGCTGGTCTTTCAGGCTTGTCAGTATCTTCACAACAGCCCTTCAAAGCAAACCAACATTAATTATCCCAAAACTGCAAGTCAGAACAAGTTTACTGAAGATCACTGTATCCATCCAAGAAGTAAAACTAGGCTTTTTACCACTTTACTACCTGCAGCATACCACTTCTCAGACAATTTTTGGCTTGATAATGTTTCTGATTGTTAGCTCCCCCAAGCCTACTTTATAAACAGACAAACCAACAGTCAGGCATAAATAATATGGTATGTCTGTGATTTATGGACTTCCCAAAAGTCACTGGAAAACCTTGTTAACAAGCAGCCCTATTGTTTTGAAGACCGCCATTATACAGTCTATGAAAATAGTCTTTAGGGCCTGTATAATTGCTGACGGCTGAGTGCTAATGACATTATATGAATAGGCATCGATAGCTGCCTGTTCATAAATGCTACATTCCCAGATGAAAATGTGCAGCGGCAGCCAAAAAAGCTAATACAATCCTGGGTTGTATAAACAGAGGCATAGAATCAAGATCAGGCGAAGTATTAGTACCACTTTATAAAGCCCTAGTGAGACCACAGCTGGAATACTGCAACCAATTTTGGTCACCGTATCACAAAAAAGATGTTGAGAGTTTGGAAAAAAATCCAGAGAAGAGCAACTAAGACAGGGGTTCTCAACCTTGGCAACTTTAAGACTTGTGGACTTCAATTCCCAGAATTCCTCAGCCAGCTTTGCTGGCTGAGGAATTCTGGGAGTTGAAGTCCACAAGTCTTAAAGTTGCCAAGGTTGAGAACCCCTGAACTAAGATGATCCAAGGGCTGGAGACCAAAACGTACGAAGAACGGCTGCGGGACTTGGGTTTGGCTAGTCTAAAGAAAAGAAGAAACAGGGGAGACATGATAGCAGTGGTCCAGTATCTGAGGGGCTGCCACAAAGAAGAGGGGGTCACGTTATTCACCAAAGCACCAGAGGGAAGGATGAGAAACAATGGTTGGAAACTGATCAAGGAGAGAAGCAACCTGGAATTAAGGAGAAACTTCCTGACAGTGAGGACAATCAACCAGTGGAATAGTTTGCCCCCAGAAATCGTGGGCACCCCATCACTGAAGATTTTAAAGGAGAGACTGGACATTCACCTGTCTTAGACGGTGTAGGTTCTCCTGCTTGAGCAGGGGGCTGGACTAGAAGACCTCCAAGGTCCCTTCCAGCTCTATTCTATTCTTTGTAGATTCAAGCAGTCAGGAGAGTAAAAGGCAGGACTTCCCAGAACATGGGCAAAAAGGTAGGATGAGAGTAACAATCTATGTTGAAATGGCTTCGTCAGTCAAAAATCGTTTTATTCGTGTAATCGTTGTTTATATTTTCGACTTGCCCAGCTCCCTGAAAGAGGGGATTCATTCATTTATATGGGACAAGAACAAAGTTTTGAAAGTGCTAACGTACAGTAGTAATTCCTCTAGCAGTTTGAGAAGAAACTCTGATGGAGAATCTATGCCCATGATAAATCCCTCACACTAACTGACTAATGGTCAGCTCTAGCTAGGTCAGTGTTTCTCAACGTGGGCCTCTTGAGAATGTGTGGACTTTAATGCCCAGAATTCCCCAGCCAGCATGGGCTCACAGCGTCTAGCAAAGGGTCTAGTTTCATTTACCTAGTTTGGGAATGAAAGGTCTGCAAGGAAACAATCAAGCTCAGAGAGCACCAAGGACTCCACTGTCCTCTCCATCTCCTTCTCCTCCTCCTCCTCCTCCTCCTCCTCTACCACTACGTAGTTTGGTAATGAAACATCTGCAAGAAAGCAACCAATCTCAGAGAGCATCAAGGACCCCACAGTCATCCTCCTGCTCCTCCTGCTCCTGCTCCTCCTCCTCCTTCTCCTCCTCCTCTACCACTACCTAGTTTGGTAATGAAAGGTTTGCAAGAAAGCAACCAAGCTCAGAGAGCACCAAGGACCCCACAGTCGTCGTCCTCCTCCTCCTCCTCCTCTTCCTCCTCCTCCTCCTCCTCCTCCTCCTCTACCACTTTGGTAATGAAACATCTGCAAGAAAGCAACCAAGCTCAGAGAGCACCAAGGACCCCACAGTCATCCTCCTGCTCCTCCTCCTCCTCCTGCTCCTCCTCCTCCTCCTCCTCCTCCTCTACCACTACCTAGTTTGGTAATGAAACATCTGCAAGAAATCAACCAAGCTCAGAGAGCACCAAGGACCCCACAGTCATCCTCCTGCTCCTCCTGCTCCTGCTCCTCCTCCTCCTTCTCCTCCTCCTCTACCACTACCTAGTTTGGTAATGAAAGGTTTGCAAGAAAGCAACCAAGCTCAGAGAGCACCAAGGACCCCACAGTCGTTGTCCTCCTCCTCCTCCTCCTCTTCCTCCTCCTCCTCCTCCTCCTCCTCCTCCTCCTCTACCACTTTGGTAATGAAACATCTGCAAGAAAGCAACCAAGCTCAGAGAGCACCAAGGACCCCACAGTCATCCTCCTGCTCCTCCTCCTCCTCCTGCTCCTCCTCCTCCTCCTCCTCCTCCTCTACCACTACCTAGTTTGGTAATGAAACATCTGCAAGAAAGCAACCAAGCTCAGAGAGCACCAAGGACCGCAAAGTCGTAGTCCTCCTCTCCTCCTCCTCTCCACAAACCCCCCTCTCACCCAGCACTGATGATGTTACCTAGTTGGGTCATGCTCAGGAAACACCACAGTTCAGCCCTGAGCTACGAATATTCTCTTCTGTATTTCCCAAATTCAGACATACCTCAGATTTATGGGGTGGCCTAGATTAACAGTGGATGTCACCGTCATCAGACCCATCACACAAGCAGAAACCGTTATTTCTAAGAGGGCGACAGGATTCCCTTGATGCAACTGAGCCTCCTCCACGGAGACCAATGAAAAAACCAACACTGATTAAGTAGCACCAGCTTTTAGAGCGAGCCTTAACGGGGCCGTTCTTCTTGGGAAAGCCGAACCCTCCTTGGGAACCAGCAGAATTGTGAAGAGTTGCCAGATCTTCAGATCTGGCAAACCGCACGAATCCAACAACTCGTTTAAGCCACAGATGGGACCAGCCGATCTTCAGCTCGTCCGAGTCTAAAAAAAACTTTAAGAATGTATATTTCAACACCACCAAAAGTCACATACCCAGTTCCTGCAGACTGGAGTCTCAACCAGTCACCTGTTTAGTCTAGCCTGGTTGAAGATGGAACATTTGATTCCACTGGATAGCCATGCTTTCGTGTTATCAAGATTATACACACATACTGTACGCCGAATTCCTGGCAGACCGTCATGTACCACATTAATTGCTTTGGAGGCTGATTCATAAACACCTAAATCAGCCTTCTCTTTCTCCCCCCCCACCCCACCCCCAAATGGGGCAGATTCCCTCTGTCTGCGACAACTTCCCAACCAGCAGTCCCAGGAGCGCCTGTCTCGGACGAATGCTTGCGGATTTACATCTGCAGGTCAGAGTTGTTTTTATCAAGGTCATTGTAGCATCCGCAATGTTTGTAAACTATTTGGACCGCTTTAAATAAGGGAGAGATCTTGGTTTAAATTATTTCTTGCCAAACTTGGAATAGGAGAACGCTCCTGTGAACTCTGAGATGGGGTTTCTGGCACGCCCTGAGTTAAAGTACCTTTAGACTCACTAGGTGGTCTAAGCCGCTATTAACAGCCTAGGAGGAGTAGAACTTCAGTCTCAAGAAGAAGCGGGTTCCGATCCTCTCCAAAGCATGGAATCATCTTGGCCCACTGCTTCATCTAATCAATTTCACAGGCGCTTGTGAAAATAATTGGCTTTTATCTTCTTCACTTTTTTTTTAAAAAAAAAAATATGATAGATAGACGACTTTGTCATTTGGGCCTCTTGGCCTGTGAGTAAAACTGACTTGACTGACTGTTCGTAGCAATTAAGCTGTTCAAGATCATTTTGTGAGCGTGACCGCTGCAGGAGACAGCAAGTTAAAAAAAATCATTCGAATTCACAAACAATCATGGAGATTGTTCTGTGTTCTCCTGGGTTCGTTTCCCCCAGCCAGGATTCACTTAACAAACCGGTTGCTAACTTAACACCTGCTTCACACTTAACAACTGCTTCACACTTAACAATTGGGGCAAGAAAGGTTGTAAAAAATGGGGCACAACTCACTTAACAAATGTTTCGCTTAGCAAGAAAAGTCTGAGGCTGAATTGTGGTTGTAAGTCAAGGACCTGACAGAAGGCCACCTGAAGAGACTGGAAGCATTTGAAATGTGGATTGACAAGCGGCTGTTACGGCTGTTAGCTGTTACGTAGAAGCTGGGCTGACAAGATCAGAAATGAGGAGGGGATCAGCCGCCTGGGAAAGCCAAGGGAAATCATCAAAACAATTAAAAAACGAAAATTAGAATATTTCGGACGTGTGAAGCGACACCCAGAAAAATACGGCCTACTCCATTTAATCCTCCAGGGAAAGACGGAAGGCAAACGAGGTCCAGGCAGAAGAAGAACATCGTGGCTTCAGAATCTAAGGGACTGGTTTGGACAAAACTCAGCAGCACTTTTTCGTGCGGCTGCTGATAAAAACAGGATCGCCAACAGGATCGTCAACGTCCGATAATAGATATGGCACAAGAAGAAGAAGTCAAGGACCATCTGTATGCCATGGGAAGGGAACAAAGAAGTTAGCCAGTCCATTTGAGAACAGCCTGCCCACAAGCCTTATTTGGCTGAGGAGAGGAGAGGAGAGGAGAGGAGAGAAAAAAGAAAAAAAAGGAGAGGAGAGGAGAGGAGATGAGAGGAGAGGAGAGAAAAAAAGGAGAGGAGAGGAGAGGAGAGGAGAGAAAAAGAGGAGAGGAGAGGAGAGGAGAGGAGAGGAGAGGAGAGGAGAGAAAAAAAGAGGAGAGGAGAGGAGAGGAGAGGAGAGGAGAGGAGAGAAAAAAGAAAAAAGGAGAGGAGAGGAGAGGAGAGGAAAGGAAAGGAAAGGAAAGGAGAGGAGAGAAAAAAGAGGGGAGGAGAGGAGAGAAAAAAGAAAAGAGGAGAGAAGAGAAAAAAAGAGGAGAGGAGAGGAGAGAAAAAAGAAAAGAGGAGAGGAGAGGAGAGAAAAAAAGGAGAGGAGAGAAAAAAGAAAAGAAAAGAGGAGAGGAGAGGAGAGAAAAAAAGAGAGGAGAGGAGAGGAGAGGGGAGAGGAGAGGAGAGGAGAGGAGAGGAGAGGAGAGGAGAGGAGAGGAGAGGAGAGGAGAGGAGAAGAGAAGAGAAGAGAAGAGAAGAGAAGAGAAGAGAAGAGAAGAGAAGAGAAGAGAAGAGAAGAGAAGAGAAGAGAAGAGAAGAGAAGAGAAGAGAAGAGAAGAGAAGAGAAGAGAAGAAAAAAAACTGCAGTCATGGAGGCTTCAAAGACCAACTTCAGATCACTTCCCCTCACTCCCACCTGGGAAAAACTGGAGTAGAAAAGACATCTGAGTTACATCTCCAGGTTAAGCCTTAAGTGGAAAAGGATAAGTGGTATTAAATTTAGGAGAATATTTATACAAACCTCAAGAAATCAAGTAAATTTTCCGGGGAGGCAGGAAAATGACAGAGAGGAGGAACGTTCAATTACCTTACTTTTGAAGTACATTAATGCCCATTTCCTACATTTATCGGCGGTGACATCCTGACCCAATGTAAATTTAATGCTGCCGAACTCTAAATGTGGTTTGAGAAAATGGGGGCCATCAGACCAGAAGGATCATTCCCTTTCTCTTGCTTAATAGCCTCGGCCAAGACTTAGCCTCATGTTCACCCAACTCTTAACTCGCCAGAGAGATCAGGGGGTTCCCAATATACATATTAGCTCTCAACGACAGATCTTCTGATATGTTGACGTACACATTAATACGAACGTGCCAAGTTTGTGTCTTCCCAGACTCAGCAGGTATCCACCCTTTCCCAATGTCTGCAATGTATAGGAAGTCCTCAACTTACGACAGTTTGTTGAGTGACCGTTTGAAGTTATATAACGGTACTGCAGGGGTGTCAAACTCAATTTCACTGAGGGCCGCATCAGCATTGTGGTTGCCCTTGGGGGGGTCAGGTGGGTGTGGCCAGAGTGGATGCAGCCTGCTGGGTGGGCGTGGATGGAGTGGGCGTGGCCTACTGGGTGGGCGTGGCCAGTTCTACATCATTCACATCAAGGGGCCTGTGGGGGCCTGGGCAGGAGTGGGACAGATCTGAGGGTCTCTGGCCGAAAGGGGGAGGACCGGGGCAAGCGCCAAGGCATGGTCCACCAGGGCAAGTGCCAAGATGGCCACCACAAAATTGTACATTGGCTCCCGGCTGGCTTGGGCCAGGGCCAAGGCAGCGGGGGCCATTCCCTCACTGTTTCCAGGATGGCTTCGCGGGCCGCATCCAGGCCCCGTGCCTTGTGTTTGACATGTCTGCGGTACTGAAAAAAAAAAGTGACTTAGGACCATTTTTCACACTTAGGACCGTGGCGTTATCTAAATGGGCCACGTGATCCAAATTCAGACGGTTCATATTTATGACCGTTGCAGTGGTCCCCGTGTCGCATGATCCCCTTTTGGGACCTTCTGACAAACAAAATCGACGGGAAATCCAGAGTCATTTCACAACTGAAGTCGGAACTGAAGAAGCTTCTTGGAGGAGAAGCCAAACAACTTCCAAGAAAAAAAAAAACACAAAGAAAAGTCCAGTTGCCTTTTGGGAAAAAAAGCACCTTTGGGAGAAGCGTGTTACTAACGGAACAACTGCAGCGGTTCGCTTAACAGGCAGGCACAGCCACACATCTCTGCGCATCAATGATTCACCGGTGGAGATGGTTACCAGCATCCAATTCCTGGGTGTGCAGCTAACGAGTAGGCTGACTTGGTCGCTCAACAGTGAGAAACTGGTGAAACGGCACAACAGCGCCTGCATTTTCTGTGCCGCATGAGAAAAGCACACCTTCCTTCCCCTGTCCTGACCACTTTCTACAGGGGGACAATCGAGAGCCTCCTGTCATACAGCATCACAGTCTGGTTTGGAAGCATCCCTGCTTCGGACAGGAAGGCGGTGCAGAGAGTGGTGAGGACGACAGAAAAGATCATTGGCAGTTCCCTCCCTCCCATCCGGGACATAGCACAGAAGCGTTGCTTGAGCAGGGTCCGTAAGATCGTCTGGGACACTACACATCCTCTTCACGACCTGTTTTCCTTGTTAACTTCTGGGAGGAGGGGGCTCCGTGGTATCCACAGCAGAACATCCAGATTCAGTCACAGCTATGTTCCAAACAGTATCAACCTTGTGAACTCTAAAGCTTCCTCCTTCTGCTATATATTCAAGATGGACAGTGTTTAATATTTATTTGCTATGCATATGTAGGAGTGTCGGCCTATACATAATGTCGTACCGGTATATAGTATGTTTTAGGTGTGTGTGTCATGTACGTGTTTCACTTTGAGAGCGGGTAACTAAATTTCATTTTTGACACGTGCTGTTGTGCCCACAGTAAAAAAATGACAATGAAGGTTATCTTATCTTAATTGTGGCAAGAAAGGTCGTGAAACGGGGCAAAAGTCACTCACATGAAAATTTGGGGCTGAGTTATTTTCATAACCCGAGGAGTATCTGTAGTTAAAAGATGAGGAAAGGATGCTCTTTTGGGGGGGAGTCTGGAGGGGCAAAGTCAGATCAGATAAACAACAGGTCTTGTGTCTTTCACCTGAGACAAAATACGTCTCTTCTACTGCCAATGTACCATTTTGAACTGCTATTTCAGGTGGCAAACAAATAAAACTTTGTGAAAGATGTTGTCAACGCTGCTAACATTGGATGTTCTTACTTTGACAACATATGGAGATGCAGCTTTTTTCCTTCTTATGCTTTACTCTTAGAATTAGATGATGGGGGGAAGGAGGAAGGTGGTGGGAGTTAGACATAAAAACATTGTAATAGTGTGTGAATTCACAGCTCTTGAAATAAGAGCTGATAAGGAATGGCAGGTTGGAGAACTGGAGGGAAGGTTTGCATTTCAAACTAATTGGAGAATGTGATTTATGACTATAAATTAGAGGAGGGAATTGTGCTTTGATACTATGTGCTCAGGGGAGGGGAATTCAGTTTTTGGCTTCGATGGTGTTAGTGGTGTTAGTGCCGAAGCTATGCTACTCCAATAAAGATCCTTTAAGGTAAACAATGCCTCGAAGTTCTTTGAAGAGTTTCATCTGTTGGAACCATGACAGATGTCATAGCAAGCAAAGTGACCCATAATGCAACGCAAGGAGAAAAAAATGCTTACCGCTGGGGTTGAAAGCCATGCAGCAGATGGGCTTCTCATGGGCAGGGAAGTGCGCTACGACGCCGTCACTATCAGAGTCCTCGCTCACCAGGACCTGTGAAATAGCAGAGAAAATGGAAGGTGAGATGTACAAATGCAGTTTGGTTCTATTACATTGGAAGTCCACGGATTCCTCCAGTGGTTAAGGCACCAGGCTAGAAAGTGGGAGGGCTAGTCCCACCTTAGCCAGGAAAGCCATCTGGGTGACTTTGGGCCAATCACCAGGAGACAGTGAGTTCTAGTCAGGCCTTAGCCATGAAAGCCAGCTGGGTGACTTTGGCCAATCACCAGGAGACGGTGAGTTCTAGTCCCGCCTCAGCCATGAAAGCCAGCTGGGCGACTTTCGGCCAATCACCAGGAGATGGTGAGTTATAGTCCTGCCTAAGCCATGAAAGCCAGCTGGGTGACTTTGGGCCAATCACCAGGAGACGGTGAGTTCTAGTCCCGCCTTAGCCGTCAAAGCCAGCTGGGCGACTTTGGGCCAATCACCAGGAGACGGTGAGTTCTAGTCCCGCCTTAGCCATGAAAGCCAGCTGGGCGACTTTGGGCCAATCACCAGGAGACGGTGAGTTCTAGTCCCGCCTTAGCCGTCAAAGCCAGCTGGGCGACTTTGGGCCAATCACCAGGAGACGGTGAGTTCTAGTCCCGCCTTAGCCATGAAAGCCAGCTGGGCGACTTTGGGCCAATCACCAGGAGACGGTGAGTTCTAGTCCCGCCTTAGCCGTGAAAGCCAGCTGGGCAACTTTGGGCCAATCACCAGGAGATGGTGAGTTCTTGTCCCGCCTCAGCCATGAAAGCCAGCTGGGTGACTTTGGACCAGTCTTTTTCTCTCAACTCTAACCCTAACCCACCTCAAAGGGTTGTTGTTGTGGGGAAATAAGAGGAGGAAGGTGTGTTAGATATGTTTGCCATCTTGAGTTATTTGTATAAATAATAAAGGTGGGCCGCATAAGTAAGTAAGTAAGTAAGTAAGTAAGTAAGTAAGTAAGTAAGTAAGTAAGTAAGTAAGTAAGTAAGTAAGTAAGTAAGTAAGTAAGTGGATGGATGGATGGATGGATGGATGGATGGATCAATAAACAAACAAACAAACAAATAAATAAATATCCTTTCTTAAGTTGTCCGAGTAAGGAACGACCCTATAAACTTCATTAGGCATAAGGAAAATTACATCTGCTTGCAAAAGGCCTCCTTCTTCCAGCTCAAGCGTCTTCTGCTAGAGCAGTGGTTCTCAACCTTTTTCAGGTTGAGACCCCACTTGCCCCGCCCATGCGCGGCGCGACCCCAGTGCGACCCCGGTGCGCGCACGCATGTGCGTGCGCCTGACCGATCCGTGCATGCGCGGTGCGTGACAAAAAAACCCAAAATGGTGCACGATGGCCTGAACCACGCATGCACGGCGTGCGCACGACAAAAAAAAACCAAAATGGCGGACCGCGACAGCCCGATCTGCGCATGCGTGGTGCGCGCGCGTGCGACGACCCAAACCGCGCATGTGCGGCACGCGCAACGAAAAAAACAAAAACAACAACAACAAAAAAAAACAAAATGGCGGACCGCGGTGTCCGGCGACCCCCGCGAAACGGTCGTTCGACCCCAAATGGGGTCGCGACCCATAGGTTGAGAACAGCTGTGCTAGAGTGTAGAATTAGGTGTGGTTAAAAAAAAACTAAGTGGGGTCAGACGTGGGCAGCATTTCATGTTCCCATAAAATCACCACAGTCAACTTTATTTTTTAATTATTTTACAAAGCGGAAGTTGGCAAGTTCCCCAGTCGTTCTTACTAACACAAGCGTATCCGAAGGAGGCACCACCTCTCCTTCAAGTCGGTGTCAACTCTTAATGACCACCTACAGATAAGATCTCCTCTAGGGGTGAACTGTCCCTAATCTAGTCTTTAAAATTAATTTTTTTAATGGAAGCTTTTTTACAAGATAAAAAGACCTAACCTGGTCTATGGGACCTCTGGGATTCTCTGAGCTTGGTTGTTTTGTTTTGTTTTTGTAGATGTTTCATAACCCAACTAGATAACATCATCAGTGCTAGAAGGGAGGGGTGGTTCTCTCAGTGTTTACATAAGGGGCTTGACCTATCAGTGTCTTGGGGGGGGAGTGTTGATCTCTTGTGGGGTCCTTGGCTCTCCCTAAGCTTGGTTGTTTTCTTGCAGGCGTTTCATGACACAGCTAGATAACATCTTCAGTGCTAGAAGGGAATGGGGTGTGGGAGTGGGAGGAGGAGGAGGAAGACTGTGTTCCTTGGTGCTCCCTAAGCTTGGTTGTTTTCTTGCAGACGTTTCATGACCCAGCTAGATAACATCATCAGTGCTAGAAAGGAGGAAGAGGAGGAGGAGGAGGAGGAGGAGGAGAGGACAGTGGAGTCCTTGGTGCTCCTTAAGCTTCGTTGTTTTCTTGCAGACGTTTCTTTACTCAAATAGGTAATATGCAAAACCCCACTTTCTTATAGCACTCTTTTCTCTTTTTAATGGAATCCACCATCAAGCTAGCTTGATTTCGACTAGCTTTGGCTCAGTCTGGGCCATTAATCTGCAATGAAAATGTCTTCCTGAGAAAAAGCAGAGTTCCTTAAATATATTCTTAAGTTCAGAGGGAATGTGAGGGAGGGACAGGGGGAGGGGCAGAGAGAGGGGGGGAAAGAGGGAAGGAAAGAAAAGGAGAGGGAGAGGAGAGAGAAGGAAAGGGAAAGGGAGAAGGAGAGCAAGCAAGAGAGGGAGGGAGAGAGAGAGAGAGAGAGAGAGAGAGATGATTGGTAACCAAATGACAGACATAAACAGACAAAATGGAAAAGCAAAAATTTCAAATGATGGAGCACCACAATTCCAGGAGGCAAGGAGTTCCACTGGTTAATTGCTCTCACTGTCAGGAAGTTTCTCCTTAGTTCCAGGTTGCTTCTCTCCTTGATTAGTTTCCATCCGTTGCTTCTTCTCTTGCCTTCAGGCGCTTTGGAGGATAGCTTGACTCCCTCTTCTTTGGGGCAGCCCCTGAGATATTGGAAGACTGCTATCATGTCCCCCCTCGTCCTTCATTAAACTAGACCTACCCAATTCCAGCAGCCATTCCTTGTATGCTTTAGCCTCCAGTCCCCTGATCATCTTCGTTGCTCTTCTCTGCACTCTTTCTAGAGCAGCGGTTCTCAACCTATGGGTCGCGACCCCATTTGGGGTCGAACGACCGTTTCACGGGGGTCGCCGGACACCGCGGTCCGCCATTTTGTTTTTTTTGTTTTTTTCCGTCTCGTGCGCACTGCGCATGCGCAGTTCGGACCGTCGCGTGCACGCAGCGCATGCGCGAATCAGCCCGTCACAGCCCGCCATTTTGTTTTTTAGGTTTTTTTTTCCCGTCACGCGCATGGGCGGCGCAAGTGGGGTCTCAACCTGAAAAAGGTTGAGAACCACTGTTCTAGAGTCTCAGCATCTTTTTTACATCGTGGTGACCAAAACTGGATGTAGTATTCCAAGTGTGGCCCTACCAAGGCCTTGTAAAGTGGGATTAACACTTCCCGTGATCTTGATTCTCTCCCTCTGTTAATGCAGCCTAGCACTGAGTTGGCCTTTTTGGCAGCTGCAGCACACGGCTGGCTCATATTGTTTTTGTTAAGTTAGTAACACGATTGTTAAGTGAATCTGGCTTTCCCATTGGCTTGGCTTGCCATAAGGTCACAAATGAGGGTCACCTGATCCCGGGACACTGCAACGGTCATAAATATGAGTCAACTGCCAAGCGTCTGAATTTTGATCACGTGACCCTGGGGACACTGCAACAGTCACAGGTGTGAAAAACAATCCTAAGTCCCTTTTTTGCCGTACAGTCAAAAGTCCCTGTACGGCATTGAAGAAAGGGACTTAGGACGCTTTTTCATACTTATGACCCTTTGCAGCATCCCCAGGGTCACGTGATCAAATTTTTGGTTGCCCGGCAACTGGCAGCTCTTTATTATTGCACTGTCCTGGGGTCATGTGATCAACCGTTCGTAACCTTCCCAGCCGGCTTCTGACAAAGCAAAGTCAATTCACTGAATGACCGCACGATTCACTTAACAACCGCAGTGGATTTCCTTCACCAGTATGGCAAAAAAAGGTTGTAAAATGGGGGCGAAATGCAACAGCGGCCCTGCTTAGCAACAGAAATTTTGTGCTTGATAGCGGTCATTATACATAGCATAGCATAGCATAGCATAGGGTAGCATAGCACAGTGGTGGCGAACCTATGGCACGCGTGCCAGAGGCGGCATTCAAAGCCCTCTCTGTGGGCACGCGTGCCCTCGCCCCAATCCCACCTCCTCCTGCAGCCCCTTCCTCACCAGCAGCCCCCTCCCGGAGGAGAGTTTATCCTGGGTGCGGCCTGTGTGGAGCAGCGCAGCCAAGAACATGGCAGCCAGGCATGACTCCGCCCACACGCCCCATTGCGTGTAGATGCTGCGGGGCGTGGGCGGAGGGCATGGCTGCCATGGTGCTTCTGGGCCGCCTGGGTGATCTGTGGTGGGCCACAGAGGCAGGGGGTGGCCCTGAGGGTGGGGGCAGGGCAGGGGGCAGGGTGGGGGCGGGGCAGTTTTTGGGCACTCAGTCTCTAAAAGGTTTGCCATCACTGGTATAACATAGTCTTCGGAGAGGAGCGGCGTATAAGTCCAAATAAAATAAATAAATAAATAAATAAATAAATAAATAACATAACATAACATAACATAAGGTAACGTAATGTAACGTAATGTAATGTAACGTAACATATGTTATGTTGTGAGCCGCCCTGAGTTCTCCGGAATAGGGCGGCATAGAAGTCAAATCAAATCAAATCAAATCAAATAAATAAATAAATAAATAAATAACATAAACATAACATAACATAACATAACATAACACAACACAACACAACACAACACAAGACAACACAGTATATACATTAGCCTGTCCCAGCTGGTCAGGCAGGGAAGGTGACTTGCGGACCCGTCAGTTAAAGAATTTCGACTGGTGGGGTCCTGAGTTTTCTCGGCCGTTGCCCCCCGTCCCATGGAATATCCCCCCCCCGGAGGTGAGGCTACCCCCCCCCCACTCTCCTGGCCTTCTGATAATGGGTTAAAACATGGCTCTCCGGACTTGCTTGGGGCTGGCTAGCGCCTTGAGAGCTCTCTCCTTGCCTTTTTCGCTAATTTTTAACAAGGTTTAATCATCCTTGCCTCCTTCTAAATTTTACATTTGATAAATTTTAAATGCTCACATTTAAAATTTTTATATTTTGAACTTTGTATTGTACATCACCCGGAGTCCCTCTCTGAGGGAGATGGGTGGTTTAAAAATATGATTTTTTTAAAAAAAAAATAAATTAAATTAAAAATAAATAAAACTATGATAAACTTTCCCTTAGGTGGGGGGGGTGTCCTACAAATTCAGGAGAAAATAAGCTGAGAGATAAACTTTAAACATTTAGTCTAGAGATCTACGGTTTCTTGAGCTGTTTTCATATTCTACCGTTCTTCCTTTCTGTAAAGTATCTGGGAGCAGTTCAGAGCATCAAAACGGTAGGCTCCTCTTTAAAATTGACGGGAATTCCTTAAAAATGCAGTTTTTGCTTCCTTGTGAAGGTTGAACTTTGGAAGGACTGCATCCTAAATGGAGATTTGTAAGTCAGGCCTTGACACTTTCTGTGCAAACCTATAATAATGATGATGATGATGATGTTGGAAGGGACCTTAGAGGTCATCTAGTCCAACCCCCTGCTCAGGCAGGAAACCCTATACCAGTGGTGGCGAACCTATGGCACGTGTGCCAGAGGCGGCACTCAGAGCCCTCTCTGTTGCTATGCGTGCCACTGCCACCAGCAGCAGGTCCATCAGGCTGCCACCGCCGCCCGGAGCAGGAGCCCTGCCCAGCACAAAGGAGGTGAAACAGCTGACTAGCAAGCTCAAGTAGAGGTGGTAAAGTAGAGGTCACCAGCCATTGTCGATTGGTGGATTGGAAGGGAGGGGGAAGCATTTTACATGCGTGCGTGCACACGTGGGGCCACGAGCATGCATGCACTGCAAATAGGGCGGGGCTAGTGCCTGCGTGATACTCACTAGCCCTGCCCCATTCTTGCGTGGTGCGGCGCCTTGTATCTGCACCCCGTGGCGCAGAGGCGGCTGTTTTTGCGCCTTGCAGCATGTTGGTCCATTTTTGTGCCCCTGATTTTTGCATGTCAGAAGTGACACTCAGAGGTGCCTCCCTGCCCCCCCCCCGAGGGCACCACAATGCTGATGCAGCCCTGGCACTTTGTGATAAATAAGTGGGTTTTGGGTTGCAGTTTGGGCACTCAGTCTCTAAAAGGTTCGCCATCACTGCCCTATACCATTTCGGACAAATGGCTGTCCAGTCTCTTCTTAAAAACCTCCAGTGTTTGAGCATTCGGGTCTTTTCCCGTGTAAGATTGAGAGTATCTTGGCGACGTTTGGACGAGGTGCATAAATATAAATTTTCTGAGGTTTTCGCGGGTGTTTGTATGTAGGTCTTTGGTTACTCAGGTTTTCTCCTGAGTAAAATTGGAAGTGTCTTGGCGATGTTTTGACAAAGTCCCATTCGTCATCTTTAGGCTTCACATTGCTCCTAGAAGCATGAAGCCGAAAACACCAGCCTGAAGATGACGAATGGGACTTCGTGGAAACATCACCAAGACACTTCCAATTTTGCACAGGAGAAAACCCATATATATATATTGCTTTGTGATACTGAAGGTGAGAATCTATTAGGCAGAAGGGACTGACAGATCGTACCAGTATTTAATTTCCATTTGGTTAAGAATTGATTTCAAAAACCACAGCCAACAAAGATGGCTTATCAAATATCAAGAATCTATGAGCAAAGCCACCCTTTGGGCCCCAGGCCAATCACTTAACAGATAAATGACTTTCCAACAATAAAACATCAACCTACCAATCTCGGCTTTTATTGGCTGTTTATTTACGATTACACTCTTTTCACGGATGATAAATGACTGCCCTGGCCATTGACTTCCTCCCAAGCCATCATGATCAGGGGAACTGATAGCACCACTTTACAGCTCACTAATGAGGCTACACTTGTATCCCGTTTTGCTCGCCACAATATGAAAAAGATGCTGAGACTCTGGAAAGAGTGCAAAGAAGAGCAACAAAGATGATCAGGGGACTGGAGGCTAAAACATATAAAGAACGGTTGCTGGAATTGGGTATGTCTAGTTTAATGAAGAGAAGGACGAGGGGGGACATGATAGCAGTGTTCCAGTATCTCAGGGAAAGTTGGACCATAAGAGAGGCTGAGCGCCAAAGAATGGAGGCCTTCGAACTCTGGTGCTGGAGAAGACTCCTGCAAGTCCCCTGGACTGCAAGGCATTCAAACTGGTCAGTCCTAGAGGAGATCAACCCCGACTGCTCTTTAGAAGGCCAGATCCTGAAGCTGAAACTCAAGTCCTTTGGACACCTAATGAGAAGGAAGGACTCACTGGAGAAGAGCCTGATGCTGGGAAAGATGGAGGACAAGAGAAGAAGAGGACGACAGAGAATGAGGTGGCTGGAGGGAGTCACTGAAGCAGGAGACGGGAGCTTCAATGGACTCCAGAAGATGGTAGAGGACAGGAAGGCCTGGAGGAATGTTGTCCATGGGGTCGCGATGGGTTGGACACGACTTCACAACTAACAACAACAATATCTCAGGGGCTTCCACAAAGAAGAAGCAGTCAAGCTATTCTCCAAAGCACCTGAAGGCAGGACAAGAAGCAACGGATGGAAACTAACCAAGGAGAGAAGCAACCTAGAACTAAGGAGAAATTTCCTGACAGTGAGAGCAATTAACCAGTGGAACAACCTGCCTCCAGAAGCGGTGAATGCTCCAACACTGGAAGTTTTTAAGAAGAGACTGGACAGCCATTTGTCCAAAATGGTATACTATAGGGTTTCCTGCCTGAGCAGGGAGTTGGACTAGATGACCTCCAAGGTCCCTTCCAACATTATTATTATTATTATTATTATTATTATTATTATTATTATTATTATTATTATTATTATTATCTGCAGTGATTCACTTAACAACTGGGGAAAGAAAAACTGTAAACTGGGGCAAAACTCACTTAACAAATGTCTTGCTTAGCAATGTAAATTTGGGACTCAAATTGTGGTCGTAAGTCGAGAACTACCTGTATTGGGACTAAGACTTGTAGGGCTTTATAGCCATTTATTGTCAGTTCTGCCTGTGACTCCTCTGGATAATAGAATATGTGCGCCATGTCTGGATTGATTGATTGATTGATAGATTGATTGATAGATAAAATTTCTACCCCAGAGTAGAATTTGAGTACCAGAATGCATTGATAAATATATGTATGAATTGCCTGTTGGAGTCATATATTTTTTAATTCTTTTTCTTTCCTTGTGTGTGCACAAACACTTATACTATAAATAATCAGCTACATAGTAGACTTGGCAGGTTTAAAGCCAAGCAAACTTTTTTTAAAATGGCAGTTATTCCAGACAAATTCTGGGTGGTCTCCCACCTAATGAATTAATGAAGAGAAAATAAATTAAAAGGTCATACAAAAATGTAACTCCAGTCAGTAAAAGTTTATGTATTTACATTTGGTTGGGGGGAGAGGAACACAGTATATATTTATTTTTACTCATTTTAGCTAATTAATGCTTCCAAAGGAACCATCATTATTTTTAAATGAAAAATAAAATGCAAACACTTCATTAAAAGGACATTTAAACAAGTTCACAAATCTTACTAATGTATTTAGGCTGACCACAGAGTTGTTTGAACTGCTCAGTAATTATTTTTATCCAACTTTCAAATATGAACATCACGGCCAAATTTAATAACTCAGCCTTTTTAAAGAAAAAAGGGAGAAAAAGCTAGTTCTCCAAATGGAAGTAAGGAAGGAAAGAAGAAAGAAAGAAAGAAAGAAAGAAAGAAAGAAAGAAAGAAAGAAAGAAAGAAAGAAGGAAGGAAGGAAGGAAGGAAGGAAGGAAGGAAGGAAGAAAGAAAGAAAGAAAGAAAGAAAGAAAGAAAGAAAGAAAGAAAGAAAGAAAGAAAGAAACAGAAAGAAAATGAATCATCAAAGAGAATCTTAGGAATGAACTGTGGGGTCCTTGGTGCTCTCTGAGCTTGGTGGTTTTCTTGCAGACGTTTCATTACCAAACTAGGTAATGTCATCAGTGGACTGATGTTACCTAGTTTGGTAATGAAACGTCTGCAAGAAAACCACCAAGCTCAGAGAGCACCAAGAAAGACTGTGAAATTAACAGGCAAAGAACTGCTACATTCAAAAACACCACTTCAAAAACTAATTAACTCAGATATTTTCCTTTGAACTAATCAGAGCTAAATCTTTGCTCTTTCCTCCACTCCTCTGCATCTCAGACCAAATTTATATTAACCCTGAACATAAATTTATAGACTTATCTTGGACAAATCTCCTCGGATTGGTGTGAGAGTAAAAAAGGCTAAAGCCGGATTTACAAACAGGCCACAAAAGTGAGTAGCTTGAAAAAAAAATATTCTCCCAGCTCTTGGAGGCTTGAAAGAAGAAAGAAGGCCAGCCAACCTTTCTCCCCTAAGCTCCTTTATAGACAATACATTTAGTAGCTATGCTAGGTGTAGTAAGGATAACACAGTTGTTCAGCCTACGTTCACCAGCAAGGAATCAATGAACACCTGAGGGTCCCGATATAATGCTGGGAAAACCTGTTACAGTTGGTTTTCGACTTAACTGATTCTATCCCTCTGTTAATGCACAGAGCTAGGCTGCATTAACAGAGGGATAGATAGAATCAAGATCACATGAAGTGTTAATACCGCTTTACAAGGCCTTGGTAAGGCCACACTTGGAATACGGCATCCAGTTTTGGTCACCACGATGTAAAAAAGATGTTGAGACTCTAGAAAGAGTGCAGAGCAGAGCAACAAAGATGATCAGGGGACTGGAGGCTAAAACATATAAGGAACGGTTGCTGGAATTGGGTCTGTCTAATTCAATGAAGAGAAGGACGAGGGGGGACATGATAGCAGTCTTCCAGTATCTCAGGGGCTGCCCCAAAGAAGAGGGAGTCAAGCTATTCTCCAAAGCGCCTGAAGGCAGGACAAGAAGCAACGGATGGAAACTAATCACGGAATGAAGCAACCTAGAACTAAGGAGAAACTTCCTGACAGTGAGAACAATTAACCAGTGGAACCACCTGCCTCCAGAAGCCGTGAATGCTCCAACACTGGAAGTTTTTAAGAAGAGACTGGACAGCCATTTGTCCAAAATGGTATAGGGTTTCCTGCCTGAGCAGGGGGTTGGACTAGAAGACCTCCAACGTCCCTTCCAACTTTATTATTATTATTATTATTATTATTATTATTATTATTATTATTATTATTATTATCAGCCCACAGCAGAATGTGAAGGAGGAAGAGCTTGGCCTGTCCTGCGTTAACCTCATCAAAAGCAAAGATGTCCCTGCTGGAATTGGGCATGTCTAGTTTAATGAAGAGAAGGACGAGGGGGGACAGGATAGCAATGATCCAGTATCTCAGGGGTTGCCCCAAAGAAGAGGGAGTCAAGCTATTCTCCAAAGCACCTGAAGGCAGGAGAAGAAGCAATGGATGGAAACTAACCCAGGAGAGAAGCAACTTAAAACTAAGGAGAAACTTCCTGACAGTGAGAACAATTAACCAGTGGAACAACCTGCCTCCAGAAGCTGTGAATGCTCCAACACTGGAAGTTTTTAAGAAGAGACTGGACAGCCATTTGTCTGAAATGGTATAGGGTTTCCTGCCTGAGCAGGGGGTTGGACTAGATGACCTTCAAGGTCCCTTCCAACTTTATTGTTGTTGTTGTTATAAAACCACATTTCAGAGTAGGTTTTCCCTTGCTATTAAGTGAGTCATGCACAATTTTACCATCCTTTTTTGCCATGTCTCTGGAGATTCTCAATCATCCAGGTCATCCAAAAGTGCTTTTTTCCAAAAGGCAAGTGGACTTTCTTGGTTTTGTTTTCTTTTTTTTAAATCTTTCGCTTTTCATCCAAGAATCTTCTTCAGTTCAAAATGACTGGCGGGGAATGGAAGAATGGAAGGACGGCAAAGAACGTAAATCCTTTCCAATGAAGGCAAACATACGTGTCCCAGGATAAGGATGCGAGATCGAATCTGACTAGGTAGGACAAACAGGGAGGATGCTAGCCACCAGATTGCAAGAACACAAGTGAGCGGTCAGACGAGGAGACCCAAACTCATTGGTAGCCTCACATTGCAATGAACAAGGACATATGTTCAGTTTCGCAGCTACTAAGATTGTTAGCCGAGCAGGTACAAAAACAGCCAGGGAAATGATTGAAGCCTGGGAAACGGGCCCGTCGTCAATCAACAGGAGTGCTGATTTTATCACCAGCTTATCAGGTACTTAGGAGCCGAGGGCTTGGCAGCACAAGGAAATGACAGCCAATCGCCAGTCATCAACACACCAATCAGCCAATAAGAAGGCACAACATAAACACGATTTACCGGACAGGCCAAAGCACATATTTCAGTAGAGAGAAATTCCCTGAAAATGGGCTCCAGCGTGAATCCGAAAGCTCGGAAAAGTCAATCTCTGATCCCGGTGACCGACCCCAATTCGATTTTGAATAAGTCCTTGCATTCCCCACTAGACGGCTAGAACTGAAGAAGCTTCTTGGATAAGAAGCAAAACTGGTGGACTGGTGCAATAAAAGTAACTTGGTTCTAAATGTTGATAAAATAAAGGAGAACATTGTAGATTTTAGAAAGAGCCGGCATAGTCATACTCCACTCAGTATCAAGGATGTAGCTGTAGAGACGGCCAACAGTATTAAGTATCTGGGGGTGCAGATAACTAACAATCTGAAATGGTCTCTCCACACATCATCCTTAGTGAAGCGTGCAAACCAGCTTCTGCATTTCCTGCGTCGGATGAAGAGAGCACATCTTTCTCCTTCTGTCCTGGCCACTTTTGACAGACGCACAACTGAGAATATTTTAACAAACCACATTACTGTCTGGTTTGGCGGCAGCCGTGCCTCAGATAGAAGGTCCATACAGAGAGTGGTAAGGACAGCCAAGAAGATCATAGGACAGTGATGGCAAATCTTTTAGAGACCGAGTGCCCAAACTGCAACCCAAAACCCACTTATTTATTGCAAAGTGCCAGGGCCGTATCAGCATTGTGGTGCCCTCAGGGGAGCAGGGGGGCATGGCCCACTGGGTGGGCATGGCTGCTGGGTGGGCATGGCCGCTGGGTGGGCATAGCTGTGGTGGTCACAGCTGAGGTGGTCACAGCAGACTGGGTGGGCATAGCCGGGGTACGTGGGCCGGGACTAGGGTGGTGGGGACCAGTCCTTCACCATCTCCAGGACATCCCCAGGGGGCCAATGCCCCTTGCTCACTCACTTCCTGCCCCAAACACCACGTGCTCGCTACTCTGGTGAATTCTGCTAGGGCGATGGCGTGTGTGTCCACAGAGAGGGCTCTGAGTGCCGCCTCTGGCACTTGTGCCATAGGTTTGCCACCACTGTCATAAGAAGTTCGCTCCCTGATATTCAGGACACTGCTTATAAAGGCTATGTGCTTAGAGCTCAAAACATTGTTAAAGGACCCCCACACCCACTTCACGGTCTTGTTCCTGTGGCTCCCCTCTGGGAGGAGGTTTCGAAGTATTTATAGTAGGGCTACCCGATTCTGTAACAGCTTTGTTCCCTGTGCCATCCGTCTGGCAAACTCGCGAGATTCTTTTTTCTCGCCACGCACCTGTATACATAACCCAAACTAGACTGTATTGTTTCTCTGTGTCATAGAATATATGTGGGTCTGTGCATAATTCCGTCTTGATTTATTTATTTTTGTCGTATTGATGTAGTGTATATTGGAGGTGGTGACCCTCTGAGAGCTGTGTGCAACGAAATTTCATTTTAAACGTATGCCGGTTAGTGTACATTGAAAGTGACAATAAAATTATTGTTCTATTCTATAAAAAAAAAGTTTTCAAAAAAGAAACCAAATCCAAGAAAGTCCAGTTGCTTTTTGGGGGAAAAAAAGCGGTTTGGGGACTTTTTTTTTTTTTTTTTTTTTTTGCCATGGTGGTTAACTGAATCACACAGTTGGTAAGCGAATCTGGCTTCCCCCCATTGGCTTTGCTTGTAGGAAACTGGCTGGGAAGGTTGCAAACAGTGATCAGGTGACCCAGGGACAAGGCAACCATTTCGAATGTAGGCCAGTTGCCAAGAGCCCAAATTTCAATCACGTGACTGTGGGGGAAGCTGTGACGGTGTCAGCGTCCTTACCGGTCCCTAGCCTCCTCAGACGCGACAGAAGAAGGACAGGTGACTGGCACACAGGAACCCTCAACAAATGCTTTAATCCAACGGTTCGCAAACAAAGTCAGCTCTGGGTTTGGGGTTTGGGGCGTGTGAGCTGCGCTCTGCCCCTGGGCCTCTGATTGTGACTGTATGTTGTATGAGTGAAATTGATTGCCTGGTTTTTACACTGTGAATTGGTAGTTTTAATTGATTTTGTGTTATACTTGTATTTTTGTTGTGAGCCGCCCTGAGTCTTGGGATAAGGGCGGCATATAAGTCTAATAAAATCAAATCAATCAAATCAAATCTTCTTTGCTCTCAGCACGTTAAATACCTTCCCTCCCTGCAGTTCCAACCTCCCCCCCCCCACAGCAGGCCAGCATCTGGTGTTTGTCCTTAAAGGCAGCCGGTTCCCCCTTGCCTGCCTTCCTGTCTCTGCCGGTTGGTGTTACACAGCGGAGAGTCGGAGCCGTTCTCTGTCCCAGTAAGTCTCCGCTTCACCCTCGGGCATCCCCACGGTCCTCGCTAACGCCAATGCCGTCCCCTCGCAGCCCTCAGCCAACCGGAGGCCTCCCAGCTGTCCGGCGGACCTGCTGCGGATGGTTGTCGGTGGCGCGGAGGCCGTATAGGACCGCCAACTGATCGGCAGTGGCGGAAACAGGCCAAAAGGCCTCCCGGCTGTTTGGTGGTGCTGTGTGCGCTGACGGAGCTGCTTTCAACAGTGTTCCGTTCCGTGCGTTGCAGCTTTCGGTTTCCCCCCCTCCCTTGAATGTCGAGCCCACGCGGCTCGACAGATAGTCTTAACTGTGAGGACCAGTCATACGCCACTTTTTTCAGGGCCACTGTAACTTGGAACGGTTGCTAAATTAATGGCTGTAAGTCGGGGACTACCTGGACTGCCTCTGCCCTTTTAGACCGAGGGGGATTTGAACACAGGTGGTCCTCAACTTACAACAATTCATTTAGTAACTGCTCAAAGTTACAACGGCACTGAAAAGAGCAACTTGTGCCCGTTTTTCACACTTACGACCGTTGCAGCATCTCCCGTGGTCACGTGATCAAAATCCAGATGCTTGAGAATTGACTCATATTTATGACGGTCGCAGCGTCCCGGGGTCACATGATCCCCCCTTGCGACCTTCCGACAAGCAAAGTCAATGGAGGAGCTGGATTCCCTTAATAACCACGTGGCTCGCTTAACAAATGCAGTGATTCGCTTAACAACTGTGGCAAGAAAGGTCACAGAATGGGGCAAAAACCCCTTTAACAAAGGTCTCACTTAACATCAGAAATTTTGGGCTCAATTGTGGTCGTACGTCGAGGATAAGATGCCGTATAAGATGTATAAGATGCCGACGACGCCACTGTATAAGATGCCGACGACGCCACTCGTCGGAAAACCGGCTGCAAATCTATCCCGAAACCTTCAGCCTGCTGTAGAATTCATTCCAAATTGTCCCTGCTAGTTAACCCATGATAGGAAAGATTCCTTGGATGAGCAAACTGTGTTTTTCAAGGCCATTTATTCACTGTTCTTAACTCTTCCTGCCAAGGAATTTAAGGCAAACCCCCAAGGACACCTAAAACACGTTGAACAAAAGAAACAGCCCTGACTTAACTCCACTTAAGGACTTGCCTCCTTGAAGACGCTCAAATCCTGGGCAAGGAGCATACACCCATATTTGAGCAAGGATGGAAAAGTCCTCCTCGACAAGCAGCTATAATAGGATACCTTTCTATAAAAGGAGAACTTGGGGAAGGAACGAGAACTTTCCTGGTCCTAGTGCCTCCTTAGGAGATCTGCATGCCTCCCTATCTATCCTCTCTTTGTTAGCAGAGAGAAAATGAAATGCAACCCAGAGAATTTCATTCCCTTCCAACGTGTGGCCAATGCATTGATTTTTTGCCAGTGGCAGGACTCAAGCCTTGGTATACCTGGGGTGTCGAACATCAAAAGAGCCAACAGAGTATGCAACAGGTAAAATTAACAACAGGTAAAATTTATGAAAAGACAATTGACCATTGATATCCGCAATATTTCAGTGCTGACAATCATAGAATGGGAGAGGGGCCTTAGAGATCATCTGATCCGACCTCCTGCTCCATACAGGATCTGCTAAGGCAGGTGTCGTTACTCAAGGTTCCGGCAAGGATTGTTGACAGCAGGGCTTTTCAACCTTTTCACCCATTGTACCACTTTTAGGATATGGCAACATCCGAGGACCACCTAGCAAGGGGTCAAATACTTGACAACCAAAAAAAAAAAGGAAAGGAAAAAAGTGATAAAGTACAGGTAGTCCTCGACTTACAACAGTTCGCTTAATGACTGTTCGAAGTTACAATGGCACTAAAAAAGTGCCCCCCAAGCCACAGCCGAACAAGACACCTGCCTGCCCTCCTGGCGGCGCTCTTCCTCCTATTCGAGGTTTCCATTGTTGTGAGCATTTCTGTTGAGGATTGGCAGTGGGGGTGGGGTGGGGGGTGTTTGGTTTTTATTTCCCCCGTCTGCTGGGTGGTTGCAGCAGGTTTTGGTCACTTCACATGACCCTGGGACACTGTGGCCGTCATAAATATGAATCCGTTGCCAAGCATCTGAATGTAAATCACAAGACCCTGGAGAGGCTGCAACATTCCAGTTGATCGGCGCTTCTTCTGGGCTCAGCAGAAGCACCAGGATTAGTGCTGCTTTCCAGCTGATTGGTGCTCCTTCTGGGCTCAGCAGAAGCACCAGGATCAGTGCTGAGCTCCAGCTGGAGCCTGGGGTGATCCTGGCACTTCCGCTGAGCCCTGACAGCCCCGAAGAAGCGCCGATCAGCTGGAAAGCGGCACTCATCCTGGCGCTTCTGCTGAGTCCTGACAGCCCTGCAGCTCCAGCCATCTCTCACTCAGGCTTGTGCGGTGGTGCCACTGGTTCAGCTCATTCCCCTCCCCCGCTACCACTTTTCTAGGATGGTTGCGTACCACCTGCCAGGGGTCAATGCACCACAGGTGGTACCCGTACCACTGGTTGAAAAGCCCTGGTCTAGATGGATCCAAGCCTCAGGACGGGTCATCAATTTGGTCCCCTCCGTCCTAGTCTTTTCATAAATTTTACCTGTTGTTCTTGTATATTCTGCATCTCATCAAGAGTACCCTCCTCTTATGATCCTGAGAAATTATTACCAGGCTATTAGTAAGACCCTTGATCTGAAATAAAAGTCAGGAGCGTGATGTAGAGAAGGAGTAGCAGAAACTGGAGGCGGAGTCAAAAGAGGAATCAGTCTAGAATCCCTGCACAGCCACAAGCAGACAAAGTCCAACCTCCTCTGAATTCTGCAAACCTTTATGTAACTCCTAGGACAGTGATGGCGAACCTTTTAGAGACCGAGTGCCCAAACTGCAACCCAAAGTGTCAGGGCTGCATCAGCACTGTGCTGCCCTCGGGGGGGGGCATGGGGGCATGGCCCACTGGATGGGCGTGGCTGCAGTGGTCACGGCAGATTGGGTGAGTGTGGCTGGGGCCAGGGCGGCAGGGGCCAGTCCCTTGCCATCTGCGGGGCATCCCTGGGGGGCCAATGCCGCTTGCTCGCTCACTTCCTACCCTGTCACTTCCAAACGCCACGTGCTCGCTACTCTGGCGAACTCTGCTGGGGCGAGGCCACGCGTGCGCCCACAAAGAGGGCTCTGAGTGCCGCCTCTGGCACACATGCCATAGGTTCGCCACCACTGTCCTAGGAGGTGCTAACCTGTGCATTGGTATGAATAGCCAAAAATCAGTTTAACTGGACCTTCGTGTGTGGCCCTGAACTTTTGCGCATGACATGTGATGAACCGGTGCCTGGAGGCTGTTGAGGTCTGGATGGGTGCCAACAGGCTCAGACTCAATCCCAACAAGACGGAGTGGCTATGGGCTCTGCCTCCCAAGGACAATTCCAACTGTCCGTCCATCACCCTGGGGGGAGAAGTTTTGTCCCCCTCGGAGAGGGTTCGCAACTTGGGTGTCCTCCTCGATCCACAGCTAAGTCTAGAACATCATTTTTCGGCTGTGGCGAGGGAGACATTCGCCCAGGTTCGCCTGGTGCGCCAGTTGCGGCCCTATTTGGACCGGGAGTCACTCCTCACAGTCACCCATGCCCTTGTCACCTCGAGATTCGACTACTGTAATGCTCTCTACATGGGGCAACCATTGAAGTATGTCCGGAGACTGCAAGTAGTCCAGAATGCGGCCGTGCGAGCCGTCTTGGGTCTCCCAAGACATGCTCATATCACTCCAGCCCTTCGTGAGCTGCACTGGCTACCAATTGGTCTCCGAACACAATTCAAAGTGTTGGTTATGACCTATAAAGCCCTTTATGGCAATGGACCAGGATACTTGCGGGACCGTCTTCTGCCTCATGAATCCCAGCGACCGGTCAGGACGCATAGGGCTGGCCTCCTACGAGTCCCGTCTGTTAGACAATGTCATCTGGCGGGGCCTAGGGCAAGGGCCTTCTCCGTTGCTGCCCCAGCCCTCTGGAACCAGCTTCCCTCAGAGGTTCATACTGCTTCCTCCCTCCTAGCTTTCCGTAAATTGCTGAAGACACATCTATGCCGACAGGCTTGGGGCATATGAGCTGTGCTCTGCCCCTGGGCCCTAGGAAGGTCCCTCCATTAGTAATTGTGAGTTGATTGTGTTTGTATGAATGTAACTAATTTTAAAACTTGTATTGTATTTTTATTGTATTTGTTGTAAGCCGCCCTGGGTCCTAGGAGAAGGGCGGCATATAAATTTGATTATAAATAAATAAATAAATAAATAAAATAAATGTCCTCGCCCCAGTTCAGCCTCTCCACCACAATGCAGTACAGACAATACTAGGATCTTGGAAACAGGGCCCATCATAGTCCCTGGTCCACTGGAGGAGCTTCTGGCAGACTTCACCTTGTCACTGGTTCCTTGGATTTTAGGGCTTTTGAACTGAGAAGACCAGGGGTGATGGTAGAGGATAGGAACAAGGAAAGGAACCTGTCAGGTAAGATCTCCCCCCCCCATTTATGATCAGATTACAAAATTCTGAGACTCCACGCCCCACTTCCAGAGACAAGTTGAACCATATGAGGAACGGTTGCAGGAATTCGGTAGGTCTGATTTAATGAAAAGAAGGACTAGGTGTGACATGATAGCAGTCTTATCAATATCTAAGGAGATGCCACAAGGAAGGGGGGGTGTCAACCTGTTCTCCAAAGCACCTGAGGGCGGGACAAGAAGTAACAAACGGACGCTTATCAAAGAGAGGTCCAACCTAGAATGAAAGAGAAATTTCTCAACAGTGAGAATAATTAACCAGTGGAACAACTTGCCTCCAGAAATTGTGGGTTTTCCAGCACTGGAGGTTTTTAAGAAGAGGTTGGACAACCATTTGTCTGAAATGGTGTAGGGTTTCCTATTTGAGCAGTCAAGAGCATGGTTTTCCCAGTTGCAATGGGTGGCTGTGAAAGTTGGACCATAAGAAAGGCTGAGCGCCAAAGAATGGAGGCCTTTGAACTCTGGTGCTGGAGAAGACTCCTGCGAGTCCCCCGGACTGCAAGGCGATCCAACCGGTCAGCCTTAGAGGAGATCAACCCCGACTGATCTTTAGAAGGCCAGATCCTGAAGTTGAAACTCAAGTCCTTTGGCCACCTAATGAGAAGGACAGACTCACTGGAGAAGAGCCTGATGCCGGGAAAGATGGAGGGCAAGAGAAGAAGGGGACGACCGAGAATGAGGTGGCTGGATGGAGTCCCTGAAGCAGGAGGCGGGAGCTTCAATGGACTCCAGAAGATGGTAGAGGACAGGAAGGCCTGGAGGAACGTAGTCCATGGGGTCGCGATGGGTTGGACACGACTTCGCAACTAACAACAACAACAATTTGAGTAGGGGGTTGGACTAGAAGACCTCCAAGGTCCCTTCCAACTCTGCTATTCTGTTCTGCTCTCTTAATTCCAGCAGAATTCCTAATCCCCAAAGCACAGCAACAGGATGTCCCAAGAACTACATGTATTCTCCCGCTTGCAGTTATTCTGTGATATTTCAGGAAGGTCAGAGAGGGAAACCAAAAAAAATGTCTTTAGCTCACTTAAATAGCCCAAGCGCCATCGTTTTACACACACACACACACACACACACAAATACCCTAAAGAAACCAGTTTTTCATCGTATCCATTAAGCAGGCCAGCTCGTGATTACTATGAAGATCAGAGGCCAAGTTCATTAAAGGCAAAAAAAAAATCCTCTAAATCATATATAAGGCAACTTAAAAACCTACGATAAATCATTTTATTAGCCAAGCTATTTGCAAGAGGAGTCTGGGAGCAGACGCTGAACGTCAGAAATAATGACTGCATTAAAAAAAAAACGGCTTCATGAGAAATTTATGAAGCAGAATTTCATTCTCCCTTCCCCCCCCTCCCCTTTTTTTCTGGTTTTATAGAAAAGAAAAGAAAGCGTATTTTCCAGGAAAGTACAATAAACCTTGAATGGACCAATCAACCTTATGCTAAAATAAACGCTGCTTGTAAAATCTTAAATGAAATAGGCAGAGTTTGGCTCCTCTGGGGCTCCGTGTTATCTTTCATTACACACAGAGTCTGAGTCTTTGAAGGTCAACTGAGTCTGTTTATTTCTTCAAACCCGTCCTTATGAAAACTGAAATTCAATTTACCAAAGAGGTAAAAGTCTGGATGAGAAACCAGGAGACCACAAGCTCTCTTTGGCATGGAAGCCGGCAAGTGACTTGGAGTCAGTTTCTGTCACTCTCTCAACAGCCCAGGGAGAGGGGACATCATTATGTAGGCCAGGGGTCCACAACCCCCCGTATTGGGTCCCAGCACGCCAGCAACCGGTCCGCACAAACAAGCAAAGCCCCATCCGTGGGATGCAGGCAGCACACAAAACCACGCCCCCTCTGGTCCGTGGAAAAACCTCTCTCCACGGAAACGGTCCCTGGTGCCCAAAAGGTTGGAGACCTCTGATGTAGGCCACATCACAATTGGTCTGAAATAGAACAGACAGTCCTTGACTTACAACAGTGACCATTCAAAATTACAAGTCACCGAAAAAAGTGACTTAGGACACTTTTCAGGATCCTCCTGGTCACGTGATTTATATTTGGATGCTTGGCAACTGACTTCACTTTTATGACGGTTGCATGTCCCAGGGTGATGTGATTCCCTTTTGCAACCTTCTGAGAAGCAAATTCAATGGGGGAGTCCGAGTCAGCTAACAGCTGTGTTACTAATTTACCAACTGCAGTGATTCAGTTAACCGATGGTCATAAAATGGGGCAAAACTCACTCAACACATTTCTCAGCAACATAAATTCTGGGCTTGGTTAGATAGATGGAGGGAGGGAGGGAGGGAGGGATGGATAGACGGATAGATGGATGGATGGATAGATGATGGATGGATGGATGGATGGATAAATAGATTATAGATGGATGGATGGAGGGAGGGATGGAGGGAGGGATGGAGGGAGGGATTTACAGATAGATGGATGGATGGATGAATGGATAGATGATGGATGAATAGATGATGGATGGATGGATGGATAAATAGATTATAGATGGATGGATGGATAGATGGATAGACAGACAGACAGACAGACAGACAGACAGACAGACAGATCGATCCTCGACTTTTGGCCATAGTTGAACCCAAAATTTCTGTTGCTAAGCAAGGCAGTTGTTAAGAGAGTTTTACCCCGTTTTACGACCTTTCCACAATGGTTAAGTTAATAACATCATTGTGATGTGAATCTGCTTTCCCCATTAACTTTGCTTGTCAGAAGTGCTCCTAAGGGGATCACATGACCCGGGACACTGCGACCGTCATAATTATGAGCCAGTTGCCAAGCGTCTGAATTCTGATCAGGTGACCATGAGGATGCTGCAACTGTCATAAACTGTGAAAACGGTCATGTCACTTGTTTCGGTGGCTGTAGTAACTTCCAACGGTCACTAAACGAACGGTTGTAAGCCAAGGACGACCTGCATTGCCTCTTTAAGGCAATAAGCATGTTGAAGGCCTCAGGTTGCAAAGGGGCCATAGTTCCTCTCTCTCGCTTTAGAGCGAGGCCCTGTCTCAAAATCACTGACTAAACGACTCAATATAGTGAGGTAGCTCAGGGCTCTTTTATGGCTCGTGGACTTCAACTCCCAGAATTCCTGAGCCCGCATGGCTCAGCATGGAAACCTCTCCATTTCTCCTCAGCGTGGCTGGCTCAGGAATTCTGAAGTCCATAAGTCATAAAAGAGCCGAGGTTGACTACCCCTGGTATAGGGTTTCCTACCTGAGCAGGGGGTTGGCCTAGAACAGGGGTAGGCAACCTTGGCTCTTTTATGACTCGTGGACTTCAACTCCCAGAATTCCTGAGCTGGCCTGGCTCAGCATGGAAACCTCTCCCTTTCCCCTCAGCATGGCTGGCTCAGGAATTCTGGGAGTTGAAGTCCACGAGTCATAAAAGGGCCAAGGTTCCCCATCCCTGAGGTAGCTGAACTTTGATAAGCAGTAGGCCTTTTCTATGGAAACAATTCCTCATTTGCAGCCGTTATCTTGGATTTGGACCACCCTTCACAACAGGTTCTTCTCTGCCATCCGACCCAAACCACCACACTCTCCCTCAGCTTCAATGTCTGGCAAGTGCAAAGACGATAGAGAGGGACGTTTCACCCTCGGCATCGTGAAAAATGTCATCTCTGCAAATCTCCTTCAGCTGTACACAAGTTGGCTTCCATTCACTCCCAATTAGCACTTCTTCCACAATATATCAACCCCACGGGTATACAAGTTATGACAGGGCCCAAACCAAAACAAAAACCAAAAAACCTTAGAATCAAATCAGATTCAATAAGGAATGCTTGGGGAAATGACAGGTCTCATATCTGGGCAAATCAAACTTTTGTCAAATTCCTCTCGGGGTGGGGGTGGGGAAACAAGAGCAGGAGTGGGCATAACAAAAGAACCACAATAAAGTTTCCATTTAGAGGAAGAACCGTTCCAGGATTACTGAATTTGATGACAGCACAAACATGTGCTCGGCACCGTCTTTTCCAGATGACATCAGGGTTCTTCAGGAAGAGGATCAGCTGTCTAGCCCAGAGGTCCCCAAATTTTTGGGCACCAGGGACCGGTTCCGTGGAGAAAGGTGTTTCCACGGACTGGAGAGTGTGTGGTTTTGTGTTCTGCCTGCATCCCACGGATGGGGCTTTGCTTGTTTGTGCAGACCGGTTGCTGGCAGGCCACGGACCGGGGATTGGGGACCCCTGGCCTAGCCCACCACCCAGCCACCAATAAAAGGCCACATGGCCTGCAGATCGTTTCCCAAGAATTGGCTAAGAATAAGACACATTTCATAACCTTTGAAACTCTAAATCAGACATGTCAAACACAAGGCCCGGGGGCCGGATGCGGCCCGTGAAATGGTTTCATGTGGCCCGCAAAGCCATCCTGGAAACAGTGAGGGAACGGCCCCCGCTGCCTTGGCCCTGGCCCAGGCCAGCCGGGAGCCAATGTACAATTTTGTGGTGGCCATCCATGCTGAAACACATTCAGTCTTAGCTCCATAAGGCCCCCCCCCCGCATGGCCTGAGAGGAACAGTGAGGCTCCTCCAGTGGACCATGCCTTGGCGCTTGCCCCGGTCCCCCCCCTTCTGCCAGAGACCCTCAGATCTGTCCCACTCCTGCCCAGGCCCCCCCAGGCCCCCTTGGCGCGAACGATGTAGAGCTGGCCACACCCACCCAGTAGGCCACACCCACTCCATCCAGGCCCACCCAGTAGGCCGCACCCACCCTGGCCACACACCCCTGGCCCCCCCCGAGGGCAACCGCAATGCTGTTTTAGGGGATCGAGCTTTTAAGATAATGTATTGGGTTTTAAATGTTTCTGGGCCAAATTGTTTAATCCATTTTTAATCATTTTACTTTTTGTATGTTGATGTTTTTTAATTGGGCTGTACAC